>OY740777.1:35055917-35693032 GCA_963513935.1 Aphrophora alni
AGGGAGGGAGAGAGAGAAAGAGGGTGGGAGGGAGAGAGAGAGGGAGAGAGAGAGGGAGGGAGGGAGGGAGGGAGAGAGAGGGAGGGAGGGGGAGGGAGGGAGGGAGGGAGAGAGAGAGAGGGAGAGAGAGAGGGAGCTCCAGAGAGGAGAGGGAGGGAGGGGGAGAGAGAGAGAGAGAGAGGGAGGGAGAGAGAGAGAAAGAGGGAGAGGGAGGGAGGTAAGGGAGAGAGAGAGAGAGGGGGAGGGAGAGAGAGAGAGAGAGGGAGAGGGAGGGAGGTAAGGGAGAGGGAGAGAGAGAGAGAGAGAGAGAGAGAGAGAGAGAGAGAGAGAGAGAGAGAGAGAGAGAGAGAGAGAGCAACGCACGTCCCTTGATATCTCCAGATTAATCCGTGACTTCTGTTATAGCGATATATTTTAATCATAAGATAATTTGACAAGGCTTCCACGTTTACAGTATTTTCATAATTGTTAAGATTCTTTAGAATACATTCAACCGTGTTCCTACTGTAATGTTTGATGTAGTACCTACAGTAGGTAATTTTCTTATATTTTACAACAAAACTCTATTTATTGAAATGAAGTAAACAAGGGTAAACGTACATTAACTAAAAGTTTTAATGATACTCACCATTTCAATCAACTAAATTGTCTTACTATTTTTTTTCACCCTGGACAAAGGTACTGACACGAGTGGAGACTTTTTATTATATACGAGGATATTTACGAAGGTTGTTAAGGCCTACGTCAAGAAATTAACGATCTCCAGAAAACATGTGTTGTTAAACTGTTTTAAATATACTTACTTAAAATTTCCTAAAAGGCTTAAAAACCAACTTTTGGATATTACTTTTAAAGGTTGTATTATGTTTCTGGGTAGGTATCATGATGACACCCATCAACTTATTTTCATACAACACTATTAAATATACGGTAGTTTCTAAAAAAAATTAAACATTCCTGGGATCATTAAATTAACAATTTCGAGATAAAAAATTTTACAAGTACAACGTTTAAAGTACATTTCATCATGGATGATAAATCCAATATGGAGGAGGTGGAACATATACTAAAATAAACTGTAGAAAATGGAATATTTAGTTAAAATAGAGTACTGCAAAGTCCCTGTAAAATAATCAATGCAATATGCTTGCATGAGTGTATTGCGGGGTTTGCATAACTGAAACAATGAAGGCGTTGATGCTGTCTCTTGGAACTGTAACCGTGGGAGAATTGGTTTGTATTAACCGTGTTGCAGATGTATAGGGGAGTGAGTAGGTGGGAGATGTGACGTATTGGTTTGTGGTAGATTAGGAGGGGGGAGGTTATGTCAGGTCATGAATTTTCCACAATTTAATTTATAAATCAAATCTCTTGGTATTTAATTCTGTAATAAAATCTGTGTTTAAAAAGTGAAATAAGACTATCAATTGTTTTAAATTAAATTATTTGTTTACTTTCTGACGTGCACGTGTAGAGATATATATTTACTAATTTTCACAGATTTTTTTTTACATGTTTCGGCTTCAACGACGTCATCAGTTGGACAAGAATTCCGTGAAAGATAGATATTTGCAAATTTATAACATATAAATTTAGGTGTAGTAATTTTCTTTATGAAATCACTCACGGTGCTATGAGATGTTCACGTCACTTACCAATTGGAATAATTTAGTAGTCTTTTTGGGACACACTGTATATAAATAAACGCTCTAAAATTCGCAATTTTAATCTGATTTCGCACAAATTTGGTTCTGTAAGTTCCTTTTAAAAAACCACTGGAAAATGTTTTAACTAGAAGATCAATCGGTAAAAATTGGATTTTTTTTTCGGGTTTTTAATTGTTTGTTTGTTTTTTACAGATCGGGAATCAGCTGTGAGGAAAACAAGAAAATTGTACAGCCAAGCGGGTTATCAGTAAGTATTTCTTTAAGTATATTATATAAACTCTATATATTTTCCCTTTTGTAGGTTAAACAACTTAACTCATTTTATATGAAGTGATCATTTTCAGTTTGGCATTTTTAAAAATTCGCCGAATAATAGGGTTTTCTAACGACTAAAATATTTGGTGTAGTTACTATAAAATAAATACGATTTTCCCCATAACAATTTTGATTAAATACTGCGCAAAAGTAGTGTATAACAACAGAAACTAACATTTTCGAAAGTGCACTGTACTTTCTCGGGAAATGATTCTCTAGTTAAAAATAAGATAAAAAGTTCATATAACTTAAGTTCAAAAACGCTTTTTTAGTGAATCACGGCTTGCGAATTCGATTTCCGTTCTACCGATAATATACGGCCATATTAATTTCAGAAGGTATAAATTACGAGCAAGTTTGATGCTCCTAACGTTTTATGAGCTGAAAAATTGTGAAAAACAGATCCCAGAAACGTATGTCTTGTAGTTACTGAGAAAATCAATGTAAAACTTAAAAAAAAGTTAATTGTTATAAATAAAGCCAATAAAACAAAACGATGAAAATAGGAACTTTTATAATTAGTTTTATTTGATTTCATAAGCTTTGAAACAAAACAAAAAATGGAGATAAAAATTATTGTGATATTCAACAATGAACATTTTAAACATCTGCCATTTTGAAAATTTAAAAAAAAGTCTGGTTTTTTGGTTCACTGATAAAAGGTTACATAAATAATGCGAATACCAATTTGTCACTCAATATCTTATCTGCTTCCAAAAATATAAGTTAGTGTCTTTTTTTAAACACAAAATGTCAGAGATAGTTGGGCAAAGAAGCGTTTCCAGACTTGTGTCTATATTTTTATCTTATTTTTTAGCTATAAAATTATTTCCAGATAAATTGCTGTGGAGTTCTGAATTCAAAAATATTTTGTTTTGGTGCTAAACTTGGGTAGAGAGAAGTATCTTACCTTTTAAATCCGACACGTGAACTATTTTGTTATTTCCAAAATGACGCGTTTCGGGACTTCTATAGCATCATCAGATAAATAGTGAAGCACTCTAATGAGGTCGTCAACACATTCAAATAAATGATAAAACACAACAAAAATCATTTATTATTCGGGACTTCAACAGTATCTTTATTAAACGTATTGAAATGTGCACCAAAGACGGATTGCTTGAACACTGTAGAAGAATCAGAAAATAAAACATTGAAAATACAAATGGGAACAACGAACATCAGTTAAAAATTGGCTGGAGCAGAAAAGTCAATTATTAAAGGACTAGAGAAGATATGACATAGTCATTTCTTTTGAGAAGGCTAAACTACCAGGGCTATCTAGAAAGTAACAGACGTTTTGAAATAAAATATAAACAAAGTGAAAAAAAAAAAACCTATTTTTATTATATACATTTTGAAGGTAAACTCTTAAACTATTTTCTACATAATCGCCATTTAAATTAAGGCATTTATCATAACATGGTACAAGCATTTCAATGCCCTCTTTGTAGAAATCTGCCGCCTGCGAGTTCAACCACTGGTTTACACCGGCATGGAGTTCAGCTTCAGTGTCAAAGCATTGCGTAGCGAGCCATGTCTTCATCACTGTAATCGCTCGGCGCCAAATCCGGGCTGTACGGCGGATGATTGAAAACTTCCCATCCAAAACCGTCCAAGAGCTTTTGGGCACTTGGGAAAAACATAACTTTCCCGCTAAGTTTTCCCCGACGCTTGTTTTGTATCGCGCGTCTTAATTTTTGGAGTTTCTACACAACACCTCTCAACAAAAACCTTATCACACCACGCACTTCACAACTAGCGGGATTTTCAATCACAGCGCTCATTTTAAAACTCCGCTGTATAAAAAAATACAATAGGAACGTTGCTCTAGCTACCACGGCTGGTTGCGTACTGAGTGTAGAAACATTCTGACGCCAAGATGGCGGCGCTAGTCCCGTCAGGACAAAAGTCTGTTACTTTCTGGATCGCCCACGTAAATATAATAGTTGTTTACACAATAATATATACGATATTATGTACAGAATCTTTCAAAAGTAAGTTGAAACTTTACATTGTTGTGGTTTCGTTATTGTTGTCCAATCTCCGAAAAAAACTCTTTATTGTACGCAGATAAAATTGGGATTTATTAAAAACATCAATTGTTATTTTCATTACTATTTATTTGTTGCCATAGCAACGAGTTTTCTCACTGATGATTAATTTCAAACATAGAAATATAGTAGGTGGTAAACTTGTAGTAGTTTACAATTAATTCATTTTTTTTTAATTCTTTACCTTTACAAACACTCACCACATTGATTCAGTGTTATTATGAATGTGAACGGAGTTAATCAGCCGAGTTAAGAAAGTGTCATACTGGCGAGGGTTTCAGGAACGGACGCTGCAGTGTAGTCGCGTATAAAAAATTTGAAACCACCGGGTTCGCTGGAGGCATATAAAGGCCAGGAAGACCTTCAATGTGTTGCTTAAGTCTTAAATGTAAAAAAAAAAAAAAAAAAAAAAATTGTTAAATACGTACCATGTAGCTTATCAGTATAAAAATGGCGGACACTTCGGACAACAGTGTTAATAACCTTAACAAGTAAGAGTTTCTCTTATTTTAAGTTTTTATAAAATTCCATTTAATTCCAAAAGAGTTTTGTACTTTATTTTGTTCTATTTAATAAAGATGTCAGTTAACGTTTAAATATACTTTGAAGATCAGGCACGTTTGAATTCTACGTGTAGAACTTGTAGTTTACATCATAAATGCGACTTGACTTTATATCTGGGTTCTGTGGGGTCTGTTTAGTAAGAGGAGCTTCCTAACCTAACCAACGGGTTCTGTGGGGTCTGTTTAGCGATCTAACCTAACTAACGTTATACACATCCTACTATTCTGGAGCCCAATATAAATTGATGTCCTTCCAGATATTGTCAAATAGTAGGAATGTAACAAATCTCTACTCGTTCCACATTCTTTCTGTTCCTGGTCAAATATTGCCCTTAATACACACCTTAATAACGATTTAGCTGTCCTGTCAAGTTCTCTCTGTTTTGTTTATGTTAATAAAAAATCGTTTACGATGGCGGTCGTCTTGATAAGACCTGTTTTGTGAAAAACAGACGGAAAACGAAATATTTCTGAGGAAAGTTTATAAAAATTGTTTCTTTTGCTGTTCGCTATCTACCCAGTTTTTCACATTGGTATTAGATTTATTTTGAAATTATGCAAACTTGTTCTTTTTTATATCATTTAAAAAATTGTCTTAATGGGCTATTTTTTAAACAATGTGCACCAAAAATACAACTAGAGAAACTACATTAGTACAAAAAATTTATACAAAAAAATCAAACGTATTTAAATACATTTGACCTAAAAACAACGTATAAAATATAAACTGTAACTATAGTTATACTGTATTATAATAAATGAAGATAACAAGAATGTAGTTCTCCGTATCTTGAGGCTACCTATCGGTAAAGTTGTGAACTAGGCGTGATTTTATATACACAGTACTTTTATACAGAATAGACTAATTTTTCTGATTAAAATCTATTTAATAAACATTTTAGATAAAAATTACGGAAAATTATAAAAGGAATTAAAAATGAATTTGACTCAAAATAATGTATAAATTAAAAAAAAAAAACTGTAACGATAGTTGTGTTCCCTATATCTTAACGCTACCTATCGGCAAAGTCGTGAACTCGTAGTGATTTTAGTAATTAAACACAGTACTATTGTAACCAATACACTAATTTTCTCATCAAATTTTTGATATTTATTTAATTGACTTTTAAAAATCTTGATCACCATTTAGCTCAACAAAATTTAATCTCGTAAAAGCCAAAACTATGGAATTTCGTTTTTTAATTGTTTTTCACGTTTCATGACCCCCCCCCCCCCAATGATCATTGATAAGTCGTGGAACTGTTCTCTGTACGGTAAGCACGATAGCACCCTCAAAATGGCTCTAAATAGAACCTATTTGAAAATTTTTAAAATCCAATTAAAATGTCAAAATGACGGCCATTTTAAACAGTTTAGTTGTTAATCTCTCGCCTGTTATTCAGCTGACACATTAAATTAAGTAAAAATTTGCAAATATCAATTTTAATTTCCATGTAATCTCACAACGTCTACGATGACAAATAGCGACGTAAATGTAATTTCCGAAATTTGAACTCAAAATAAAATGAGGTATTAGTAGACTATAGTTACGAGATTCGAACTGTGTTGCAGACACCAGAATAGTGAGTGGAAGCTCCTCACACGCCCAGCTTCGAGGTCGAGACTCTAGCACGAGCGAAGCGAGTGGAGATCTTTCTAATATACCAAGTGTCCTAAAAGTCCCACCCATCTATTATTTTTTTTATTAATGGAAACAGATAGATTTGCTTTGGGGAAAGTTTAGAAAACCAAAGGAGGAGTTTTTTGAAGTATCAACATTTTCAACCCTTACCCCCAAAATGGGGTAGTTTGGGGGTAAGTCAAGAATTTTAAATAGCAACCCCTATTGAGTGATCCTTCATTTTAAAGGTCTTTTTCAAAATAAGAATAATGACGCAAACCAGAGGTCTCTAAGTTCATCCTACCCAACATAGCGACCAATCGAATTGTGAATTTTACGTTAATAATTACACCGGAAATGTTACGAAATGTACAACAAGCTTTTGAGTCCAGAATCTATTCCTGCCAAGAAGTAAATGGTAGCCATTTCGAGAACTTAATCTGAGCTAAAAAAAAAACAAGGTAAGGCTCTTACCATCATTTTACCAACATAGAGCAGTTTGTAATGTAATAAAAACAACCGGAGTTTGTAGGTTAACATTCACAATTCGATTGGTTGCTATGTTGGGTAGGATGAACTTAGAGACCTCTAGTTTACGTCATTATTCTTATTTTTAAAAGGCCTTTAAAATGAGGTATCACTCAATAGGGGTTGCTATTTAAAATGCTTGACTTACTCCCAAACTACCCCATTTTGGGAGTAAGGGTTGAAAATGTTGATACTTCAAAAAACTCCTCCTTTGGTTATCTAAACTTTCCCCAAAGTAAATCTTTCAATTTCCATTAATAAAAAAAAATAATAGGGGGGGGGACTTTTAGGACACTTGGTAATATAGGACCGTCAGGTCCTAGCCGACCTCAAAACAAAACACTAATGATGTACAAAATTACAAGGTTCAGAGAACTTTTTGTAACAACTATTTTATTTACACTACTGGGTAAGACTCCTTGATCTATCAATACAATTTATCATTTCCTACAAGGTCCAATAGTTCAACTTTTAGGCGTTACATTTAAAGGGTGTTTTTATTACATTGTTTATTAGGGTTGGATAAATACCTTGATTGTGTACATCTATTTGTTACCCGTTTTATTTATTCTATAGTCTACTCACCAAGAATACGTAATAGGCAATAACAGCTTACCTGAAACAAAACAAGAAAATGATATAGGGGAAGATTAAAAAAGAATAAATTAAAATGTTTGTTGCTAAAATACGTGGTGTACAAATATTACAAGAAAATTTCTTACATGTCAACTCACAATGGAAATAATAACCACGTGAAACTAATCAGTTCGGTAGTTGTCTATAAAGTCTTAGATTATTTAAACAATATTTATATAATATCTAAACTTGCTCTTGTGTATTAAAGTTCTATTACATATTATAAGATGTAACCAAGGTTTAGGTCGAATGATACATCATTTTATTAAAGGTCTCTCTGTTCGCTGATCATTTTGGAAAATCTTTTAACTTATCTTACTGTGTATGCACAGAGTGTTCAAAACGTCAAAAAAGTAGTGTTTTACTGTTAACACATGACATAGCCTACATTAATCAAATTTTTATCCTAGATTCATGATAAGATATCCTTTCCAAAAGGAAATCTTATCTTATATTTTTTGTGCTTAAGTTGCCCCGTACTCAAAAACTCCAAATAGTAACGTTAGTCGTGAAGCACATCATTGAAAAGGTCTTTCAAAAACAAACATTTTTAGTATTTAAAGTTTGACTTTTGGGGCATTTCTGAGATTTGAAAACATTTTTACTGAATTATAGACGCAATAACTAGTCCCCAATAGAAGCTGAAAATATCTTCAACTACATTCACCCTTTACGGGAGATAAACTCCTCCACAGAGTATAATGATCCAGTCAATAAAAGTTATAGGCTTTTCATTTTAAGACAAAAGTTGTCAAACTCATTGATTTTGAATATTTTTTAGTCTTTTTGGGAATTTATTGAACAAAGCAACTCCAGCTTTGGATGGTAACTTTTTTAACTTACTTAGCTTGTGATGGTCTAAACGTAAATGGCTTCTGAATCGGGTACCATACTCACGTACATCTTTATTCAGAATTTGATGACGTTTAAATTTATTGTACGGTATTACTTCCAGAACGTACATACTTGGAAGTGCCAATAACTCCAGATCCCGGAAAGCATATTTGGATGTTTCTCTTTTATTTTTGCATCATCCCTACTGCTCTATTTTGTAAAATAAAAAGCCGTTCTACCATCCGAACTAATGAATCACCCCATAGTATGATACTATAACTCAGATATGAACGTATGAGGCCATAACAATGTAAAATACGTGGAACTGTTACAAAATGTCTGTTATTCCTTATTATGAATATTTCAGTCCCCCCCCCCATATGGAATTTCCAGGTAGTTTAACCGTCCTGGGACTTTTTTGACACCTGGCGTAATTGATAGGTGACTTAGGTATTTAGTTTATTTTCAATTATTTGTAATTGTTTAAATATTATTATTATCATATATTAATATTGTTTAAACATTATGTTAAAGTATCCAAGTCACAATTTTATAACAGGTTACATATATTTATATTTTGTTCTTACCGTATGTGACTAACTTACGTATATTTCGGAATTCCGAAACGCGACAAATATACGTAAGTTAGTCACAGACGCTAAAAAGAAAATATAACTATTTATTGAGTAAACAATTATTTTTAGTGTATATCATGTTTACCTTTCTATAACCCGTTTTTGATCTCAAAATCAGTAAATAAGGGGGTAATATTAGCTCAAAACGGGTCTGATAAAGCCTAAATGAACTACCTACATTTTCGTTGTACAGTAGATTTTGTTTTTTTAGTTTGTATGTCGTGTTTTTTAACGGAGAGCTTTGATTTAATTTATAAGTATTTTTCTCTTTTACATAATTAATTCCTTTATGTAATTTGAAGCAGTCTTCTTCTTCTTCTTCTTCTTCTTCTTCTTCTTCTTCTTCTTCTTCTTCTTCTTCTTCTTCTTCTTCTTATGAGTTTGTAAAATGTACAAAGAAAATATTTCTGAAGAGATATGTGCAAATATTGTACAATCTTTGTCACTTGTGCGTGTACTCTGAAACTCCTTTTATTTTGATTTCGTAGTTGTGTTTCTAATGTAAGCCTCCACCCTATATAGTTGTTATTCACGTTAAAGCTAAGTTTGTTTATATTGCAAGATGGAACGTTAAGACGTGTTTACACCGTGGTCCTGGTTAACCTGAATTGTTCATGTTCAATAAAGCCCCCACTTGCTCCGCTGTTGGCATAAAATCAGAGTAATGAACGATTAATTCCGTATTGTGACTTCCTTTTCTCTCAAAATAGTAATGAAAGAAAATTCCCCAAAACCACAATAAAACACTAACAACAAAAAGACTGTATAGTTATGTTTATTCTACCTTATGTACATTTCAATAGCACTGCTATCATCTTCAGAGGTACAATACACACTAACCTTAATAACTACAATTACTATTGTAGCGAATCGTTTCCCCCCTCCGTCACCTGATCCCCTCTGTGATTGGCCAAGGGGATCATGCGACGAGCGGAGGGAACGCCTCGCTACAGTAGTAATTTTAGTTATTAAGGTTAGTCTGTATTGTACCTCTGAAGATGATAGCAGTGCTATTGAAATGTACATAAGGTAGAATAAACATAACTACACAGTCTTTGTGTTGTTAGGTTAGGTTGTGGTTTTGGGGAATTTACTTTGATTGTGTATATTCACCACAGTGCTCTAGTGATTCAAATGATCTCAAAATAGTTTGTGAAAAAAATCTTTTGTGTTTTTTCATTAATGGCAGTAGCTACTAAATTTTAAGTAATACGACAATCTGATATTACATGTTTACAAGTCAAAACAATGGTGTTAACATAATAAGAAATCACTGGTGATATATTGTAAAAAAAAGTTATGTATCCAAAACAGATCTTCACGTATAACTCAAACGTATTTTTTTGTCTCATATCTTTCTCTATTTAAAGATTATGAATGTATAAGTCCTTTGAAGACATCCCTGTATCAACACCTTCAGAACGTTTTTAATTGCACTGTTTAAATTAAAATGTCCCTAGTTTTCACAATGCTATTCTCTTTCCTCTACAAGCCTTGCTGTTGTAAAGATAAAATACAAAAGTCTATCTGCAAACATTTTTCCAAAACGTCAAATCCCCCTTTTAATGAAAGCAATTTTTCTCTCTATACAATACTTGTTTTATTATCAATGGAAAGGTATAATGTATTATGAAGAATCGTATTTTTATGTAGCTGGAGTTGTTTTGCTATTACGTTTTTACTTTATCACATATACAGGGTGTTCCCAGACACTAGTCAACTTTTCGTAAATTTAGTTTTAAATTGTATTATAACAATTTTTAAAAAATAATTAATTTTGACATTAAAACAGACAAAAGGTGATTCTATTTTTTATTTCTCACATACATGTAGTATAGAGACAATCATGTGATGGCTCAAAAAATTCACGGATTTTGTTTGCCAAAATCTATATTTTATGGCTTCCACTTCCTGGGTTTAATTTTTTTCTTTGGATTAGTGTTCGTTCGTCTAAGGTCCTAACATACTGATTTTGATAAATGAACACAATTTGTACTTATTTCGGGTCACTTTTAGAAACTGTTTGATAACCCACAATTTGGAGATAGACCAAAATATTCTACAAATCGATTTGATTAAGTTTCATTCAAATGCCATCTTCCAAAAATGCTGTTATAGCATAAATTGTGAAAAAAATAAATCGTAATTTTGAACGTAGACGAATTTGAGTTACTCGAGGCTTTGTTTAAGTATTTTCGATAACTCAAAATTTGGAGAATATGTACCATAACGCCATAACTTACAGTCACAACGCTCACACTTAAATTGGCGGTTCGTGAGTTGTAAAAACTAAAATATACGTCAAAGAACTGATTCACACATTCTCCATATTGGATGTACCAATTGAGATCAAATTTGCTGAAAATATTTATTTGTGCAACTAGTGAGCAAAGTGGCACTTTTTTAAACGAGAGAATGCCGAGTGCGTCAATTTTATCGAGTTTAAAAAAGACACTGCTCACGAATTGCACATTATACTTTGTCTACAGTTGTTATTTTGTTACCATTGTTTTCCTTTAGCCATGACAAAAACAGTTCATACTGGCGGTCGTACTTTCCTTGATTTGACAGGAAGGAGATTTAGTACAACGTTGATAGCTTTTTCCGCTAATTTAGGCGGGGTATTTGACAGGTTTTCGTCCTCTGAACTGTCCATATTTTAAAACTAACTATACAAAATATAGCAGTAGTGCTAAACAACACATCAACACTGAGGTCACGTCAAAACTGAGGTTATTTATGAATATTACAAATAACTTAGGTGTATTGTTGAGGAAACGGGATTGCCAACTTCAAAACTCGGCAAACGAAAAATACTCTCCGTGTACATGCACTGTCAATCATCTTCAAGAATAATTACTTCCTTTTTCAACTTTAAAACGTTGTTTATTTATGTTATTTTACATGTAAGAATTATCTGACCTACATACGGGACATTTCCTGCATATTATTTATCAATTCAAATAAACTTAACCTAAATTTCGGTTTGTTCGGAGTGAGCAAAGTAGTGGGCAAAGTGAAACTGTTGAGAAATCAGCTGTTTTGCAAACTAATTTAAATGAACAAAATGCCACTTTGTCAACAACTGTAGACAAAGTAAATTACTCATTATAAGCTTGATGTTAATAAAAAACGAACGATGATTCACACAAGGCAAGTAATCTTATACTCTATTTAATTATATTTCAAGAAATAAAAATCATAATGGTAGCGTTTATCAACATATTTCCCATAAAATATTCACCACGAAAAAATATCGATAACGAAGGTAATATTTTTATCTTAGATGACGAAACATTATTTCTGGTTAGTGTATTTTGTAGACGTGTGTGAAAGAGTTTGTGTAGGAAAAATAATATATACGTATAGGTTTTTATTTGAACATTTTTACTTAAAACAAACCTTTTTGGAGTGAGGAAACTAGTTTCCATGTAAAATGCAATTCTATTTGACCAATAGGTTTACCCATGATTTATGTATCTTAAAAAGTGATTAAACCTACTCTTCTGCCACTGTGTAGGGAGAATTAGTTGGCAATTTAATAAAAATAGAATTTCACAAAATAGTTTTATAGTTCACTAAATTTTTCCCACACTTTATAGAGTAGAGATAAAGCGTCTATAATGGTACTTTTCTACTACCCTATATAGGTAGGTTTAGTTGACAATTTAATAAAGTCTGAATTCCAAATCAAGTTGTCTCCATATTTTTTACCACCCTGTATACGCAGGGTTAGTTGGCAATTTAATAAAGCCTGACTTTTTCTACCACCTTATATAGGTAGTGTTAGGTAGCAATTTAATAATGTCTGAATTTCTATCAAGCCGCCTCCATACTTTTCTATCACCCTCTATACGCAGGGCTAGTTGGTAATTTAATAAAACCTGAATTTTTCTTCCACTCTATATAGGTAGTGTTAGGTAGCAATAAAATCTGAGTTTCATATCAAGCCGCCTCCATACTTTTCTACCACCCTGTATACGCAGTGTTAGTTGGTAATTTAATAAAACCTGAATTTTTCTACCACCCTATATAGGTAGTGTTAGGTAGCAATAAAATCTGAGTTTCATATCAAGCCGCCTCCATACTTTTCTACCACCCTGTATACGCAGTGTTAGTTGGTAATTTAATAAAACCTGAATTTTTCTTCCACTCTATATAGGTAGTGTTAGGTGGCAATAAAATCTGAGTTTCATATCAAGCCGCCTCCATACTTTTCTACCACCCTGTATACGCAGGGTTAGTTGGTAATTTAATAAAGCCTGACTTTTTCTACCACCCTATATAGGTAGTGTTAGGTGGTAATAAAATCTGAGTTTCAAATCAAGCCGCCTCCATACTTTTCTACCACCCTGTATACGCAGGGTTAGTTGGTAATTTAATAAAGCCTGACTTTTTCTACCACCCTATATAGGTAGTGTTAGGTGGTAATAAAATCTGAGTTTCAAATCAAGCCGCCTCCATACTTTTCTACCACCCTGTATACGCAGGGTTAGTTGGTAATTTAATAAAGCCTGACTTTTTCTACCACCCTATATAGGTAGTGTTAGGTGGTAATAAAATCTGAGTTTCAAATCAAGCCGCCTCCATACTTTTCTACCACCCTGTATACGCAGGGTTAGTTGGTAATTTAATAAAGCCTGACTTTTTCTACCACCCTATATAGGTAGTGTTAGGTGGTAATAAAATCTGAGTTTCAAATCAAGCTGTCTCCATACTCTTCTCCCACCCTGTATAGGCAGGGTAAGTTGGCAGTTAATAAAATTTAAATACCACATTTTTTGTTTTCAATTCATTAAATTTTCCTCATACTTCATAGATTAGGGATAAAAAACGTGTTACGTTGGTAGCTATGAATTCATACATTAACGCACTTCAATTAAACGATGCAGGGATGTAAAACTACAGATGTGGCAAGTAGAGGGTTATAATGAGATGATTTGCTTTAACGTTCATTCAACTCTAATTCGTAAATACAGTCTCGTTAGAGTGGTTCAGCTACCAATTAATTTCTATTTCAATCCTTTTTAATAAATATATGTGGTTAGAAAGAAAAATGACGAGGTGAAAAAATCAATGTCGAGTTGGCCTATTTCATTGAAATGTTTGTTTTAAAAACCCCTTGAGTTTAGGAAGTACTTTTTGGAACGATTTCAGTCTGTCTTTATTCCGTGTTCTGTCGTACAGCACAAACGATTTTGATCAAATTTGATATCTGAGCATATTTGGAGATGTTTTTATTCACAAGTGCGAATTATAGAGGGAGTTGTGTTTGGGTTTTGAAATTGACGTCAAACTTTTTTGTAAGAAATATCTGTTTAAATAATTGATTTTTGGAATATCGTTTCAGTCCTCGCCAAACAGTGTGAGGAAAATGGAGAAGTTACAATAAGTAACGAACTCTGGACAAAAAATATAGAACAGTGACGGGAATTTTGATATGGTTAGCACACATATCAAAATTACCCGACGAATATAACAGGACTAGGCTCTTCACAAGTTCTTGAGCCCGCTGAGTTGTTGTTTTTTTTTAGTGTAAATTACTGTATTACTTAAATTAGCAATTTCAAGCAGTCTTCGTTCTTCAAATATCTTTACATTAGTTTAAAATTTCCAATCTTCTACAAAATGACTCATTTCTCATCATCATCCTCTATGAAGAAAAAAGATTTGAATCATGTTTGATGTAAAATTACGATTAGAAAATTTAATAAAACGCAAGAAAATTCAATTTATAGAACGATTAAATTTCATAAAACATTGTCCATAAGAAGAAAATAGACAAATATCCATAAAAATAACAAAAGAAGTGATTGTATGATAACCGACTGAGTTTTCAGTACTGGTATTTTATATAATTATCATACAATCGTTCTTTCATCAATAAGGAAATTTGTTTCCTTTGTTGTTTAAAGTAGAAAAACTCTCGGTCATCATCATCGCATTGAAGAAGAAAAGATAAAAATAAAAATACTCTAATAGCGTTAGAGTCGGAAGAGAAAAAGAGTTGGTAGAGAGACCGGATATAAAAGTTGAAAGAGAAGCATCTAAGCCAAGACTGAGGGCACAAAGGTGTAGATCCAGCTAGAGACCTCGGGATTACCAAGCCTGTACTCATACTACTAAGTCCTGAGGTTTGAACTAATGTAATCAAATAGCATACGATAATATGTGGGTTGAACAGGTTTAGTTTTGTGGGTTCAATATAGACTACGCTACTGTCGGGGACTTGGAGACTGGATTATTGCATGTTGTCCTTGAAGTTAACAGAAGTGGAGCTGTTGTAAACTCACGTCAGAGCCGAGATATGCAGGGTCTTTCTGTAATGCGCGAAGATAATTCGGAGGTGGTTATAAGAGTTAAAATGAAGAAAAAATATATTAAAGAAGTCATTTTGAAAATGGTTTATTGTAAGAAGTTTATTTATTTTTTTTTTTTTCAAACTAGGTACTTATATTGATGAGTACTGTACAAAATTTCAATTCAATCGTTTAAGCCGTTCTACAGATATAAATTATATAGTAAAAAATAAATTGCGGATAGCTAGTAAAACACGCGTTTCTAGACATATGTTTATAGGAACTTTTTTCTTGATTTTGACCTATAATAAGCACCTCTTGAATTATCTCCGTGCATTATACAAACACCCTTATACGCAGGGTGTTTCCAAACTACGCTTAACACTTTACGATACGATTCCTTGGCTCAAAATAAGTAAAAACGTTCCTATGAAAATATGTCCTAAAATGCTGTTTTCCGTCTGTCCGTCATTTTCTGTTTTTTACAAAAAAAAAAAACGTATTTTTCGAAATAAATTAGATATCGAACCCAAATTTGGTATAATTATTTATTATGTGACATTTTATCTATACACCAAAAACTAGAACTTTGTTTTGCTTGTTTCAAAACACCCTGTATATATTTTTACGAAGTATGGACGTATATATTAGTCAATGCCACTACGGGAGAACAATCCCGAGGACCCTAGCTGGATCCAAACTTCCCCCCCCCTTTCGATGTAGTCTAGTAAAGTACTTTTTCAAATCAATTTGCTTCAGTTTTAATATAATTTTACTCAACTTTGTTATGTATCAAAAGATAAACCCCAGCTCTCTTGTTAGGTGCATTTACATCTAGAACCCAAACTCATTTTATGTAACAGTAGTTAATGAGTGGGAGGGGGAGGGTGTACCTGACATGCGGTTAACCCATGCAGTGAGGGGGCTGGGGTAGACCGTATTTGGACAGGTCGTTAACCATGCATTCTGGAGGATAAATAATGTACTAGAGGACATGTAAGGAGAGACATGGTAAATTTCAAGAGGACTTTTATCATATAAACGATATTGAGAATTATGTTCTAAGAGAATTCCTTTAATTGGATACTACTTGACGATTTCGATTATTTCATATTTTAGCATTTATCTTCCGAACTACCCCCAAAATTCGTTTTAGCAGTGTTCTCTTTTCTTTTAACGAGTATGGAGAAAGTTATGTGATGGGTCCGGTGTCGAGTTTTTACTAGTTTCGAGGTCTTTTAAGTAAAAGCTGTTTTTTGAATGATGTCTACACGTACAGTAGACTCAGACTAGGATTGTGTCTGGTGTAAGGGGCGTGTCCTCCCTTCTTCTTGCTTCCCTAGCCTTGACGATACAACCCATTCCAAGAAAACTAGGTACACAAATTAGCTTAGCCACATTTAATTCCTAAAGATACAACTTCGTGACAGACTTTTGTAAACATTTTATTCTTATTCATGAAACGATTTATTGAAATTACGGTGTTTAGGTTGGGGGGGGGGGAATCACCTTTTAATAGTAGGGGATATTCTTTGAGGTTTAACGAAGGAAACCCTGTGAGATTGTGAAATCGCTTCTTTCCATCTGACCAAACACCCCTCTAGGTAACCCAGTTCTTAATGAGTTAATTATAATTAATTAATTTGCAGGACTTAGAATCTAATTGTAAAACTATCTGCACACAACACTAAACTGTAATATGTGTGGTCAAGGTAAGCGTATTTCCAACTTGTCCATTTACATACGTACAGGCTTTCCCGAGAATTTCCGGAACGCCATTACCAGTAACTTAGTCCCTCATTGTGAATTTGGAAAACTAGAGGAAATAACATTAACTAAATAACACGAGTCGGACACTGCACCTCTTCATTCCTTCCTGGCTCGTCTGTGGATCAATAATCAGCTGTTCCACTGCCATCACAATACCTCCACCAAGGCAACCAAGATTCCGGTGCTTGTGACATCGTCAGTGCCGATTTTGAGTTATTCGAACATATACAACGATGCAAACAGTTTATATTTTCCTTTTTTTACCGATAACTAATGAATCACCATTTTGGGGGAATGACGTTTTGTTGGTGTGTAGAGGGTTACATTTTAGTAAAATTTAATCAAAATAGTTTCAAGCAGATTTTGAGAAAGAGAAATTCAGAATTTTTATTTTGGTGGATATGTTTAAAAAAAATAAATAAAATAAAACACCTCTAGATATGTCTAAAATATGCCCACATAAAAAGTTTGATAAAAATCGATCCACTTGTTTAGGGTGTGAAGCATTGCACAGAAGACAAACAGACATTATTTCAAAAATTACTTTATTTCTTCGACAAACTGAATGTTGATTTGGAAACTCATTGCACTACTTTCGTTAGACTAAAATATGTTCCACATATTAAATTTGATCAAAACCTGTAGATTACACGTCCTTTAGACTGTAAGGTTGAGCGCAGAATTCAGACAGAGATAAAACATTAAAAAAAAAATCTAAACTCAAGAGATTTGAAAGGAATATTTCAATAAAAATACTCAACTTTGATTTTCATCACTTTACTTCTTTTAAACGACAAATGTACGTTAAAGGAAAAGGGGTTGAAATAGAAATGAATAGGTAACTGAGTCTGATTAACGATTCTGTATTTACGATTAAGAGTTGAATGAACGTTAAAGCAAGTCATCTCGTTAAATCCCTCTACTTGCAACACCTGCAATTTTACATCCCTGCATCGTCTAATTGTAACACATAATGTATGAATTAATTGGTACCAACATAACATATGTTTTTATTACATAACCTGTGAAACGTAAGGGAAATTTAGTGAACTGAAAAAAAATATTTGGAATTTTAACTTTATTAATACTTTAATACAGGGTGGTAGAAAAGTATGTAGTTGATATGGAATTCGTGCTTTATTAAATTGCCAACTATCAATATTACTATTATACATAGAAGCGGGTTTTACCCCCTAGACACTTTAAGCCTATAAGACTTTTGTGTACTTCTTATTCCTGACTAGCTTATTTCTGTCCTTGGTTTTAAGGACAGGATTTTCCTAGCCTGCTGCTTTAAAGATCACACCTGGGCCGAAGATCAGCTGTCTTTTATCTCCTAATGATTGGCACTTTAGAAGTATATTTTCTACAGTCTCTAGGAGCTGGTTGCATAGTCTGCATTTTAGGATTCCTAGGTATTAAGATGGTTCTTGAAACACCATGGCGTGATACGAAACTATATATATTCCTCAGATTTTGTTTAGATTGTGAAGTGACGAAATAGATAGTTTCAGATCTGGTTGGAACAGTGATCCGTATAGTTTTCCCGTGGAGTATTTTGTCCATCGTCCTGAGTTTACCCATTGTTTTATCCTATCTTTTGCTACAGCTTTAGTTATTAAGCATACACTTTCTGGACAAATTAAGGATTTTAAGGGGAGCAGTCCTCCCTATCTTACGCCATGTTAGCTTATGTATCCTTTTCTAAAGAACCATTATAGATAGAGATCTGAAATTTTTACCACTATTTCCTACTTCCTTTGTCAACATTTTCTCCAGAGGATTTGTGTTTATCTCAATTTATTTGTTCAGTAACATTTTTTTTATAAGTATAAATTTTGTAAATCTAAAAATACCCAACTTTTTAATTTTTAGATATGTTAAAAATCCAACTGGAGTTATTATGTATAATAATGCCCTACATGTGTGTGCAAAATTTCAAGGTCCTAGTTTTAACGGTTATTGAGAAAAAGGTACATTTAGTAAAAAAAAACACTGTTTTCGGAGAAATAGATTTATTTACAAAATAGTTTAAAATATTATCTTTAGTAATGTCCAGCGGCATATGAGGGGTTGTCAGGGTCCTCGTCTGCTTCAAATTCATCTTCAAGAACTTTTTGCTTTAGCAAATTGGTTCGACGACACTTTTTTTCAATTTCTTGAATAGCTTTTTCCGCACGCGCTACACGGCGATCGTCGAACGCTTTCATCGCACTCACAAAGGTTATATCCAGGTTGCAAGTTCAAAAGTTTAAATACAATGCACTTGCTAACATTTCCTTTGTTGTAGCCGGCAATGGCATCAAAGACACCCACTTTGAGCGTATTTAATCGTACAAAAACCTTTTTAGGGTAGCCAACTCCAAATCACGCTGTTTAGCGATTCGCTAACATTCAGTGTTCCACAGTTCACGCACTTGCTGAATCAAAAATTCATTGGACAAATCTACAAAAATAGGTCTAATTTCCTCAATAACAGTAGTACGCAAGTGGGTATGTTTCCTCATGTTTTGTAGGGTGTTTTATTTATTCAAAACAAATGCACTATATGAAAGGAACCTAGTAGACGTGTCACTAAGGTAAGCATCACTCACGAAATGTAGCAATATCGCGCTTATATGGTTTCAGAAAAACATTTTTCTCTTATCTAATAAAAATGTAATATATCTTCTATTATATATCAATTTAAAGATCAGAAAAGGAGCTACAATAATGAATCAAAATTAAAAAAAAAAATTTTGAGGTCTGCTTCCCTTAAGACAACATCTTCTGTTGTAAATCAATGTTTGTATTAAAGTTATAAATAAACGGCGCAAAAACATTGCACAAATTCACAATCGCCTAAAAGGGTCTTCAAAGAAAAAAATCAAAAAATCCTTATTCCTTCTTATCTCTCTTGTATTTCTTAGATAAGTGTGTACAGAAAGCCTTCACGACTATTCGTTTTCTCCCGTGATAGATATGTAAAGCTTATTTCGCTCGATGCATAAATTCATCTTAATCGTAATTAGTTTTGGAATAAAATCGAGTTTTTTTAAAGACGGCATTCAAGCTTGGTCTTCGTTTAAAGAACTGTAATAGATTTGGCAAACGGGCTCGGGTGATTTCACGAAAATTTCAACGAAACCGGTAGAGCCTAATTAGATCATTTACGTTTTTTTATAACAGCTTCTAAGGCCGATTTTTTTGGACCAATTCCTTTTTGTACGAGTCTCGAGAGGTTAAATTTGAACAAAGTAGTAAGAGCCTTTTTTTAAAAAAAAAATTAGGTTTTAGTTTTAGGGCAAATACCCCAAATTTTAAGTATCTGTCCCAATTAAAAATCGGAAAAGATTTTGTGAAATTCGTTCTTTTGTATCTGTTCCGACTCACAAACCAACATTTTTGGTATGGTGATGACAATATGTTTTTCTTCATGTTCCCATCTTTTAAAAATTGTCAGTTTTGACTTTATGACAGGTACAAGTAATTTTTAAGTCAAAATAATGTTAACAAGCCTCTAGATACGGACAAAATATATACCAATATACCAATTTTATCAAAAGCGATCCATTCGTTTTTTTCTGTACAACGACAGACATCATTACAAATTTCACTCTTTGAAACTTAATTAATCTCGAAAAGTATACATTCACGAAAAAAAAATCAACAATGATTTTCTGTCCCAACACATAACTTTTTTATACTATGTACATGTGAGAATTAAGAAAAGAATTTAAAGGTTATTACATTCTTAAGCAGATTATCCCCCCCCCCCCTGTTGTTTAAAGCCGAAAAACCTTTCGGTCGTCATTGTCTTTCTAAATGAAGGAAGAAAAGAATATAAAATAAAGACATCCTAGCCCTCGAATACTTAAATAGCGGCAGAATCGGATATTAACAAGGTTGGTAAAGAAAGACCTGATAGGAATAATGAAAGGGAGCGATTTAACCCAAGACTACATGAAAAATGTGAAGATCCAGCTAGGTTTCCTCGGGATTGCCAAGCCCTTACATACTATAGTGAGCTCCCGTTTAAAAATATGCATCCGTTTATGAGATCTTGGCTCTTAATGTTGTTGAAAATAAAGGATCACAGAATCAAAACTAAGCTTCTAATCAAAATTTTGAAAGAATAATATCGCATGAATCATTTATAAAATTTACGCGAAACAATTTTTGTCCATTTGAGGTTTTATTATCCGTCGTTACAAAATAAATTACAATAGACACTAAAATAATGCTTAAAAATTAGTTTTCTTTTAATTATCGAAATCCCTAAGACGAGTTTATAGTACGAGTGAAGTAACAGTGTCCAATAAATTAACCACTTGTGGACGCAGTGACATTAATCTAGTGTGATATTGTCATCAGACTTTATTAGGAGAGTTCATGGACACGTAAGAAACGTCTAGACGTAAAGTGAGACGTCTCAGAGTGAGACTCTGGAAGCTGGACCAAGATGGACGCAGAATAACTTCGCTTCAGGTGCAATAGTTTTTTTTAATGATGTCGGGGGTAAATTAACCAGGTGCGTGACGTTCTGGTTATTCCTGTAGGCCGTTAAAGTACAGTTTTAGTAATTCCCTGGTTCTGCGGTTTTACGCTGAAAACGTCTAATTATACCGGTATGTGTTGGTAAAATTAGCAAGTTAATATTTAGTTTCCATTATTACTTATGTTGATAAAATAATTATTGGTTCCCTGGTGTGTTGGTTTGGTAAGTACGTGTGAAGATCCGCGGAGTTGAATTACAACTGAAAATATATGTGAAGAAGTGGTCGCCAGGTAGAGGAGTGGGTGAGTTGGTGTGGTAGGGAGGGGTACAGGTGTCAGTTCGCTACTAGCAATGACTACATAAATACTATAAGACACGACATAGGATAGGGAAATAGTCTACGCTTTACGGGTGCTGTTCGTCACAAGTTTGACACACAGCTATCAGAAAGCGCTAGCAGCAGGTGCTTGACTGTACGCATCACATTTGGTTGAGACTGTACAACTGTTGACACAGCATAGTCAGTGTTGTCAGTTCGTGCGCTGAGATAAGCGATTCTCGACCTTCCCTCGCATCTCTGGTCCCATATGTGGCATCAGTGCGCAACTGAAACATTGTTTGACCGTAGAGCCACCTAGCGCCAGTCACATCAACTTCTAGCAGAGCGACAGCTCCACACCCTAGCGGGTATTGGTCAACTCAAGAATAAGCGTAGAATATTTAACATGGCCATGTCGTGTCTTATAGTATTTATGTAGTCATTGCTACTAGCCTGCTTGCTTACTCATGGGTCCATTTGTCTGTGCGCGCGGCTTGCTATGGAGCGGCGGGGGAGAGGGGAGTGGTTATCGCTCATTTCCAAAAACATGTGGTCCCGCGCAGCGCGCCGGACGTAGATTGTTCACCTGTCTTCAATGTAGCTTCGAGAGCATCAAGTCATTAGCAGATGAAAAATTCAACCTCATTGGTGCAAAAGAATGGGAGAACAAGTGCGAGTATTTAAAAACTATTGAAAATAATTACGCTTCCGCTGAGCCGCGGATCGACGACCTCGTGGAATCAATGATTATATCAGTAGGAAACAGCGACAGCAGTTAGGAGGACGATGACGACGATGATTTGAGCGGCATTGAAGAGCTGGATTAAAATGTATGTAGACAATCGATAAATTTAATATTGTAAATCAACTTTTAGTATCACATTTTTTAGATGTTACCTTTGCTAGTACTGATATTTTAAAGGACGTAAAACAATAAAATTTGTTTGTAAACATCATGTTTCTATGTGCACTAAAAATCTTGTAAACTGTAATTATGTCTCGCGAAAGGTAGACAAACATAGTTGGGTGAGCTAGCCCTACTTTTACAGAACGGCTAGTAGCGTCAGAGCCGCGCGCACAGACAAATGGTCCCATCAGTAGAGGAGTGGGTGAGTTGGTGGGGTAGGGAGGGGTACAGGTGTCAGTTCGCTACAAGCCTGCTTGCTTACGTTCGGCCGATTAGACATTCACTTCAATTTTTTTTAAATATATGTATAGAAATTCCCTTCTTACTTTTTAACAATAACAATGGATACTACTTCAAACAGATAAACAAATAAAATGTTTTTGGAAAGATTGACACAGCACTGCTGCGGTAAGAATGAACGCGCAAGGAATGCAGAGGATAAACAAATATTACAGTTGATACTGAACATCTCACTATTACTCTAATTAATAACATTGACTCAATGGTTTGACAAGATAAATACTGCGAAATGAGTTACAACTGTTAATTTGAATGCTTTTCTTAACACTGAAACATCTTTAATAACTATATACACAGAAATCGGTACTTACGTATTAACGCCACCGCAGCAGAAGTTGCGCTAATGTGCATGCGCCAATAAAGAGGAAATTGGTTTAAGGGAAGCAGAATTCCATTTTTTTCAGCTTTGAGATTCATATACTTTCATTTTATGATTTGTCGTAAAAATTTTAGATGTAGATTGGCGTCACTTCACTTTTAAAGCTCATGTTTATCCATGATCTAATTTCAAATTATTAACTTCAATAAACTTACGAAAGGTTTGGCCAGGTGATTATATATATATATATATATATATATATATATATATATATATATATATATGGTTTGGCCAGGTGTTTATATGTATATATATATATATATATATATATATATATATAGCTACCTGGTCAAACCTGTCGTGATATATAATTAATTATATCGCAAAGTAAGCAAATATTAGCGCATGCGCATTGGCACAACTTCTGCCGCGGTGGCGTTAATACGTAAGTACCCTGAAATCATAAATAGCCTATGCTTACTCTTAATCACTCGCAGCTGTGGAAAATCCCAACCTGATATTTTCTAACCGATTAGTACGGTAATGGTTAAAAGGACTTCACTAGTTTAGTAGTCTAAATGCGATCAGCGCATGCGCAGTTCCCTTTTTACCCCCTCATGCGTTGGGTTCATTCTTGTGATCGTCAAACAGTACTACTACCTACTACTAGACTTAAGCTGCTGTCGCTGGCGGCGTATGCGCAAGATTTACTCCTGCGCATCCAGACGGCCGCTTCTTCACATATATTTACAGCTATACAAGACGTGGTGGCTAAGATAGGCTTGCCGAAAGTCCACTTTTCCTCCAAACTAATTGTACTAACTTCCAGCTGATAGTTGAACTAATCGTCGTTCGCTAGAGTTAAATTGCACTCACGAGCGAAGCGAATAGCTATGAGTATTGTGCATCCAACAAATTGTTTAGTATAATTTATGGAATGGACACGTTTTATGTAACACCCTTTACATATGAAAACAATAAAAACATAATCGTAAAACACCCCCAGCTAACAAAGCTCGCGAAATGATTTTTCTCTTTTTGATAACACCATATTGATAACAAAACTGTTTCTGTACGAAGACTTACCTCAGGTCTTGTGCGGGATTTCTTGTTTTGGACAAAAGTTTGAAGGTAGTTTTTGTATTTTAGCTTTACAATAGCAACGATTGTAAAGGAAAGAGTATAATGGAATTGAAAACATTTCAATTTAAAAACAGCAAATAAAAACGCACTGGAGAAGTTAATATTAGCACTATTTACGTTAATACCTTATGGAGAGAAAATATTTTGATCAAATAAGAACTCAATATTAAGATTATCGAAAATAAATATGTTTTAGGTTGAAAAAAAAATTCTTTTTACATATTTTTCAGAAACAGTTTCGACTGTTTTTTGTTTACAACTAATTATACACGAAGCTATAATAAATAGTTGTAGCTTGAAATTTGGAGGAATAAAGAAACTAAAAATATTTGTCTTAAAATCTGGTTTAATTTTAATTTAAATTATCTCCTTTAGTTTTAATTACTAATTTTTTCAGTTTTGAATCCACCACTGTTTTTAGAAGAAAAAAAATGTAACGTATAACGTTATGTTTAGATTTTAGCCTCTAATTCGTTACATCAGGTTTGCCCATACACTATAGGGTACCCAGCATTGAAGATTAATTTAATTTTTATTTTAAATACGGTGTTAAAGATATGTCGCATGGCCGCCTTTCAAGTCGACACCCAAATCTTAAACCTACAATTATATCTTAAACAAAAATTGATCAAAATCGTTGGAGCTCATTTTGAGAAAAAAAAAAATTTTCCCTTTCTTTTTTTTCCCTTAGACGGCCACCATAAAAAAAGAAACAAATCTTGAGGTATAATCATAAATACGCCCAAATATTAAATTTTATTAAAATTGGTCGAAGGTATTTGAACTGTAGAAACGTCAGACAGACCTAAAAACCACTTGTTGCGACTCTACATCTCGACATAATTTTTTTTGCCTCATCACATAACTCCCTCTATACTACGTATATTTGAGAAAGTAAAGCTGCAAAATACGTTTACAAAGTATTTCATTTACAAAAGACGCAAGACAAAGACATTTTCTCTTTACGTAAACATTATTGAAACAATCACTCATTTAGTATTGCACAATTGTTTACAAATTAATTAAGAAAGAATGAAGTCATATCGAAACAGACAGACGGATGCGTCATAAATACTTGTAAGTATTCATAGAAGCCATTGTTAACAATTCGAATCATTACAATAACATTTGTATGGATTGTGTAAACCTTGCAATAAACTCGAATGCACTTTCAGAACACTACCAGGAATTCTGCAATGTAATGATAGAACACGAATTCATTTCGTATATTAATTACCCATTATACGTAGTATAGGGTGAGTTTGGTAATCGTATAAAATTTCAAAGTTTCAAATTTTAAGATAGGAAAATTTGTTATAGTGGATTATATTGTGCCTATAGAACCATATTGAATATTTGAATCGATATGAAAACGACGAAATTTCGACCATTTTAAACTTTTTCGTCATACTGCTTCAAAAACAGCTGTTTTCAATACATGCATTGAGTTGCTAAAGTTGTTCTTTTTAGTCCTAGGAACTAAAAACATCAGCTGAGGTCGTGGTCATCGACTATTTCTTCGCTTATACGAATTAATTGTCTTTATTTGACCTTATTTTCTTATATATGTGTATAAATACCTCAACACCGTCTTTGAAATTCTTACGTTGTGTTTCTCACTACAGCGTTTCGCCGATCGTTACGCCATCGTCAGGTGAAAATTACACAGCATTATACAATACACTAACACAAATACTGGACACTTAAACTGGTTTCTATTAGAACACAGTTTAATGTAGATTCATCTTATTGTCTTATTCTTTCTTTTTATTATAAAGCGATATGAACCGAGAGGCTTTACGGCTTTAAACAAATAACAAACAAAATATCCGTTGTTATTCGTTTTAAAGTTATCGAACACCCTGTATATTAACACAAACAGTACAGGTACAAACAGCTGGTCCGTTGTTATTCGTTTTAAAGTTATCGAACACCCTGTATATTAACACAAACAGTACAGGTACAGACAGCTGGTCCGTTGTTATTCGTTTTAAAGTTATCGAACACCCTGTATATTAACACAAACAGTACAGGTACAAACAGCTGGTCCGTTGTTATTCGTTTTAAAGTTATCGAACACCTGTATATTAACACAAACAGTACAGGTACAAACAGCTGGTCCGTTGTTATTAGTTTTAAAGTTATCGAACACCCTGTATATTAACACAAACAGTACAGGTACAGACAGCTAGTCCGTTGTTATTCGTTTTAAAGTTATCGAACACCCTGTATATTGACACAAACAGTACAGGTACAGACAGCTGGTCCGTTGTTATTCGTTTTAAAGTTATCGAACACCCTGTATATTGACACAAACAGTACAGGTACAAACAGCTGGTGTTACTGTTTATAAAGTGGATATATTTAAACAGTTGTGTAAACATCGCCGAGCTGAATGCACTAATTAGATAATGAAGAAGCCAGGAGGGAGGGCTGTAATCAAGTCAAAGTTTATTAGACTGGTATGACGTAATTAGGCTTGTTGGAAGATGTTCCAAGTCGTTGGGATTGAGGCAGTAAATTTAGGGTAATCTAAAAAACTACGCAATGCAGCTTGTTGACGAACTCAATCTTGCTGTCAAGGTACATGATGAAATCTGTACATGTTTAATTTAATCACTACATGTTTGTTGTTTTTCGCTCGAGAACCGCTGATCCGATTTGGATGCAGTTTCATTATAATAATTCACTCAGACCTGCAAAGAACGTTTAATTTGTGATTAATAGATTGCAAATTTAAAAACTCCATAAATCGTTGTTACTAAAAATTCCTTTTAAATATCTTAAATTGACCTATTTATGTAAAAAAAAAAATAATAATAATAATAATAACATTATAAATGCTGACAAAAATCATGTTTTGTTTTTGGAACATCCTGTTTATCCTACTAAACTTTTGTACCATCCTGTAGATATGCCAGGTTAAGTGCTTTAAAATGAGAGGTCGAACATCTTTCTATCTAAGAGTTCTTGAAATACTCAGCCGTTTCCATACTCTTCTAACATCCAGTATAATACCCTAACTTAACCTGTTGTGGTAATTCTTGCAATCACTAATGTAATCTACATTTGTGTTTACCAAACACTCCGCTTCCTATCGAGCTACGGCTTCTCCCTAGCGAATCTCGCTCCTCAAGTGGAGATTTGAGAGTAATTAAAAAATGCTGGCTCTCGCTCCTCAAGTGGAGATTTGACGGTTATTAAAAAGATGCTGGCTCTCGCTCCTCAAGTAAATAATTTGACAGTTATTAAAAGATGGTGATTGCTCTTGCTCTTCAAGTGGAGTTTTGAGTTATTAAAAAGATGCTGGCTCTCACTCCTTAAGTAAATAATTTGACGGTTATTAAAAGATGATGATGGCTCTTGCTCCTCAAGTGGAGATTTGACAGTAATTAAAAAATGCTGGCTCTCGCTCCTCAAGTGGAGATTTGACGGTTATTAAAAAGATACTGGCTCTCGCTCCTCAAGTAAATAATTTGACAGTTATTAAAAAATGGTGATTGCTCTTGCTCTACAAGTGGAGTTTTGACAGTTATTAAAAAGATGCTGGCTCTCACTCCTCAAGTAAATAATTTGACGGTTATTAAAAGATGATGATGGCTCTTGCTCCTCAAGTGAAGTTTTGACAGTTATTAAAAAGATGCTGGCTTTCGCTCCTCAAGTAAAGATTTGGCGGTTATTAAAAAGATGCTAGCTCTCGCTCCTCATTGGAGATTTAAGTTATTAAAAAGATGCAGGCTCTCGCTCCTCTAGTGGATATTTGACGGTTATTAAATATTTGCTGGCTCTTGTTCCTCAAGGGGAGATTTGGCTGTTGTGAAGATTTGAGTTATTAAAAGATGCTGGCTCTCGCTCCGTTTCCTTCAATATATTATAATTATTGTCTTGGAATAAAAAAATAGTTTGTTTTTAGATGACATTACTGTACATGAAAATAAATAGCGGAGAAGAGAAGGTGTATTAATTACCACTTATTTTTTATTTGGCTCAATTTGCAAAAACATTACGTAAGCTGTATACAGGGTGTTTCGAAACTCTTGTCGGATATTTTAGAGGATTATTCCTGTGGTTGAAGTAACCACAGAACGAACATTTGTTTGTTTGAAGCACGCTAAGTATGTCTGTCTGTCCGTCATTTTGTGTTTTGCACAAAAAACTTTATATTTGTCAAGTTCAAATTATATGTATACCTACCAAATTTGGACTTGAAATTTTTTTTTTTTTACAAACATAAAATGGCGGACAGACAGACAAATAAGCTTATTTCAAAGAAATAAATGCTCGTTATGTGTTTTCTTCAACTCCAGGAACAATCCCCTAAAGTATCTGACAGAAATTCCAAGACACCCTGTATATAAGGACCCTATTTTTCAATCATTAAAAAAAATGTATAAGCCTAATTTGAAACGTCAGCCGTTATATCAAAAATACATTCAGGTGATTTTCAAATATTCCATTTATCCGTATCCAACAGTTTTCCCGAAGGACGACTCATAATTTTTCCGATAGTTCTCACCTCTACTTTCATCACAAAACGCCTTTGGAACGCTATTCGCCATTCCGAAACCCCATTTCTATACTCTGTTCCCACAATTTTCTGGACGGATGTCTCAGGTTCATTTTTTCCGCATTGCCCATCTTTAGTTGTCTAAGATGACTTGGAAACCTCCGTCGCTATAATGAACGATTCCCAAATGTTCCCGTAAATCCGACAACGTCGACAATTACTTTTACCGTTTCCTTATGTCATGAACCGTGAAGATCGGTCCAATTTGTTTACGCGATGACCAAACTTACCCTATACTCCGTATACTAAACAAGTAAATCGTACATCCAAACAGCCTATAGCTACCCTGCCAACTAATGTTTTCTAAAAGACTAATAGCACACTGACCATTCCCAACACGACTCTATCCGACAATAGTACATCAGATTATTCAGTTACATTTTCGTATACAAGAGCGTGACTTACTAATAAGGTCATAAAGGATGTAAGCAATCTAACCATACTCGTCTTTGTTACTAAGGAGTGCCACGTGTTACGCATCAGCTGGCCGCTTCCGTTGCGTCTATTGTTTTATCCTGATTGGTTTAATCTTAAAAATCAGCTGTTTCAACATTCAGGTACTGATTGATAGCTTATCTAATAACACTGGAAATAAATTACGTGCAAGCAGAAATGCGTGACTAAGCTGTGTTTCAATTTTGAGGTTATGTTTCGTGTTTTTTAACGATAAGTTTGTTATTTTTCAACGTAGAAAATAACTTCGGGTATTATCGGATGCAGATTTTATAGCTGCACATAATGAGGCACTGTGATATATTTTAGGACCAACAGGTGAGGAATTAATTTGGAAAAAATTATAAAACTTCGCCATTTTGAAATTTAAGAAATTCTGCTGTCAACGAAACGTCTAAACCATTATAAATGGTGTAAAAACATTGAACAGACTTTCTCACTCACCTATCCTCAACACCAAATAAAAAACTCACCAAAAATGTTAGTTCAGTAGTTGTCAGTCTAAAAGTGAAAATGAACTACAGACACCATATTTGAAAAAATATTTAAATAGAGGGTAAACTTCTTTTGTTTGTGCCATAAACGCGTCCACAGTGTAAATAGTATTTGATGGAAATGATACGTTTATTTTGTTATTGTGTTTTTATTATGTTGTTTATTCGAAAAACGTCTCGGCTATCGTCCCATTACAAAAACATAAAGACCTCTAGGCCTTGAATACTCTAATAGTATAAGAGTCGAAAGAGAACAAGAATTGGTTAAGAGAGACCTGATAGGAAATTTGTAAAAGAGGAATATAATCCAAGATTACATGAAAATCAAAATTTTGAAAAATATAAAAGCTTAGTTATTATTTTATACAAATTTCTGTTATTATTAGTATTTTGAAATTAGTAATCAGTATTGTATAACGAACTTAACCTTGGCGTTTAAAAACAAAAAAATTTAAAAAGATAAAATTAATTGGTTTCTTTAGAAAACTTGAAAATGTCGACATTAATTGAGTTAAACGTAAATCCAAAACATCTCCCTTCAGGGGCTGACTATAAACCGGTGTGGTAATCCCCTGGAAGCCTAGCTGGATTTACACAGTTTTTCATGTAGTCACTCTCTTTCATTTTTCCTATAAGGGTCTCTCGACTAAATCTTATTCTCTCCCGACGCTATTCCAGGGCTAAGGGTCTTTATTTAATGTTAATGTTAATTTTTTTTTTTTTTTTTTTTTTTTTTTTTTTTTTTTTTTTTTTTTTTTTTTTTAAGTGATGAAGATCTAGTGGTCTTTTGTTTTTAAACAACAATAAAAAAAATCCCTAACAACTTTTCGTTATAACTGCAAGAAGATTTAACTTTTCATTAAAATTGAACTCTGTTAAGTTTAACAATCGTCTTGCTACTTCGCAATAAACACAACAGAATGCAGGAGCTGTATAAAATCAATCCGTTTGTCCCGGTTCTAAATATTTGAAATGTTTGTGTGAACATTGACTGAATTCCATATTGAAAACATTTTACGATGATTAACAAATTCCTCGTTTATGGTTAAATTTATCTATAAAAGTAATAAATGTTCTATACTCATTATTTGTTGAATATGATCTGGAAATGACAGTTTTGTTGTGTATTAAGCCCAAAATTGTGTTTTTTATATTATACTGAAAGTAGTCAGTGCATTGTAAACGGGTAGTGTGATTTTGAGCACATTTTGGTCGTAACTCCGAGTAGTTTATTTAACCAAGATTTTTACCTATTTACGATTAAAATACAAAATTTCGATTTCTCGAAAAAATTTTACCCCAGAAAGAAACATAACATTGACGGGGAGGTTCAATTCAGTATACTCCTAATTGTTCGGGAAACCCTAGGGGCTCAATTTAGTAAGTATGGACTTGGCAATCCCGAGGGGACCTAGCTGGATCTATAGTCTGTATACAGTAACTTGGCGTCTGAACCTTTGGCTACCTGCGAGCGGCCGGAACCTTCCCCCGCCGCTCCCTTCCTCACCCAGCTGTTTCAGTGATGAGTCACCTACTAGCGTTAACACTGCACTGTTTGACTTTTTTATGGGAGACACAATTTTAAATTTTTTTTTCAGCATAGTTAAAATGTTTGGGAAAATATAAGCAAATTGATACCAAACACAGCAAATTTGCAAAATAAGCAAATTTACAAACAAATCTCTGTCTAATCTGTTACATCAGTTTAAAATTAATGTTTTCTAGAAATAATAGTTTGGATGTTTACAAACAAATCTCCGTCTAATATGTTACATCAGTTTAAAATTAATGTTTTCTAGAAATAATAGTTTGGATGTTTACAAACAAATCTCCGTCTAATCTGTTACATCAGTTTAAAATTAATGTTTTCTAGAAATAATAGATTGGATGTTTACAAACAAATCTCCATCTAATCTGTTACAACAGTTTAAAATTAATGTTTTCTAGAAATAATAGTTTGGATGTTTACAAACAAATCTTTGTCTAATCTGTTACACCAGTTTAAAATTAATGTTTTCTAGAAATAATAGTTTGGATGTTTACAAACAAATCTCTGTCTAATCTGTTACATCAGTTTAAAATTAATGTTTTCTAGAAATAATAGTTTGGATGTTTACAAACAAATCTCCATCTAATCTGTTACAACAGTTTAAAATGAATGTTTTCTAGAAATAATAGTTTGAATGTTTACAAACAAATCTCTGTCTAATCTGTTACATCAGTTTAAAATTAATGTTTTCTAGAAATAATAGTTTGGATGTTTACAAACAAATATCCGTCTAATCTGTTACATCAGTTTAAAATTAATGTTTTCTAGAAATAATAGTTTGGAGGTTTACAAACAAATCTCCGTCTAATATGTTACATCAGTTTAAAATTAATGTTTTCTAGAAATAATAGTTTGGATGTTTACAAACAAATCTCTGTCTAATCTGTTACATCAGTTTAAAATTAATGTTTTCTAGAAATAATAGTTTGGATGTTTACAAACAAATATCCGTCTAATCTGTTACATCAGTTTAAAATTAATGTTTTCTAGAAATAATAGTTTGGATGTTTACAAACAAATATCCATCTAATCTGTTACATCAGTTTAAAATTAATGTTTTCTAGAAATAATAGTTTGGATGTTTACGAACAAATCTCCATCTAATCTGTTACAACAGTTTAAAATGAATGTTTTCTAGAAATAATAGTTTGGATGTTTACAAACAAATATCCGTCTAATCTGTTACATCAGTTTAAAATTAATGTTTTCTAGAAATAATAATTTGGATGTTTACAAACAAATCTCCGTCTAATATGTTACATCAGTTTAAAATTAATGTTTTCTAGAAATAATAGTTTGGATGTTTACAAACAAATCTCCGTCTAATATGTTATATCAGTTTAAAATGAATGTTTTCTAGAAATAATAGTTTGGATGTTTACAAACAAATATCCGTCTAATCTGTTACATCAGTTTAAAATGAATGTTTTCTAGAAATAATAGTTTGGATGTTTACAAACAAATCTCCGTCTAATATGTTACATCAGTTTAAAATTAATGTTTTCTAGAAATAATAGTTTGGATGTTTACAAACAAATCTCCGTCTAATATGTTACATCAGTTTAAAATTAATGTTTTCTAGAAATGATAGTTTGGATGTTTACAAACAAATCTCCGTCTAATATGTTATATCAGTTTAAAATTAATGTTTTCTAGAAATAATAGTTTGGATGTTTACAAACAAATATCCGTCTAATCTGTTACATAAGTTTAAAATGAATGTTTTCTAGAAATAATAGTTTTGATGTTTACAAACAAATATACGTCTAATATGTTACATCAGTTTAAAATTAATGTTTTCTAGAAATAATAGTTTGGATGTTTACAAACAAATCTCCTTCTGATCTGTTACAACAGTTTAAAATGAATGTTTTCTAGAAATAATAGTTTGGATGTTTACAAACAAATCTCTGTCTAATCTGTTACATCAGTTTAAAATTAATGTTTTCTAGAAATAATAGTTTGGATGTTTACAAACAAATCTCCATCTAATCTGTTACAACAGTTTAAAATGAAGGTTTTCTAGAAATAATAGTTTGGATGTTTACAAATATCCGTCTAATCTGTTACATCAGTTTAAAATTAATGTTTTCTAGAAATAATAGTTTGGATGTTTACAAACAAATATCCGTCTAATCTGTTACATCAGTTTAAAATTAATGTTTTCTAGAAATAATAGTTTGGATGTTTACAAACAAATATCCGTCTAATCTGTTACATCAGTTTAAAATTAATGTTTTCTAGAAATAATAGTTTGGATGTTTACAAACAAATATCCATCTAATCTGTTACATCAGTTTAAAATTAATGTTTTCTAGAAATAATAGTTTGGATGTTTACGAACAAATCTCCATCTAATCTGTTACAACAGTTTAAAATGAATGTTTTCTAGAAATAATAGTTTGGATGTTTACAAACAAATATCCGTCTAATCTGTTACATCAGTTTAAAATTAATGTTTTCTAGAAATAATAATTTGGATGTTTACAAACAAATCTCCGTCTAATATGTTACATCAGTTTAAAATTAATGTTTTCTAGAAATAATAGTTTGGATGTTTACAAACAAATCTCCGTCTAATATGTTATATCAGTTTAAAATGAATGTTTTCTAGAAATAATAGTTTGGATGTTTACAAACAAATATCCGTCTAATCTGTTACATCAGTTTAAAATGAATGTTTTCTAGAAATAATAGTTTGGATGTTTACAAACAAATCTCCGTCTAATATGTTACATCAGTTTAAAATTAATGTTTTCTAGAAATAATAGTTTGGATGTTTACAAACAAATCTCCGTCTAATATGTTACATCAGTTTAAAATTAATGTTTTCTAGAAATGATAGTTTGGATGTTTACAAACAAATCTCCGTCTAATATGTTATATCAGTTTAAAATTAATGTTTTCTAGAAATAATAGTTTGGATGTTTACAAACAAATATCCGTCTAATCTGTTACATAAGTTTAAAATGAATGTTTTCTAGAAATAATAGTTTTGATGTTTACAAACAAATATACGTCTAATATGTTACATCAGTTTAAAATTAATGTTTTCTAGAAATAATAGTTTGGATGTTTACAAACAAATCTCCTTCTGATCTGTTACAACAGTTTAAAATGAATGTTTTCTAGAAATTATAGTTTGGATGTTTACAAACAAATATCCGTCTAATCTGTTACATCAGTTTAAAATTAATGTTTTCTAGAAATAATAGTTTGGATGTTTACAAACAAATATCGTCTAATCTGTTACATCAGTTTAAAATTAATGTTTTCTAGAAATGATAGTTTGGATGTTTACAAACAAATCTCCGTCTAATATGTTACATCAGTTTAAAATTAATGTTTTCTAGAAATAATAGTTTGGATGTTTACAAACAAATCTCTGTCTAATCTGTTACATCAGTTTAAAATTAATGTTTTCTAGAAATAATAGTTTGGATGTTTACAAACAAATCTCCATCTAATCTGTTACAACAGTTTAAAATGAAGGTTTTCTAGAAATAATAGTTTGGATGTTTACAAATATCCGTCTAATCTGTTACATCAGTTTAAAATTAATGTTTTCTAGAAATAATAGTTTGGATGTTTACAAACAAATATCCGTCTAATCTGTTACATCAGTTTAAAATTAATATTTTCTAGAAATAATAGTTTGGATGTTTACAAACAAATCTCCATCTAATCTGTTACAACAGTTTAAAATGAAGGTTTTCTAGAAATAATAGTTTGGATGTTTACAAACAAATATCCGTCTAATCTGTTACATCAGTTTAAAATTAATGTTTTCTAGAAATAATAGTTTGGATGTTTACAAAAAAATCTCCATCTAATCTGTTACAACAGTTTAAAATGAATGTTTTCTAGAAATAATAGTTTGGATGTTTACAAACAAATATCCGTCTAATCTGTTACATCAGTTTAAAATTAATGTTTTCTAGAAATAATAGTTTGGATGTTTACAAACAAATCTGTCATCTATTAAATCAGTTTATCTTAACATTTCCAAAAGTTTCTTCCTGGTATGACGCATCCTTAAAGGATAACAATAGATTAAAATAATATAAATACTTACTATAATGGCAGTAACAACACAGTATTTTAGTTTCCCAAGTAGAGACTTACCTAAAACACAGAAATTCAACATTAGAATATTACCACAATTTTAGAAAACATGTAATTAAATATATATATAACCTTAACAATAAGACGGTTCTTTGTCCAGTACACATTTTTTATTTTTCAGTATATAATTTGAATTTCCAGTATACATTTTTATTTTCCACTATACATTATTGAATTTTCCAACATACATTTTGTCCAGTATACATTTTTATTTTCCCGCATATTTTTTGAATTTTCCAATAAACATTTCTTTCTGTTTACATTACCTATTTTCTGACATACAGTTTTATTTTTCAGTGTACATTTAAAATTCTTTCTAATATACATTTTGTCCAAGGTACATTTTTATATTCTCTTTTTAAATTCATTTTTCCTGGAGTTATCCCACTTCTGTTTGGTTATTGCTCATCTTTCCACCCCATACGTAAATGATTAGTATTTTGTTTTTCTTCTTTTTTTTTCATTACTGTTGAGACCGATGGTTCTTGGTGGAATTCCATGTTTAAAGATAATATAACACAATTTTTTATTTTGTAACTTCCACTTTTTATTAGTCTAGCCGACCAATGGTTTCGCCTGCTAAGGCATTGACGAGGCTGTATTACAATCTGAAATGATTAGTATTTTGATTTATTCCTTACCCATTATTTTATTACTTATTTGATAATGTGTAGTTCAAATTATTCTCTTGTTGCAAACCCAGTACACTTAGTAGCCTATAGGATAAGTTTGGTAACCCCAAAAAGTGTCATCCTCAAGTGTTTTGACTGATATTTACGTTTCATGGTCACAGGAAACCAAACATGTGATTTTCGACAAGCCGCCTGTCGTCGTAGCCATCTGTACGTAAGCACGATAGCGGCCACAAAAATTAAGATAGGAACATGAAATTTGGTGTAGAGGACTATAGTGTGCTCATCATAAACAACCCTATGTAATTCGGAAAAATTAAATTGAAAAATGTTAAAATAACACCAATTTTAACAGTCCCCCCCCCACATCTCGCATGTTTTTCAGCTTATTACACTGTAACGTCCTTCAGACAATAATATAAAATCTGCTTTATCGACATAAGTAAACCAACACCCTTATTCGGATATTGTCATGCTACCGCCGTGTGCTGAGACCTGGCGGGGAATATCATAATCCACAATCACATGATCGGTGCACTCTGAACTCGAGCAACCGCTGGCAAGTTAGTTGCTTCAAAATCACATTACTAACCAGCAGCCTTTTTCAAGATGAAATTTCCGAAATAGCAAAAGTACATCATGACATTAAATTATACAGCTTCATTCTTTCTAAATTCAAAAGTGTCACAGTTAATAATATCACACCGCTAGTTTATTCAGTGAGTTTTGTTTTCTCCATGTTAACGTTTCATCTCACAATGACCTTCAGGCACATGTCAGGCTTCTAAACATTTTACAACAAGTTCCAGCAAAAGCTGGTCCGAGATTGCAATTGCAGACACGTTCAAACTCACTTCAACATTCTCTAAGTGCACCAGCTCATCATGTATATATATTAACAAAAAAGGGAAATATAAACTTTTTCAAAATGACAGTTGTTAACTGAAGGAACTTTGGTTGTGAAATCATTCTTTAATGAAAAATAACAAATTTTGTTCAAGAAACAAAACTCTGTATGATAATGTGTCTTCATTTCAGTTTTTTTTTGTCTGTAAAGTAATGTGTACTAATTTAAAATTAAAATAATATTGGATGGGATTGCATGCAAAATATTTCGGCCTTCACGACCCCAAAGGGGTTATTTTTCAAAATTAAAATATATTGACGTCAATAGTTTAAAACAAAATTAATTTCTTTTATATATTATAAATTTGTTTTTTTTTTTTTTAAATAGAAAAGGTATGTGATCTAGCTAGTTTTAAAATTGTATCTCTCTCTCTCTCTCTCTCTCTCTCTCTCTCTCTCTCTCTATATATATATATATATATATATATATATATATATATATATATATATATATGTATAGTAGTAAGCTAAGTATTTGATAATACAAAATCTTGTTAACTGTAATACATAATTTCGACCTTTTTTTTTATATCTAAAATTTAAATTCTTTATATAAATTCGTATTAAGCTGAAATCTAACTTTTGTAATTTTCTTTTTAAAAAGACCAAGAACTATGAAATGTGTGTTATAAGTAATTTTTTGTAAATGGTCAAATTTAATTCAGAAAATTTAAGCTAAATAAATTTTAGCACTTGTTAATGAAATTTGTTTTTTTTTTTTTTTTTTTTTTAAACATGTTTACCAGTAGGTTCCATAATCATTAATTCTCAGTCGCCTGGTAACAACACATTATGCATGTAATGAATATGAAATATCTTTATTAGTCAACTATATACATATACATGTTCAGATTACAAAACTTTACAAACTTAAGACTAATAAAGTCTGACCCCGAGGTTTATAAAAAAAAAAAACCTGTTTGGGGTGATACACATGAAACTTAGAATCTATAAGACAAGAGCTAGAGAGAGAGGTGGCGGCTGATCGGTTACATTTGATGATTCACCGAACTTTGTTAAAATATGTTCATCTCTCAACATGGAAGAAACAACAAAAGACAAAGGCTACTTATTATTTATACAGGACAAACAATTTTTATTTTTTTTATATAAATAATATTAATTATGCCAAAATAGAAAATATATATCTTAGTTAAAAAAAAAAAAAAAAAAAAAAAAAAAAAAAAAAAAGAATCACCCTAAACAATTAAGTATTCTTAAACCTAACAATAAAACAACACAAAAAATATTCCTTATAAGTCATATCTTATTCTAAACAGTCATAAAACATAGAAATATTATCACGAAACAGAAGATATGTTTTTAACACTCCTAAGAATTTACTTAACTTTTTAACAATTTTAATTTGATGGAGCAAGTAATTATAAAATTTAATGGTACCAACCTTTCCTCTCTACGATGATAAAAACGGAAGTTTTTATAAAAAATGTAATCTCCTATTCTGACCTCACAAGAAAATGTGATATCCGTATAGTTGCGTTATCCGGAAGGGCCGAGCGAAGCGAGTGGAGACCGTTACTACACACCTACGAATGTCGCCAATACCTAGCCGACGTCAAGTGGTGATTATACACAATTACAAAGTTTGAAAACATGTGTAACAAACTTACACTACTCCTTGTTCTACCCTTACAATATAACATTTCCCACAAGACATAAGAAACCAACGTTTGGCTAATATTCGGAGGATCTGTTTGTATTACATTGTATGATAGGGCTGGGTAAATACTATGATGGCGCCCATCAAATTGTTTAGTTTATTTATTCCGTACTTATTACAGTGATGTTATTCTAGCTTTTTCAGCTCAAATAATTCTCTTCTTTTTTATTTCTTCACTCGTTTTTGTTTTCCTGTTCTCTCAAGGAGCATAAATCGATTATTTTTTCGGTAAATCCAAATGCATTAAAAAAAAATTATTAGATTTTTTTCTAATCAAATTTCTACATCCTAGATTTAAAAAAAACCATCGTTGTGGTAATACAATGGACGACAGCAAAACAAGACAAGAAAACATCCTGTTTTTCTCACTAATTACATAATAGTTGGGGGGGAGGGTAGGCAAGGGGTTCGTTAGTGCAGGGCCTGGGGTCGTTAAATCATACTGAAGATGGCTTTTGTTCGAAGGAAGGGTCGATATTTCCATCTGTCAGGAGTCAGGAGGGGTTGTAGATTTTCAAAACAGTGTTTTCTCCCTATTCGAGTAGCATATACGGTAGGGGGTGTAATTCAACAGTTAATGATATGGGTGTTATTTTATGGTAGAAAAGAAAAAAATTACAAATTCGTACTTATATATATAAATCCAAAAAGCAATCAAAATTAAATTTTACTAGTCCACCGTAAACTAAAATTCTGATTAATTTTTTCCCTTGTTTAAAAATAAAATCCTCTTGGTCATTAACATCTATATATATATATATATATATATATATATATATATATATATATATATATATATTTTATGTTCTTTTCTTCCTTAAATATATATATATATATATATATATATATACTGTATATATATATATATATATATATATATATATATATATAATCCTTTTGGTCATTGCCATCTCCCCCCCTCTCTCTCTCTCTATATTTTTTTTATGTTATTTATGTACAGTTATTTTTATGTTCTTTTCTTCCTTATATATAAATAAAATCCTCTTGGTCATTACCATCCAAGGTAAAAGAACATAAAATAAAGACATCTAGCCCTCGAATACTCTAATGGCGTTAAGGTCAGAAGAGAACAAGAGTTGGTCAAGAGAGAACTGATAGAAAAGATCGAAGAGAGGGATCTAACCGAAGTTATTTGAAGAAAGGTGTAGGATCCAGCTAGGAATTGCCACGCCTGTAGTCAATATAGTGAAGCCCCAGACGTTTAATTATTAAAAAAAAATTGCTTTGAACGATTTTGACAAAAAAATTACAACAATACTTTAAGGGTTTAAAAAATTAATAGTCAACTGTAGATGGGTGAATAACTGTTTCGGGTTTTGAAGATTTAAACGAACCATGGACACTGACTTAAACATCTGAAAATCAACGCAACCGATTTCTATCAAATGTGAGTGAAATATGAAGATTTAAATAAAAGGGTCACCAATAAAACTAAAGGTTCGTTGACATGTAGGGGCAGTTATTTTTATATTGTGAAAGTCTTTAAGCGGTAGTTTAAAATTCATGGACAGAAAGACACCCTCGTAAAATTATAAGTTTGGTTATAAGGGTTATTGGTTTTACCTAGGGACTCTAACAAATAAAAATTTACGAACTCTAGCACTTTTGAGTTATAAATCTTCACATTTAATTAAAATCGTTTGCCACTATTTTGAGATATTAGATCATTAACGGCATGTTTTTTCCCCCTTTTTTATCCAAACACTCCTGAATTTATGGGGATATGACAACTAATACGGGTTAAGTGCCAAAATATAGTATATTGTAGCCAATTTTTTTTCATAATCGGAAGAGTAGTTTTTGAGAGAATCTCATTTATGTGTTTTGGTTTAGAAAACCTGTGTAAGAAATATTCTAAACAAACTTACCCTACTGGATAAGACTCCTCGATCTACCAATACAATTTAACATTTCCCATATAGTTCATGAAAATAATTTTTGGGGATTTACAGTTGAAGGATTTGCCTTGCATTATATTGATAATGGGGGTGGGTAAGTACCATGATGGCGTGATGATCGCGAGGTTGTTTTTTGTCTTTAAACTATTATGGGGGAAAAGTCTTTCAATAGTTATTTGTGCAACTAGTGAGCAAAGTGGCACTTTTTTATACGAAAGGAAAATGTTGACGCACGAGGCTTGCCGAGTGCGTCAATTTTATCGAGTTTAAAAAAGACACTTTGTTCAAGAATTGCACATTATACTTTGTCTACAGTTGTTATTTTGTGACAAATAAAAAACATACTGCAGCAGTAACACAATTTAATAAAACATTAATTTAATACAATAGTGTTCAAACAAACAATCAATTACAATTCGATCTTTAATAACTGCATTTTTCTTATTTTTCAGATTGTTTTAAAATCTGAATTGTCCATATTTTAAAACTAACTACACAAAATATAGCAGTAGTGCTAAACAACACATCAACACCGAGTAGAAGTTCTCACGTCAAAACTGAGGTTATTTATGAATATTACAAATAACTTAGGTGTATTGTTGAGGAAACGGGATTGCCAACTTCAAAACTCGGCAAACGAAAAATACTCTCCGTGTACATACACTGTCAATCATCTTCATGAATAATTACTTCCTTTTTCAACTTTAAAACGTTGTTTTGTTGTTTATGTTATTTTACATGTAAGAATTAATCTAACCTACATACGGGACATTTCCTGTATATTATAAATCAATTCAAATAAACTTAACCTAAATTTCGTTTTGTTCGGTTGCCATTCGGAGTGAGCAAAGTAGTGTGCAAAGTAGTGGGCAAAGTAGTGTGCAAAGTAGTGGGCAAAGTAGTGTGCAAAGTAGTGGGCAAAGTAGTGTGCAAAGTAGTGGGCAAAGTGAAACTGTTGAGAAATCAGCTGTTTTGCAAACTAATTTAAATGAACAAAATGCCACTTTGTCAACAACTGTAGACAAAATATATTTCTCTGCTACCTTCATTCCTTTCTTAATTGACATTACATATTATATTACCTCGAGCAACTGTTGCTGGTATTACAGTTGTCATCTAAGTAGATTAAATATTAAAAGTGAAGTAGGCCTACAGCATGAAGTATTGACATAGTAATCTTATACACAAACCATATGTTAGATTAAGTATGAGTCAGTCTTTCTGCATGTTGGCATGAATATATACGATATGCTTCTTTAAATAGATATTGACATAAACCAGCGTTTAAAACAATGTTATATTAACTGGTAAAAACAAGCTGGTCATGGTATTTACACAACCCCATCATAAGGTGTAATACATGCGGACAAACGAATGGATTTATTTTTCACAGTTCTACAGAAATTTACATTTAAAAGTCTAGATAGTATGAACATAAAGAAACTGTTCCTTGAAAACTACTACATAAGGTAAAATAACACAATAAATCGAAAAATAATCAAAATCATAACATATATAAATAAAAAATATAATTAAAAATCCTGTGAAAAATAACACCCTTACAAAAGGACGTTAGTCCTTGAACCTGTGCGAGAGCTAACATTGAATAGTCACACATACACACCTAACAGACAGACGGACAGTTATTTTAATTACCAAATACAAAATTTCAGTTAATTGTTGACTCACACTGGTCATACAGAAATTTCACTTCAATACACAAACACATCTTACCATAAAAACCAAGCACATTCACTCACACAAACACTTCACTGAGAAAAAAAACTTTAACTATTATTTTTAAATTGTTTTCCAGTTCTTTAGGGGTCAAAGAAAGTAACCACAGTTTTAGCTTGATTCTGAAATTGTTATCAGGTAGTTTTTTTGCTCTACAGGCATTTTATTATAAAATTTTGAGCAAGACAAAAATGTTAGAAAAAACGTCTTTCGACATTTTGGTAACCAAATTTAGCCTGCGTGGTGAAAACCTTATGGTCCAGTATAGCTGCATTATTAAAACTTATTTTATACAATATTTTTAGAACTTTAAAAGCATAAAGATATCTAAGAATTTAATTTTTTAAATCTGTGTTTAATGTAACCGTTATTATGAAACATACTCTCAAGGGTTTAATTAGACTGAGAACGGGTTAGCAATCCCGGGGGATTCAAGCTGGATGTACCATTTGTTATGGGGTCTTGGGTTAGAAGCACTCTCTTTCATCTTCCCTATCAGGTCTTTTTAACCAACTTTTTTCCCTTTATGACCATGGAACATACAATAAGGGCTCAATTAGAGTGAGTACAGGTTATCAATTCCCCGAAGGTCCCTAGCTGGATATACACCTTTGTTATGGGGTCTTGGGTTAGAAGCCCTCTCTTTCATCTTCCCTATCAGGTCTTTTTAACCAACTTTTTTCCCTTTATGACCATGGAACATACAATAAGGGCTAAATTAGAGTGAGTACAGGTTATCAATTCCCCGAAGGTCCCTAGCTGGATATACACCTTTTCTTATGGGGTCTTGGGTTAGAAGCCCTCTCTTTCATCTTCCCTATCAGGTCTTTTTAACCAACTTTTTTCCCTTTATGACCATGGAACATACAATAAAGGCTCAATTAGAGTGAGTACAGGTTATCAATTCCCCTAAGGTCCCTAGCTGGATATACACCTTTGTTATGGGGTCTTGGGTTAGATACCCTCTCTTTCATCTTCCCTATCAGGTCTTTTTAACCAACTTTTTTCCCTTTATGACCATGGAACATACAATAAAGGCTCAATTAGAGTGAGTACAGGTTATCAATTCCCCTAAGGTCCCTAGCTGGATATACACCTTTGTTATGGGGTCTTGGGTTAGAAGCCCTCTCTTTCATCTTCCCTATCAGGTCTTTTTAACCAACTTTTTTCCCTTTATGACCATGGAACATACAATAAGGGCTAAATTAGAGTGAGTACAGGTTATCAATTCCCCTAAGGTCCCTAGCTGGATCTACCCTTTGTTATGGGGTCTTGGGTTAGAAGCCCTCTCTTTCATCTTCCCTATCAGGTCTTTTTAACCAACTTTTTTCCCTTTATGACCATAGGACATACAATAAGGGCTCAATTAGAGTGAGTACAGGTTATCAATTCCCCGAAGGTCCCTAGCTGGATATACACCTTTGTTATGGGGTCTTGGGTTAGAAGCCCTCTCTTTCATCTTCCCTATCAGGTCTTTTTAACCAACTTTTTTCCCTTTATGACCATGGAACATACAATAAGGGCTCAATTAGAGTGAGTACAGGTTATCAATTCCCCGAAGGTCCCTAGCTGGATATACACCTTTGTTATGGGGTCTTGGGTTAGAAGCCCTCTCTTTCATCTTCCCTATCAGGTCTTTTTAACCAACTTTTCTCCCTTTATGACCATGGAACATACAATAAGGGCTCAATTAGAGTGAGTACAGGTTATCAATTCCCCGAAGGTCCCTAGCTGGATATACACCTTTGTTATGGGGTCTTGGGTTAGATACCCTCTCTTTCATCTTCCCTATCAGGTCTTTTTAACCAACTTTTTTCCCTTTATGACCATGGACCATACATTAAGGGCTCAATTAGAGTGAGTACAGGTTATCAATTCCCCGAAGGTCCCTAGCTGGATATACACCTTTGTTATGGGGTCTTGGGTTAGATACCCTCTCTTTCATCTTCCCTATCAGGTCTTTTTAACCAACTTTTTTCCCTTTATGACCATAGGACATACAATAAGGGCTCAATTAGAGTGAGTACAGGTTATCAATTCCCCGAAGGTCCCTAGCTGGATATACACCTTTGTTATGGGGTCTTGGGTTAGAAGCCCTCTCTTTCATCTTCCCTATCAGGTCTTTTTAACCAACTTTTCTCCCTTTATGACCATGGAACATACAATAAGGGCTCAATTAGAGTGAGTACAGGTTATCAATTCCCCGAAGGTCCCTAGCTGGATATACACCTTTGTTATGGGGTCTTGGGTTAGATACCCTCTCTTTCATCTTCCCTATCAGGTCTTTTTAACCAACTTTTTTCCCTTTATGACCATAGGACATACAATAAGGGCTCAATTAGAGTGAGTACAGGTTATCAATTCCCCGAAGGTCCCTAGCTGGATATACACCTTTGTTATGGGGTCTTGGGTTAGATACCCTCTCTTTCATCTTCCCTATCAGGTCTTTTTAACCAACTTTTTTCCCTTTATGACCATGGAACATACAATAAGGGCTCAATTAGAGTGAGTACAGGTTATCAATTCCCCGAAGGTCCCTAGCTGGATATACACCTTTGTTATGGGGTCTTGGGTTAGATACCCTCTCTTTCATCTTCCCTATCAGGTCTTTTTAACCAACTTTTCTCCCTTTATGACCATGGAACATACACTAAAGTAGTCAATTATAGTAAGAACGGGTTAGCAATACCGAAGGACCCTAGCTGGATATACACCTTTGTTATGGGGTCTTGGGTTAGAAGCCCTCTCTTTCATCTTCCCTATCAGGTCTTTTTAACCAACTTTTTTCCCTTTATGACCATAGGACATACAATAAGGGCTCAATTAGAGTGAGTACAAGTTATCAATTCCCCGAAGGTCCCTAGCTGGATATACACCTTTGTTATGGGGTCTTGGGTTAGATACCCTCTCTTTCATCTTCCCTATCAGGTCTTTTTAACCAACTTTTTTCCCTTTATGACCATGGAACATACAATAAGGGCTCAATTAGAGTGAGTACAGGTTATCAATTCCCCGAAGGTCCCTAGCTGGATATACACCTTTGTTATGGGGTCTTGGGTTAGATACCCTCTCTTTCATCTTCCCTATCAGGTCTTTTTAACCAACTTTTCTCCCTTTATGACCATGGAACATACACTAAAGTAGTCAATTATAGTAAGAACGGGTTAGCAATACCGAAGGACCCTAGCTGGATCTACCCTTTGTTATGGGGTCTTGGGTTAGATACCCTCTCTTTCATCTTCCCTATCAGGTCTTTTTAACCAACTTTTTTCCCTTTATGACCATAGGACATACAATAAGGGCTCAATTAGAGTGAGTACAGGTTATCAATTCCCCGAAGGTCCCTAGCTGGATATACACCTTTGTTATGGGGTCTTGGGTTAGAAGCCCTCTCTTTCATCTTCCCTATCAGGTCTTTTTAACCAACTTTTCTCCCTTTATGACCATAGGACATACAATAAGGGCTCAATTAGAGTGAGTACAGGTTATCAATTCCCCGAAGGTCCCTAGCTGGATATACACCTTTGTTATGGGGTCTTGGGTTAGATACCCTCTCTTTCATCTTCCCTATCAGGTCTTTTTAACCAACTTTTCTCCCTTTATGACCATGGAACATACAATAAGGGCTAAATTAGAGTGAGTACAGGTTATCAATTCCCCGAAGGTCCCTAGCTGGATATACACCTTTGTTATGGGGTCTTGGGTTAGAAGCCCTCTCTTTCATCTTCCCTATCAGGTCTTTTTAACCAACTTTTTTCCCTTTATGACCATGGAACATACAATAAGGGCTAAATTAGAGTGAGTACAGGTTATCAATTCCCCTAAGGTCCCTAGCTGGATCTACCCTTTGTTATGGGGTCTTGGGTTAGATACCCTCTCTTTCATCTTCCCTATCAGGTCTTTTTAACCAACTTTTTTCCCTTTATGACCATGGAACATACAATAAGGGCTCAATTAGAGTGAGTACAGGTTATCAATTCCCCTAAGGTCCCTAGCTGGATATACACCTTTGTTATGGGGTCTTGGGTTAGATACCCTCTCTTTCATCTTCCCTATCAGGTCTTTTTAACCAACTTTTTTCCCTTTATGACCATGGAACATACAATAAGGGCTAAATTAGAGTGAGTACAGGTTATCAATTCCCCGAAGGTCCCTAGCTGGATATACACCTTTGTTATGGGGTCTTGGGTTAGATACCCTCTCTTTCATCTTCCCTATCAGGTCTTTTTAACCAACTTTTTTCCCTTTATGACCATGGAACATACAATAAGGGCTCAATTAGAGTGAGTACAGGTTATCAATTCCCCGAAGGTCCCTAGCTGGATATACACCTTTGTTATGGGGTCTTGGGTTAGAAGCCCTCTCTTTCATCTTCCCTATCAGGTCTTTTTAACCAACTTTTCTCCCTTTATGACCATGGAACATACAATAAGGGCTAAATTAGAGTGAGTACAGGTTATCAATTCCCCGAAGGTCCCTAGCTGGATATACACCTTTGTTATGGGGTCTTGGGTTAGATACCCTCTCTTTCATCTTCCCTATCAGGTCTTTTTAACCAACTTTTTTCCCTTTATGACCATGGAACATACAATAAGGGCTCAATTAGAGTGAGTACAGGTTATCAATTCCCCGAAGGTCCCTAGCTGGATATACACCTTTGTTATGGGGTCTTGGGTTAGATACCCTCTCTTTCATCTTCCCTATCAGGTCTTTTTAACCAACTTTTTTCCCTTTATGACCATAGGACATACAATAAGGGCTCAATTAGAGTGAGTACAGGTTATTAATTCCCCGAAGGTCCCTAGCTGGATATACACCTTTGTTATGGGGTCTTGGGTTAGATACCCTCTCTTTCATCTTCCCTATCAGGTCTTTTTAACCAACTTTTTTCCCTTTATGACCATGGAACATACAATAAGGGCTCAATTAGAGTGAGTACAGGTTATCAATTCCCCGAAGGTCCCTAGCTGGATATACACCTTTGTTATGGGGTCTTGGGTTAGATACCCTCTCTTTCATCTTCCCTATCAGGTCTTTTTAACCAACTTTTCTCCCTTTATGACCATGGAACATACAATAAGGGCTCAATTAGAGTGAGTACAGGTTATCAATTCCCCGAAGGTCCCTAGCTGGATATACACCTTTGTTATGGGGTCTTGGGTTAGATACCCTCTCTTTCATCTTCCCTATCAGGTCTTTTTAACCAACTTTTCTCCCTTTATGACCATAGGACATACAATAAGGGCTCAATTAGAGTGAGTACAGGTTATCAATTCCCCGAAGGTCCCTAGCTGGATATACACCTTTGTTATGGGGTCTTGGGTTAGATACCCTCTCTTTCATCTTCCCTATCAGGTCTTTTTAACCAACTTTTTTCCCTTTATGACCATGGAACATACAATAAGGGCTCAATTAGAGTGAGTACAGGTTATCAATTCCCCGAAGGTCCCTAGCTGGATATACACCTTTGTTATGGGGTCTTGGGTTAGATACCCTCTCTTTCATCTTCCCTATCAGGTCTTTTTAACCAACTTTTCTCCCTTTATGACCATGGAACATACACTAAAGTAGTCAATTATAGTAAGAACGGGTTAGCAATACCGAAGGACCCTAGCTGGATCTACCCTTTGTTATGGGGTCTTGGGTTAGATACCCTCTCTTTCATCTTCCCTATCAGGTCTTTTTAACCAACTTTTTTCCCTTTATGACCATAGGACATACAATAAGGGCTCAATTAGAGTGAGTACAGGTTATCAATTCCCCGAAGGTCCCTAGCTGGATATACACCTTTGTTATGGGGTCTTGGGTTAGAAGCCCTCTCTTTCATCTTCCCTATCAGGTCTTTTTAACCAACTTTTTTCCCTTTATGACCATAGGACATACAATAAGGGCTCAATTAGAGTGAGTACAGGTTATCAATTCCCCGAAGGTCCCTAGCTGGATCTACCCTTTGTTATGGGGTCTTGGGTTAGATACCCTCTCTTTCATCTTCCCTATCAGGTCTTTTTAACCAACTTTTCTCCCTTTATGACCATGGAACATACAATAAGGGCTAAATTAGAGTGAGTACAGGTTATCAATTCCCCGAAGGTCCCTAGCTGGATATACACCTTTGTTATGGGGTCTTGGGTTAGATACCCTCTCTTTCATCTTCCCTATAAGGTCTTTTTAACCAACTTTTCTCCCTTTATGACCATGGAACATACAATAAGGGCTAAATTAGAGTGAGTACAGGTTATCAATTCCCCGAAGGTCCCTAGCTGGATATACACCTTTGTTATGGGGTCTTGGGTTAGATACCCTCTCTTTCATCTTCCCTATAAGGTCTTTTTAACCAACTTTTTTCCCTTTATGACCATGGAACATACAATAAGGGCTAAATTAGAGTGAGTACAGGTTATCAATTCCCCGAAGGTCCCTAGCTGGATATACACCTTTGTTATGGGGTCTTGGGTTAGAAGCCCTCTCTTTCATCTTCCCTATCAGGTCTTTTTAACCAACTTTTTTCCCTTTATGACCATGGAACATACAATAAGGGCTAAATTAGAGTGAGTACAGGTTATCAATTCCCCTAAGGTCCCTAGCTGGATCTACCCTTTGTTATGGGGTCTTGGGTTAGATACCCTCTCTTTCATCTTCCCTATCAGGTCTTTTTAACCAACTTTTTTCCCTTTATGACCATGGAACATACAATAAGGGCTAAATTAGAGTGAGTACAGGTTATCAATTCCCCTAAGGTCCCTAGCTGGATCTACCCTTTGTTATGGGGTCTTGGGTTAGATACCCTCTCTTTCATCTTCCCTATCAGGTCTTTTTAACCAACTTTTTTCCCTTTATGACCATGGAACATACAATAAGGGCTCAATTAGAGTGAGTACAGGTTATCAATTCCCCTAAGGTCCCTAGCTGGATATACACCTTTGTTATGGGGTCTTGGGTTAGATACCCTCTCTTTCATCTTCCCTATCAGGTCTTTTTAACCAACTTTTTTCCCTTTATAACCATGGAACATACAATAAGGGCTAAATTAGAGTGAGTACAGGTTATCAATTCCCCTAAGGTCCCTAGCTGGATATACACCTTTGTTATGGGGTCTTGGGTTAGAAGCCCTCTCTTTCATCTTCCCTATCAGGTCTTTTTAACCAACTTTTTTCCCTTTATGACCATGGAACATACAATAAGGGCTAAATTAGAGTGAGTACAGGTTATCAATTCCCCTAAGGTCCCTAGCTGGATCTACCCTTTGTTATGGGGTCTTGGGTTAGATACCCTCTCTTTCATCTTCCCTATCAGGTCTTTTTAACCAACTTTTTTCCCTTTATGACCATGGAACATACAATAAGGGCTAAATTAGAGTGAGTACAGGTTATCAATTCCCCGAAGGTCCCTAGCTGGATATACACCTTTGTTATGGGGTCTTGGGTTAGAAGCCCTCTCTTTCATCTTCCCTATCAGGTCTTTTTAACCAACTTTTTTCCCTTTATGAATATGGAACATACAATAAGGGCTAAATTAGAGTGAGTACAGGTTATCAATTCCCCGAAGGTCCCTAGCTGGATATACACCTTTGTTATGGGGTCTTGGGTTAGAAGCCCTCTCTTTCATCTTCCCTATCAGGTCTTTTTAACCAACTTTTTTCCCTTTATGACCATGGAACATACAATAAGGGCTAAATTAGAGTGAGTACAGGTTATCAATTCCCCTAAGGTCCCTAGCTGGATCTACCCTTTGTTATGGGGTCTTGGGTTAGATACCCTCTCTTTCATCTTCCCTATCAGGTCTTTTTAACCAACTTTTTTCCCTTTATGACCATGGAACATACAATAAGGGCTAAATTAGAGTGAGTACAGGTTATCAATTCCCCTAAGGTCCCTAGCTGGATCTACCCTTTGTTATGGGGTCTTGGGTTAGATACCCTCTCTTTCATCTTCCCTATCAGGTCTTTTTAACCAACTTTTTTCCCTTTATGACCATGGAACATACAATAAGGGCTCAATTAGAGTGAGTACAGGTTATCAATTCCCCTAAGGTCCCTAGCTGGATATACACCTTTGTTATGGGGTCTTGGGTTAGAAGCCCTCTCTTTCATCTTCCCTATCAGGTCTTTTTAACCAACTTTTTTCCCTTTATGACCATGGAACATACAATAAGGGCTAAATTAGAGTGAGTGCAGATTATCAATCCCGAAGGTCCCTAGCTGGATATACACCTTTGTTATGGGGTCTTGGGTTAGATACCCTCTCTTTCATCTTCCCTATCAGGTCTTTTTAACCAACTTTTTTCCCTTTATGACCATGGAACATACAATAAGGGCTAAATTAGAGTGAGTACAGATTATCAATCCCGAAGGTCCCTAGCTGGATATACACCTTTGTTATGGGGTCTTGGGTTAGATACCCTCTCTTTCATCTTCCCTATCAGGTCTTTTTAACCAACTTTTTCCCCTTTATGACCATGGAACATACAATAAGGGCTAAATTAGAGTGAGTACAGATTATCAATCCCGAAGGTCCCTAGCTGGATATACACCTTTGTTATGGGGTCTTGGGTTAGATACCCTCTCTTTCATCTTCCCTATCAGGTCTTTTTAACCAACTTTTTCCCCTTTATGACCATGGAACATACAATAAGGGCTAAATTAGAGTGAGTACAGGTTATCAATTCCCCTAAGGTCCCTAGCTGGATCTACCCTTTGTTATGGGGTCTTGGGTTAGATACCCTCTCTTTCATCTTCCCTATCAGGTCTTTTTAACCAACTTTTTTCCCTTTATGACCATGGAACATACAATAAGGGCTAAATTAGAGTGAGTACAGGTTATCAATTCCCCTAAGGTCCCTAGCTGGATCTACCCTTTGTTATGGGGTCTTGGGTTAGATACCCTCTCTTTCATCTTCCCTATCAGGTCTTTTTAACCAACTTTTTTCCCTTTATGACCATGGAACATACAATAAGGGCTCAATTAGAGTGAGTACAGGTTATCAATTCCCCTAAGGTCCCTAGCTGGATATACACCTTTGTTATGGGGTCTTGGGTTAGATACCCTCTCTTTCATCTTCCCTATCAGGTCTTTTTAACCAACTTTTTTCCCTTTATAACCATGGAACATACAATAAGGGCTAAATTAGAGTGAGTACAGGTTATCAATTCCCCTAAGGTCCCTAGCTGGATATACACCTTTGTTATGGGGTCTTGGGTTAGAAGCCCTCTCTTTCATCTTCCCTATCAGGTCTTTTTAACCAACTTTTTTCCCTTTATGACCATGGAACATACAATAAGGGCTAAATTAGAGTGAGTACAGGTTATCAATTCCCCTAAGGTCCCTAGCTGGATCTACCCTTTGTTATGGGGTCTTGGGTTAGATACCCTCTCTTTCATCTTCCCTATCAGGTCTTTTTAACCAACTTTTTTCCCTTTATGACCATGGAACATACAATAAGGGCTAAATTAGAGTGAGTACAGGTTATCAATTCCCCGAAGGTCCCTAGCTGGATATACACCTTTGTTATGGGGTCTTGGGTTAGAAGCCCTCTCTTTCATCTTCCCTATCAGGTCTTTTTAACCAACTTTTTTCCCTTTATGAATATGGAACATACAATAAGGGCTAAATTAGAGTGAGTACAGGTTATCAATTCCCCGAAGGTCCCTAGCTGGATATACACCTTTGTTATGGGGTCTTGGGTTAGAAGCCCTCTCTTTCATCTTCCCTATCAGGTCTTTTTAACCAACTTTTTTCCCTTTATGACCATGGAACATACAATAAGGGCTAAATTAGAGTGAGTACAGGTTATCAATTCCCCTAAGGTCCCTAGCTGGATCTACCCTTTGTTATGGGGTCTTGGGTTAGATACCCTCTCTTTCATCTTCCCTATCAGGTCTTTTTAACCAACTTTTTTCCCTTTATGACCATGGAACATACAATAAGGGCTAAATTAGAGTGAGTACAGGTTATCAATTCCCCTAAGGTCCCTAGCTGGATCTACCCTTTGTTATGGGGTCTTGGGTTAGATACCCTCTCTTTCATCTTCCCTATCAGGTCTTTTTAACCAACTTTTTTCCCTTTATGACCATGGAACATACAATAAGGGCTCAATTAGAGTGAGTACAGGTTATCAATTCCCCTAAGGTCCCTAGCTGGATATACACCTTTGTTATGGGGTCTTGGGTTAGAAGCCCTCTCTTTCATCTTCCCTATCAGGTCTTTTTAACCAACTTTTTTCCCTTTATGACCATGGAACATACAATAAGGGCTAAATTAGAGTGAGTGCAGATTATCAATCCCGAAGGTCCCTAGCTGGATATACACCTTTGTTATGGGGTCTTGGGTTAGATACCCTCTCTTTCATCTTCCCTATCAGGTCTTTTTAACCAACTTTTTTCCCTTTATGACCATGGAACATACAATAAGGGCTAAATTAGAGTGAGTACAGATTATCAATCCCGAAGGTCCCTAGCTGGATATACACCTTTGTTATGGGGTCTTGGGTTAGATACCCTCTCTTTCATCTTCCCTATCAGGTCTTTTTAACCAACTTTTTCCCCTTTATGACCATGGAACATACAATAAGGGCTAAATTAGAGTGAGTACAGATTATCAATCCCGAAGGTCCCTAGCTGGATATACACCTTTGTTATGGGGTCTTGGGTTAGATACCCTCTCTTTCATCTTCCCTATCAGGTCTTTTTAACCAACTTTTTCCCCTTTATGACCATGGAACATACAATAAGGGCTAAATTAGAGTGAGTACAGATTATCAATCCCGAAGGTCCCTAGCTGGATATACACCTTTGTTATGGGGTCTTGGGTTAGATACCCTCTCTTTCATCTTCCCTATCAGGTCTTTTTAACCAACTTTTTTCCCTTTATGACCATGGAACATACAATAAGGGCTAAATTAGAGTGAGTACAGGTTATCAATTCCCCTAAGGTCCCTAGCTGGATATACACCTTTGTTATGGGGTCTTGGGTTAGAAGCCCTCTCTTTCATCTTCCCTATCAGGTCTTTTTAACCAACTTTTTTCCCTTTATGACCATGGAACATACAATAAGGGCTAAATTAGAGTGAGTACAGATTATCAATCCCGAAGGTCCCTAGCTGGATATACACCTTTGTTATGGGGTCTTGGGTTAGATACCCTCTCTTTCATCTTCCCTAATAGGTCTTTTTAACCAACTTTTTTCCCTTTATGACCATGGAACATACAATAAGGGCTAAATTAGAGTGAGTACAGATTATCAATCCCGAAGGTCCCTAGCTGGATATACACCTTTGTTATGGGGTCTTGGGTTAGATACCCTCTCTTTCATCTTCCCTATCAGGTCTTTTTAACCAACTTTTTCCCCTTTATGACCATGGAACATACAATAAGGGCTAAATTAGAGTGAGTACAGATTATCAATCCCGAAGGTCCCTAGCTGGATATACACCTTTGTTATGGGGTCTTGGGTTAGATACCCTCTCTTTCATCTTCCCTATCAGGTCTTTTTAACCAACTTTTTCCCCTTTATGACCATGGAACATACAATAAGGGCTAAATTAGAGTGAGTACAGATTATCAATCCCGAAGGTCCCTAGCTGGATATACACCTTTGTTATGGGGTCTTGGGTTAGATACCCTCTCTTTCATCTTCCCTATCAGGTCTTTTTAACCAACTTTTTCCCCTTTATGACCATGGAACATACAATAAAGTAGTCAATTATAGTAAGAACGGGTTAGCAATACCGAAGGACCCTAGCTGGATCTACCCTTTGTTATGGGGTCTTGGGTTAGATACCCTCTCTTTCATCTTCCCTATCAGGTCTTTTTGACCAACTTTTCACCCTTTATGACCATGGAACATACACTAAAGTAGTCAATTATAGTAAGAACGGGTTAGCAATACCGAAGGACCCTAGCTGGATCTACCCTTTGTTATGGGGTCTTGGGTTAGATACCCTCTCTTTCATCTTCCCTATCAGGTCTTTTTGACCAACTTTTCACCCTTTATGACCATGGAACATACACTAAAGTAGTCAATTATAGTAAGAACGGGTTAGCAATACCGAAGGACCCTAGCTGGATCTACCCTTTGTTATGGGGTCTTGGGTTAGAAGCCCTCTCTTTCATCTTCACTATCAGGTCTTTTTAACCAACTTTTTTCCCTTTATGACCATAGGACATACAATAAGGGCTCAATTAGAGTGAGTACAGGTTATCAATTCCCCGAAGGTCCCTAGCTGGATATACACCTTTGTTATGGGGTCTTGGGTTAGAAGCCCTCTCTTTCATCTTCCCTATCAGGTCTTTTTAACCAACTTTTCTCCCTTTATGACCATGGAACATACAATAAGGGCTCAATTAGAGTGAGTACAGGTTATCAATTCCCCGAAGGTCACTAGCTGGATATACACCTTTGTTATGGGGTCTTGGGTTAGATACCCTCTCTTTCATCTTCCCTATCAGGTCTTTTTAACCAACTTTTCTCCCTTTATGACCATGGAACATACACTAAAGTAGTCAATTATAGTAAGAACGGGTTAGCAATACCGAAGGACCCTAGCTGGATCTACCCTTTGTTATGGGGTCTTGGGTTAGATACCCTCTCTTTCATCTTCCCTATCAGGTCTTTTTAACCAACTTTTTTCCCTTTATGACCATAGGACATACAATAAGGGCTCAATTAGAGTGAGTACAGGTTATCAATTCCCCGAAGGTCCCTAGCTGGATATACACCTTTGTTATGGGGTCTTGGGTTAGAAGCCCTCTCTTTCATCTTCCCTATCAGGTCTTTTTAACCAACTTTTCTCCCTTTATGACCATGGAACATACAATAAGGGCTCAATTAGAGTGAGTACAGGTTATCAATTCCCCGAAGGTCCCTAGCTGGATATACACCTTTGTTATGGGGTCTTGGGTTAGATACCCTCTCTTTCACCTTCCCTATCAGGTCTTTTTAACCAACTTTTCTCCCTTTATGACCATGGAACATACACTAAAGTAGTCAATTATAGTAAGAACGGGTTAGCAATACCGAAGGACCCTAGCTGGATCTACCCTTTGTTATGGGGTCTTGGGTTAGATACCCTCTCTTTCATCTTCCCTATCAGGTCTTTTTAACCAACTTTTTTCCCTTTATGACCATAGGACATACAATAAGGGCTCAATTAGAGTGAGTACAGGTTATCAATTCCCCGAAGGTCCCTAGCTGGATATACACCTTTGTTATGGGGTCTTGGGTTAGAAGCCCTCTCTTTCATCTTCCCTATCAGGTCTTTTTAACCAACTTTTCTCCCTTTATGACCATGGAACATACAATAAGGGCTAAATTAGAGTGAGTACAGGTTATCAATTCCCCGAAGGTCCCTAGCTGGATATACACCTTTGTTATGGGGTCTTGGGTTAGAAGCCCTCTCTTTCATCTTCCCTATCAGGTCTTTTTAACCAACTTTTTTCCCTTTATGACCATAGGACATACAATAAGGGCTCAATTAGAGTGAGTACAGGTTATCAATTCCCCGAAGGGCCCTAGCTGGATATACACCTTTGTTATGGGGTCTTGGGTTAGATACCCTCTCTTTCATCTTCCCTATCAGGTCTTTTTAACCAACTTTTTTCCCTTTATGACCATGGAACATACACTAAAGTAGTCAATTATAGTAAGAACGGGTTAGCAATACCGATGGTCCCTAGCTGGATATACACCTTTGTTATGGGGTCTTGGGTTAGATACCCTCTCTTTCATCTTCCCTATCAGGTCTTTTTAACCAACTTTTCTCCCTTTATGACCATGGAACATACACTAAAGTAGTCAATTATAGTAAGAACGGGTTAGCAATACCGAAGGACCCTAGCTGGATCTACCCTTTGTTATGGGGTCTTGGGTTAGATACCCTCTCTTTCATCTTCCCTATCAGGTCTTTTTAACCAACTTTTTTCCCTTTATGACCATGGAACATACACTAAAGTAGTCAATTATAGTAAGAACGGGTTAGCAATACCGAAGGACCCTAGCTGGATATACACCTTTGTTATGGGGTCTTGGGTTAGATACCCTCTCTTTCATCTTCCCTATCAGGTCTTTTTAACCAACTTTTTTCCCTTTATGACCATGGAACATACAATAAGGGCTAAATTAGAGTGAGTACAGGTTATCAATTCCCCGAAGGTCCCTAGCTGGATCTACCCTTTGTTATGGGGTCTTGGGTTAGATACCCTCTCTTTCATCTTCCCTATCAGGTCTTTTTAACCAACTTTTCTCCCTTTATGACCATGGAACATACAATAAGGGCTAAATTAGAGTGAGTACAGGTTATCAATTCCCCGAAGGTCCCTAGCTGGATATACACCTTTGTTATGGGGTCTTGGGTTAGAAACCCTCTCTTTCATCTTCCCTATCAGGTCTTTTTAACCAACTTTTTTCCCTTTATGACCATAGGACATACAATAAGGGCTCAATTAGAGTGAGTACAGGTTATCAATTCCCCGAAGGTCCCTAGCTGGATATACACCTTTGTTATGGGGTCTTGGGTTAGAAGCCCTCTCTTTCATCTTCCCTATCAGGTCTTTTTAACCAACTTTTCTCCCTTTATGACCATGGAACATACACTAAAGTAGTCAATTATAGTAAGAACGGGTTAGCAATACCGAAGGTCCCTAGCTGGATCTACCCTTTGTTATGGGGTCTTGGGTTAGATACCCTCTCTTTCATCTTCCCTATCAGGTCTTTTTAACCTACTTTTCTCCCTTTATGACCATGGAACATACACTAAAGTAGTCAATTATAGTAAGAACGGGTTAGCAATACCGAAGGACCCTAGCTGGATCTACCCTTTGTTATGGGGTCTTGGGTTAGATACCCTCTCTTTCATCTTCCCTATCAGGTCTTTTTAACCAACTTTTTTCCCTTTATGACCATAGGACATACAATAAGGGCTCAATTAGAGTGAGTACAGGTTATCAATTCCCCGAAGGTCCCTAGCTGGATATACACCTTTTCTTATGGGGTCTTGGGTTAGATACCCTCTCTTTCATCTTCCCTATCAGGTCTTTTTAACCAACTTTTCTCCCTTTATGACCATGGAACATACACTAAAGTAGTCAATTATAGTAAGAACGGGTTAGCAATACCGATGGTCCCTAGCTGGATATACACCTTTGTTATGGGGTCTTGGGTTAGATACCCTCTCTTTCATCTTCCCTATCAGGTCTTTTTAACCAACTTTTCTCCCTTTATGACCATGGAACATACACTAAAGTAGTCAATTATAGTAAGAACGGGTTAGCAATACCGAAGGACCCTAGCTGGATCTACCCTTTGTTATGGGGTCTTGGGTTAGATACCCTCTCTTTCATCTTCCCTATCAGGTCTTTTTAACCAACTTTTTTCCCTTTATGACCATAGGACATACAATAAGGGCTCAATTAGAGTGAGTACAGGTTATCAATTCCCCGAAGGTCCCTAGCTGGATATACACCTTTGTTATGGGGTCTTGGGTTAGAAGCCCTCTCTTTCATCTTCCCTATCAGGTCTTTTTAACCAACTTTTCTCCCTTTATGACCATGGAACATACACTAAAGTAGTCAATTATAGTAAGAACGGGTTAGCAATACCGATGGTCCCTAGCTGGATCTACCCTTTGTTATGGGGTCTTGGGTTAGATACCCTCTCTTTCATCTTCCCTATCAGGTCTTTTTAACCAACTTTTCTCCCTTTATGACCATGGAACATACACTAAAGTAGTCAATTATAGTAAGAACGGGTTAGCAATACCGAAGGTCCCTAGCTGGATATACACCTTTGTTATGGGGTCTTGGGTTAGATACCCTCTCTTTCATCTTCCCTATCAGGTCTTTTTAACCAACTTTTCTCCCTTTATGACCATGGAACATACACTAAAGTAGTCAATTATAGTAAGAACGGGTTAGCAATACCGAAGAAGGTCCCTAGCTGGATCTACCCTTTGTTATGGGGTCTTGGGTTAGATACCCTCTCTTTCATCTTCCCTATCAGGTCTTTTTAACCAACTTTTTTCCCTTTATGACCATAGGACATACAATAAGGGCTCAATTAGAGTGAGTACAGGTTATCAATTCCCCGAAGGTCCCTAGCTGGATATACACCTTTTCTTATGGGGTCTTGGGTTAGATACCCTCTCTTTCATCTTCCCTATCAGGTCTTTTTAACCAACTTTTCTCCCTTTATGACCATGGAACATACACTAAAGTAGTCAATTATAGTAAGAACGGGTTAGCAATACCGATGGTCCCTAGCTGGATATACACCTTTGTTATGGGGTCTTGGGTTAGATACCCTCTCTTTCATCTTCCCTATCAGGTCTTTTTAACCAACTTTTCTCCCTTTATGACCATGGAACATACACTAAAGTAGTCAATTATAGTAAGAACGGGTTAGCAATACCGAAGGTCCCTAGCTGGATCTACCCTTTGTTATGGGGTCTTGGGTTAGATACCCTCTCTTTCATCTTCCCTATCAGGTCTTTTTAACCAACTTTTCTCCCTTTATGACCATGGAACATACACTAAAGTAGTCAATTATAGTAAGAACGGGTTAGCAATACCGAAGGACCCTAGCTGGATCTACCCTTTGTTATGGGGTCTTGGGTTAGATACCCTCTCTTTCATCTTCCCTATCAGGTCTTTTTAACCAACTTTTCTCCCTTTATGACCATGGAACATACACTAAAGTAGTCAATTATAGTAAGAACGGGTTAGCAATACCGAAGGACCCTAGCTGGATCTACCCTTTGTTATGGGGTCTTGGGTTAGATACCCTCTCTTTCATCTTCCCTATCAGGTCTTTTTAACCAACTTTTTTCCCTTTATGACCATGGAACATACACTAAAGTAGTCAATTATAGTAAGAACGGGTTAGCAATACCGAAGGACCCTAGCTGGATATACACCTTTGTTATGGGGTCTTGGGTTAGATACCCTCTCTTTCATCTTCCCTATCAGGTCTTTTTAACCAACTTTTTTCCCTTTATGACCATGGAACATACAATAAGGGCTAAATTAGAGTGAGTACAGGTTATCAATTCCCCGAAGGTCCCTAGCTGGATCTACCCTTTGTTATGGGGTCTTGGGTTAGATACCCTCTCTTTCATCTTCCCTATCAGGTCTTTTTAACCAACTTTTCTCCCTTTATGACCATGGAACATACAATAAGGGCTAAATTAGAGTGAGTACAGGTTATCAATTCCCCGAAGGTCCCTAGCTGGATATACACCTTTGTTATGGGGTCTTGGGTTAGAAACCCTCTCTTTCATCTTCCCTATCAGGTCTTTTTAACCAACTTTTTTCCCTTTATGACCATAGGACATACAATAAGGGCTCAATTAGAGTGAGTACAGGTTATCAATTCCCCGAAGGTCCCTAGCTGGATATACACCTTTGTTATGGGGTCTTGGGTTAGAAGCCCTCTCTTTCATCTTCCCTATCAGGTCTTTTTAACCAACTTTTCTCCCTTTATGACCATGGAACATACACTAAAGTAGTCAATTATAGTAAGAACGGGTTAGCAATACCGAAGGTCCCTAGCTGGATCTACCCTTTGTTATGGGGTCTTGGGTTAGATACCCTCTCTTTCATCTTCCCTATCAGGTCTTTTTAACCTACTTTTCTCCCTTTATGACCATGGAACATACACTAAAGTAGTCAATTATAGTAAGAACGGGTTAGCAATACCGAAGGACCCTAGCTGGATCTACCCTTTGTTATGGGGTCTTGGGTTAGATACCCTCTCTTTCATCTTCCCTATCAGGTCTTTTTAACCAACTTTTTTCCCTTTATGACCATAGGACATACAATAAGGGCTCAATTAGAGTGAGTACAGGTTATCAATTCCCCGAAGGTCCCTAGCTGGATATACACCTTTTCTTATGGGGTCTTGGGTTAGATACCCTCTCTTTCATCTTCCCTATCAGGTCTTTTTAACCAACTTTTCTCCCTTTATGACCATGGAACATACACTAAAGTAGTCAATTATAGTAAGAACGGGTTAGCAATACCGATGGTCCCTAGCTGGATATACACCTTTGTTATGGGGTCTTGGGTTAGATACCCTCTCTTTCATCTTCCCTATCAGGTCTTTTTAACCAACTTTTCTCCCTTTATGACCATGGAACATACACTAAAGTAGTCAATTATAGTAAGAACGGGTTAGCAATACCGAAGGACCCTAGCTGGATCTACCCTTTGTTATGGGGTCTTGGGTTAGATACCCTCTCTTTCATCTTCCCTATCAGGTCTTTTTAACCAACTTTTTTCCCTTTATGACCATAGGACATACAATAAGGGCTCAATTAGAGTGAGTACAGGTTATCAATTCCCCGAAGGTCCCTAGCTGGATATACACCTTTGTTATGGGGTCTTGGGTTAGAAGCCCTCTCTTTCATCTTCCCTATCAGGTCTTTTTAACCAACTTTTCTCCCTTTATGACCATGGAACATACACTAAAGTAGTCAATTATAGTAAGAACGGGTTAGCAATACCGATGGTCCCTAGCTGGATCTACCCTTTGTTATGGGGTCTTGGGTTAGATACCCTCTCTTTCATCTTCCCTATCAGGTCTTTTTAACCAACTTTTCTCCCTTTATGACCATGGAACATACACTAAAGTAGTCAATTATAGTAAGAACGGGTTAGCAATACCGAAGGTCCCTAGCTGGATCTACCCTTTGTTATGGGGTCTTGGGTTAGATACCCTCTCTTTCATCTTCCCTATCAGGTCTTTTTAACCAACTTTTTTCCCTTTATGACCATAGGACATACAATAAGGGCTCAATTAGAGTGAGTACAGGTTATCAATTCCCCGAAGGTCCCTAGCTGGATATACACCTTTTCTTATGGGGTCTTGGGTTAGATACCCTCTCTTTCATCTTCCCTATCAGGTCTTTTAAACCAACTTTTCTCCCTTTATGACCATGGAACATACACTAAAGTAGTCAATTATAGTAAGAACGGGTTAGCAATACCGATGGTCCCTAGCTGGATATACACCTTTGTTATGGGGTCTTGGGTTAGATACCCTCTCTTTCATCTTCCCTATCAGGTCTTTTTAACCAACTTTTCTCCCTTTATGACCATGGAACATACACTAAAGTAGTCAATTATAGTAAGAACGGGTTAGCAATACCGAAGGTCCCTAGCTGGATCTACCCTTTGTTATGGGGTCTTGGGTTAGATACCCTCTCTTTCATCTTCCCTATCAGGTCTTTTTAACCAACTTTTCTCCCTTTATGACCATGGAACATACACTAAAGTAGTCAATTATAGTAAGAACGGGTTAGCAATACCGAAGGACCCTAGCTGGATCTACCCTTTGTTATGGGGTCTTGGGTTAGATACCCTCTCTTTCATCTTCCCTATCAGGTCTTTTTAACCAACTTTTTTCCCTTTATGACCATAGGACATACAATAAGGGCTCAATTAGAGTGAGTACAGGTTATCAATTCCCCGAAGGTCCCTAGCTGGATATACACCTTTGTTATGGGGTCTTGGGTTAGATACCCTCTCTTTCATCTTCCCTATCAGGTCTTTTTAACCAACTTTTCTCCCTTTATGACCATGGAACATACACTAAAGTAGTCAATTATAGTAAGAACGGGTTAGCAATACCGAAGGTCCCTAGCTGGATCTACCCTTTGTTATGGGGTCTTGGGTTAGATACCCTCTCTTTCATCTTCCCTATCAGGTCTTTTTAACCAACTTTTCTCCCTTTATGACCATGGAACATACACTAAAGTAGTCAATTATAGTAAGAACGGGTTAGCAATACCGAAGGACCCTAGCTGGATCTACCCTTTGTTATGGGGTCTTGGGTTAGATACCCTCTCTTTCATCTTCCCTATCAGGTCTTTTTAACCAACTTTTCTCCCTTTATGACCATGGAACATACACTAAAGTAGTCAATTATAGTAAGAACGGGTTAGCAATACCGAAGGTCCCTAGCTGGATCTACCCTTTGTTATGGGGTCTTGGGTTAGATACCCTCTCTTTCATCTTCCCTATCAGGTCTTTTTAACCAACTTTTCTCCCTTTATGACCATGGAACATACACTAAAGTAGTCAATTATAGTAAGAACGGGTTAGCAATACCGATGGTCCCTAGCTGGATATACACCTTTGTTATGGGGTCTTGGGTTAGAAGCCCTCACTTTCATCTTCCCTATCAGGTCTTTTTAACCAACTTTTCACCCTTTATGACCATGGAACATACACTAAAGTAGTCAATTATAGTAAGAACGGGTTAGCAATACCGATGGTCCCTAGCTGGATATACACCTTTGTTATGGGGTCTTGGGTTAGATACCCTCTCTTTCATCTTCCCTATCAGGTCTTTTTAACCAACTTTTCTCCCTTTATGACCATGGAACATACACTAAAGTAGTCAATTATAGTAAGAACGGGTTAGCAATACCGATGGTCCCTAGCTGGATATACACCTTTGTTATGGGGTCTTGGGTTAGAAGCCCTCACTTTCATCTTCCCTATCAGGTCTTTTTAACCAACTTTTCACCCTTTATGACCATGGAACATACACTAAAGTAGTCAATTATAGTAAGAACGGGTTAGCAATACCGAAGGACCCTAGCTGGATATACACCTTTGTTATGGGGTCTTGGGTTAGATACCCTCTCTTTCATCTTCCCTATCAGGTCTTTTTAACCAACTTTTCTCCCTTTATGACCATGGAACATACACTAAAGTAGTCAATTATAGTAAGAACGGGTTAGCAATACCGATGGTCCCTAGCTGGATATACACCTTTGTTATGGGGTCTTGGGTTAGATACCCTCTCTTTCATCTTCCCTATCAGGTCTTTTTAACCAACTTTTCTCCCTTTATGACCATGGAACATACACTAAAGTAGTCAATTATAGTAAGAACGGGTTAGCAATACCGATGGTCCCTAGCTGGATATACACCTTTGTTATGGGGTCTTGGGTTAGATACCCTCACTTTCATCTTCCCTATCAGGTCTTTTTAACCAACTTTTCTCCCTTTATGACCATGGAACATACACTAAAGTAGTCAATTATAGTAAGAACGGGTTAGCAATACCGATGGTCCCTAGCTGGATATACACCTTTGTTATGGGGTCTTGGGTTAGATACCCTCTCTTTCATCTTCCCTATCAGGTCTTTTTAACCAACTTTTCTCCCTTTATGACCATGGAACATACACTAAAGTAGTCAATTATAGTAAGAACGGGTTAGCAATACCGATGGTCCCTAGCTGGATATACACCTTTGTTATGGGGTCTTGGGTTAGAAGCCCTCACTTTCATCTTCCCTATCAGGTCTTTTTAACCAACTTTTCTCCCTTTATGACCATGGAACATACACTAAAGTAGTCAATTATAGTAAGAACGGGTTAGCAATACCGATGGTCCCTAGCTGGATATACACCTTTGTTATGGGGTCTTGGGTTAGAAGCCCTCACTTTCATCTTCCCTATCAGGTCTTTTTAACCAACTTTTCACCCTTTATGACCATGGAACATACACTAAAGTAGTCAATTATAGTAAGAACGGGTTAGCAATACCGAAGGACCCTAGCTGGATATACACCTTTGTTATGGGGTCTTGGGTTAGATACCCTCTCTTTCATCTTCCCTATCAGGTCTTTTTAACCAACTTTTCTCCCTTTATGACCATGGAACATACACTAAAGTAGTCAATTATAGTAAGAACGGGTTAGCAATACCGAAGGACCCTAGCTGGATATACACCTTTGTTATGGGGTCTTGGGTTAGATACCCTCTCTTTCATCTTCCCTATCAGGTCTTTTTAACCAACTTTTCTCCCTTTATGACCATGGAACATACACTAAAGTAGTCAATTATAGTAAGAACGGGTTAGCAATACCGAAGGACCCTAGCTGGATATACACCTTTGTTATGGGGTCTTGGGTTAGATACCCTCTCTTTCATCTTCCCTATCAGGTCTTTTTAACCAACTTTTCTCCCTTTATGACCATGGAACATACACTAAAGTAGTCAATTATAGTAAGAACGGGTTAGCAATACCGAAGGACCCTAGCTGGATATACACCTTTGTTATGGGGTCTTGGGTTAGATACCCTCTCTTTCATCTTCCCTATCAGGTCTTTTTAACCAACTTTTCTCCCTTTATGACCATGGAACATACACTAAAGTAGTCAATTATAGTAAGAACGGGTTAGCAATACCGATGGTCCCTAGCTGGATATACACCTTTGTTATGGGGTCTTGGGTTAGATACCCTCTCTTTCATCTTCCCTATCAGGTCTTTTTAACCAACTTTTCTCCCTTTATGACCATGGAACATACACTAAAGTAGTCAATTATAGTAAGAACGGGTTAGCAATACCGAAGGACCCTAGCTGGATATACACCTTTGTTATGGGGTCTTGGGTTAGATACCCTCTCTTTCATCTTCCCTATCAGGTCTTTTTAACCAACTTTTCTCCCTTTATGACCATGGAACATACACTAAAGTAGTCAATTATAGTAAGAACGGGTTAGCAATACCGATGGTCCCTAGCTGGATATACACCTTTGTTATGGGGTCTTGGGTTAGAAGCCCTCACTTTCATCTTCCCTATCAGGTCTTTTTAACCAACTTTTCACCCTTTATGACCATGGAACATACACTAAAGTAGTCAATTATAGTAAGAACGGGTTAGCAATACCGATGGTCCCTAGCTGGATCTACCCTTTGTTATGGGGTCTTGGGTTAGAAGCCCTCACTTTCATCTTCCCTATCAGGTCTTTTTAACCAACTTTTCTCCCTTTATGACCATGGAACATACACTAAAGTAGTCAATTATAGTAAGAACGGGTTAGCAATACCGATGGTCCCTAGCTGGATATACACCTTTGTTATGGGGTCTTGGGTTAGAAGCCCTCACTTTCATCTTCCCTATCAGGTCTTTTTAACCAACTTTTCACCCTTTATGACCATGGAACATACACTAAAGTAGTCAATTATAGTAAGAACGGGTTAGCAATACCGATGGTCCCTAGCTGGATCTACCCTTTGTTATGGGGTCTTGGGTTAGAAGCCCTCACTTTCATCTTCCCTATCAGGTCTTTTTAACCAACTTTTCTCCCTTTATGACCATGGAACATACACTAAAGTAGTCAATTATAGTAAGAACGGGTTAGCAATACCGATGGTCCCTAGCTGGATCTACCCTTTGTTATGGGGTCTTGGGTTAGAAGCCCTCACTTTCATCTTCCCTATCAGGTCTTTTTAACCAACTTTTCTCCCTTTATGACCATGGAACATACACTAAAGTAGTCAATTATAGTAAGAACGGGTTAGCAATACCGATGGTCCCTAGCTGGATATACACCTTTGTTATGGGGTCTTGGGTTAGAAGCCCTCACTTTCATCTTCCCTATCAGGTCTTTTTAACCAACTTTTCACCCTTTATGACCATGGAACATACACTAAAGTAGTCAATTATAGTAAGAACGGGTTAGCAATACCGATGGTCCCTAGCTGGATCTACCCTTTGTTATGGGGTCTTGGGTTAGATACCCTCTCTTTCATCTTCCCTATCAGGTCTTTTTAACCAACTTTTCTCCCTTTATGACCATGGAACATACACTAAAGTAGTCAATTATAGTAAGAACGGGTTAGCAATACCGATGGTCCCTAGCTGGATATACACCTTTGTTATGGGGTCTTGGGTTAGATACCCTCTCTTTCATCTTCCCTATCAGGTCTTTTTAACCAACTTTTCTCCCTTTATGACCATGGAACATACACTAAAGTAGTCAATTATAGTAAGAACGGGTTAGCAATACCGATGGTCCCTAGCTGGATATACACCTTTGTTATGGGGTCTTGGGTTAGATACCCTCTCTTTCATCTTCCCTATCAGGTCTTTTTAACCAACTTTTCTCCCTTTATGACCATGGAACATACACTAAAGTAGTCAATTATAGTAAGAACGGGTTAGCAATACCGAAGGACCCTAGCTGGTACCCTTTGTTATGGGGTCTTGGGTTAGATACCCTCTCTTTCATCTTCCCTATCAGGTCTTTTTAACCAACTTTTCACCCTTTATGACCATGGAACATACACTAAAGTAGTCAATTATAGTAAGAACGGGTTAGCAATACCGATGGTCCCTAGCTGGATATACACCTTTGTTATGGGGTCTTGGGTTAGAAGCCCTCACTTTCATCTTCCCTATCAGGTCTTTTTAACCAACTTTTCACCCTTTATGACCATGGAACATACACTAAAGTAGTCAATTATAGTAAGAACGGGTTAGCAATACCGATGGTCCCTAGCTGGATATACACCTTTGTTATGGGGTCTTGGGTTAGAAGCCCTCACTTTCATCTTCCCTATCAGGTCTTTTTAACCAACTTTTCTCCCTTTATGACCATGGAACATACAATAAGGGCTCAATTAGAGTGAGTACAGGTTATCAATTCCCCGAAGGTCCCTAGCTGGATATACACCTTTGTTATGGGGTCTTGGGTTAGAAGCCCTCTCTTTCATCTTCCCTATCAGGTCTTTTTAACCAACTTTTCTCCCTTTATGACCATGGAACATACAATAAGGGCTCAATTAGAGTGAGTACAGATTATCAATCCCGAAGGTCCCTAGCTGGATATACACCTTTGTTATGGGGTCTTGGGTTAGAAGCCCTCACTTTCATCTTCCCTATCAGGTCTTTTTAACCAACTTTTCACCCTTTATGACCATGGAACATACACTAAAGTAGTCAATTATAGTAAGAACGGGTTAGCAATACCGATGGACCCTAGCTGGATCTACCCTTTGTTATGGGGTCTTGGGTTAGATACCCTCTCTTTCATCTTCCCTATCAGGTCTTTTTAACCAACTTTTCACCCTTTATGACCATGGAACATACACTAAAGTAGTCAATTATAGTAAGAACGGGTTAGCAATACCGATGGACCCTAGCTGGATCTACCCTTTGTTATGGGGTCTTGGGTTAGATACCCTCTCTTTCATCTTCCCTATCAGGTCTTTTTAACCAACTTTTCACCCTTTATGACCATGGAACATACAATAAGGGCTCAATTAGAGTGAGTACAGGTTATCAATTCCCCGAAGGTCCCTAGCTGGATATACACCTTTGTTATGGGGTCTTGGGTTAGAAACCCTCACTTTCATCTTCCCTATCAGGTCTTTTTAACCAACTTTTCTCCCTTTATGACCATGGAACATACACTAAAGTAGTCAATTATAGTAAGAACGGGTTAGCAATACCGATGGTCCCTAGCTGGATATACACCTTTGTTATGGGGTCTTGGGTTAGAAGCCCTCACTTTCATCTTCCCTATCAGGTCTTTTTAACCAACTTTTCACCCTTTATGACCATGGAACATACACTAAAGTAGTCAATTATAGTAAGAACGGGTTAGCAATACCGATGGTCCCTAGCTGGATATACACCTTTGTTATGGGGTCTTGGGTTAGATACCCTCTCTTTCATCTTCCCTATCAGGTCTTTTTAACCAACTTTTCTCCCTTTATGACCATGGAACATACAATAAGGGCTCAATTAGAGTGAGTACAGGTTATCAATTCCCCGAAGGTCCCTAGCTGGATATACACCTTTGTTATGGGGTCTTGGGTTAGATACCCTCTCTTTCATCTTCCCTATCAGGTCTTTTTAACCAACTTTTCTCCCTTTATGACCATGGAACATACAATAAGGGCTCAATTAGAGTGAGTACAGGTTATCAATTCCCCGAAGGTCCCTAGCTGGATATACACCTTTGTTATGGGGTCTTGGGTTAGAAGCCCTCACTTTCATCTTCCCTATCAGGTCTTTTTAACCAACTTTTCTCCCTTTATGACCATGGAACATACAATAAGGGCTCAATTAGAGTGAGTACAGGTTATCAATTCCCCGAAGGTCCCTAGCTGGATATACACCTTTGTTATGGGGTCTTGGGTTAGAAGCCCTCTCTTTCATCTTCCCTATCAGGTCTTTTTAACCAACTTTTCTCCCTTTATGACCATGGAACATACAATAAGGGCTCAATTAGAGTGAGTACAGGTTATCAATTCCCCGAAGGTCCCTAGCTGGATATACACCTTTGTTATGGGGTCTTGGGTTAGAAGCCCTCTCTTTCATCTTCCCTATCAGGTCTTTTTAACCAACTTTTCACCCTTTATGACCATGGAACATACACTAAAGTAGTCAATTATAGTAAGAACGGGTTAGCAATACCGAAGGTCCCTAGCTGGATCTACCCTTTGTTATGGGGTCTTGGGTTAGATACCCTCTCTTTCATCTTCCCTATCAGGTCTTTTTATTCAATTTTTCTCTCTTTATGACCATGGAACATACAATAAGGGCTCAATTAGAGTGAGTACAGGTTATCAATCCCGAAGGTCCCTAGCTGGATATACACCTTTTTTATGCGGCCTAGTGTTAGATTCCTTTCTTTCATCGATCTTTTCAGGTCTTTCTTGACCAACTTTTTGCCTTCGATGCTATTTGAGTATTTGAGGTCATTATTTTACGGTTTTTTTTCTTAATTTTTTTTGTAAGGCAAAGACGACCGAGAAATTTTTTTACCTTTAAACAACAGAAGCAAAAAGTACTTTTTTATCAAAATCAACCTTCGTAGATTCTTCGATCTTATAATAAGACATACTAATGATGACCCCATTTCAGTTTTGACAGTTGATACACACTGGCCTACTCGCGTAATAATAACGGTGTAAATCCCATCCCTAGGCGTGGCCAACGTTCTGCTACGTGCGCGCACATCCGTTTTCACGCCGATTTCTCAACGTAATGCTTTATTTGATCACGCTGGCTGGTCAATTTATAAACAATTAGTTGCGCCAAAACAGTTAGGTGTTGTTTAATTTATGAATTAACGGCGGTTAAATGGGTTAAATTTCTACTCGGTATTTATTAAAAAATGTACTGAAGATATCTAGAAAAACTAACTTTTATCTAGTAATCGAAATATAGGGAAACTTTGGTAACCGGAAAATATCCCTGTTTTTAGACAAATCTTCATTTTCTAAGGAAACGGATATGACTGACACACTGGACGTGAGCATAGTATCAGCCACAAACATTGAGATAGAAGCATTAAATTTGCTAATATAGAAACCTATCCAAATTCTGGAAAATCGAATTAAAAATGGCGGTTATTTTAAATAGTTTTTTGTTCATATCTCGTGTGTTATTCAACTTGTGTTACAATAAATTAAATAACAAATGGGAAATTTCAATTCTGGATGTAATTCTGGACCAACCCAGAATGACGATTAGCGAAGTTATGGTCAAAAATATATTTCGAACCTTGAGCTCTTAAGATAAAGTGATTAATCTGACAGTGCTGAGCCATCGACACGAGCGTAGCGAGTGGCGACATGTACAGTAACGAGGCCCAACAGTACCGAGACAGAGGCACTTACTTAGCCTACTAGGTAAGACTCCTTGATCTACCAATACAATTTAACGTTTCTTCCAAGGCCGAAGAAACCAACTTTTGAGCGTTACATTTAGAGGTTTTTTAATGATGCACAATTGGGCTGGGTAAGTACCGTGATGGGGCCACGAATTCTTTTCTTTTCTAATAAGGAAATTTAACACACATCAGCACCCAAGGTTTCTTTAGCAGGAAAAGGCAATTTCCTTCTTTTTTTGTCATTACAATATTACGTGAAGGAAGGTAAATTTTAAGGAAATCTCAAGCCGAAGCAATTATTTTTTTTGTTTCAGGTCTAACGAAACAAAACAAAGAGGTTCACTGGTGAAGAAGGCTGTGGTTTGATGTTAGGCAGAGTGTATTTGCCCGTGGCTGTGTTGGACCTGCGTTTATTCAGAGTAAGTATTAAGAAAGGATAAAATATAAAAGAGAAATTGCTTGCAATTATTTTCCCCGCCTTGTAGAGAATCTCTCCGTTTTTTTATAAGAACAGTAATTTATAAAGAAAACAATTTGTTACTGTTATATTAGGCTTGCAGCTGCTGTATTCAAGTGAAAAAGATGTGTTTATTTTGTGGTTTGTATAACGCTTGTTTGGCGACATCGATCTAGGTATTGATCTCGCAGGGGTCACTTTAGTAAGGGCGGGCGTGGCAATCTCAAGGGACCCTAGCTGGATGTACATCTTTTTCATGCAGTCTTGGGTTAGATCGCTCTCTTTCACCTTTCCGATCCTGACCCTACTAGGGGGGCTTTAATTTGTTTTTTCTTCCTTTTTTATAAGGCAATGACCGAGATGTGTTTGGACTTCATCAAGAGGTAAACAAAGTATATGTTTAGTTATTAAAAAATATTTTTTTTATTGGACGTGGAATTTTCAAAATATATGTCTTAAAATCACTTTTATTTCTTATTTTATTTTTACGATTTTGTAACCTTTTCACACCTACACTTGAAAACCAACTTTACTGAGAACTCAGGGATTGTTGATTTCTATAAAAGGAAATATTTTAAAATAACTCCCCCCCCCCTATACCTTTTTTGACGATTCAATTTTTATTTTATTGAAATTTAGAGCTACTTTTAAAGTAGGCCTATTAATACTTCAATTTAAAATTATTTAATTTCATGCAAGGATCTCAAAATAAAGGGTTTCAAAATCTAACTTTTTTCCATTTTCTTCTTTTTTTAACCATTATTTTGACGATTTCTAACTTTTTTTGGAAAAACAAACTTTTTTCCATTTTCATCTTTTTTTTTAACCATTATTTTGACGATTTTTTTTTTTTAACTCTTCATCCCCTCTACTTGAAAAGGGACTCCTCAGAGGATATTCAGGGACGTGTCGATTTCTTAAAAAGGACGTATTTTAAAGCGTACATTTTTTTGACACTAATTTTTTCCTTTTTCTGAGAAATTAAGAACTACTTTTATTATACTCCTACTTCAGTTTAAAATTATTAAATTTCATCCAAGGATCATAAACAAAGGTTTTTAAACTAACTTTTTTTTTCTATTTTCTTTTTGTTTTGATTTACCGTTTTGCGATTCCTGTTATCTCTTCACCCCCTCCACTTGAAAAGCGACTCTTCACAGAACATTCAGAGAAGTATAGATTTCTTAAAAAGGACACATTATAAAGCAAAGCTTTTTTAGCACTTTAATATTTTCCTTTTTGGAAACAAATTTAGAACTACTTTTAATGTACGCCTACTTCAGTTTAAAACAAGATGATGGATATCATCATGGTACTTATTCAACCCCATTATATAGGGTGTCACAAAAATGCTTAGCGTGCCATGCAGAACCAGATTATACATACAAAAATAAGTCAAAAATGTCTAGTAACATTTTTTCGATTTCGGCTTAGTTTAGCCATTTTGTATTTTTTTGAAAATAGTTAATAATACACCAACCCTTGGAGATATTTTTATGAAACTTGGTATAAACTTTAAGTCTTTTAACGTTAACATTTTTCAAAAATATTTTTTATCAAACTTATCAAATTTCAAAATGGCGGCCATTTAAAAATTTCAAAGTCAAATTTCATGAAAACTAGCAGGTAAAAAAAAAAATTTACATAACATCAAATTTAAAGCACTTTTTAATCCAAATCCAATGACACTGAGATTTGTGACACCCTGTATAATGTAATACAAGCAGATCGTCTAAATGTAATACTTAAAAGTTTGTTTTTGGACCTTACAGGAAATGTTAAACTGTATTTGAAATCAAGGAGTCTTATCCAGTAGGATAAATTTGTTTAAAACAGTTCTGACCATTGAAACTGTGTATATCACTACTTTCTTGACATCGGCTAGGTACTAACAGGTGACGTAGGAGTGTATATATCTCAATTATTTATATTATAATGGGTAAGTAAATCTATTAATATCATACTTCATGAGTGGCGACATAATTTTTGCATAAACAATGACAGACAATCATCATATCCCGGAGCCACTTGCTAATTCCACACAAGTGTTGATGACTAATGGAGGGAGGTCGACGTGCAGCTATGTCGAGGGAAAAAAATCATAACTTTCTCGCATTGCAGTCGTGTATAGAGAGATACTAACTGTAAATAAAACAAGTATTTAGAATACTTGTTATTTGGTTACAGCAAATAAATTATAAACAGAAAATTGCATTAACTTTCTTACATACAGAAGCACAAAATTATTTGTCTCTATGTTCCCAAATATTTAGGTTCCGAATTACCGGATCTTTTAAAACTAAGATACAACTTTAATTGAATATAGTTTAAATTATTGAATCTTGTTCTGTTCTTTGTCATAATTTATGATTTTGACAAATTTGATGGTGTCTAATTAAAAACTTTTTCCGAGACATCAATATGTTCCATTTCTGAACAGAAATACTGTATATTCATCCAGGTATAATGACAGGTACAGATACAATGCAAACATCTCATAATTTCGATTGTCTCCAAGGAAGGATTCGAGACTCTTAAACTTAAACAGCAATAACAATTAACCCTATAAACCGATTTCAGTGAAACAAATGAATTTTGATGTACAGTAAAACCAATATAAAGGAAACATTTCCAGAACTGTATAAAATTACAAGAGATTGAATGGATACGTTGTGAAATTTTGAGACGATTTTAACCGATATATCGACTTTAGACCCCAATAAAAACTATGTTCAACACGATATTCGACCAATATCAAGGTCTTATTATCCATAATTTTCTGAACAATAACCGATATTTTCATCGTAGTAGAATAACGAGTACAGATAGCAAAGCAAACACCTCATCAAAACCGATGAATGTCAACTGTTCAGGGAAGCGATTTTTCTATATAAACCTACCTACGGGAGGAGGGGGGGACACTTATAGAGAGTACGGCTTGCCACTCACGAGGTACATAGCTGGATCTACACCTCGTAGTCTTGGGTTAGATTCCTCCATTTCATCTTTTTTATTTAGTCTCTCTTGACCAACTCTTGTTCTCTTCCGACTCTAACGCTATTAGAGTATTCTAAGTCTTTATTTTATCATCGTTTTTCTGTCATAAAGCGATGGTTTACAAGGGGAAAATCCACTTAAACCGCCATAACTTTAAACCCAATAAACCGATTTTAATGAAACAAAACGAAATAAATTTTCTAAAAAAAATAAATAAAAAGTTTTCTATTAATTGAAAATCAGGGATAGTTTCCTGCTAGTTTATGAACATGACGATACTTCCTCCACATCTTACATTTTTTAATTTAGTCTCTCTTGACCAACTCTTGTTCTCTTCCGACTCTGACGCTATTAGAGTATTCTAAGTTTTTATTTTATCATCGTTTTTCTATCATAAAGTGATGGTTTATAAGGGGAAAATCCACTTAAACCGCCATAACTTTAAACCCAATAAACAGATTTTAATGAAAAAAAACGAAATAGATTTTCTAAAAAAAAATAGTTTTAAATTATTTGAAAATCAGGGATAGTTTACTGCTAGTTTCTGAACATGACGGTACTTCGGATTACTCTATCCGGGGACGGAAGACAATAATAATCTAATGACTCAAGACAACTCACGTGATGACTCATTTTACCTCGTCTGCTATTTTACATTCCTGCGGTATATCTAACACTTAATTCAAGGATCATTTTACAGTTTACTTGTAATGTCAATCTGAAGCAGGTAAAATAAATCTAATGTCAACGTAAATATAACAAATAAACGGTCCAAAAACACTACAAAAACTTCCTAAATTAAACCTCCACTAAGCATTTTTGTGGTAGATTTGTGTTTCTTTAAATATGACTCAATTTTTTCTTCTGGAATCATTAACTGTGCACTTCTTGTCATTTCTTAAAATCGAGTTTGATTATGTGGGAGGTCTCGAGTTCTGTTGGTTTTATATTTCTACTATTTTTTAACGTGACGAGTTCTGTTGGTTTTATATTTCTACTATTTTTTAACGTGACGAGTTCTGTTGGTTTTATATTTCTACTATTTTTTAACGTGACGAGTTCTGTTGGTTTTATATTTCTACTATTTTTTAACGTGACGAGTTCTGTTGGTTTTATATTTCTACTATTTTTTAACGTGACGAGTTCTGTTGGTTTTATATTTCTACTATTTTTTAACGTGACGAGTTCTGTTGGTTTTATATTTCTACTATTTTTTAACGTGACGAGTTCTGTTGGTTTGATATTTCTACTATTTTTTAACGTGAATACATATTGAGCAATTAAATTAACTAAAACTAAGTATTTTCGGAATTATCTATACAACGTATGGTTCTGGAATTATGAACATTTAAAGCGCTTCAAAATCACGAGTGTGACATAAAGTAATTTCAGCGCCAACTATAATTTTCCCCCTTTGTTGTTTAAAGGTGAAAAACATCTGTCATCATGGCCTTATAAAGGAAGGAAGAAAGAAGTATAAAATAAAAACTCCTCGTTTTTTAATACCTTAATAGCGTCAGGGTCGGAAGAGAACAAGTGTTGGTTAAGAGAGACTTAATACGAAAGTTCAAAGAAAGAAACCTAAGCTAAAACTACAAGAAAAAATGTGTATCTAGCTAGAGGTTCCTTCAGATTTCCATACATGACCTTGTATTTACGCCTTGGGGCGAATTAACCGGAAAATTACAGCCTTGCTTTTTAGTTCAGTTTTTTGTTAATAGTTGTAGTTTCAAACAACCTCCATGTTTAAGTGGGTTCTTTTCATGTTTGTCATGTTCTAGGTTTTACAATTGATAACGAGAGTTGATTTATTAATTTCGAAACGATGTTTTATAGACGGATGTGGAAAACCCTAGGAACCTAGCTGAATTCACGCTTCTATTCATGTAGTCTTGGGGATAGATCCCTCCTATTCAACTTTATTATGTTGACAAATTCGAGTTATTTTCCCGACTGTGATGCTATTGGAGTATTTGAGGGGTAGCGAGGGGGGTATTTATTTTACGCTCTTTTCTCTGAAGCGATGATGATAAGTAGTTTTTCCCCTTTAGCAACAAGGAAAAACAAAATTCGACAACTTTACAATCAATATGGACTTTGTAAAAGTTACATGCCTTAAAATTTAAGTAATTCTGGATTAATGTTAAATAACAAGTTGCTAATATTTTGATAATTTATTTGAAGGTTATGGAATGGAAAATGCATGACTAATTATGCAGTAAGTTTATTAGCTGAATGTTTGCATAATAGGTTTCCAGCTGATAATATTTTACCAGTATGTTTATTACTGTAATTAAATGAGAAGCGATGGATTTTTACAATAACTTATGAAACAATTAAATATTTTAGTTGTTGTTTGTTTTACTTCATATGAATTTAACTTTAAAATATTTATTTTTTTTTATTTCCTCGTATATCTTTTTTGGTCGTAAAGATTTAAATTTTCCATTATTTTATCATTATGACTATTTGGTTTTGAATCCTAAGCGAGGTAAATTAGTATAATATATTAGACTAATATAATACTAACATTAACTATACTAATCCTTGGTTTTCATGAAAGGATAGGTTTGTATGATATTTTGTGGGGAGGAAATTTACTAATAAATGTTAGTTAGGTTAGACTATTTATTTTGTATTACGGTATTTAAAAATTTATTACTGGCATAGATTGTTCGTTTTTCCTTTAAAAATTGCTTTTTACAAAATTTAAAAGTTCATTTGATTTGTAAATAAAATAACAATAAATAAAATAATATATTTACTATTTAATGGCGATTATAGTAGGCTACAAGTAAACATTGTGGTGTAGCTATAGAATCTGAAATGCTGACTGCCTTAACTAAAACTGAATCACTATCCCCACTACTGGTTAGTTTCGGCGGTCGGTGACCCAATTCTTCTTTGAAAACGTAAACAATCAATTGTATTTTATAGGATTTACACTATTGACCGAAGGTACTTGGTAGAACTCCATTTTAATGAAAAAAACAAACACAATATTTAGTAAATTCTACAATTTAATTGAGTCTTGCCGACTATGGTTTCGCCAGCAACGGCGTTTACAGGGCAGCTTAACACAGACTACTTTTAAGCGATACTATGTAGACTGTCTTTGCTAAGCTGCCTTGTAAATGCCGTTGCTGGCGAAACCATAGTCGGCAAGACTCAATTAAAATGGTAGAATTTACTAAATATTGTTTGTTTTTTAAATTGTATTTTACTCTAAAACAATGATAGTGCAATCGCTAAAACCAAAAATTAGATTGAGCTTCAAATAAGCGGGGAGCAATCAAAATTTTGCACGAATGTACCTTTATGATTGAATAATCGATTTAGAAAACGTTTGTCAATATTAGGAATTTCGAAAAAAAAAGTAGAGGGTCAAAGTAAAAAGAATTGTTCTGGTTTATCAAACTCCTTAAATATTAAAAACACACGTAAAAATAATAGATAAAAAATCAAAATCACATAATTCTGTACAAACAACGTTAAAGAAGATTTTTTATAAGCCTAATAGGGTTTTTTTCGGTCAGAAAATAGCAATTTTTGTGGTGTGGTGTGCTGCAGAATAAAAATCATAGTTGTAGTTCCCAACAAAGTCCAAGCCTCTTTTGTTTCTTTTCTTGTTTGTCATGTTCTAAAATTTTACTTGATAACGACAATTGATTTATTAATATCGAAAGTTTTTTTTTCCTTCTCCCCCCCCCACAAACACAAATTATGAGTGCTAATTCCGGGTGTTTGGGAATTTATTGCTCGGCGGTATAATAGTTGTCGAAAAATTGCTCAAAAAATAAGTATGATTTTCCAAAATTATTGGACGATGTTAAGGATGTTAAGGATTATTAAGAGACGTACGGTAACATTTACTTATGTTCGTGTTCCCGCGAACTTTGTGCTTAGTAAAAAAATTGGTATTTTTGAACGGTTTTACAAAAAAGTATCACACCTACAAAAAATGCAAAAAAATGCATAAATACCTCTTTTTAAGATATTTCGTATCAATGTTTTTGTGTTCAAAATTCTTTTCGTATTTTAATATTAATTTTCGTACATTTACCCCTATTTTATGATCGAAAATCCGAGAACGAATTTAGGTAAACTTTTTTTAAAATGATTATTCAATCATCAAAGTACATTCATGCAAAATTTCTTGTTTCCTGCTTAAATGGAAGTTAAAATATAACGCGACTGTACAATGATGCATATTATGTTATACAACTTGAATGTTTTAAAGGATATCTCGGTGAAACAGTGTCGCTGTTATTTAAATGATAATGTACTTTATTTGTAACTCTATTTAACAGGAAAAGATTTTAATTAGTATAAATGAAAACATCAAAAAATAATGTGTGTGGAAGTATGTTTTTTGGTTGGGTAAAACCTTCTTGTGGGAAAGTTTAAAAAAAAAAAAACAGTTTTCACAATTCATGTTCATTTTACGTTTGAAATTAATATGACGTAGCCTCGGGGATGGTGGACCTATCGGAAGGAGAGGTATAAAGTGAGGTTCGGGTAGGTAGGTCGACCCGGGAGGGTCTAGGTGTCTTGGTGAGGGGAATGGTGAAGGCGGGTTACGTCACGCTGTTGACCTTTATTGTTGGCCGTGAAAAAAGCTAGTCGGCCGAATTTTCTTAGAGTACCACGTAAAGTGGGGCCCTACGATCACGATCGGGATTAGAGATGTGAACGGGGCGGATAGTTATGAATATCTTGTTTGGGAAGGATTAAGTGATCTCAGCTGTGATCCGCTTATTTCTGGACTGCATCCTGGCCTTCCGGCGGACGATTCGCCGCTCTTTATTAGTCTTGGGCATCGACGGAGTTGTGTTCACCTACTATCGCCGGCGCCAAAGCACCTACAATTTCCATTTCACGAGGCGATGCGGGGGGAGCAGTTTGCTGCCGTTGCCCGGATTTCTCCGTTTAATTTCCCTTACGGGAGGCTACGGGTTGGCTCTTGGAGTGGCGGCGATTCCGGTGGTAGGTTGGCAGGGGTCAGGTGGTAAGGTGTTAATCCGAAAGATCAAAACGAGTATTGGCTTTAACAGGCTGGTATGCGGCCGGTGACTCAGGGTTTCAGTCAGCAAGGTGAGTGTGGTTCCATAGTAGTATAGGTGAAGCCTCTCGCACTAGAGGTGGAGGTGAAGTAGTGTCTGGTGAAGTGTAGTGACGTCCTCCCATTGGAGGATACAAGTGAAGTGATTTTTTAGTGTTTTTCCGCCGGTACTACAACACTACCAACTTAAAGCTCAGCTTGCCTAGGACTGGTTGAGTCCTAAACAATGAGCTGTCCATTGTGTAAGTTCTACGTGATGCGAACCAATCAGCGATACGAGGTAAGTTGTGATTGGTTCGGAATAGTGTAGCGGGGTTTTATTGTAGACGCGGAAATTTAGACGCCGATCGAAGTGAAGCTGTCGGCCAATCAGAGACAAGTTGCGAGTGCGGGACGTGTAAGGTGATATTGGCCGAAGCAAAGCCGTTTAAGGCCGGGAAACTTATGTGTTTGGTCGGCGTGTGTGTGTTGGCAGGTTTTGCCGTGTGAGTGTTGGGAAACTAGTCGGGTGAACTAGTTCCCTATTGTGGTGACGTTAGCATCTATTCATTTTACGTTTTTTGCGATTGCTCGTTAATTCAAGTTTACGCATCTTGAAGGGTGCGTTTAATGCTTAGTCGAAGCTCCAGCGGCAATGCATAGGTGCAAACTGTTTTCATATCCGCAATTTTAAAACCACAAATAAAATTTAAACGATCGTTTTAAAATGGTACTTCAAAAGCTCACCTACAGTGATTAGGAGTATTGCAGTCCCGAAATAACTAGCTGGAGCTACACCTGTTTTTCATTTAGTAATGGCATATTTCAGTCACAGATCAGTGTTAAAAGGGTTTGTGTGCACGTCACAACTGAGGATAATAATTTAGTCATTGAAACGTCGTATTGTATATGGTGAAAAATTAAATTTTCATTCATTTGGTGCAGCTCATGTTATTACAGTTAATCTAGTCTTATGGTTAGATCAATATTTTACAACCTTCCTATCGAGTCTCTCTTGATCAACTGTTGTTCTTTACTGATACATTAGAGTGCTCGAGAGCTAGGGGTCTTTTTGATGTTTTCTTTATTAATTTTCTAGACGATGATGATAGCGACATTTTTCGTCTTTAAACAACATAGAGAGGGGGAACAGGACCTTGCTTATCTCGGTCAATTACCGGTAGCATGATGTTTTCAGACGATTAATAGCGCAATTTTACGACGTTGAATACACACTGCCAACTAGAAATGAAATAGACTATAGTAATAATAAAAATTGTGTTTTTTTTCTTGTTGTTTCTCTCGGTCATCATCGTCTTATAGAAAATAGAAAAAAGAATAAAAAATAATTATTCTTAGCGCTCAAATAGCGTCAACTTAGGAAGAGAACAAGAGTTGGTTTTGTCCTGAGAGGATAGATTAAAGAGTAGGATCTATCTTATAACAAAGGTGTAAATCCAATTAGAGACCCTTGGGATACTCACTAAAGGTGAGCCTCCGAGGGGAAAATCACTTGTAAAGACAGGAATAAAATTTCGTTTTCAAATCGCGAATTATAATTTGTGATCTTTCCTTAACGATGAATATGGAAAAGTTTGTATTGTTAATAATAATTAAATTTCATCCCCTAAACCACGCCCTCCCTCCCAGTAACCTTGACTATCGATTCTTACCATTCCGCCCACCTTACCAAAAATATAGATTTGTTTCTACAAGTTGATTTGTAACAAGACAAGATGTGGGACGAATCATAGCTGTGGGATGCAGCAAGGGGGTGACCTTTTGACCTTTACCGCCCTGTTATAATTAGCAAAGGGCGGTACCCGATGTTTGGCTTTTATTTAATGTTACACCACAAAGAGCTATTTATAAATATAACATTGATTTTGTCCGGGATACTGGATTTATGGAAATATCGTTTAAATTATGCTGATATTCTCCGGTATTATCACTTTATATATTTGTGGTGCAGTTAGTTTCGCTACTCAAATTTTACCCTATTAAAAAACATTTTATTTCTGTACTCTATATATAAAGAGAAAGTATTGTGATTGAGAGGGGGGGGATTGATTTTAAGATTTAATATACGTTTAGGGTGTATTATTTTTTGTATTTGTTTAACTTTTTTACAGTCCAAACATAAAATAACGACACCACGAATAATTTAACATCGTAAGGGTTCGAAAATGTACAAGAGTTGGTCAAAAGGTATCCCGATAGAAAAGATAATAGAGAGGGATATAACCAAGATTGAGGTGTAAATCCAGCTAGGATCTCCTCGGGGTTGCCACGCCCATACTTCTCTATAGTTAGCCTCTAAGAGAGTCCCTCTAAGGTGTAAATCCAGCTAGGATGTACTCAGGGTTGCCACGCCCATACTTCTCTATAGTTAGCCTCTAAGAGAGTCCCTCTAAGGTGTAAATCCAGCTAGGATCTCCTCGGGGTTGCCACGCCCATACTTCTCTATAGTTAGCCTCTAAGAGAGTCCCTCTAAGGTGTAAATCCAACTAGGATCTCCTCGGGGTTGCCACGCCCATACTTCTCTATAGTTAGCCTCTAAGAGAGTCCCTCTAAGGTGTAAATCCAGCTAGGATCTCCTCGGGGTTGCCACGCCCATACTTCTCTATAGTTAGCCTCTAAGAGAGTCCAGCTAGGATGTACTCAGGGTTGCCACGCCCATACTTCTCTATAGTTAGCCTCTAAGAGAGTCCCTCTAAGGTGTAAATCCAGCTAGGATCTCCTCGGGGTTGCCACGCCCATACTTCTCTATAGTTAGCCTCGAAGAGAGTCCCTCTAAGGTGTAAATCCAGCTAGGATGTACTCAGGGTTGCCACGCCCATACTTCTCTATAGTTAGCCTCTAAGAGAGTCCCTCTAAGGTGTAAATCCAGCTAGGATCTCCTCGGGGTTGCCACGCCCATACTTCTCTATAGTTAGCCTCTAAGAGAGTCCCTCTAAGGTGTAAATCCAGCTAGGATCTCCTCGGGGTTGCCACGCCCATACTTCTCTATAGTTAGCCTCTAAGAGAGTCCCTCTAAGGTGTAAATCCAGCTAGGATCTCTTCAGGATTGCCACGCTCATACTTCTCTATAGTTAGCCTCGAAGAGAGTCCCTCTAAGGTGTAAATCCAGCTAGGATCTCCTCGGGGTTGCCACGCCCATACTTCTCTATAGTTAGCCTCTAAGAGAGTCCCTCTAAGGTGTAAATCCAGCTAGGATCTCCTCGGGGTTGCCACGCCCATACTTCTCTATAGTTTGCCTCTAAGAGAGTCCCTCTAAGGTGCAAATCCAGCTAGGATGTACTCAGGGTTGCCACGCCCATACTTCTCTATAGTTAGCCTCTAAGAGAGTCCCTCTAAGGTGTAAATCCAGCTAGGATCTCCTCGGGGTTGCCACGCCCATACTTCTCTATAGTTAGCCTCTAAGAGAGTCCCTCTAAGGTGTAAATCCAGCTAGGATCTCTTCAGGATTGCCACGCCCATACTTCTCTATAGTTTGCCTCTAAGAGAGTCCCTCTAAGGTGTAAATCCAGCTAGGATCTCCTCGGGGTTGCCACGCCCATACTTCTCTATAGTTAGCCTCTAAGAGAGTCCCTCTAAGGTGTAAATCCAGCTAGGATCTCCTCGGGATTGCCACGCCCATACTTCTCTATAGTTAGCCTCTAAGAGAGTCCCTCTAAGGTGTAAATCCAGCTAGGATCTCTTCGGGATTGCCACGCCCATACTTCTCTATAGTTAACCTCTAAGAGAGTCCCTCTAAGGTGTAAATCCAGCTAGGATCTCCTCGGGGTTGCCACGCCCATCCTTCTCTATAGTTAACCTCTAAGAGAGTCCCTCTAAGGTGTAAATCCAGCTAGGATCTCCTCGGGGTTGCCACGCCCATACTTCTCTATAGTTAACCTCTAAGAGAGTCCCTCTAAGGTGTAAATCCAGCTAGGATCTCCTCGGGGTTGCCACGCCCATACTTCTCTATAGTTAACCTCTAAGAGAGTCCCTCTAAGGTGTAAATCCAGCTAGGATCTCCTCGGGGTTGCCACGCCCATACTTCTCTATAGTTAGCCGCTAAGAGAGTCCCTCTAAGGTGTAAATCCAGCTAGGATCTCCTCGGGGTTGCCACGCCCATACTTCTCTATAGTTAGCCGCTAAGAGAGTCCCTCTACTAATTTCTCAGACACAGTTAGATCAATATTATTTAACATAGTACCTAAGAGTTTTTTTGTTGTTTGTATGCTTAAATTAAAATGGTTGAAGAATTTTTTTAGTATATGCTATTATTAAGAAAATATCGATAAAATTCTGATAAAATGTACGCCTTTTGAAAGTCGTATTGGTTATCGTCTCCAAACAAACTTCGATTTAATAGTCGTAAGTCTAAAAACCATTTGAATGTTGTATGATAAACCTAATTTCTCAAAATTGTTACTACCGATTTCATTAAAATATGAAGAGACACGAGAAAACTCTTGATCAAAGTGAATTAAAGGTTTATAGTTGCGGGCTACTGACTCTGTAGGCTTAAGGAACCCTCACAACTAGAACCCTCATTGTATAGATTAGTTTAGTTCTACACCCTTGGAGTAGAACATTTTCAAAACCTACTTAGTACTTAGATTTAGTACTCGTCTACAGACATGCCCCAAACCTGCTCAAATCTCTGCGAGCTACTTACTTATCGACAGTTTAGCATACTTTTAAAAATAAGAAATTAAATTTTCAAAACAGCTGATCTGAATAACAAGTCAGGTCAGTTTACCATTAACATTCCCAAGAGACTCAAACTAAACGCAAGTCATATCCGCTGCATTACAGTTCACTGACCTTCTTTGTAAACAGTTTATATCTGTGGGATATATCCTGGATATGATGCAAGGACTGTGGCAGTACGACAGGTGGAAGTTTTGAAGTCGGTAACTGCGTCTCATTAATCACATAGTATCGATGGAGATGGTCAACCAAGGGGTGGGTTTCTGTGACTAGAGGTCGCTCTACCGTCATCATTACTATTCTATTTATAAATGAAATTTCATACATTTCCTGTTTTTTCCTAACTGGAGATAGGTGAAAGATATCAATATATATATATATATATATATATATATATATATATATATATATACCACTGAGCTTAGTATTGAAAAACAATATTAAATCATATAACAAAACACCATTAAAAAAATTAACTCATATCCAATATGGCGGTCGAAAATTTTAACAAAACTTAGATATTTATACACAAATTTAGTCTGAAATCGATATTACGAAAACTGTGTGTGGGGGGGGGGGGAGAGACTATGTTCACTGTATATTGTGAAATAGTTATTTGTGCAACTAGTGAGCAAAGTGGCACTTTTTTAAACGAGAGAAAAATGTTGACGCACGAGGCTTGCCGAGTGCGTCAATTTTATCGACTTAAAAAAAGACACTTTGCTCACGAATTACACATTATACTTTGTCTACAGTTGTTATTTTGTGACAAATAAAAAACATACTTCAGCAGTAACACAATTTAATAAAACATTAATTTAATACAATAGTGTTCAACCTCACGTCAAAACTGAGGTTATTTATGAATATTACAAATAACTTGGGTGTATTGTTGAGGAAACGGGATTGCCAACTTCAAAACTCGGCAAACGAAAAATACTCTCCGTGTATATACACTGTCAATCATCTTTACGAATAATTACTTCCTTTTTCAACTTTAAAACGTTGTTTTGTTGTTTATTTATGTTATTTTATTTGTAAGAATTAATCTAACATACATACAGGACATTTCCTGTATATTATAAATCAATTCAAATAAACTTAACCTAAATTTCGTTTTGTTCGGTTGCCATTCGGAGTGAGCAAAGTAGTGTGCAAAGTGAAACTGTTGAGAAATCAGCTGTTTTGTAAACTAATTTTAAATGAACAAAAGCCACTTTGTCAACAACTGTAGACAAAAAACCTTTTCTTGTTATTTCTGGTATGTAAACAATTTTATTGTTTGTAACAATAAAAAACAATCGCGTGTTGATATTTAATTCCTATTAGTCTATACTTTTTACTAACTGGTTAGATTTTTACTTCATTCATTCCTGAAGATTTTCCAAATTTGTTCCTTTAAGAGTGAAAGAAAATTAAAGTTTGAAGGAACTTTATTGGCCGCGTAATAGCATATAAGAAACCAAGACATTTATATTTAACCAACAACTGTCCTGGCTAAATGACCTAAAAAGTTCTCCCTCGCTGATAATGATGACCTTGATAAATGATAACAATTTACAGTTCATTGTAATCACCCCCCTCCGCCTATTAAAAGATAAAACTTGCTGTTTATCAACATTCGTTATTGTTGAAGGTTTATCTCCGGGTTATCATAGCAGGACATAAAATAAAGACCTCTAGCTTTTGAATCAAACGTCAGGATCGTGAGGGAACAAGAGTTGGTCAAGAAATACCAAAAAAGTAAGGAAAAAAGAGAGGGACTTAACACAAGACTACATGAAAAAGTTGTAGATCGAGGTAGGTGCCACGGGATTGTCTCGACCATGCTAAAAAATGAGTGAGGCTCTTAAGGTAATGTTGTTTAAGGGTTTACTCTTCTTTGAATATTTTTTTTTTTTAGTTAAAAATAATATTAGTTTATTTCAAAATGGCGGTGTAGTACACATTCCTGAATTTTCTTACTGCTTGTTACGAACACCTTCCATTAGTATATAAACTTATTTTTATTTCCACACTTTTATTACACTTTATTAATTTATATCGTAGATTTCCAATAGATATGTTAGTATTTTTGACATTCTAATAATCTGTGTACTGTAATTTAAAAATATATAGGCTTACTTTCTAGAACACCCTGTACAGAATACGTAATTTTCAATACATCTTGGTTTACTTTACATCACAATAACCAAATCATTAATCACTCAGCCCTGCAGAGAACGTTTAATATTGTGTTTATAAAATTGTGAATTTTAAAACACCATAAATTGGTTGTTATTAAAGATAAACTAAAAAATGCTTTAAAGTATCTTTAATTGACCTATTAGAATATGTAGAATTACATTAAAAAGTTGAGAAACATCATCTTTGGAACACACTGTATATCGTAATAAACTTTTGTACCATCCTGTTGATAGTTCAAGTTAAGAGCTTTAAAATGAGAGATCGAACAGTTTTCTATCTTAAGCAATTCTTGAAATATTAAGCCGTTTCCATATTTTTTACACACACTGTACATAGTATTACGAAAGTATATTATAAGGTAAAAATAGATTTAACAGGTTGGAGGTTATAAAGACTAAAAAATAGTTTGGCGAATTATGTCCATCTGCCGTTAAAGTAATGTTGTGCAGCCCAAACGAGAGGGTCGATATTGACCAAATTTGGTTATATTTCAACACATTTTTACCCCGTTTTGGAATATTTGGAGTATCTATTGGAAAAAGAAGGAAAAAAAACAAACAAACATACAAACAAACAAACAAAATTTTGTTTTTTTCACATTCAGCCGTATCGATTTTGATCAAAATTTGGTTATATCCCGACACCTTTTTACCCCATTTTTTGAATATTTACTGTCCCTGTCGTAAAGATACAAAATTTCTCTCTTCTCAAATATGAGACTATAGTGTGGTCATACACAATCCTAATGAAATTCAGACAAACTGGATTTAAAATTTCAAAAATGAAGGCCATTTTAAACACATTCGTATGTTATTAGACTTATAATTAGATAAAAATATTCATATTTCAACTCCGGATGTAATCGTACCAACTGGATGTAATCGCCCCATCTCTTAAGACGACAGATAGCGAAGTTAATGTCTAAAATGTAATTTACAAACCCTTCCAAGAGAATATGATATACCTAAAGTTACTGACTGGAGCGTAGCGACTTTTTGTTACAGCCTATCCGTTAGAGCCTATAAGACGTCAAGAAAATAGTTATATATATATATATATATATATATATATATATATATATATATAATTAATAATAGGTTCAGAAAACCTGTGTAACAACTGTTTTAAACAAACTTACACTATTGGATAAGACTCCTTGATCTACCAATGCAATTTAACTTTTTCTACAAGACCCAAGAAACAAACTTTGGGGTATTACATTTAGATTATTTGCTTTGTAATACACTGTATGATGGGGCTGGGTAGTACAATGATAGCACCCATTAAGTGCCCCCCCACACAATACTCTCTCCCTATATACACAGCGAGAAAGAAGAAAAAAAAATGCTATCAAATATTTTCCCCTCAAAACATAGAAATTAACCTAAAAACAGCCGTTTATTTATAACAGTAATAATTCCGTTACAAGACAAGCTGGTCAACATTACAAACAAAATTTGCAGTAAATTGTATCTGGTTGACTAATCATTGGTTTCGCTGTCACGTAATTATCACGTAGGCCGTGGCGAATGTGTCAATACAGCAATCAAGTATGCATAGTATGACGTAAGCAACACTGCTCACTGGATTACGTTCTTTAGAGACTTATACGCTTTGGTTATTTATAATCGAGTGGTTGCGATAAGTTATTTAAAGATTAATGGATTAGTTATACGACAGTTGAATGTTATATTTAAAGCCATTATCACTAACTACAGTATCTTAATGATCATAAACATTGCACAAACATTCTCACATTGTGATTCATAAAACAAATAAACTAATCAGAAATAATATTTAAGAGAAGGCTCCACTAGCCGGCCGGTGCCGTCTGCCGCCCATAAGACTAATGCAATACCCATAAATTCCTTGTTTTTAAAGATATAAATATAAATGAGGTTTAAATAGAAAGGTATTGTACAGCTGAATGTGTTTTGTTGAACTAAATTTTTTTTTTTCCTGTTATACATGAAAACTAAAACAACATTTTTTTACTTTAGCAATTTTTAAAGAAAGTACCTTTAAAGATACGAAGGATTTTTCTCGCAGTTAACATAAAGTAGTCTGTTCCCTTCAATCAAAAAAAAAAAAAAAAAAAAAAAAAAAAAAAAAAAAAAAAAAAAAAAAAAAAACGAAATAGGTTGAAGAATGAAGGGAAAATATGTGTATCAACGAGAGTACTGTCACCCGAGTTTTTCAGCGAAAAGCGCTGGAGTCAAAATCAAGTGACATCGACATTTTTGTTATATGGAACATAATTTCCCACAATTGTCTGTATAAGAGTAATGTATAAGTAGAGTAAGATTCGTTGAAAAATATACACCAAGTATATACCAAAGTATACACCAAATTCAAAAATACGATAGGAACTTTTTTGGAATTTAAACTCCACGATTTTTCTGTTTATTTTTTTATGGAATCCCTTTCATTCGTCCTAAAATGATATTCCTATTACTTACTAGGTTTAACAATAATCAACACAAATAGGTTAGGTTATTTATAAAAACCAGTATTTTATTTCCACATGCATTTCTTAAGGTTTTTTTTTAAATATAGGAGGTATTTATATTCTCTTAACAGAAACCTTTAATATGACGTAAAACTCGACCTACGCTTTCATTTAATATTTTCTTCCGACTCCCTGGGAGCCGTCCTCATAAGATGATGAACAAATTATAGTTGCTTCAAACAGTAGATTTTAAGGTATAATATTGATGAGCTAAGTTTTACTGCTTAATCTGTAATTGTTCGAAAAATATAGGCTAACACTGTTCTGATACTTTTTAGACACCCTGTATATAAGGTTAATATACCATGTGTCCATAAAGTCCCCCCTTATTATTTTTTGTAATGTAAATAGACAGATTTGCTTTGGGGAAAGTTCAGATAACCAAAGGAGGAGTTTTTTGAAGTATCAAAATTTTCAACCCCCCTTGGGTAGTTTGGGAGTCAGTCAAGAATTTTAAATAGCAACCTCTATTGAGTGATACCTCATTTTAAAGGTCTTTTCAAAATAAGAATAATGGCGAAAACCAGAGGTCTCTAAGTTCATCCTACCCAATATAGCAACCAATCGAATTGTGAATTTTACGTTAATAATTAGACCGGAAATGTACAAGAAGCTTTTGAGTCCAGAATCTATATCTGCCAAAAAGTAAATGGTAGCCATTTCAAGAACTTAATATGAGCTAAAAAAACAAGGTAAGGCTCCTACCATCATTTTACCAACATAGAGCAGTTTGTAATGTAATAAAAACAACCGGAGTTTGTAAGTTAACATTCACAATTCGATTGGTCACTATGTTGGGTAGGATGAACTTAGAGACCTCTGGTTTGCGCCATTATTCTTATTTTTAAAAGGCCTTTAAAATGAGGCATCACTCAATAGGGGTTGCTATTTAAAATGCTTGACTTACCTCCAAACTACCCCATTTTGGGGGTAAGGGTTGAAAATTTTGATACTTCAAAAAACTCCTCATTTGGTTATCTAAACTTTCCCCAAAGCAAATCTGTCTATTTCCGTTAGTAAAAAAATAAATAGGAGGGGGTGGGACTTTATGGACACCCTGTATGTATATATATATATATATATATATATATATATATATATATATATATATATATATATACTGCATACTCGCGGATAAGCGACAAGGAAACCAATATGCAGATAAAATGTGATAGCGTATATTAATATGCAGATAACGTACATAACCACAGTCATAACAACTTTGTACTTTGTTACTTCCTTATTTATTGATTTCCTTATTCTACATCCATTCTATAGCTACCAATGCAGATAAGAAGTCAAATTAAACACAGTACAAGCATCTAATGTCTTGTAAACAATGGAATCCAGTAACATTAATTTCTTTAGATTTTTAGTTATTTGATTAAAAAAAGCATTGCTCTGACTAATTTTTAATGGAGTTCATTATTTTTGTTTCAATTAAAAGAAATTGAAAAAAAGTGGGGTTGAAATTTGGAAAAGATCGCATTTTTGCAATTTGTTTTTATTTTTTAATTTGATAGATGTTTTAAAAAAATTCCCGAAAGACATTTATATATTTAAGTATCGCTCATAACTGCATCACTTAACTCCCTATGCTTAAACAATATTTGACTGAAATCCAGTTTTAAATCGTTGTGATCAAGGTTCATTTTGTTTTTTTCCCCAATTAATTCTGAACGATAATTGTTATTTACTTGCGATTTTTCACACCGATTGGATCATCTTCACATTTCATTAAAGTTTAATCGAGATTGGTAGAGCAGATTTTGAGAAATGACGATTTCTATATCAGCTCCATGACTATTGTTTTTATATTTATCGGTACTGTAACTCACGTTTAACAAAATTTGATCAAAATCGTTAGACCCGTTTTTGATAAAATCGTAACTTTACCATTTTTTCTTATGCCAGCTAACCCAAATTATTTAGAGCTATAAAAAAATGAAAACAAATCACGAGATATGGACCAAAATATACTGCGTTGAAATTTTCAATGAAAAACCATTTTCTCTGAAATTTACTGGACATAAATAACTTCCTCGATCGGAATTTTCTTTACTGATTTCAGATAAATGTGGTGAAATCTGAAGATTAATGATCCTTACAAAAATTAGTGTTAATAAATAATTTCCAAAAAATACGGAGCTGTTAAAGAAAACGTAATTTCTCAAAATCTGGTCTAATGATTTCGTTAAAATTTTGTGAAATGTGAAGATTTCAGTGTGTAAAATTGTAATAACAGAAAATTACCGGTAAGGGATAATACTCAAAACAAACCTTAACAGTCGTTATTTAAAGCTGATTTCATCTTATAATTTTTACTTAAGACGGGTTTAAGATACAGTGTTTATTTCATGTCTGTATCTAAATAATTAGAACCAGAGAAGTTAAGTAGTTCTGAAATTCTGGAACACCCTGTATAGGTTACACTAAAATAAGTTTAATTTATTGAAAATTTTGATGAAGAAACAAGAAAACACGTAGTAAAATCCAATTCCATATCAAAGTTACAAAAAATGCGCCAGCTAGAACGTAAAATTGATCAAATTCGGCAAAAAATACCCAATTAAAAAATTTTCTGAGAAATAACAATTCAGAATAAAAGCAGAGTCTTTCCGTTTTTCACAAGTATCTTTCAGAATGTAATACGTTTTGCAACCAAAACATGATGTCTTAATTTATTATCTTTGGTTTAATAAAAACAGTGCCTCATGTATTTAGATTCCATAGACGATGGAAGATTGCATTGCTTCCAAACTAAGCGATGCTATACAGTAGGCCCCCCTACGCATGCGCACTCCAGGCATGGCTTCGTTGAATATAGGCTTCATTTCACTGTCAATGTGTTTTGCTAATATTTGTAAATAATTTAATCTTTTTTATTTAATAAGTAGTTATGTTTAATGTTGTTTCGTGTCGGGTGTGTTTAGAAAATGTGGACTGAGAGACAAGAAAATGTATCAATTTGAAAATTAAGAGATAGAAGAAAAATATGTAAGTTTGAATTTTAGGTTAACCTATACTTTACATTGTACTCAAATTTGAATTTATGTTACACTGTTAATTAATGTCACAAAGTTGTATGTATTCTCAGTCAATACATGAAACACGGGTAAAACAACGCGAAAAGGGAAGAATGTTGGTAATTTAATAGAAGTTCCACAAATGTTTTGAAGAATGTATGTAAGGTCTAACCTTTGTTTAATAGGCGTAACAATTAATTTCTCTTTTGTAATATAAGTTTTTATTTTGCGGATTGCTTCGTTACAAAAAACAAAGTCTTAAAAATCTTTCTCGCTGTTTTACTTTGGTAATTGTGTAAAAATGTATTTGTACGCAATTTAAAGTATTTCTACAATCATTTGACGATTTTTGTTAAAACCTACGCCTATAGATTGCAGGTCTTTCAATTCTTACTTTTAATGCCAGTTTAGATTTATTGGCATCCTTCATTATTCACAAAAAATTTTCCAGAAATCTCTCTTTCTTTTGAAGTGGTTTTATTTTCAAAATTGTGTAAAATTGTCAATTTAAAATACGGTAATTGTATAGCAGTACCATAATATAGATAGTCTATTGGATGGGTACGTAGGCCTATCATTATTTATTTCTTTTAGGTTATATTTTTACTTTTTCCGACGCTGTACATACAGGACAGAGAAAACAAAATTGAATTTGGGGATGGAAGGGGGTTAAAGTACAGAGTAACCCTAAATAAAGTTTTTTTTATTAGTCAAAAACTGTATTATAAATAAATATAGAGCTTGATTTGAGAGATAATATTAGATGGAATAAAAAGCGAACACAAGGTCTCACGTAAATTACGTTTACTTAATCAAACGCGTTTCAACGACAAAGTCGCCATCCTCAGTGATACATGAGCTGCAATAACTAAACTATAACTAAACTGTATACAGATTTTCTTCAAAATTGGTAGCTAGAGGTTCTTATGGCTCCCTATTAAGCACGTTCAACATAAAAACCCTAATTCAAAATCTGAGGCAACCTGACAATGTTTTTTTTTTTTCGAAACCGTGTGAAACGATTTTCACAAAATTTAGTAATGTACCTAGTAAAATCTTAAACCATAACTATCCCCATCGCCTGCTCGGGATTTATCCTTTAAATAAAATGGTCAAACTTGTGGTAAAACCACACGAGTTACGGGTACGTAGGCACATAAGGACAGTTATTTTGATAAAATCGAAGTCTTTTTAGCGAACTTTAAATTGTACAGATACACGCATGAAATTAAAAGGAGCCATTGTAAAATTACAATGTTTACGAAAACCCAATTTACAACTCATAACAACTATATAGTCCCTCTACTAAATTAGGTAAGAAAATATTATTTTTTGTTAAATTAACCAATGTACAATCTCTCATAGATTTTCGTTCATAATTCCGTTTTAATTCCAAACATACAATAAAGGGTGTGTCATTAATTTGTAATTAAACACAATTTGCGGGTCTTTTTTAGAAGAGCCCCCGCGCCACTTCTATTAAGTAATCTTATTAAGTTCATTAAAACGTACGAAAGGTTTAGCCAGGTTATTATATATATATATATATATATATATATATATATATATATATATATATTTGCAATCTGACCAAACCTGTCGTGACTTGAAATAGCGAATCATTGTGTAATGGCGTAAACGAAACAAAGAAGAAAATCTATTCGAGACCATTTTTAGAGACATTAATCTCTACTGGCCTCCAGAACAATAACTCATATTACCAATTTGTGTATAGATTTTTTTCTGTGTTTTTCTACTCAATAAATTTTCTATGTAAAAATTTTGTCTACTTTTACTATAATATCCCTATATAAAATATTTTAAAAGTGGCGGGGCTTTTTTAAAAGTGGTGGGGCTCTTCTAAAAAAGACGCCAATTTGCATTTTATTTTTATACGTGTTTCGAGATATTTAGCACGAAAAAATTTAATAAGTGCAATTTTTAAACAGTTACATTCGATTCGATTTGGTGCAATGGATTTTATCATTTCTATTAAAAGTATTAGAATTCCAAAATATTTTGGTCCTAGGTCAATCTTGGGTGTTGTAGACAACTAGCAAGAAATTAAGTTTCCTGTTTAGCCTATTGTCAATAACTTGGTTATCTTTTGACCTACAGAAAAAATAAAAAAATTGTTTTGTTTGTCAATTAAAAAAAGAAATTTTGATGTTTCTAGTGAATGTTTTGTATAGTTCATGGTTTTCGAGATATTCAAAATTAAATATTTTAAACGGCCGCCATTTTGAAAATATACTTAAGATAGAAAATATGTGTACTAAATCTGAAGTTAATTACTTTTTTATTTTCTAAAACAAAATGGCGGATATAAAAATTATTCTTAATTTTTCTTTAACCTGACCCACAGAATCATTTCCTAAAGTTTGGCAACTTATTTAAGGAACACACCCTGTATCATTTACTTTTAAAAGACCGTGGAACTGAAATTTTTAGCTAGGAATAGTTTTTGTTTGTTTTTATTTGATTTTGTGAATGGGTGTGTGAGAATGTGCAGTGTTTATTTTGCATAAGAAAAGTTATTCTGAGCCTCTCTCTCTCGCTCTCTGTCTACAAGAAAACAACAATGTTGACAACAAAAAGCAATTTACTTTCGATGAATAGGCCTCTATCGTGGTGCGTGTTACGGAATAACAAAGGCGAGTGCCTTTTAAACTACAAAACTGTTAAAAGCAAAAACTCTATTGTTAAAAGGAAAATATATTGAAATACGAAATGATGAAGGCCATTTCAGGTAAATAATGATGATTATATTGCAATATATATAGTAAAGTGCACATTAGAGGCTTTTTTTTTATACAGTAGGCTTATTGTGAGATATATACAGCGTGTGCCGAAATATGTGAACGGAAAGAAAAAAGGTTTCAATAAAAACGTGCTTCATTTTTTTCTTTCTGTAGATTTGTTTCGTTTTGTATGATATTCATGTGGTTGTTCTATTAAATTAACAAAGGATTATTTTTTTTTAATTGGTTTTTATTTAAAATATCCGATGGTAAATGTTTGGAAAAGGGTTGGATTTTTAAAATATTTATTAGATCTTTTAAAGCTGAACAACATGATATCTTTAATTGTTATTTTATGTTAAAGAATAACAGAGATATGGGTAAAAAACGAAGTAAAATGTTTATTGGTAATTTGTTAGAATACACAAGAGCTTGATCAAGTACGGAGCAGCCAATTTAATAACAACTTTAAAAGTTGAATCCTGAATACTGGATGACCGAAAAGCTGATTGAGTTTTAGTAAATTAAAAAGATTTCCCCCCCCCCCCCTATATATCTCGGCTATCCTTCAACATACAATAAAAGTGAAAATACCGTTTTGTGAGCTTGAAAAGAGCTATCTCTCTCTCTCTCTCTCTCTCTCTCTCTCTCTCTCTCTCTCTCTCTCTCTCTCTCTCTCTCTCTCTCTTCTCTCTCTCTCTCTCTCTCTCTCTCTCTCTCTCTCTCTCTCTCTCTCTCTCTCTCTCTCTCTCTCTCTCTCTCTCTCTCTCTCTCTCTCTCTCTCTCTCTCTCTCTCTCTCTCTCTCTCTCTCTCTCTCTCTCTCTCTCTCTCTCTCTCTCTCTCTCTCTTCTCTCTCTCTCTCTCTCTCTCTCTCTCTCCTCTCTCTCTCTCTCTCTCTCTCTCTCTCTCTCTCTCTCTCTCTCTCTCAACGCTTTTTGAGATATTTCAATGAAACGTTGTAAATCATTTAAGGAATTAGTGTTTTTTTTGTTTTTTTTTAGTTTGTTACTAATAACTCAGCTTATTTTCTGCATATAACAGAAATTAATTTGATCATTTTGTTCAACATTACAACATCTAAATATTTTGTAAACAGTTTTTGAGATAGTTGGCATCGAATGTATAATACTATATTATAACGAACGCCATTTTGCAACTATTACATGAAAAACTATTAGATTTTGTAATACACTACTAACTAATAGCACCTATAAAATAATCTGCAAAAATTTAGTATAGATAATAATATCAATTTGTTTTGGAGTTATATCTTACTAGTGTACCCGTTGTTAGAAATCGAGCAATATTTTGTTATATAAAGGGTGTCACAAAAAACCTTAGCGCGCACTTCAGGATCGGATTCTACATATTAAAAAAATGGAAAATTTTCAGTAACTTTTTTTTTCGAATTCACCTTAGTTTAGTCGCAATCCCCCCATATTGTTTTTTTTTTTTTTTTTTTTTTTTTTTTTTTTTTTTTTTTTTTTTTTTTTTTTTTTTTTTTTTTTTTTTAGAAATAGATAAGATATTGATTTCAAATAGGGTTTAACATTTCGCATGCTACGATTCACAAGCGCACAAAACACAAATACTTTACTTTTGTAATTTTAAAACTGTCTGCCGTTAATATTTTTTTTAAGTTACGGTAACGAATTTGGAGATATTCGACGTTAAAAGTTTGAAACAGTCGCCATTTGAAAAATAAAGTATTTGTATATTTAGACACTAGTAAATTGTAACGTACGAAATGATTGTACCAAATTTTAACTCAATATCATATCTATTTCTGGACTTAGTGAGTTTTTGTAATAATCAATGTTCTGGTTGCGACTAAACTAAGGCGAATCCGTCACTGAACATTTTTTATTTATTTGGATATGTAGAATTCCATCCAGTATAGCGTGTTATGGTTTTTGTAACACCCTGTATAAATATTTTTAAATTTAAACACTGTTGTAAATTGATCTGAAGCGTTCATTCATTGGTCCAATTGTAAATAGTATAACTTCGGCTGGCATCTTTGGTGCTCGTTAAGTCCACTCATAATTCTCTTCGATGATAAACACGCCTACGGTATAAGTTTCTGTTCTCTCTAATTGGAAGCATTGTTACTGTTAAAAGTACAATGAGCAATGGTTCAATAAACTTTTTTAAATGAATGGTAAAAAAAAACATTGTAAAATCTATTAACAAACATAAAAAAACCTCATTAAAAAATATTGTCAAACCGATCTGCTAAGTGACATATTTTTTCAAAAACAAATAATTACAATACAAATAACAACGCCTTTGTTCAGTTTGCTTTAACTTTTGTTGTTGTTTATTTCAATAAAAGCTGCTACTATTTGATTGGTGTAGTTTGAAACGTATTCTTCATAACAACAAATTCTTAATAAAAGAACAGATATTTTTAATTATAGAAGTTTATAAATTCCAACCCAATGGTTTTAATTACAGATGTTTATGAATTCCAACCCAATGGTTTTAATTACAGATATTTATGAATTCCAACCCAAATGGTTTTAATTACAGATGTTTATGAATTCCAACCCAATGGTTTTAATTATAGATGTTTATAAATTCCAACCCAATGGTTTTAATTATAGATGTTTAAAAATTCCAACCCAATGGTTTTAATTACAGATGTTTATAAATTTCAACCCAATGGTTTTAATTACAGATGTTTATGAATTCCAACCAAATGGTTTTAATTACAGATGTTTATGAATTCCAACCCAATGGTTTTAATTATAGATGTTTATGAATTCCAACCAAATGGTTTTAATTACAGATGTTTATAAATTCCAACCAAACGGTTTTAATTATAGATGTTTACAAATTCCAACTCAATGGTTTAAATTATAGGTGTTTATAAAATCCAACCCAATGGTTTTAATTACATATATTATATATTCCAAGCCGATGTTTTTCATTACAGATGTTTATAAATTCCTCAATAAAAATTAGCATGGGATTAATAATAAATATGCTCATCCCTTCTACTTTCCATCCCTTATGTTCCAAATTTGGGTTGAAACAACTTCAGGTCGAGCCCAATCCAACCGTCAAAATCGCTTAAAAAACTGTAGGAGTTCCACTCATGAAAATCCCTTAACCTGTTACACAAGTATAGATTATTGAAAAAGACAGACAAAAAATTTTTTTTTTAAATTTTTTTTTATTCTACAAGAGCGTTTTCTTCATTTTGATATCCAAAATAATTTTCCAAAGTTTGGCACTCATCTGGGGTTTTTAATATTTTTTGTTTTGATTTTATCAATAATTCGCAAAACATTTTAGAAAAATGCCAACCAATAAGATTTGTTTCGTTAATTAGAGGTAACATTCCAACAAAATCGTTACAGCTGTTGTTGTGTTTTCCCCCCTCTTAAAATATCTATCCCCAATTATTTAGTTATCGAAAAAATAAAAAATAAAAGTATCCAAATAACAAATTTAATTGAAATCGGTACACCCGTTTTGTCGGAAAAAACTAATTCTATGAAAATGTTTTTGGGCTCAGAGACTTTAAACGTTTAATTCCTGGAAAAACTCGATATCTTTCCCCCCCCTTTTCACATACTTTCTCTGAATTACGGTACGTAGAATAAAATGTATACTTCTATTAAAACTAAGGAAATTGTTTTTTTAATCATTACAATCAACGTACAGATACACAATATTCCAATATGTTTGATTAGTGCCTTCAATTTGAATGAGATAGGCAACTTTACTGGCATCTAAGTTTCGTGTTTTAATTGAAGGGGTTTGTTGTATAATAGCAATTGTCTATAATTTGAATTCCTCTTTTTGAGCACACGGAATGGTTCAATTTTTTCTTTTATATTTCTTTACAGAATTCTTTAGCGATATTCAATTACCCTGTTTATGTTTTAGGGTAAGTTTTAAGGGTGTTTAGTTTTTTTTAATTTAATTTTTTTATCCAATTTGTTTAAGGTAAAGCTTACAGATTAATACAGGCTGTCATTGTTTCTCACTCTACTTCTGTGGTTTATAGGATGGTTCTTGTTATATAGCTGCAGCTAGTTTCACCTGTGATATACATGAAGTTGAATGTACTGCAGTTATTAGTACGACAATATCAATATTTTAAATTTAATATAAAATTGTCCTCCTACTGAATTTTTAACATAAACATGTATTTAATAGATACCCTCTACATAAAGATTTGGTTTGAATATGAGAATTAAAATAAATCTCCTATAACATACCCCAACTTAAGAAAGTTTCCAGATATATGTTTACACTCAACTGATCGAGTTTAAAGATCCACTTCGACTTTCTAATAATATTCGAAGCTTAAAGAAGATTATGTGATATTTTCGGTCAAATGAAAAGTCTATACCTACACATATTACTCTACGGTCAAAACAGATTTTGATGAAATTTGTTGTGGGTTTATTTTGGTGGTATCTAGGGTTTTCTTTAATAAAATATTATTAAAATGTAGTCAAAACCACATCTTGACAAGAAAGAGATTAGAGAATTATAATTGACAAAACCAAAATAAATAAGAGTTGCTGTCGTGAAACATTGAATCTACAAAAAGCGGTCCAAATGATTTCATCAATTTTTATGGTCCTTAGATAAAACCAAGGACCCTTACAATTTCACGCGTGTGTCTATCCGTAAGTCGCAACCCGTTTACGCAGACAAGACGATAAATCATATATATTTCAAACTTTGCATTTATATGTAATGCCCCACATATTGGAAAAATATAGCGGGGAAAAAACAAATGACCTTGGCTAGATAAGAGGCAAAAACTATTGGTGAAATTATGTTTTGTTTCTTTTAAAAATATTACATGTGAGGTATCAAATAAAAGTAGAAGTTATTCTGATTACGAATGTGTATATTTGACGAGTAAAAAATGTTGGTTGTAGGCCAAATATAAAGTGTCAGATATCATCCCCCCCGCCCCAACTTGAACGTGATGTATAAATCTGAAAGAAAAAAATTGGATTTGAAATTAAATTGCAATGCAAAATCATATATTATAGTTTTTTGTACAACGAATACAACTTAATATAAACGGACAATCAGAAATGTGTAGCGTATAAGTTTTAAAAGCAGTTTTTGTGAGATTATAAACAATTAAATAGCCATTAAAAGATGGAGTACATTTTCATTTATTTATTAAATCCGTAGGTAAAACAAAGGACTCTTATAATTTTACGCACATGTTTGTGTGTCTACAATTTAAATCGTCATTTAAAACACTTCCACGTTATACAAATAACTGTCCCTGCCTATGAAACATAAGTCGTGCGGTTTTAATACATGCTTGATTCTCTTAATACGCTTGTAGATTTTTTGTGTGCGTCATTTTAAAGTTACTTCCTAACTGTAATTGCCCTTAATAATATTCGTTTGTTACATTATATTTCATATTTTACCAAAATGTAATCACAATACGTTGCTCGGAATTTAAGATTTTCAACGTTCTACACCTTTGCGTGTCAATTTGACTTTTGATAGATAAATTAACTTTTCACTTTTTGCCCGACAATTAAGAAACTGACTTTTTTGTCGACAAAAATTTTTAAAGAGTTATTTTGGATTTTGAAAAAGGTATGTAGTTTTAAACACATTTTTTAATATTTTACTTTTGTCCGATATTTCCATAAATTTTAATATTGTACATTTAAAATCTCTACAACTCTTACACACATACTAAGTCCCTATGAAGTAGTATTTCCCTCTTTTTCAAATCAATAAATGTCTAAATTAGAAAATTTTAAAGGTACAAAATCGTGGAGGTGATTGTTTTTTTCTATGACTTTCCTTCAAATTCTATAAGATAAACAATCTTACGAATAATTCAAACGACAACCAAAATCATTATTTATCATTTTACAGCTAATTTTCCCCAGGGGGTCACTCTTTGTTAGTGCCGGTGTGGCGAACCTGAAGACCCTCATGGATCTACACCTTTCTTCATGTAGTCCCTCTTGGGTTAGATCCCTCTCTTTAACTTTTCCTATCTGGTCTCTCTTGTTCAACTCTTGTTTTCTAACGACTCTGGTGCTATTAGAATATTGGAGGACTAGGGGGGGGGGGGTCTTTATTTATTGTCTTTTTTTTCTTTTTTTTTTTAAGGCGATGATGACCTAAAGGTTTTTCGCCTTTACACAAGAAACAAAAATTCCCTCACGTAATGGCAAAACCCAAACTGACAAACTTCTAAATACTCTACTTGTAAATCTAAAGATAATATTACCTCGTAAAGATAATATTTGCTACAGCTTTTCGACTCTACATGTTACTAACAACTTTTACAAGAGGGTTAAACGGGGGTAGGATGATCCCCCCCACTTTCCCCTTCATGCCTGGTTGGAACGACAAATCCAGCTTAAGGCAGTGTCATTAAGTTATACATAGGGAAAGCATGTCCTGAAGGTTCTATATTAAATTGCAATCCTGGAGGATAAGAAACTTATTGAAGCCAAGGAATATTGAAAGTGTTCAGCTTAGGGTGTAGGTTTCAGAGTCTCTGTAAAATATTAAGAAGATGGAAAAATTAGCGAAGGCGACAAAAATAACAAATACCTGTAAAAACAGAGTGTCGCTGTTTTTGTGAAATTATTGTTTCTCTAAAAGCAAGTTTTGCTTACCCAGTAAGCTCATGTTTCATGGGCTTAGGAAACAGAAAAGTGTTTTTCGACATGATGTCCGTCTAGGCTGTACAGCTCGCTAGCAGACTCAAAAACAGAGATAAGAGCATGGAATTTGGTAGGACTATAGTGTGCTCATAAGTAACCTATTGAAATTTAGAAAAATCTAACTAAATATTTGAAAATGGTGGCCACTTTGGACTTTTTTTTGTCATGTTTCTTGTGTTACTCACCTTAGATCCGACTCAATTAGATATAAATTTGTAGATTTCATTCTGCATATAATGGTATAACTGTCGCTTGCTCGGGTGGGTCATTAATCTTCCCACTTTACCAAAATTGTAATTAAAACGGTACAGCCGATTTTAAGAAAATACGTCTTTTATAACTTTACTCATGACCGATTTTTTTAATGTTCACCCATAACAATTTTGGTGATAACGAAGCGTACGTTTAGTTTAGAATCTTGGAGAATATTCTATTCTTTATTATCCTCATTATAGGGAAATATATGTGCAGCAAGCTCCACTATACATTTGAGTTGTCATAATGTTACATTGATTCCAGATTCATTATAAATTACAATTCATGTCATATTAAAAGCAAACATAAAACACAAATACAACTGTCACTATACGTCAAGTACTCTTTCCCCGAGTAAAATGCTTGTTGTGCCAGGTAACTTATAAGATGCTTTTTTAACTGCACAATGCAGCTTATGTCTCTCAAGAAATACAGCAATCCGTTATATCTCAGAGTAGTGAACACCATTCTCAAACAATTTAAGTCTATACATTGGGTATTGGAGAACAGTTTTCCTTATAGAATATTTGTGCCTTTGCCCAGTTTTTTTTCTTCTTTTTTTTCCCCCATTGATTAAACACAATAATATGTCCATTTACCGGGGCCCTAAGGCCTATCAAATGGAGTAAACCCTGGTGTTTTGGGGTGCCTCTCTCTTGTGTTGTCCTCTGGTTTTATGTTGAAGTGGTATGGTGAAGGTGAAGGTGATGGTGATGTTTTGTGTGTGCTTGTTCAGATGTGTCCTTTTGGAGCTCAGGCTTCTAGGGACTCTGGGACTCAAAATTCTCGAAGATTCTGAAGACTGACGCGAAGACCTCCTCCATCCTCGAGTACCTCTCCCTCGTGGATAGTCCTTTTTCTCCAGTGTTGTTATCCACGTGTAGGTTCGACCTTAGATGTTCCGTGACCGGGCATTCCAGCAGTAGGTGTTTGGCTGTTTGTTCTTCTCCGCAGTCACAACACGGGCTCGTCGCAAGGTTGAACCCGTGAAGCTTTACAGTATATTCAATGCCTTTGCCCACTGTCATCAGTATAAATGCTATAAGGGTCGCCACAGATCTTGACCGATGAATCGGCGCTACTAGCCATTCTGAAACAGCGAACCAGCGCCAGCGGTCCGCGCATCAGGCTATAATACGGCAAAACGTAGTAATCCAGAGCGGTGAGCGCGTTGTCGTTTACACGTTCCTAGACATCTTGAGAATAATAAAACTACAATGAAACTTATATATGCCTTTTCAGCATGAATTTCCGCATACAACGGTATAAATATATTTTAGTTTTTAAATTATGTGTAATTTTTAATAATGAAAAATATTAGAAAGTTGAAACCAAAATGACATGAAAAAGTCAGTAAGCGAGAACTTTTTTTATTTTTTGTGGTAGAAACAAACTTCCAGCGAGAAAGTTGTGGCAAATTAGTTGATCTTAAAAATGTATTTGAAAATATTTTTGATAGAACGTCTAGTTTATACAATACTCCGATGTAAATAACCGCTATGTTCAGTTCTACGCGCACTGCAGTCGGCGTCGTCGCGACCACGGTCCCATGCTGTTCAACCACATCAGCATAAAGCTTCCTTCTCATTACAAATAATAGCGTTAAAATTATGAAAACTGATAAAAATGTTTGTAAATCACCCTCATATACGCCATTGAAATTTGAAGCTGGTACGTTTAATAGGTATTTAGTAATAATCGTCTGAAGTTGGGAATAACTCAAAAATTGTGAAAAATCACTGTTTTTTATCACTTTTTTCAAGATATAAATTATAACAAGTTATGTAAAAAGTTGAACCTCCGTAATATAACATTTGACAATATTTCCTCTCTAATTTGATAGGTCAATCGTCAAATATGAACTGGCCGTTTCGGAGGTGTGATATCGTAAACTCGGATATACATAATTTGTTCACGAACATTAGTTGTGACATTGGAAAACCAATGTTTTTAGGAAAGTACTCCTCCCCTCGCCTAACCCAGCGCTTGCCAAACCATCAGTCAAGATCCGTGGCGACCCTTATAGGCAGAGTTAAGAAGTTAATTTCTTTAACGAAAGTTTACAGCATTTTTGAGATTTTAAATTACAAATTATTTGGATATTTTTATTTGTAAATGAAAAATATTCCCAGACTTTACAGAATTACCCCCAGATGGCTACACAATATCTGTGGTGAGAGTATATGTATGCATAATATATAATTTTAACAGTGGTAAAGCTGGAAACACGGTTAATGGCGTTGAGAGGAAAACAGGCCGAATTGAGTTTATTTGATAGATGACAAATACGTGATTTCCAATTTATTCTTTCATCAATTAAGATTCCCAGAAACTTAGAAGAGTTTACTTGTAATAGTTTTTGAATAATCATTAGAAATCTTTTTTGTTCAAGGTTTAGAACTGAAATATATTAGTTGGGATTTAGTTCTATTTAATTTTAAACCGTTTACCGACAACCAATTTTCCGCCATTATTAACATTCTTCCTAAATCTATAACAGTTTTACCAAAAAATGTCAAAGTGGTGTCAACAGCAAATAGCACGCCTTTTGCCGCCTTGCCGATATTATAAGGCAGATCATGTACATATATTGAAAACAGCAGAGAAGCCAATATTGAACTCCTTGTGAACTTGTAACTTTCCAAGATGCGCGTGACATTCTTTGGTACGACATACCTAAGGGTACGAACAGAACAAGTGGGTCGCGGTGGATGTCGACATCCATGTAAAACAAACACATTGTAGTGAATGGAAGAGAACAGAGCAGGTAAGTCGCGGTGGAGGTTTAGCGCGATGCCATCCAGGAAATTTACATCGATGCTTTTGAAAATCAAATGAGTTTGTTTTTACATGGATGCTTACTGCGCGGTCTACAAGGATGCTTCCCTGTGATTTGTGCGTTCAAGACCAAGTTGCCATCCCCCTCCACAGCAGCTCGCATAGAACGCGTCTGGCGTCTGTCATTACGTGCGCTAGGGTACTCTAGTTGCTTTCCATAATCTCTTTTGCGTAATAAGTTCATTTTTGAATTTCAAGTGCTAAATATGAAGGAAGATCTGATGGCAATAATTGTGCAGTTCACTCCCGTATTGTGGGTATATTACCTATCAACCACCACTTGGTGACAGATGACATTTCATCACTATCATCACTTGACTCACACAACATCGCAAAACACAATCTTTTTGTCATTCAAATTTCATCAAACTACTGCACTTGACAGTGGTCCTGGCTCGTCTGAGCAGTGCAGGTAACCTCCTTGCTATGTGCTGTCGACATCGACCGCGACTTAACTAGTAGCATCCACCACGACCTCCACCTCCACCGCGACCCACTTGTTCTGTTCGTACCCTAGACTACACTTGAGCAAAATTTAACCCTGTTTGAGTCAATTTTTATAAAATAGTAATTTTTTTCTTCTTTTGACAGCTACGTCTAAATTTTAGGTTATCGAAAATTTTTACTATATCTACAGAGCCGATTTCTACAAAATACGTCTTTAAAGCAGCCTCACGACTGTTAAAAAATGACCAATTTATTAATGGCGACCAATACGTTAGGGTAGGTCGTTAGGGTTGAGTTAACTTTGATCAAATCCTTTATTTTTTTCCTCAATAAGGTGATGGTGACAGAAAATTATGCATTTGAAATAACAAACAAATAAGTATTTGGTTTCGGGGACGAGTGAGTTTGTGCAATGACTCTCTTTAAAGAACTCTTCCGAGAGCTATTATATTTCCTAACCTTAAATTCTATTCAACTTTTAAAAGCCGTAACAAAATATCAAAATCCCGTTCATCGTGGCACATTTTAAACCCACGACCTTTAAATCACAATCTAAAAACATTATGTAAATGACAAGATGTGTCTTCTTTAGAAATAAATAGGAAGACAGTCCTAACACACCCATCGACCTTGAAAACAGAAAACTACATTCTACACGATGTGGACAACAATATGCTAATATAGGGACACCCACACCTGTAACACGTTGCCAACTGTCCAAGTGTTTAGCATAAAATATCCCTTTACTTGTATTGTTGTGTTTTTAACAATGTTTACTAATTGTAAAGAATAGAAATGAGGCGCTAAAACAGTTAGGTCTAAGGGAGTATGTTGGATGATGTCAGGACACTTCGATTGAGAATTCGTAACAAGTTAACTCCGGTACTTTGTCAATGGGGTGTGGTGGTTGTTTGAAATTATTATTCTTATGGGTGCCATAGCCACCACGTTTCGTAAATCAGGTCCACGGATATTTCAACACCTAAATATGATTATTGAACACTATTAACTCTGTTAAAATCCAGTATCACACCAGAGAAGCAGCTTCGATAATCAATTTACTAACATTAACAATAAGGGAAACATATTATTAACTTATCAATTTCACTAGACACACCTTAAGCCACGTTATTTTACGTCTTTGCATCGTAAGGCAGTAATTAGGAAATGTCCACAACTACAGTTAATAGACATGCCGTTAATATCCAGGACACCACGATGAAACCAAACCATATGAAGTTTTAACTTAGTTTTGGAAGACCCTGTACATATGTCGCCTATTTGTCTACAAACTAACGGACAGATTGTAATTAAATTAGGTTAAATTTAGGCCATAGCTAATGTTTTTTTTTTTTTTTTTTTTTTTTTTTTTTTTTTTTTTTTTTTTTAATTCATAATTTGCAGGGTACCATAGGACGAAAACAAAAAATTCCAACTCTATCAAAATCGCCTCCATTGATTTTCAACATTTTTTTGTTAAATCAGTCTCTAAATAAACTTAAAAAGTTATAAGTGTTTGTACATAATTTACAACAAGATGGGGGGGGGGGGGAAATTAGGTCCATCGCATTGCAAAACGCCGTGAGGTCTGCGGTATTTGTACAGGACAATGTAGAGACCGGATATTTAAAAAGGTGGAACCGTCACAGGCTGGTTTAATATAATGCTGGAATTGAGTAACTGTAGACAGAAGGTAAGGTCATGTAAGCTGATCCTGACATTCTAGTAGTAGCTTACAAATCTATACAAATACAGGGTGTTTTAGAAGTTTTGAATGAATGCCAAAATATAGGCTACAGATTATGATAAATGAGATCTAATAATTCATTAGCGTGTTTATTGCATTATTTTAATTTTTAACCCCGGAATTAAATAAGATATTGGCTTCAAATTTGGTACACACATTATTTATCCTAGTTATCATCAGTATACGAGTAATCAAAACTTTATTATTTAACTTTCAAAAATGACAACTGTTTAAATGTTTGCGAAATTTAAACATTAAACGGTCGCCATTTTGAAAATTTCAATTATAAAGTTTTGGTTGTTGGTATACTGGTAACAAGTAGGATAAATAATTTAGTTTATTTAGTTTATTGTTGTTAAATCAGCTGTTATAAATTCTGAAATATGTTTTGTTTCGTTTGAGAATTTATAACAGCTGTTTTAGGTTAACTTATATAAGTACTGTACGTACTTTATTGGTTAGGATTACATTGTGTTGAGATTGATTGCTTACATTTCGCAAAACTAAACAGTTTAGATTGGTTGTTATATCAGTTTAGTTTATTGTTGTTAAATCAGCTGTTATAAATTCTTAAATATGTTTTGTTTCGTTGTTCCGTTTGAGAATTTATAACAGCTGTTTTAGGTTAACTTATATACGTACTTTATTGGTAAGGATTAAATTGTGTTGAGATTGATTGCTTACATTTCGCAAAACTAAACAGTTTAGATTGGTTGTTATATCAGTTTAGTTTATTGTTGTTAAATCAGCTGTTATAAATTCTTAAATATGTTTTGTTTCGTTGTTCCGTTTGAGAATTTATAACAGCTGTTTTAGGTTAACTTATATACGTACTTTATTGGTAAGGATTAAAATTGTGTTGAGATTGATTGCTTACATTTCGCAAAACTAAACAGTTTAGATTGGTTGTTATATCAGTTTAGTTTATTGTTGTTAAATCAGCTGTTATAAATTCTTAAATATGTTTTGTTTCGTTGTTCCGTTTGAGAATTTATAACAGCTGTTTTAGGTTAACATTATATAAGTAAGTAGATTACATTGTGTTGAGATTGATTGCTTACATTTCGCAATTGGGGTCTGAACTTTGCATCTCGCAAAAGTTAACGATTTAACTGTGTACACAATAATAGAGTGCTTACTTTATTTGTGTTTTATTGTTTACAATGTATGGCAATTGTGCGCGGGAGGTCAGTTATTCAAAGTTGTGTACAGTATAACACACACTGCAGGCTGCAGGAGGACTGTGAGGAAAACATCGAACATTTACTGGCCGACGACAAAATACCGATGACAGAAATGACATTGAATCGTGTGAAATAAACCAACAGGTTCGACTTTTTGATGCCGTCATCAACGTCAGATCTCGACATTATTCACGTTCACTTGGTATTAACAATCATATTTCGATGTAGCTGATTTTTCTGATCAATCTAGTTATCGCAGTGCATTGATGTTTCAGACAGAACGTCACTCTGTTGTCACTAAAGGATAGATATTCCTCACACCCATCCAGCAGACTTACACTATCTAGTTACAAGTGATACACCACTTTCACGACATTATCTGGAAAACATCAGGAGCTAAAACACACTGGCGTTCGTTTCATTTGGACCCGACGTTGATGTCTCCTGGTGTGGGCCCTTACTGTTTTAGACACATATGTAGTTATTTAAAACTGTTATAATTCTTAACTGGAAAATACTGAAACTAATATTAAAGATGAATTAATGTTGAGAAGTCAATGTTTTCGGTAGTTACTTTATTAAAGCACTAGCTGATGGTCTCAGTTTCACCTGGGGATAGTTGAGATAGTTTTATAAAGTTTTTTTTTTTATTAGCACAACGCTAATGGTGGTGCTATGGAAATAAATTATACCCAATACAGCATCACACCAATTTTGATCAATATCGACCCATAAATAACAAACATATGATACTTGTAGGGGTAAAAAACACTCTCGGAATGGTATTCAAAACCCTTTCTTAGTACGCGTCGACAGACTTACCCCAAACCATGTTAAAATATGCATAGCTCTAGTCTTTTTGGATTCAGAGATATGCTTTAGGGGTAAAAAACACCCTTGGAGTGGAATATTTTCAAAACCCTTTGTTATTACGTGTCTACAGATCTACCCCAAACCATGCTAAAATATGTACTGTATAGCTCTAGGCTTCTTGGATTCAGAGATATGCTTTAGGGGTAAAAAACACCCTTGGAGTGGAATATTTTCAAAACCCTTTCTTATCACGCGTCTACAGACCTACCCTAAACCATGTTAAAAAATTCATAGCTCTAGGATTCTTGCATCCAGAAATATCCTTTAGGGGTAAAAAACGCCCTTGGAGTGGAACAATTTCAAAACCCTTTCTTAGTACACGTCTACAGACCTAACCCAAGCCATGTTATAAAATGCATAGCTCTAGGATTCTTGGATCCAGAGATATCCTTTAGGGGTAAAAAACACCCTTGGAGTGGAATATTTTCAAAACCCTTTCTTATTACGCGTTTACAGATCTACCCCAAACCATGTTAAAAAAATTCATAGCTCTAGGCTTCTTGCATCCAGAGATATCCTTTAGGGGTAAAAAAATGCCCTTGGAGTGGAACATTTTCAAAACCCTTTTTTAGTACGCGTCTACAGACCTAACCCAAGCCATGTTATAAAATGCATAGCTCTAGGCTTCTTTAATCCAGAGATATCATTTAGGGGTAAAAAACGCCCTTGGAGTGGAACATTTTCAAAACTCTTTCTTAGTACGCGTCTACAGACCTAACCTAAGCCATGTTATAAAATGCATAGCTCTAGGCTTCTTGGATCCAGAGATATCCTTTAGGGGTAAAAAACACCCTTGGAGTGGAACATTTTCAAAACCCTTTCTTAGTACGCGTCGACAGGCCTACTCCAAACCATGTTAAAAAATTCATAGCTCTAGGATTCTTGCATCCAGAGATATCCTTTAGGGGTAAAAAACACCCTTGGAGTGGAACAATTTCAAAACCCTTTCTTAGTACGCGTCTACAGACCTAACCCAAACCATGTTAAAAAATTCATAGCTCTAGGATTCTTGCATCCAGAAATATCCTTTAGGGGTAAAAAACGCCCTTGGAGTGGAACAATTTCAAAACCCTTTCTTAGTACGCGTCTACAGACCTAACCCAAGCCATGTTATAAAATGCATAGCTCTAGGCTTCTTAGATCCAGAGATATCCTTTAGGGGTAAAAAACACCCTTGGAGTGGAATATTTTCAAAACCCTTTCTTATTACGCGTCTACAGATCTACCCCAAACCATGTTAAAAAATGCATAGCTCTAGGCTTCTTGGATCCAGAGATATCATTTAGGGGTAAAAAACGCCCTTGGAGTGGAACATTTTCAAAACACTTTCTTAGTACGCGTCTACAGACCTACCCCAAACCATGTTAAAAAATTTATAGCTCTAGACTTCTTGGATCCAGAAATTTCGTGATCAGTCAGTGGGTTTTGACTTTTATAAATATAGATAAGTAATATATTATTTAATTTTTAATTAATACAGATTACACAGCAATTAATATTATATTATTTTGATATTGTACTTATATTTAAAGTATTATAGTTAAAGACAGTGAGGTCTAATAACAACTTCAATAAGAAACTAAACACAATATTAAAATTCAAATGTACATGATTTGGTTGTTGATATAAACATGATTGTAGTAGAAAAAACTATTCATTAATCATACTTATCAGTCTTTAGATATGATAAGCTCATTCACAGAGTTATGAGAATATAGACAGAGACAGTGGTTGTGAAACAATGTCTCTCCGCAGGATAGTACGCTGTAGGCGGGCGAAATTAAAAGTAGCACTCTCTCGTGTTGACGTTGGAAAAACAACAGATGGTAATCGACTATGAAATTCGATATATTAATCGATATTTTTTTTTGTTCGATTGTCGTGTTTTCGATAGCACAGATGCTTAATTCTATAGTACTTGTTTGTTTAGTGTATGTGGTTTTACAAATACAGAAACTTATTATTCGAGTTTAGCGTTGTTTTGATTCGTATTTTGTTCTGGTACTTCAACTTTCTTTATATTATTTTTTATTCGAATGTTGTTTAAAGTTAGGAAAAGGGTTTAGATGGGTAGCTTATTATTTCCTTACGTAGTGTAGAGATAAGTGTATAGTAAAGCCGTCTATCTGTGCGCGCAGGCTGGTGGTTGGGTTGAAAGGCGAGAGGGGGTGCGGGGGCTCTTTTCTAAAAACATAGGGTTTTCAGTCGAAACCTTCGTTGCCGGTGATAGATTTATAGACCCTCACTTTCACCGTCCATCTGCTGGGCTACCTGGCCCATTTTGTTTTGTTACATCTTAACCCTAGATTACTACTCTTAGTTCATTGTTACGTGATCACTATTCATTCATAAATTTTACTACATTCTGTTTTTATTTTTATTATTATTTTTTAAACTTTACTCTACTGTTGACTATTTTTTATATTAAATCCTTTATTGTTTTTAAAAATATTTAACAATGAACGTGTAGTTAATAGTCAAAGTAGAGAAATAATTTCAAATGTTTACACATTTATGAAACAAGAAGCTGACAATAAATTCATTAAACTTTTCTCGAGTGCAAACAATCACTGAAGAGAAGATTGCCAGTATGGGCCCCGATGATTGGTTGAGGAAGTGTGAACATGTAAAGAAACTTGAGGTTGAATATCTTTTGAATGAAGGGGGTTCGACAAATTTTTGGAATCTTTCGTCATTTCATTGGAGAGTGAATCTGAAACGGATTCCAGCGGTGATGACTCAGAAGATGGAATGAGTGGAGTTGAGGAGCTTGAGTAATTGTAATAAGAGTAAGTTTATCATAACACATATATTTAATTCTTGACTAACGTGTTTCGTTTTAATTTATATTGTTGTAGCCACACATGCATTTTTCATATTGGAATCTAATGTTTATTTTAATTGTTAAAACAAAGTCTATTAACATAACTTACATTTATTTATAAATATATTTAATTCTTGACTATATTGTTCTTATATTGTTAGTTTTTAGTGTTGTAAATACTTTATTGTGTAAATAGTGATTTTAGAGTTCAAAGTGTTTGATTTAGCTACTAAGTGTATATTATTCACTGCAAGGAATGTGATTCTCAGTGAAGACATGACTCTAATTTTGGCATTTTTGGCATTCTACCTAATGAACTTATTGTAAATCATTTTTCTATTTTTATATAAATTAAACACTTATAAATGATGTATTTTATAAATATCCAATTAATTTTTCCAATAAAATAATATTTATATTTTTTTTCGATTTTTTTCCAAGAATTATTATTTTTTTAAAACGTACTTGTAGTGGTATTAAAAGACATATATTTACAGTTAAAATATGTAGGAGTTTATTGTTAAACAATTTTAAAAACACTTAAAAACAATAAAGGATTTAATATAAAAAAATAGTCAACACTAAAGTAAAGTTTAAAAAAAAACAATAAAAATAAAAACAGAAAGTAGTAAAATTTACGAATGAATAGTGATCACGTAACAATGAACTAAGAGTAGTAATCTAGGGTTAATTCTTGAATAACGTGTTACGTTTTAATTTAGATTGTTGTAGCCACACCTGAATATTTCTTATTTAAATGTATGTTTATTTTAATTGTTAAAAACAAAGTCTATTAACATAACTTACATTTATTTACAAATACATTTAATTCTTGAATAACGTGTGTCGTTTTAATTTAGGTTGTTGTCACACATACAATTTTTTTTGATAGTACAATTTGTATTTATATTTATCATAATGAAAGACATGCTAATATGATTTGGTACATTTAATATTTCATAATACTGTAAAACATAGTCTGATACATATTTACATTGCCTTTATAAACATCCCTTTTAGTATGGCATAATAACAGAGCACAAAATTAGTGTCGGGTCGGGCGGAAAGGAGCAAACAATGCTCATAGGCTCTCCATCAGTATGTTTTCTGCCAAGATAGTAGCGAAGGGTTCGCGCGCACAGATAGACGGCTTTACTTACGCGATGAGTTGAAAATTGATGTCGAGATTTTCTGGATAAATCCTATAAGTTTTAAACAATTTTTTGAATGAAATCCGTTTTAGGGTACTCTGAGTTTCAACTAAATGTTTTCTTTTTGGAATGATATTTTTCTATCGTTTGTACATCCCAAACATACAAGATAGATTTTGACTAAATTGTGACCCATAACTTGAATCTTGTTTCTTCATTTTTTCAATAACTTAAAATTTAGACGTTGTCTTAAGAAAAAACAAAAAAAAATATATAGCCTATATATATTTTCTAAACATCGGCTCTAACGATTTTCATCAAATTTGGTACATTGTCTTGAACTTCTTTCATTTTTTCGATAAGTTAAAATTTAGCCGTAATTGCCATAAGAAAAACACAAAATTAAGATTTTCTCAAAATCGTTAAAGCGATTTTGATCATATTTGGTATATTGTTATCTTGATTTTTCCCCCCTATTTTTCGATAACTTATTAAAATTTACACGTAGTTGCTATAAGAAAAAAAATAAAGATTTTTATCAAAATCTGCTATAATGATTTTGATAAAATTTAGTATATTATGGCCATATCTTTAAACTTTTTTTCCATTTTTTCGATAACTTAAAATTTAAACCTAGTTGTTATAGGAAAAAACAGAAAATTAAGATTAAGAAAGTCTGAATTATTTTAATAATGTATCTTCAAGCCCTTCCCGGAGTTGTATACCGTTCCACACAGATCTGAGTAGGGTACTTGTTTGTATATCAAAAGTTTGTTTGTGTATTGATAACTCAGAATTACAACCAAGCAGCCAATACACCTTTGTATATTTAAGATTTAATTCTCTTTCTTCATCTTGATGTGTTCTTTCCACTTTAAGTTCAGATCTAGATTCATTCCCAAAAACCTTCTTGTATTAACCAATACTTGCCACTATATTTTAACTATTAGAGAGGCTACGTCTCTATTAGTAAAATTGATGTGTGTAGATTTAGTCTCATTGATTTTGATACGCCATCGTTTATCTGATGACATCTCCATTTTCTCTACTACATTCACAGTGGTTTTATCTACCGCCAGCAAATCAGTGGCATACGCATAAGTTACTATTAACTTATTCTCGATTTCAGGTCTTGTTTACAACACATAAAGTATAGGACCCAATACACTTCCCTGAGGCACTCCTGCACATATTTGTATTTGCGGAAATATCGGTCTGTTCTGTATGATTTCAATATCTCGATGTATTGAGATGGAAGGCCTATATATGAAGTTTGTACTCCAACTCATTATGCCAAACATATAGATGCGATATATATAAACGATGCAAAACTATCAAACGAAGTATCTCCCCAAAATCAAATAAAAACTAATAAAAAACAGCTATTCGGGAAAATATCAAGTCAGTTCAGTACATATCAATCAAAAAGTGAAATGAGCAGTGGACACCGTCTTACAAATTCATATATATATATATATATATATATATATATATATATATATTATAAATAAGAACCTAAACTTGCTTCGCTTGGGGCATAAATACATCCCTAGCGTAAATTGTATTTAATTAAAATTTACCTTTTAAAAGATTTGACCAAATTTTGCTCATGTGTAGACTCTAACTATCCTAGACGGAATTGCGGCGGTCTATGCCATTTCTATTTTGTCAATTATTTTTTAACAACAGTAATATATTTTATTTATTTGCCCATGAGTTTGGATCAGTTTTTACGTAATCGGTAGAGCCGATTTTAAGAAAATACGTATTTAAAACAGACCCATAGCCGATTTATTGTTTTTATTTTATTTTTATTTATTTATTTTTTTTTACTGAACCCGCATTTTGGGAGAGGTGGGAACCAATACGTTTTGTTTGGGTCGTTGGGCCTTAAAGAAAAATTTGATTAAAATCGTTAGAGACAAATTAGGAATTTTTTTTCTTATGGCAGTTACCGCCAAAATTTGAGTTATCACAAAATTTGAAAAAAAAATACGTCTCAAGATATGTCAAAATATGTCCACAACCAAGTTTGATTAAAATCGGTCCACGCGTTTCGACTGTAAAACCCTTGCATATACATAGAGTTCATTCCGAACACTTTTTTTAGACTTAGATAACATCAAAAATGATATATTCGCAAAAAACTCAATATAGATTGTCATCATATAACTTTTTCTATACTTTATAAGTATAATTGGAGATTATTCTGACTGTTATGTCCACAACTGGATTTTCAATATTTCGGTGGGTTATTTCTTCACAATGATATCAGATTTTTGTTATAAACCTCAATATTTATACAGAAAAATTAAAAATAGAATCACTCCGTTTGTGGGGGGGGGGGGGGAGCTAAAGCTATGAATTGCCAAAAAATTCAACTCGATATAATTATATATTTACAACTACGAGAGATAAATTTGTCAACGCTGCATTACAGTGTTGCCAAACTTACCATTAACGCTTGAATAAACCCAGTGACAGTACAGGTGTTTTCATACTTTCACTTTGCTCGGCTGTCTATGACTCGACGACTTCAATTCTTTCATTCATAACCTATGAGGGAAGTACAGTACTTGTATTGTAACCACTACTTCCGGTCTTACACAGGAAATACAATCTGTGTTGTTTCACTTCCTTTTCCCGTTTACCCCGTTAGTAATGCACGGATGTCTCAACATTGCAAAGTGATAATAATGTTTTGAAATGGTTGGTGATAAACTAATAAGGAAGGTTTATTGGAAATTACGGTTTGGTTTAAGGATGTTTACTCACTAGAGGACACATGACGGCGGGGAAAGGTTTACGACCACCATCATGGTTCTTACCCAGCCCTATCTTGTATGTAAATACAAACAGAATGTATTGTTTAAAAATTCGAGCCTAATAGAAATGTTAAATTGTATTAGTAGATCAAAGGGGTCTTATCCAGTAGAGTAAGTTTGTTTCACGTTGGGTGCTCGCGCCGACTTTAGTCGGCGTCGCAAGCGCTGCCATGAGGCGCGCGCCGACAAAAGTCGGCGCCAGACCAACTGAAATGATTTGACATCAAAAATTTTAGCCATAGGTGATGGTATATACTTATTTTTCAGCAGTGAACGTGTTAAAACAGTTGTTACACAGGTTTTCTGAACCCAGTATTTTATAAACCTATTGGCCTCACAAATGTATAAAACAGATTCTATTCGCTTCGCTCGTGTCGATGGTCTCGGTCGTGGAAGGCCACGAAATTATACATATTTCAAGGTGACTCCACTCGCTATATCACGTTTTATTTGAAGGTCAAGACTGGAAATTACATTTCTGACAATAACTGTCCTATTTGGCATCGTAGAGATGTGGGGTCGGTACCATTACATGCAGAATTAAAACTGCAAATTTAATAACATATGAGACATGAACAAAAACTATTTATAAATAAACGTTTATATTGTACCGTAGGGTATATATTTAATGTAGGATTGTAAGTAGGAATAAGTACGGATAAAGTTGTACATTAATTATTATTTATTGGACAAGAAGTTAATTTGTAATGTGTATTTTGTATTATTATTAACATCCTTTAATTTTTCTTTTCTTTTCCCAAGTATAAATGACATCTCAGAAGGATGTAATATTTTTCCTTTCTTTTCTTTCATTTCTTCTAACTCAACAGGCAGAAAAAATCAAATGATAGTAGATCCTAAACAGGTTTATCCTGAGGATTATCTAATTTTCCATGTTAAAATAAAAAACAATTGAAACAATTTTATAAGTTCGAAATTGCTATGTTATGTGGAAAAATTATAATTTATTTGTTATATTTATGTATGCTTGACATGGAAAATAAACAATCTATATCTATATATTTAAAATGGCCACTATTTAGACATGTTTAATTTAATTAGAATTTTCTGATTTTTTTTTTTGAAATTTTATCCCCTACAGTATAACAAACACAGAACACAATTCTCACGAAAAATACGCCTAAGTATCAGACGCGTTTCAACGACAAGGTCGTCCTCTTCAGTGATACACGAGCTACACCAATCAAACTATAACACCCCCCCCCCAACCAAATTTCCCCTATACCAAATTTCATATTTTTATTTTTGTAGCCGCTATCATACAGACGACGATAACGGACCAACGGACGGACGGTATATATGTTAAAAAACGGAGGTCGAAATTTTTACCAAAATATCCGTTTTAAGGTTCACCGGAGTCAGAAAAAAGCCTGCCTGACTAATGCCTAAATGGGCAAACACGTAGAACGAATTCAATACCGTTTGGTTTGTGAGCATATTTTGTACATTTAAAAAAAGCCATTATTTGTTTATATAAAAAAACAATACTCGACGTTTCAAGAATATAAATCAACTTTCGTTATCAATTAATTGTAAAAGACTAACACAGACTAAATAACTTTGAGCCATGATGGGAACTAAAAATAAATCTATAACGTAAGAAAAGAACTCAAGAACTATGCCTGAGCGCTGAATACAAAGGAGATCAGATTACACCACCACACACAGGCGTACACTACACAAAGGACTGCAAGCAACTATTTTATGCTCTAGGTTGTATACTTGATAACGAGAGTTGATTTATACTCTCGAAACTTCGTGTGTTAGTTTTCATATACACAAATTTTTGATTCAACCATATTAACTGAACATCATTATCCAAATAACTTGAAAACCAGAACGAAAATTAAGATATCAAAATAGATTTCAACGATTTTTTGAAATTTTGCTCGTATGAAGCCTATTTAGAAATTCAAATGAAAGTTCTTTGTCGTCAACTATCCAATAGTGTCGATTTTATGAGTTATCTTGAGCAATAATCGGCCATGAAGCTGTTATAAACGACATTATTTTTTTTAAATCGCTCTACCGATTTCGTTGAAATTTTAGTGGTTAATGGTAAACAACCTGTGTGTAAAATCCAAAGTACCGAGAGGAATAATTGAGAAAAAAGAAGAAGATACGATTTACGCTGAAGACGCATTCATGACACACATGAGCACGTTTAGGGTTTTTTATTTTTTTGTTTTTTAAGACAGAATCTATTGTTCATTTTCATTTTTTGACTGACAACTATCGAACCGACTTCCGCTCATTATCGTCTAATCTGAACCGACATATTTGCTTACTAGGTTTGGTTTTTTTTTGGGAATGAAGGAACGACAAAGTTTGCGCAATTGCACAGTTTATTGAATCTGCACCAAGGTCGAGGTCGGTAAACGAGCCTGAAAGGAATCCATATCATGAATATTTCCCAGCAATATAAACTACGCGCGACTCTACACTATCTAATCGCTTAAAATAGTCGTGATGCTGCTTTAAGACATCTATTTATAGATACAAACAAAGAAATGTTTAAGCCTACATTTACCTTGTATAAACAGCTATGGCTAAATATGTAACCAAATTAACCTGGCTCGCCCTAGTTTAGCAGTGCCTCTGTTTTATGACTGTTTATTCCCGCAAAAATGCGGCGAAGGTGGGATTTGTAACCGACTATAAACAATGCACTAACTTTCTCATAACACTCGTCTACAAAACACAAAATTTAGTTGCCGTAATTACATTCTTGGGATAATCACCATCGTTAGAAGATGGCTTTGTTTTCCTTAACCATTACTTGTGTACTATACAGACCCCCCCCCCTTGTATGTTCAGAACTCGACAAATCCTTTTGCGATTATTTTTACCGACTTCAAAAAAAGAGGAGGTTCTGTATTCGACCTGAATTTATTTATGTACAGTAGCCTCAGACTAGGAGTGTGTCTGGTGTAATGGGCGTGTCCTCCCTGCTACTTGTTTGCCTAACATGACTTGACGGTACAACCAATTCCAAGAAAACTAGGTAGACAAATTACTGCTTAGCTACAATTAATTCCTAAAGTTACAACTTCGTGACAGACTTTTGTAAACGTTTTATTCTTATTTACACTGATAAAAGAAACGAAAGCAGGGTACGCGTTTACACAGAAGCATTTGAAGTCTATTTTATTTTTATTGGGGCTGTACCGCTGAAAGTAAACGCAACATACAAAGTGTGAGGGCTCCTCTTTTCCTCTCCACCCCAGACACATTCCTACCTTGCGGATGCTGTACAACTGTTTGTATATAATTTTCTAGCCATTATAACATGGAAAACCTCTATGTCTAGAATACTATATTAGCGTCATGTTCGGAATAGAACAAAAATTGGTCAAGAGAGACCTGATAGGAAATATGAAACGGAGGGATCCAACTCAATATTACGCGGGAAAATGTACACCCAGCTAGGACCCTCGGGATTGCCACGCCTGTAGTCACTATATTGAGCCCTTCAGGGTTACAATTTTATAAAGAATCTAAAATGAAACTCACGTCTTATCACATTAGTCAGTAAGTGATACAAACACGTATCTTGAACCACAGCGTGTCTTGTATTATTCATTGACTTTGTCGACACAATAAAACAGTTTCCCATTCTTAAGTAAGACAAAGCCCCAAAGTCAAGTAGGTCTAACTTATTCAACACTAATTGTCTGAAACCTACATAGAATGTATGTGTGTGTGTGTGTTGGGTCAGACACGCGTATATACAAGTTGCAGCTGTTGTTGATAACTAAACAAGAAGTTATTGTATATTCTATGAACAAGAGTTTATTTACGACTTTGCTGTATCACAGTTATTAGGCCCCCGGCGTTGCCTTCTTGTGATACAAATATGTGAAATCGGAACACTAAACTTTTTTTTTTTAATGTTCTCTAGACTAAAGTGAGAAAAGCATTCGGCGTTTTAAGTAATTTTACCTGTTTCCTGAAATTTGGTGCTTTTGAGCAGATCCAACATATAAAAAGGATAACGTCATTAGATATATATATATATATATATATATATATATATATATATATATATATATATATATATATATATATATATATATATATATATATATATATATATAATGGAATTTTCGAGGCAAAACTGATTAATGGCGACAGCAAATTTCATTTTTAACTATATTAAAAATGTTATTTCAAAATGTGGATGACTTTTTCAAAAAAAATTGTGGGTCTTTTCTATACTAACTGAATGATAATAAAATAGGTTTTCTCATCTCAATTGATGAAACATCTATAAAATAAATGGTTTTATTGTTTTTTCACAAAATATACAAAATAGAAAAACACACTAACACAAACTAATTACATGTGAACGTTTTTATGACTTTTACACTTCTGGTTAGGTCTGGGTTAGGTTAGGTTAGGTCAGGTTAGGTTAAATAATAGTCACACAACTAGTATAGAAGATAATTTGAGCCATGCGGTCGTATAATAGAAAAGACCTAAAATTGTATTGAGTCCATCCATTTGATGGGTTGTTGCTTGACCAATTTATAAGAACATTAAAATTTCTCAGTTTTTTCTTCATATTGTAGAAGGTTACTAAAAACTATTTTTTCCAAATTTTTATCTTATTCGGTTTACCTGTTACGGCCTGTTTTGTTATGTTGTGTACGCTAATTAGCGATTGTAAGGGTTTCTACAAAAATTTATATCTCAAAAAGTATTTGTCCAAAAAGAATGAAACATAAAGCATTTTGTTTGCATTAATCAAGGTCCAGTGAACTTTTTATCTAACTTTCTTCTTTCCATGAGATAATTACAAATTAAATTAAACATTAAAATAAGTAAATTTAACTTTTTGTTCATTTTTTTTTTCAAGGGTAGAAGTTTATTTCAACTGTTGTGGTTTGGTTGGTGTAGCTGGTGTATCACTGAAGAGGACAACCTTGTCGTTGAAACGCGTCTGATACTTAGGCATATTTTTTTTTTTTTTTTTTTTTTTTTTTTTTTTTTTTTAAGAATTGTGTTCTATGTGTTTGTTAGATTGTATAGTTTTTCTCATAAGTCAAGCTCAACATTTGATATCAAATATACAATTTCATTAATTTTTCCATGTAGGTAGTTTTACCATTAAAAAAAATATGAATGGTGATATGCATACACTCCAAATTATTTAAAATTTTAAAAAAATCTTTTTTTTTTTAAATTGGCTAACTATGGCTTTAAATCACTCAAATGGGGTTGGTGAAAAAATCTCAAATTTGTAATGTTTTTTTAGGTGATTATGGTAAATAAAAAGTTACCTTGTGTATTGTACCAATAAGATAGTTATAACCTCTCGAAAATGAGGAAAAAGACGGTTTAAAAGCTATATTTATTTTGCACATTCAGTAACTACTACAATATGGATTTTTAAATTTCGTTTAAACAATAAATTTAAATAATTACAACAGACCAACAGTGAATACGAAATGTAACTATATCCACTGTAAAATCCATAACAAATTTTTGAAAATGTCGTCCACATTTTGAAAATTTGTTGGTGACATTAGGTTTGCCTTAAAAATCACTTTAATTTGATATGTCACATGATGTGGTTCCTTTTTCTATATTTTTTATGTTCCCAAGAGTAGGTACCACACTTTTGAGGGACAGGCAAAATTCAGTTCAACGTCGAATTTTTCTCTCCGGTTAGTCTAACGAACATTTTAAAAACTGCCTTGTATTCCGTTGTCATGTGTTAGCGATTTTATAATTAAAAAGTTTCAAATATATTTTGTGCCGTCATTTTTGAATATTTCGTGATCGTCAATAATTTTATCTTTTAATTCATTTTAATTTGACACGTCACAAGATCCAGATTTCCATTTGAAATTCCCACCTTGGGGGGGGGGGGAATATTGCAAACTATCATAAAAGAAAGTTTCAAGTAACTTAGTTAACAGTCTCAAAAGGGTTTCTATCTATTTAAGTTCATACAAAAATTAAAGTCAAATGGTGGGATTTTTAACACGGTGTATATATTGACTTTTAAAAATTTATATTAAGTTTTAATATAGCAACCACTCAACGCACTGTTCTAAAACATAGACGTGGATACTTCGACCAGGATTTAGCGAGCTACAGGCTTACAAAAAAAATTAATCTTGTTTCTAAAAATTTACCACAGCAGAAAATAAAAAAAAAACCATGTACCAACATTAAAACGTTTTCGTGTTTCATAGGATTACAAAATATCCAATATATATTATTTACATAGGCCTAACAGTTTATGTCACTGAGATTTCTGTAATATTTTGGTTATTTAAAGCAAAAAAAAACCCTGGGTCATCGTTGCCTTAAAAAAAAGAGCAAAATAGAGGCCTCTATCACTCGAATACTAATAGCGTCAGGGTCAGAAGAGAACAAGAGTTGGTCAAGAGAGACCAGATAAGGAGAGAGAGAGAGAGAGAGAGAGAGAGAGAGAGAGAGAGAGAGAGAGAGAGAGAGCTAACCCAAGACCATATTAAAAAGGTGTAGCTACAGCGAGATTGCCTCACCCGTAAAACTATATAACTGTCATCATCAATGTACAAACGGTAGTCGGATTGTTTACGCTTACAATTGGGTCACCAGCCACAGATACCAACAAGTGGTGAGAGAAATTCATCGGGGTTTTTTCAATTGTTATACCAGTTATCATTCAACGGTATCGATATAATATTTAATATCGCTGTGATTTACGAATGTATCAGAATGAGGTGAGAAAACCATCCATAAAGCGTTTAACTTGGAAATGGTGTTTTGTTCAAGTATACAGTAGGCAGTAACCACTTTACTGAATGTATTTACATTTCCAACGGGAGAGGATTACTGTTGCAATCCCGAAGGACTTAGCTGGATGTACACTTTTTCATATTGTCTGGGTTAGATATTTTTCTTTTAGCTCTCGATCAACTCAAACTCTGGAGAATCCGCGGGTATTTATTTTACGTTTTCCCCGCCTTTTTTGATAAGAAGATGATAAGCGAGAGATATTTCCTCTAAAGACGGAAAAAATAACAATTTTCAGTGATTGTGAAATAACTACGCGATAGGACGGGGGAGCAAACTGTAATTAAGGTTAAACTGTTAATGGGCAATAAACAGTGTTAAGTTATGTTATGTTAAATTAACAGCATGACCTGATTTGATAGGGTCAATCTCGTCAACTACGCTTTAAGGAAAACTTAGATTTTTATCTTTAGATGACTCATATTATGCTTCCAATGTCAGTAGATGGCAATGCATATTATCAGGATACATACAATGGCTAAATTAACCAGTTAGTCAAGGTGTTTGAACACGTTGCATTCAAATGCGTGTGTGATATAGCTCGGCGTTCAACTGATAACGATAAAGCATGCATTTGTTTCTTGTTAGTTATGCGGGTCACTCTCCTAAAACCTCTCAGCTGTTTTATAAAAAGACTTGTAACTTTCGAATACTTTAATAGCGTCAGGGTCGGGAGGGAACAAGTGTTGGTCAAAATATACCTGATATGATGATAACAAGACTAAATGAACAAATTGTGTAGATACAGCTAGGTACTTATGGGATTGCCAGGCTTGTAGTCGCTATAAATAAGCTGCTGAGAGGCGTAGCTTATATGCAGATTGCCAGAATCATATTCAACAAATGTAGACCTAACAAATTTGAAAATCTTCAGCAGTGAATGGAATATAACTGGGGGTTGCTGGAGAACTACAAACCGTTGGGATGTAGAACGAATGTTATTAAAAATTCCCATCTGGATTTTTTCCCGCAAAATTTGGGCTCTGTCAGCGATGAGCAAGAGTGAGCGATTTCACCGAGACATAATGAGCATGGAGCATCGTCACCAAGGAAGATGGGATCCTGGAATGACGGGGGACTACTGTTGGTTCCTTTACAGAGAAACAGTTCTGACACCTTACAAGCGGAAACGTACATGTAAATGTAAGCAATTTTCTGTATAGTTGATTGTAGAAATGTAATTCTTCTATTCATGGGCGTCATCGTCGGGGGGGACGCGTCCCCCCAATATTTGAGATGTAAAAATATTTTTGCTAAAAACGAATGATTTACTTAAAACCTTAAAAGGTAAACATCGGGTTTTGTCTTTACTAGGGTTTTTAACATTACATTTCTGTTACAAACGCATAAATAAATGCATAAAAACGATGTTTTGAGAAGTTTAATTTTTAAAAATGTCCATACCCCCAGACCCCCGGCATATGTCCCCCCCCCAATAATGAACTGGTGATGATGCCAATGCTTCTATTAATTATGACACACCCTATATCTAAAAAACCTGATGTGATAATTAAATTATGAATTCAGCGCCTCTAAATTAATCAAAATCACCATTTCAGTTTCCAGATACAGTACAAACATTTTCTTTTCTTGTTGTTAACAGACTAGTGAGTTATTAACTGATTTTTAACTTACCAGGTCGCAAATTAACAGTTATCGAGTATTCTAATAGTGAACAAATTTTAAAATACCCATTGTAAATAGTCTAATTTTACTGGACTACTAGGTTTAACACCTGATAACGAGAGTTGATTAAAACTGTCGAAACGTCGTATATTACTACACATAGATAGACCGACAGACACCATGTGAATAGATACAGGTTACAATATATTGTTTGAAACGTGTTCAGTTTGATCACATGAACATATCTGCAGATTAATACAATGATCTTATCGCTAATGTGAATACAGATAATAAATGAAAGCAACCAGCTCGAGCAAGGTCATATGACAAGTACCAGGAGAAAGTCAATGGACAAGTACTTTCTAATTATATCTGAGCACACTCTCTTCGTTGCCGGCTGACTTGGAATAGGATTAATAGTGAATAACTTCCGTGGAGTGGTGGAAATCCACGTCCGAAATCCAACCGTTGTTACTCTATATACGAGGGAAAGGAAATCCGTTGTGTGTCCTTCTCGACATGTAAAAGTGTTTCTTTATGGCTCGTCCAGACAGTTAAGAGAATTTTCTTTTTTAAGTTGGTAGCCCGTCTAAGGTGGTATTAGGCTTCTAATTATTGACTAAAAAATTAGGAGTTATGCCTAGATGACAAAAGGAAGGGGGAAAAAATGTTGGTCATCATGGTGCTTACCCAGATTCATCATACAATGCAATAGAAGCAGACAAATGAACAAATTTACGCACACAAATTTTAATAATCTTTGTTTTATTTAACCATTATTATAGAAACATACTCTCAAGTGCAGTACGGGTGCAGCAATCCCAAGGGTTTCTAGCTGGATCTACACTTTTTTCCATACAGTCTTGGGTTAGATCCCTCTCTTTCATCTTTCCTATCAGGTCTCTTCACCAATTCTTCTCTTCTTCTGACTCTGACGCTATTAGAGTATTCGAGGGTTAAGGTGTCTTAATTTTTCTATAATTCGATGATGACCGAGAAATTTTTCACCGTTAAACAACAAGGGAAAAAATAGTTTTTTTTAATCAAAATTACCGGTGCTGATTCGATCTACTAATACGTTTTTACCCAGTTTTATTGCTAACGCGATTTTTCCGTTATTGCAACTTTGAATAGTTATAACTCAAAAACGAAGGCATTTATCAAAAAACTGCTATAACCACATCACATAGGCCTTGTCAAATCACATGTCCATTTTCTTATTAAAAAAAAGGGGGAAAAAAGTTTGATTCAATATGGCAGATCCAAAATGGCGGACAAATATGTCAAAAAATAGCCTACAATTTTTTTTTTTTTTAACATACCGGTAGATCAACATTTGTTTCTGCCTTCAAGTACCTCTAAGTTATGCAGTATGAAAACTTTCGGTTTCCCGAATCCATGAAACGTGCAGTCAAAAAACTCTAAACTGTATATAAGTAACAATGAGTCACTCTAATTAACAGCGGTTTTCCAAACTTAATTACTTTCATACTTATGCAATCACTACATAGCCTGGTGTCCTGTCAAAATTCAAAGCACCGTTTGTTTGTACAGGTATCATGTTTTGCAATTTAAATTTATGTTAAATTCTTTTTTTCAACAAATGTTAAATAAATCAAATGTAAATTTAAACGTAGGACTTGGGTTACAAAATAAGTGGCAAAAGAAATGCCCACACTAACACTGCTTGTACCGTGAGTCATAGGATTAGTCCTTCCTGTTCAGATTGTGAAAGATGGTGTCCAAGAATTGCCTTTTTAATTGTTCGTATTATCCGGTACATTTCATTATCATTTTGACATCAATTAATTCGTCTTTATACTCGGATTTAGGAAAATATCTACGAACGTTAGCGAACAAAAAGAATAACAAAATTTTGATCTCCATCAAATCATCTTGTAAAGTAATGATTATATTTTTGTTGGATGAAGGGTTTATCTAAAATAGTGGGGTGGGAGGAGAGGCAGGACATGAGCACGAACATTGAATATTTTGACCAGTGTAACTTTAGCCACTAAAAGCAATGACTATATAAATACTATAAGACACGACATAGGATAGGGAAATAGTCTACGCTTTACGGGTGCTGTTCGTCACAAGTTTGACACACAGCTATCAGAAAGCGCTAGCAGCAGGTGCTTGACTGTACGCATCCAACTTGGTTGAGACTGTACAACTGTTGACCTCTCTCTCACAAACCTTCTCACTTACTTCCGTCAGCATAGTCAGTGTTGTCAGTTCGTGCGCTGTGATAAGCGATTCTCGACCTTCCCTCACATCTCTGGTCCCATATGTGGCATCAGTGCGTTTTCTCTTACCCGCCTGAAACATTGTTTGACCGTAGAGCCACCTAGCTCCCAGCCACATCAACTTCAGATTGGTCACATCAACGCCACCTAGCGGGTATTGGTCAACTTAAGAATAAGCGTAGAATATTTAACATGGCCATGTCGTGTCTTATAGTATTTATGTAGTCATTGCTAAAAGTGAAAGGACAATTGATGCCGATTTGTAGATTTTCCTGGTTGTTTAAAGATGAAAAACATCTCAGTAAAACATAACCAAAAACAAAATACCCTAATCTCTCTAATGCTCAAGAGTAAGAGTATCGTAAAAGAACAAGAGTTGGTCCAGAAAGACGTGATGGGAAATTAGAAAGATCGAGATCTAACTCTAGACTAGAATGACAAAAAAGTGTAGATCCAGCTAGGACCTGGGGATTGACATACACATAGTCAATAATGAGCACTTAAGGGATATTCGATGTTATTAGATAGACTATCCTGGAACGTGTGATTTCAACGCTGCTGGACCCAGGTTGAGAAATCCACATTCTGTCTCTACTGGACATTCTAAACAGCAGAATGTTACATTGGGATGCTGTGGCTAGGTGGAATGCGGTCACACAGTATATACATGGATTAATTTAATTTTAAATTCGTAATAATTAAATTGTATATCTTATTTATATGTTGTATTTCGTACTTGTGTTTACATGCTGTAGACTGTAATGTTCATGGCTGTTCTTGCTAAAAATAATAAATTATTTATAAAAAACTGAAAAGTGTGTGTATGGCATAGCGATGTTGATACTCGGGTGAAATAGATACTCGCAATACTCGGTTTCGAATGATTTCAATACTCGTATTATTAGTTCGACATCGAGTATCTGCGCAGAATGATTATGCGCATTATGTGTGTGTGTGTTATATTTCTATCTGTTAGACTGATCCACCAAGTATTTTTTTTTTAAACAATATGTGATTGACACTTGCAATACGTAAATGTTATCCTGCCTCGACACAAATTCAGTAATTTAACGTTAGTACAATTATTACCAACATTCATAATTTAGTTGTTATTTAAAATAAGTTAATTTACTATATTTTTTATAAAGATGGTAACCTATAAATATTTATTTAAATATAAGTAATAACAATTAAATAATAATTAAATTTACTTTTTGTTAATGTGGAAATAAATTAATACTATTGTTATTTTAAATTGAACTTGTTAGCGAATCTAAATCATTATAACTCAAAATCGTAATGTTTAATTAATGTGTAGTGAAAAATCAGCTTAGAAACTAATGTAACCAAAGTAGAAACACCGAGTATTTTGTTTGGAATTGACACAACACTAACGAATATCGTTGTCCGAGGATACTCGCACATTACCTCCTCCTTGTTCCTAGTTACGAGGATTTTGTCCGAGTATTTTAATGCGAAACCGAGGATTTTAATATTCGAACTCTTCCGAGGATTTTGATACTCGGAATCACCGAGTATTTTAATTCGAACTCGCACATCACTAGTATGGCAGTCCAGACTTGACCCCTTGCGACTTCTTTCTGTAGGGTTATGTTAAAGATAAAGACCATTAGCATTGAGCCTCTTGGAATTAAGGCTGCGCATAACAAGAGCTATAGAGAGTGATAACCTTAACAGAGTCTGGTGAGAACAGACTCTGCCGTGTAACCCATGGGGCTCATAAGGACACTGTACAAAAAACTTTGAAATGTCCTCTTTGTAGTGCTATTATCTATTTTTTTCTGTTGATTAAAACCATTTTACTGTGTTAATTAAAAAGCGTCTATTTCTTTTTGAATACCCCTGTATTTCAAACTTTACATTTGTATTCTTTGTATTGTCCTACATATAGGAAAATATAGCGGTAATAAAAAATTACCTTGGTAGTTATCGAGTAAAATTCTTTTCTTTTTTTTTTGAAATATTACGTGTAGGATATCAATAAAACTAGAATTTATTCTGATTACGAAAATGTATGTTTATTTGACGAAGAAATAAATATGTTGTGGCACTAGGCAGCTTAAAATTTTCGATTTTTTAAATTAACTGCCCCTATATGCCTACGGACTTTAAGTCGTGTGGTTGCAGCACACAGTTCTCTTTTTTACTTTTTTTTTTATCCAGTGATGATGACAAAGGTTTTCCCATTTACACAAGAGTATCAACAATATTAGTAGTTGGGGAAGATTACTTGGGGTTGGCTCGACACTTTGGAGAACTAGAGTCATCTGTACAAACTCTTGCTTAATGAGCAACCCTTCTTGGAATTGGAGGTGTTTGTTCGGTCAGCCGAAGAGCGACACTCAAGTCACGAGGTTCGTCGTCTGTCAGAATAGTATGACCAATGACTACATAAATACTATAAGACACGACATGGCCATGTTAAATATTCTACGTTTATTCTTGAGTTGACCAATACCCGCTGTCGCTCTTTGCTAGAGAATCTGAAGTTGATGTGACTGGCGCTAGGTGGCTCTACGGTCAAACAATGTTTCAGTTGCGCACTGATGCCACATATGGGACCAGAGATGCGAGGGAAGGTCGAGAATCGCTTATCTCAGAGCACGAACTGACAACACTGACTATGCTGTGTCAACAGTTGTACAGTCTCAACCAAGTGGGATGCGTACAGTCAAGCACCTGCTGCTAGCGCTTTCTGATAGCTGTGTGTCAAACTTGTGACGAACAGCACCCGTAAAGCGTAGACTATTTCCCAATCCTATGTCGTGTCTTATAGTATTTATGTAGTCATTGGTATGACTTGTTATTCGCGGGTAGTATTCTCGGGTCTTGGCTAGTCCTTGGCTAACCTGGTATCCTTTAAAACTAACAGAAAGCACAATACCAATCATAACTATTCTGAACTCAAGGCACTGTTGAAGTTTATTTAAGTATCCAATTCGATGATATGTCATATTGTCGATGGGCTTTATGATTGCGATGACCATACTTCCTAACCTAACCTAACCTAACCAGTTGGCCCGACTGATACCTGATCCGTTCACATTTCCAGGAAGTGATTGCTATTGACTGGGGCGGCCAATATGTCGAGCCAACTCCACGACACCTTGGGGATAAGTGGATTGTTTTTCGCCGAGACTATAAGCGATGTTATACCGCCATGTACCCTTATTGCCTAACTTAGCCCGTCATTAAAAGTTGACACTCCAAGATGCAATTTCATTTTAGTAAATATTATTACAATAGAGTAATATTATCGACGGAAATTATGATAAGATGAGGGTCGAGATAATTATACAGTTTTATTCTGTAGTACAGAAACATATTGACATATTGTCAATTAAAATTATGTTGTTGTTTTTTTAATATTACGAGATCTAAAAGACGTATTTTCAGTGCCAAAGTGTTCGTTATGAACTCTAGAATACATCGAAATAATTCACTTATCGATCTGTTGTTTATTAAAAATAACCATTACAACCGACAATTAGAACGAAATTCTCTTATCTATACAAATAATTTATGAAAATCGTTGCTTTTCGGAAATAATGTTGCTTGTTTCGAGTATAAACAACACGCCAATTTTCAGATCAAGACACTGATGATCTGGATTAACAAAATCGCGATTAACGCCTTTAATTTGAGGCTACACGAAAATAAACCATTTTTATATATTCTAATTGTGCTCAAATTGTAGCTGTTTATATGTACTTTCAGATTGTAAAACGGAAAAAAATAATTTTAAATTAACTTCAATTAATTATATTTATTGAGACGAAAATATTTGTTAATGTATTTGTTTTTATATACAGAATGTTTTCAACGACCGTTCAAAAAATTTAGGACTTCATTCCTCACAATAAAAAAAAACTAAGAAAATAACAAGTTTATACAAACATATTTACTAAAATGCTTAGTTTTCTATCTAGCCACCATTTTATGTTTCAACCAAAAATTCATATTTTATGTAATGATAAATGGTATGGGGTTGAAATTTTTGATGCTACTTAGTAGCACCTACAATCACCCAATTTGAAAAAAAAAATCAACAGTTTTAATTAACTCATTTCAAAATGGTGGCTATTTAAACTTTTTAACGTGCAATATCTGAAAGCTGTTAACTTTACAAAATACGTATTTACTAGAAACAAAATATTTTAATTTTTTTAACGACAAACAAATTCTCTTTTTTTTAAAATTCTTTCTGTATCTTAAAGGATAACTGAGTTTTCGACAAAAAAAATTGAAAACAATAATTCTTGGTAATTGTCTAAAACGCTCAAGATTAGCCCAGTACTATAATTTTGCTTGAAATCTGCAAATTTTTACCTCCAAATTTTCCTACAACTTAAAGAACAACTAAGTTATCGACACGCCCAATAAAAATATGTAGTAACTAAATTAGTTAGAGACACCGAATTAATTTATTCTCTAATTAGTCTGAATAAATTCATATGAATTTACAAAGTAGTAAAGTCCTTTTTGAAGCACCCTGTATTAAGGAAGTATTGCAGACTTTGTTTATTGTTAATTTATGTTGTGTTTTGTTCAGAAAGAATAAAATAGTTTCCAATTTTTTTTTACTATAATGATTTTAATGAAGTTTTACACTTTTTGGAAATAATAAATCAAAATATAAAGATTTGTATGACCTTAACCTCTCTTTAAATAATGATCCTCGCTCTCTCTCAAGTGCTGCATACTTAAATGTGGCAATAAAACACTCCGAGTTCCGGACGACTGCATCCAAATTTCAGACTGTAACAAGCGAAGCGTGTTCACCTCTACCAGGCAGCAGTGTCGTCTAGCTATGTAATATCCCAAATCTTATTACAAATAATGATACATCCGTCATTGAAATAGAGATCCTGCTTCCTCGTGTATGACTATGTTTTGAAGCATATATGACAGTTTGAATATAATCTCAATTTTAATACTCCTCTATCAAAAGAGTAGGATTTAATCTTACGATTATACGGTTGGTAGTTATAGGTTGTAAAATGAACGAAACACCTGCTATCTGGCGAAACCATCTCTCTATCTCTCTCTCTCTCTCTCTCTCTCTCTCTCTCTCTCTCTCTCTCTCTCTCTCTCTCTCTCTCACACTCACAGTCGTCCAGCCTAAGACAAGCTTCCTAATTAGTGACTCACTAACTACAAACTCTTTTGATACGAAGACATCTTTCTGACGAAACCCTCTCTCTCACGCACACACACACACAGACGTCCAGTCCTAGACAAGCTGTCTAATTAGAGACTCAACAACTGCAAACTCTTTTGATACGAAGACAAGTACCTGACGAAACCATCTCTCTCTCTCTCACGCACACACACTCACAGACGTCCTGCCCCAGACAAGCTGCCTAATTAGTGACTCACTCACTGCAAACTCTTTTGATATGAAGACAACGATCTGGCGAAACCCTCTCTCTCACGCACACACACACTCGCAGACGTCCAGCCCAAGACAAGCTGCCTACTTAGTGACTCAACAATTGCAAACTCTTTTGATACGAAGACAACTTTCTGACGAAACCCTCTCTCTCTCACACACACACACACACACACACAGACGTCCTGCCCCAGACAAGCTGCCTAATTAGTGACTCACTCACTGCAAACTCTTTTGATATGAAGACAACGATCTGGCGAAACCCTCTCTCTCACGCACACACACTCACAGACGTCCAGTCACAGACAAGCTGCCTAATTAGTGACTCACTCACTGCAAACTCTTTTGATACGAAGACAACTTTCTGACGAAACCCTCTCTCTCTCTCACACACACACACAGACGTCCTGCCCCAGACAAGCTGCCTAATTAGTGACTCACTCACTGCAAACTCTTTTGATATGAAGACAACGATCTGGCGAAACCCTCTCTCTCACGTACATACACTCACAGACGTCCAGTCACAGACAAGCTGCCTAATTAGTGATTCACTCACTGCAAACTCTTTTGATATGAAGACAACGATCTGGCGAAACCCTTTCTCTCACGTACACACACTCACAGACGTCCAGTCACAGACAAGCTGCCTAATTAGTGACTCACTCACTGCAAACTCTTTTGATACGAAGACAACGATCTGGCGAAACCCTCTCTCTCACGTACACACACTCACAGACGTCCAGTCCTAGACAAGCTGCCTAATTAGTGACTCACTCACAAAACTCTTTTGATACGAAGACAACTTTCTGACGAAACCCTCTCTCTCACGTACACACACTCACAGACGTCCAGTCCTAGACAAGCTGTCTAATTAGCGACTCAACAACTGCAAACTCTTTTGATACGAAGACAACGATCTGGCGAAACCCTCTCTCTCACGTACACACACTCACAGACGTCCTGCCCCAGACAAGCTGCCTAATTAGTGACTCACCCACTCCAAACTCTTTTGATACGAAGACAACTATCTGGGGAAACCCTCTCTCTTACGTACACACACTCACAGACGTCCAATCCCAGACAAGCTGTCTAATTAATGACTCACCCACTGCAATCTCTTTTGATACAAAGACAACGATCTGGCGAAACCCTCTCTCTCACGTACACACACTCACAGACGTCCTGCCCCAGACAAGCTGCCTAATTAGTGACTACCCACTCCAAACTCTTTTGATACGAAGACAACGATCTGGCGAAACCCTCTCTCTCACGTACACACACTCACAGACGTACAATCCTAGACAAGCTGTCTAATTAGCGACTCAACAACTGCAAACTCTTTTGATACGAAGACAACGATCTGGCGAAACCCTCTCTCTCACGTACACACACTCACAGACGTCCAGTCCAAGACAAGCTGCCTAATTAGGGACTCACCCACTCCAAACTCTTTTGATACGAAGACAACGATCTGGCGAAACCCTCTCTCTCACGTACACACACTCACAGACGTCCAGTCCTAGACAAGCTGCCTAATTAGCGACTTACCCACTCCAAACTCTTTTGATACGAAGACAACGATCTGGCGAAACCCTCTCTCTCACGTACACACACTCACAGACGTTCAGTCCTAGACAAGCTGTCTAATTAGCGACTCAACAACTGCAAACTCTATTGATACGAAGACAAGTACCTGACGAAACCATCTCTCTCTCTCTCTCTCTCTCTCTCTCACGCACACACACTCACAGACGTCCTGCCCCAGACAAGCTGCCTAATTAGTGACTCACCCACTCCAAACTCTTTTGATACGAAGACAACTATCTGGGGAAACCCCCTCTCTCACGTACACACACTCACAGACGTCCTGCCCCAGACAAGCTGCCTAATTAGTGACTCACCCACTCCAATCTCTTTTGATACGAAGACAACGATCTGGCGAAACCCTCTCTCTCACGTACACACACTCACAGATGTCCTGCCCCAGACAAGCTGCCTAATTAGTGACTCACCCACTCCAAACTCTTTTGATACGAAGACAACGATCTGGCGAAACCCTCTCACTCACGTACACACACTCAGTGACTCACCCACTCCAAACTCTTTTGATACGAAGACAACTTTCTGACGAAACCCTCTCTCTCACGTACACACACTCACAGACGTCCTGCCCCAGACAAGCTGCCTAATTAGTGACTCACCCACTCCAAATTTTTTTGATACGAAGACAACTTTCTGACGAAACCCTCTCTCTCACGTACACACACTCACAGACGTCCTGTCCCAGACAAGCTGCCTAATTAGTGACTCACCCACTGCAATCTCTTTTGATACGAAGACAACGATCTGGCGAAACCCTCTCTCTCACGTACACACACTCACAGACGTCCTGCCCCAGACAAGCTGCCTAATTAGTGACTCACCCACTCCAAATTTTTTTGATACGAAGACAACTTTCTGACGAAACCCTCTCTCTCACGTACACACACTCACAGACGTCCTGTCCCAGACAAGCTGCCTAATTAGTGACTCACCCACTCCAAACTCTTTTGATAGGAAGACAACTTTCTGACGAAACCCTCTCTCTCACGTACATACACTCACAGACGTCCTGTCCCAGACAAGCTGCCTAATTAGTGACTCACCCACTCCAAACTCTTTTGATAGGAAGACAACTTTCTGACGAAACCCTCTCTCTCACGTACATACACTCACAGACGTCCTGTCCCAGACAAGCTGCCTAATTAGTGACTCACCCACTCCAAACTCTTTTGATAGGAAGACAACTTTCTGACGAAACCCTCTCTCTCACGTACACACACTCACAGACGTCCTGCCCCAGACAAGCTGCCTAATTAGTGACTCACCCACTCCAAATTTTTTTTGATACGAAGACAACTTTCTGACGAAACCCTCTCTCTCACGTACACACACTCACAGACGTCCTGCCCCAGACAAGCTGCCTAATTAGTGACTCACCCACTCCAAATTTTTTTTGATACGAAGACAACTTTCTGACGAAACCCTCTCTCTCACGTACACACACTCACAGACGTCCTGCCCCAGACAAGCTGCCTAATTAGTGACTCACCCACTCCAAATTTTTTTTGATACGAAGACAACTTTCTGACGAAACCCTCTCTCTCACGTACACACACTCACAGACGTCCTGCCCCAGACAAGCTGCCTAATTAGTGACTCACCCACTCCAAATTTTTTTTGATACGAAGACAACTTTCTGACGAAACCCTCTCTCTCACGTACACACACTCACAGACGTCCTGCCCCAGACAAGCTGCCTAATTAGTGACTCACCCACTCCAAATTTTTTTTGATACGAAGACAACTTTCTGACGAAACCCTCTCTCTCACGTACACACACTCACAGACGTCCTGCCCCAGACAAGCTGCCTAATTAGTGACTCACCCACTCCAAATTTTTTTTGATACGAAGACAACTTTCTGACGAAACCCTCTCTCTCACGTACACACACTCACAGACGTCCAGTCCCAGACAAGCTGTCTAATTAGTGACTCACCCACTCCAAATTTTTTTTGATACGAAGACAACTTTCTGACGAAACCCTCTCTCTCACGTACACACACTCACAGACGTCCAGTCCCAGACAAGCTGTCTAATTAGTGACTCACCCACTCCAAATTTTTTTTGATACGAAGACAACTTTCTGACGAAACCCTCTCTCTCACGTACACACACTCACAGACGTCCAGTCCCAGACAAGCTGTCTAATTAGTGACTCACCCACTCCAAACTCTTTTGATACGAAGACAACGATCTGGCGAAACCCTCTCTCTCACGCACACACACTTACAGACGTCCAGTCCTAGACAAGCTGTCTAATTAGTGACTCACCCACTCCAAATTTTTTTTGATACGAAGACAACTTTCTGACGAAACCCTCTCTCTCACGTACACACACTCACAGACGTCCAGTCCCAGACAAGCTGTCTAATTAGTGACTCACCCACTCCAAACTCTTTTGATACGAAGACAACGATCTGGCGAAACCCTCTCTCTCACGCACACACACTTACAGACGTCCAGTCCTAGACAAGCTGTCTAATTAGTGACTCACCCACTCCAAATTTTTTTTGATACGAAGACAACTTTCTGACGAAACCCTCTCTCTCACGTACACACACTCACAGACGTCCAGTCCCAGACAAGCTGTCTAATTAGTGACTCACCCACTCCAAATTTTTTTTGATACGAAGACAACTTTCTGACGAAACCCTCTCTCTCACGTACACACACTCACAGACGTCCAGTCCCAGACAAGCTGTCTAATTAGTGACTCACCCACTCCAAATTTTTTTTGATACGAAGACAACTTTCTGACGAAACCCTCTCTCTCACGTACACACACTCACAGACGTCCAGTCCCAGACAAGCTGTCTAATTAGTGACTCACCCACTCCAAACTCTTTTGATACGAAGACAACGATCTGGCGAAACCCTCTCTCTCACGCACACACACTTACAGACGTCCAGTCCTAGACAAGCTGTCTAATTAGTGACTCACCCACTCCAAATTTTTTTTGATACGAAGACAACTTTCTGACGAAACCCTCTCTCTCACGTACACACACTCACAGACGTCCAGTCCCAGACAAGCTGTCTAATTAGTGACTCACCCACTCCAAACTCTTTTGATACGAAGACAACGATCTGGCGAAACCCTCTCTCTCACGCACACACACTTACAGACGTCCAGTCCTAGACAAGCTGTCTAATTAGTGACTCACCCACTCCAAATTTTTTTTGATACGAAGACAACTTTCTGACGAAACCCTCTCTCTCACGTACACACACTCACAGACGTCCAGTCCCAGACAAGCTGTCTAATTAGTGCTTGTTGTTTAAAGGCAAAAACTTTTCGGTCATCATCACTTTATAAAACGAAGAAAAGAAGATGAGATGATTAAGACTGATAGGAAAGATCAAAGAAAGGGATCTTACTCAAGACTACATAAACAAAAGTGTAGATCCAACTAAGATCCCTCGGGATTGCCCAAATGTATTCATTATGAACGTTAAGGGTCAATACACTGTTTAAATGGCTTTCAATAAAACCAATTGATTCTAGATCTCTTCTAAATACTTCTATGAAAACAGTTATAAAGTAAATCCAATAAAAACTAAATGTAAGCTTTTTAATTTAAACACTGAAGTCCTAACATTGTGTTGGTGAGCAAACAATAGAGTTGATAATAGCAGTTAAGTTTTTATGGCTCACTTTTAACTGTAAATTGATGCGGCTGGATCACACAAATGAGCTTTGTAAAAAATTCAGCCAGTGGTCTTCTTAATAAGGCCACTATCTTAGTTTTGTACTGAACCAATTCTGAAATTAGGTTGGTTTTTATCCCGTTTAAATTATGAAATTGGTCTATAGGATAATTACACTAAGCAGATAAACAGAAAGCATCTATATTTCAGAAGAAAAAAAAAAGAAAAAAACAGTAAAAATTGTGGATCATTTGAACAGTAGTGATTCTTATAAAAATGTTAAAAAAATTGTGTATTTATACTTTTATCTTAGAAGTAATATTATATAATAAATTTAAGAGTTTTGAGTTAGTAATATTGATGTACATGCACATAATACATGTAGATTTGATTTCTGTTGACAACAGAACAGGTTTTTGAACAATTGTTAGATGAAACTGGAGTCCATTTTATTAATAAATTTCCTAAAGAATTAAAGAAGCCAATAAGTTTATATTAAAAATAAAATAATATAACTGCTGAGAATCATTGCATTTTACTCTGTGGACGAGTTTCTTGAGGCCAAACTCATGTTTAATATTTAAATTGTTTTACTTTTAATTTTACAAATTGATATATTTTTAATTGTATATGTGTGTGTTTATTTATATGCAACTTGTTTTCAGTGGTTAGTTGTATTCTTTAAAATTCAAGATTGTTGATATTTGTTATATTTTTATTGTTATAAATTATAATTTCTTATTGACATACAATTGTTGATGTTTCCCTACAACTTGAAACAATGATAAAAAAAAATAAATTAAAACTATTAACCACTCACTGACAGAAAATTCTAAATCTGGAATACTCTGTGAAAAAGTGAAAATGAATTGTGATCAACAGCATAGAATTAAGAATTTCAATTTTTGTTCCTAGACTGGGTGTCTTGTTATTATGAACAACTTAACTTTTTTATATATTCATGATACAACTAACTAATATATTATCAGCTGGTACAATAAGATTTGAAGTAGCCTATAATAAAAAGACTAGATGAGTAAATAAAATAACCAATCAAACAAAATCTAGCAATAAATTACTGCCTTTCAAGATCTGAGGTTACCAATCAACATTGCATAAAGTAACTCACTCAACCACCCTAAAATCAAACAAATTTGTCGTACAAAAATAACCATGGATGCCATTTTTGACAAATATATTTATATACTGTATTTAAGTTGGGTCTAAACTTGCTTCGTTTGTGTCATAAGCGAGTTCTGAAAGAAATTTGTATTTCATTAAATTGGTCTTTTTTTAATGGTAGTTCAGGTCTTTTTTTTGTTAATTATTCCAAAACTATAATATTTTTTACCGGTGATTTTGTACATAGGTTTGGGTCATTAATCTTCAAATTTTACTATTTGTATACCATAACTTCGCGTCTGGACCCGGACCGTCCCCCCTCGCTCCCTCCCTCACCCAGCTGTTTCCGTGATGAGTTACCTACTAGCGTTAACACTGCACTGTTTAACTTTTTTTATGGGATACACAATTTTAAATTTTTTTCGGCATATTAAAAATGTTTAGGAAAATATAAGCAAATTGATACCCAACACGACACTAATGTATGTAAATAGTACGTAAACATGTAAATAATAAGTATGTGATTATGCAAATCGTAGCTGTGTAAAGAGCTTTCTACTGGCGGCTTTTACAAACGGAATAGTGTCGTGTTTGGTATCAATTTGCTTATATTTTCCTAAACATTTTAACTTTGCTGAAAAAAAATTTTAAATTGTGTCTCCCATAAAAAAGTTAAACAGTACAGTGTTAACGCTAGTAGGTGACTCATCACTGAAACAGCTGGGTGAGGAAGGGAGCGACGGGGGGGGGACGGTTCCGGCCGCTCGCAGGTAGCCAAGGGTTCAGACGCCAAGTTATGATATACAGACTATAAAATATTTTGAACAAAATCTGTAGAACAAATTTTAAGGAAGTCGTAATTTCATGTTTTTTTTACATCCAAATTTTGAGTTTTTAAGAAAAAATGAAAAAAGAATTTTAGAGGTGTGGCCAAAATATGCCCACATATCAAATTTGATTCAAATTGAGAAATTAATTGAAATTAATGGCACATGTTTGGTCGGTAGAGTACTGCACAGACAAGACAGATAATTTGAAAATCAATTTTTTGCATGCATTGGATGAATATCTACAAAAAACTTGACATCAATTTGTTGATTCATCCCATAACTTTCTCTATACTACTTATATATGAGAAAATAAAAATGTAATTTTAAAATTAGCTGTAATAATTTTGAAAAAAAAAAAAAATTTTCTTCGTTCATGAAATTACAAATAATATTAATAATGGTATGTATTTATTATCCTCTCTTAAAACTTCCTATGAATTAAATAGATGTGACAAAATATCATCTATATGTCTTGAAAATTGTTTAACTAGACTAAATGGGGAGAATTTTAAGCTCCTGACAAGAACCTAGTCAAAATTTGGTTGAAATTTATTCATGTAAAGTCAAAAGGACAAACATATTCGATAAGGATTTTTTTTCACAAATAGCCTCTTTCCACTGAGACACCCAAATAAATATATCGTGGAACATATAAATTTGACTGAAGTCGTAAAGTACAAGTAGTCTTTTTTCACTGCGACACCTAAATAATTTATCATGGAAAATATAAATTTGACAGGAGTTGTAAAACACAATTACGGTACCATAGCCTCTTTCAACTGACACCAAATAGATCTATTATAGAACATGTAAATTTGACACAATTAAATTCTTTATCCTCCACTGGAATTGAAAACGACTCCTCTTCCTTGGGAAGCATGAACACTAACTACTCTGCCAACTGGAGGACTATCTGATGAGGATATAAAGTCAAGTTGGGTTTTGAAAATGTAATGCAGTAAACCATATTTCTGTTACAGTTTTAAGTTTTGCAAATACTAGAGCAATAAGTTCTTGGGCCTTCCTGTTAATATAATCACTTTGGAGCGATTATATTAATAAAATCAGTTCATTTGTATTTTTACTTCAAAATTTAAAATATTACTGCAAAACTAACCAACTATGGGCTAGTGTATATCCCTATTTGAGCTATGAGATTCTACTCTGAGGAAATTCATCCATTTATAATAGGCTATGCTAAGGGTGTTTATCCTATATAAAAAAAAAAATCGATTCAACTTTTGGTTGGATTAACAAAATTTCAGTCATGTAAAAATGTTTTTAGAGATTATGGATTCTTATAATTACAGTATACATATACCTCCTTTGGAAGTGACCCTTTATTTCAAGTATAAATGTAACTAGGTACAAAACAAGAACATACACGTTTAAAGCATCGATAAATGTTGTAATTATAATCATTCCAAACAGCAGAGGTTAAGTTTGTACAATAAACTACCATCACAAGTAGGTGATTTATTTAATAATAAGCTTCCCGGTTAAAATTTAAAAAATGCACAAAATTAAAATTCTTTTAAAAATAACTTTAATGTCTGTTTTCTGGATCATTTTATTTAGTGAAGGAACTTATGCACCATAATTTATCTAATGGAGGAGATTTCTTCTCAAATGTAAACATACTTTTAAGAATTTATTTTATGTTGTTAAATTGATTTATTTACATATGTTACATGTATATGCATTATTTACATATACTATTTATATATTTAACTTAAATTTTCCTGTTTTTTTTTTCAAATGATAATTATATATTATTATGTAGTTTTTATAGTCATGTGTCACTTGTATTTTTTTTTTTACTTAATGTTTTTTTTAAATTTGCAAGATAACTTTACACCTATCACGGTCTTATAGAACAATACAAAATTAAATGAAATGCACAATTCTTAAACATAAAGTCATGATGGCAAATACAATAGTTTATATTTTGTATAGAAATACAATAACAATTGAACTATGAAAGTGATTCAAGGAAAGTTTACATGGAAATCTTTCAATGAAATGTCTAAAGTGAACAGTATAAAGACAATGAAACAAAGTGTCCTATATTTAAAATTGTTTTCAAGGTCAAACTTTCTCTTTTCTGTGAGAAAATGGAAATCTGATTGAATTTAAAGAATGCATTGAATTCTCAAGATCTAAACAATAGACTTGTTCCAAACAAGATTTCACATCCTTAAGAAAAATGTTGGGATTCAATAATGTGATTGAAATTCATTCATTCATTGTTTAGAAACATAACTCTATTTGGTAATTATGCATTGAAGATTACCCTATTTTGTAGTCTCTAAAAACTATGCAAATTTAAACTATTTACCTTCTTTGTTGTTATTCAGATATTTTTTAACAACACGAAACAATTTTCATGTGTAAAAATCCATTAATATTAAAGAAACTGATACTTTTGACACAAGGAATTAAGGTCTATTTAGGTTATTACGAATGTGTACAATGACAATGTGAGTCAAGTTTGTAACTTCATTACGAGTCTATGTTTACAAAGTTCTGGGAAACAAAGACCTTTAATTTACACGCCATGATTTATACTAATGTAACGTACATCATATAACATAAACATAGACTGGTAATGGAACCACAAACTTGACTCAAGTTGTCATTGTACATATTCGTAATAACCCAAATAAGCCTTAATTCCTTGTGTCAAAAAGTACCAGTTTCTTCAATAATAATGAATTTTTACAGGTGAAAATTGTTTTGTGTTGTAAAAAAATATCTGATTAATGACAAAGTTTTAAGGTAAATAGTTCAAGTTTGCATTGTTTTTAGCGACTAAAAAATAGGGTAAGCTTCGATGAATAATTACCCTTTATTTAATACATATATAAGTTAATTAATAATAACTTAGGACTATGTAATACCCAAAACTTTGAAGTCTACCAACTTTGTGAAATATTGGCATTATTTAAACTTCAATGTGCTAAAGTAACCACACTGTCACATACCTATTTGACATAAAGCTAAACTTGAGCTAACCTAACCTAGTTACATTCTAACCTGTATGTTGTATAGAAAGTTAGGTATGGGGGAAAAGATATTATTAAGAAAAATGTGACCATCTCATTTCCTCATTAAAATTATTATTACTTTTAAAATCAATGTTTTTATGCTCGTATATATCCTACATGTTGAGGGAAACATGTTTAGAAGGTTAAATTAGGGATAAATAAAGTCAAGTTAAGTTTTAACATAAGTTAAAAATATGATACCTCCGCGAATAGGTTAGGTTAGGTTAAAGCCAGATTATGTTATATATTTCATATGTGTAATGTAGTAAATTAACCTCACTTTCTTGACTTTGAGCTTGCATATTTCTAATCTATTGGCACAAGCACGCTTTATTTTTTATGTTTTCTTATTCAGTGGATTGTGCCCTGACTATGTAAAAAAAATTGGGTGTTACCATGTCACGCTGTTCTCAATTACCCAAAAACTAAGTTTTTTTTTAACCTTGACCACCATCATTTAAAGATGAATTCATCTTATAATATTTATGCTTAAGATAAATTAAAGCAAGTTTATACCTTATTTAAACAAGCTCTATATAAATAAATAAGAAGATAGTGTTCAGGGTGTTTCTCACATTCTTACTGACAAGTACTGAACTGATCTTTTTGATGACATTTAGTTTGGTTAAAATTTTGATGTGAATGTGTGTGAGAGAAACTTTATGCAATGTTTTTCTTTTTAATTCATTGGAATAGGATTTAAATTTATAGTTAAGGGTTAGTATATTATTTGCTTATAATGTACACCATTAGCCTACAGTTACTAAAACCATAATTTTAACTTGACAACCGAAAAAATCACTTCAAAACACCAAACCTAACCTATTAAAACTATACAAAAAGTCTTACCTTCAATGCATACTACATGATCTCTTATTTGCTGTGCAACCAAAGTGTCAGGTATAAGTTCTATTAAATCATAAATAGCATAGATAGACGGATGAACACTTTCAAATCTCTGTATCTCTTGTCGTATTGCCAAAGAGTTATTCGAATAATTTACATACGGTTGTAAATTCCTTGAATTCATCGTTTAGGTAAAAAAAACTTCAACCCATATCACTGAAAACACACACGACTGACCTATGCTAAAGAGACCTGTCAAACACTATTATTATATTTATAAATCACAGTATAACACTTTCTTAGGAAAACACTCGACACTTGTATGAAATAAAATGTTAATTTGCATATTTACATCTAAGTCACACTGGTATCATAAGATAGACGATGACAACATAAGCGCTTCAATACTAACTCTACACATCGCCATTGCATTCTTTGATGTTTTTTTGTTGGCAACGTTCATAACATTCTAGGGTGACTAAACAGCATTGTAGCGCTATCTGTTGGAGAAATGTTGAACTAGAAATATGTGGGTGATTTTGTTGGTAATGTGGAAGTTCAGAAATAAATTATTGTTGAATAGATCCTTCATCTATCTGGTCTCTGGTGTGGTTCATTTTCAGTTTGTATAATTATAAAATAGAGTGTAAACTCTCTCTCTCTCTCTCTCTCTCTCTCTCTCTCTCTCTCTCTCTCTCTCTCTCTCTCTCTCTCTCTCTCTCTCTCTTACATCACTCAATACTAATAGTAGTAACACTACATGTTGCGGTGCCTCAATTTTCAGGGTAGTAATCCGCGTTAGCTTCATTCTGATTTTTTTAAAACATATTAACATAAAATTTAATGTGCACACACAACACTTAACACTTTAATGTATACGTATTGTTTTATCTGTTCAAGTTTTAACGACCGATAAACAGTTTTATATCCAATTTCTGCAAGCAAATGGTCAGAATGCTACTGATATTCATCTCCAACCTGTGTCGGGTTAATAAAAATAATGTTATGAGTGACAGTGCTTTGAGAGACCGGTGAACGAAATTCAGGGATGGCATACAAATATACATGACGAAGAAGGAAAAACACTTCATTCAATTAATTGTGACTGATGAATTGTTCAAAAGGTTAAACAAACTATACATAAATAACACCATTTCACTATTTCTCAGCTTTCAGACGATTTCCTTTTGATTTCTAGAACCATTCTATATTATAATTGTTTTATTACTGCCAAATTGGAAGTACTGTGTCAGGTGTCTTTCTAATCATCACAAAAAACAAAGAATCGGTGCGGCTTTGACTTTTCTTTATCTCTATGATGAAAGTAGTTGGATAGAATTGAAACTGGGGATAAGACTGGGTTTGTAAATGTTGAAACACAGGAACAATTCAAACAGTGGACGCATTCTCAACCTCTAAATAAACTCCAAAAATCAAACAAACACTGTCTAACGGAAAATGATGGCTACAGTGTTTTGTGAACACAGGGGAGTTTTTTTTACTGAATTTATGCAACAAGGCATATGAAACACACTGTTCTCTGCATGACAATGCTCGTCCCCTTATGAGTATTTTACTTGAGTTGTTCAAGCGAGAAATTTGTTACCATCGACCATACAGCCCTGATTAGGCATCATGTGATTACTAACTCCTTATAATGATTGAAAGAAAGCCTTGCTTGCTACTCAAATAAATGAAGACCTGATGAATGGAGTTAATACATGGCTGAGTTCATTAGAGTCAGAATTCTTTGATGAGAGAATACAAAAGCCAGTATTTACAGTATCACGAGTGTCTAAATGTAGAAGATATCTATGTTGAAAAATAATGTAGATATGTATGTCACTTTTGTATATAATGAAATATTTTAATCTGTATTTAGTCTCATTTACTGGCCAAAAGGAAGTTAATTTCTGAACAGATCTGGTATTTTGTTCAACTTTGGCATAAAGTGATAAATAATGCATATACTAATAGTGTAACAAATTTCAGACATGGGTAATTTTTCATAAAATTTTTCCCCTATCAAAAAAAAGGAGAAAACATAAAATAAAGTCCTCTAGTCCTTGAATATTCTACTAGCATCAGAGTTGGAAAACATAAGAGTTGGTCAAGAGAAACGTAAATGAAAGAGAGGTATCTAACTCAAGATTACCTGGAAAAAGGTGTAGATCCAGCTGGGTACCTCGGAATTGCCAAACCCTTACTCACAAAAATGAGCTTTTGAGAGTGACACAAATTATGTTTTACTTTATTACAGTAAATTAAAACACTAAAATATTGTATGTTTTACAGATGATATGACTTGGATACTTCTAAGATATGGGAGAAAATTATCTACCAATATTACAAAGCAAAATTGAATTAAATATGGATGTGAAGGTAAGAAAAGAACAGATATATACAGTAGACTAGTGACTATTTGGCCTTCATCTATCTGGTCCTCTATACTATCCTACCCAGGACGTGGTATAATTAATATTAGCCTATTATGTATACACAAATTGAAACTATAAAACAGTAAGTTATAATAGTTTTTGTTTGTAAGCGGCTTTTGAAAGATACGTCTATATCCACAGTAAATGTAGTTTGGTAGTTTGTATATCCCAAGTAATAACAACGAGAAAAGTAGACTATGATTTTTAGAAACTTTTGTTTTGCATGTTACTGTATTTGTTTATTTTTGTTGTATATATTGTCAGGAATATAACACATAAATATATTATTACTAAACATTAGAAATCAAGTAAAAACAGGAAATAATAAACTAAATTGATTACTGTTCTAAGAGTAAAAACCAAAGTATATTGAATTCAACAGGAAGAAGTTTACAATTTATTTGACAAGCTTTTAGACAAAGCGAGGTCAGGAACCTCGCCTTCCTGACTAAAGATAGTTAAACAAAGTAACCAATAGGAAAACATTACATTACCTCAAATTCCGATGGGAATCAAAAAGGATTTGCTGCCAAAACAAAACATGAAAAATAAAGGAGGAAACGTGACAAAATCAACGACATTTGGTCTGTACAAGCCAAAGATCAACAACCAATATCTCAGGAGAATAAAAAGTGTTTCATAAAATAATAAAATAAATCATATAATTCATAAAGTAATGAGTCAAAGTGTTAATTGTGTAAATCTAAATAAGGGTGAATATTTTGAATAAAATGCTGTGTTCAGGAAACTTTTCGTACAGTTCCTGGTTCTTTCTCAAGTAGTAGGTAAACTCTTCCAATGCTTTTCCTATGATTTTTCTTAAAACATTTCTTTCTTTCTTACAATCTTTGTTAGGCACCTTCTTGATATACTTTCAGATGCATATAAACATTCTGTTTTAACTACCAAACTGTAGTGCTTATACTTCACTAAGTTTGAGGGTAACTTAGTTCTATAGTTTTTTATACACATTCTGAAGGCTGTTTCCATATTCCTGGATCTTTCTTCTACAGCTTCTTTTTGTTGTTTGGAGTGATTGTCTTGCTTAGATATTTGAAACTTTGGACTCACCGATTATCCCTGTACTTGGATTTCATCATTCTATCACCTTTTCTTCTAATCAGTCTCATATAATCCAACTTTTCAAATGATTTTGTAAAGCCAGTTTTTCCACAATCTTCTTCATTGTCTCAATTACTTTGGTAAAAAAAAAAAAAAAAAAACAACTACATTATCTGCATAGGCGAGATATTCTAATTGTATCCCTGTTCTTGTGCGACTGATTAGTTTATCTTGCTTCTCCATTCTCTTATGACTTTCTCTAGGACACAGTTGATTAATCATGAGTACAGCCCATCTAGTTTAACTCCTGTTTTTATTTCAAACTGTTCTTAAAGTTCTCCCGTGAATTTGTCTTACGATTCAGAGTAAGATTGTGTTTGTTTGATCAACTTTATAATTGATTGTATAAATATTTGCACACTTTTATCAGGTATCAGTACCCTTTACATTTGTATCAGGTACTTACCAGTATCTTACATAATGAATTAGAAGTATCTAGTCAACTCACCTCTAATTTAGTTCCAACTACACTTACAGATAAACTCAGAAATTGAAATGTGTCAAATTATACGTTTACACCTACCTGTAATCATATTATTCTTAGAATAATATAATCTCCTTCAAATTTTCACAATCATCCGATGAACCAGCTCTGATACATTTCAAGATCTGAACTAAACTAAACAGTGTCATCTTTTGTATAAGAGGTGCTCAGAGTCTAGACAGCAATAAAAACCCTTAACTCTATCTTTAAATGCTCAAATGATTTCCTTAGACAACCAATTGGAAACAATGTTAAGCTAAATTGAAAAATTATATTATATTATTTATTTTTTCTCCCTGTTTAAAAGCGAAAAACATCTCGCTCATCATTGCCACATAAAAAAAGTAAGAAAGGAACATAAATTAGTCATTAACCCTTGAATACTCCAATAGCATCAGAATTGGAAAAGATCGAGAGTTGGTTCAAGTGAGACCTGATAAGGAAAATGAAAGAGACATCTAACCCATGGAAAAAATCTTGGGTACTTTGTAATTGCCCAGGCCATACTCATTAAAGTGAGTCCCTGAGGTAATATTTCATAAAATAATAATAAAATAAATTCTTAGTGCAACAACTTGTCATAAGCTTAGGTGCCTAGCCAGTTTTTCATCATGTGATGCACATGAAGCAAACGTACAACTAGGCACTTCTGGTACTATTGGTCAAATTTAGCAGAAAGTAGATTAATTGCTTGGATATGTGGAGAGCGCTTATAGAATTTTTCTGAACTTGTGGAAAAAAAAGGTCTTTTGAATTATTGTCTTTTAATGTTTAATCTTCATTTAATAAATATTTATATATTTAATTTTCTATGTAATAATTGTGTTTCAAAATAGCTAAACTTAAAAGCATTTTCGACTCTTCATTTTATAGATTTATATGTTGTGGGATCGGGGAATATATGTTTTTCCATATGTTGATTAAAAAAAAATACATTGGTGGAAGTTTGCAAAAAACCCCTTTTAAAATGGAGAGAAAATATAGCTATACCTAAAGTGTTAACATAGTAATCAGAATAACAAAAGCAAACTTAGCTTAGGATAATGTGCTGTAACTAAATTTATTGTTTTTGTGTGCTGCATAAGCAAGCAGTTTCATTTATGAAAAAAATGTTTCAAATATTGCTTAAACTTTCTCTTATTCTTATAAACACAAAAATATGGTATGAAATAATTGTAAATAAATTCATTAATTGTTCATTTTACAGAAGGCCTTGGTCTCAGTATAATTTTATACCAATCCATAAACATGCTTACATTCTCCCAAAGAAATATTTTCATTATAAATAAAAAGTATGGATTGTTTACAACATTGAGTTTTATGAAAGACAGCTGTTAAGGTTGTTTGTAAAAATATTCTTTCATCTTTATTTGTAGGGATTGCTGAAATAAGCCACTAATAACCCTTTACTGGTACCATATTTTTTCTAACTTATCCATTGTCATATGTTCTCCCGGAACACGGTGTAAAAATGGTTGATATTCCAAATTAAACAATTTTAATGTTCTCATCGGAAATACAGATTTATTTCTTAAACATTTTTGAATAATGTAAATACAGACAAATTTTATTTCAATCATCGTGTGTTTAGTCACATTCAAACGAAAAAAAAAGTCAAATAAATTTTTCTTTTTATTACTACAAAACTAAATAAACATAAAACATAAGATAAATCTCAACAATAACATGTCCCAATACATGCAACTACTTGCCTTTATTAATTTCATTAACTCTTAAATCGAAACTTTATTTTTTATCCATAAAAGTCTGTGTGAGCCCTTAACTATTTTAAACATGATGTACAAAACCTAATGTAATGGTTAGTATTTTAATTGTAGTTACACTAATTCAAAGAATGTTGACTTCAAGTGAAATGCCAATAAAAATGTAATCCACTTAAAAATACAAAAAATGAAGTACAATCCAAATATAGTGTAGAACGAATTGTTAGAGAAAATAATCAATTTAAATATTGGATAAAAACTAACACATGAAATATGAACAAAAAACTGTTTAAAATGTATTTAATTTTGATATTTTAAATTTACTTTTTCTCAATTTAAATAGGGTTCTACACGAGCACACTATTGTCCCCTATACAAAATTTCATGTTCCTGTCTAATTTGTATGGCCACTATCGTGCTTAAATACAGATGAAAACACCTATAATTATACCCTATATTAAGTACAGTATATATTGTTACGAGTATATTACATTATAGTCTATATAATAATATTAATAATAAAATAGTACAGAAAATAGAAGTGTTTATTTCTTACATGTTACCTTACTACTCAAAGGTTATCAATACATTTTTTTTAAAATACATACGTGAAGCCCTCAAAAAGAGGCTCTCAATATCTTTAACAACTTTTGACACATACAATAATATTAACTAGTTCACTTGATTAAACCATTGATTTTTGAAATATATTTTTCAATTTAATATATCTTCAGTAGTTGTTCTTTTCAATCTTCTCAACCCATTATGATTTAATAGACGGTTAATTGTATATTCTGTAGACAGAATCAAGGAATAATGGAATTTCTTGGTTAGTTTGTGTATTTGAATGGAACTTATATTAAGATCTTTGTGTAATTGTCTATTTCTAACAAACCAACGTGAAATTATAGCAATCGGTAGAATTTTGTTTAGTAAACATTGAATTTTATAAATACCTCACATTTGACATCTATATGTGTTTTAAGAGAGATGTGTGCTAATTAATTTATATACCATGTGTCCAAAAAGTCCCACCCCCCCTATTATTTTTTTAATTAATGGAAATAGACAGATTTGCTTTGGGGAAAGTTTAGATAACCAAAGGAGGAGTTTTTTGAAGTATCAAAATTTTCAACCCTTACCCCCAAAATGGGGTAGTTTAGGGGTAAGGGATCACTCAATAGGGGTTGCTATTTAAAATTATTGACTTACCCCCAATCTACCCCATTTTGGGGGTAAGGGTTGAAAATGTTGATACTTCAAAAAACTCCTCCTTTGGTTGTCTAAACTTTCCCCAAAGCAAATCTGTCTATTTCCATTAATTAAAAAAATAATAGGGGGGGGGGTGGGACTTTTTGGACACATGGTATAACAGAGTACATTTTGTTTTAATTTTTTATTTTCAATTATGGGATATAGTAGAGTAAGTATAGAATGAACTTGAGATAGTTTGTTGTTAATATGAATATTCCAATTTAAACTTTTGTCCAAATATAGGCCTAGATTTATTATTGCTTTGTCTGTTAAATTTCATAGCTGTTAAAATTGTTTTAGGGTAATTTGGAAGGTTGGTGTAATTATCCGAAAAATATTTTTCCTTATCACTTGATGGGGCGTGTTAAGCACTATTTTGAGAACCAATCTGTTATAGTTTGTATATTACGCTGTAGGTTATTTCCAGCAATTAGTACATCGGTATGTTGGTAAACTAAAGTATTGTCATCAACATACATAGCTGTCTGTTAGTTGGGGGAAATTATAGATGAAAATATTGTAAAGTGTTGGACCTAAAATGTTAGGATAAAAGAGTAAAAGCAATTTAATCGTACTCTAAAGGTCCTGCATGATAGAAATGAAGAACTAATGTTAAACACGTACAAAAGAATGCCAATCTTATACAATTTGTAAGGAAGATCTTGATGTTATACTCTGTCTGTACAAATGAGACTTTAAAAGTGTCACCACATTAAGAGGTGTTGGCTGAAAGAAAATACAAATCTACAATCATATTATAGTGTACACTATTGTTTAATTTTCTTAAATTTCAATTTTTAATTAGATTTAGCACGGTCAATTATTTTTGTTAAAGTTCAGCAAACTCCAGGCATGGTAATGAAATATTTAAATTCAGAATAAAGCGGTCAGCCATGGATCAGCTGATTGATTCTCACAACAGCAAAGGCTTAAAGTTTTATTTTGAGAATAAACATTACGGATTTTACTTCATTAATTAATAAAACTGGTTAATTAGGATAATCGGTATCGGTAAAATAGATGGAAAACTATAAAGCCCAATGGAAAACAAGACAATTTACCCCTAACATGAGTGCATCAGGGTTACTACTATCTCTTAGTGTTATTGTGGCTATGTTTAATGGCAAATATATACAGTAATATTCTTCTTAACTTAACGATTTAATTATATTTATAATTATTTAGATATTTATTACTAAGTTATAAAATTAAGTCTCTGGTTAGACCAGTGAAAAAATGCTTATTAATGTTCAGTGTTAGCCAGCATCATGGGTAAAAGTGGTTGAAAGTAAATCCTGGTTATGAAAGCTATAATTACGTTGACAATTATAAATTACCTATAATGGATTAGATTTTGTATGGCTAGGAGAGGCAGGGTTACCTTGGAAAGTGGTCCTTGGTATTACATAGTAGTACACATGTAAGAAAATACACACAAAAAACACAAATGTTCTGAAATATTTCGTAAAAAATGTTCACTTTCTCAATCAGTAGAGTATAAAAAGAAGACACTTAGCACAGATCCATCCTAGATTAAAACAATTCTTTCTTACTTTACACTCTACTGATTGAGAAAGTGAACAGTGTTTAAGAAATATTTCAGAACTTTAGTGTTTTATTGTGTTTTCTATTTGTGTAATATTAGGTAATACCAAGGACCACTTTTCAAGGTAAGCCTGTGTCCATACAAAATCTAAACTAATAGGTTATGTGCCCTATTAAACTCTAACCTAAATTACTTATAATAAAATTAATAGTCGCATAAGTGCCCCATGAGAGGCCAAAAAAACTAGCGATGATTTCAACTAGAAAATACAATATTTCCTTGATCAAATCTTCACAGTCAGCGTCAGGACAAAGTTCTTGAAAATTGACTTCTTGTTTACCAAAGTGTAAAACTGTTCCATTGTTGTCGTCTTGTGTGATGAAGAGATCTAGAGTTGAGTTGGGATTGATTTGAGTATTAGAATTTTTATCGTTTTCCCAAGTATTGCGTTGTAAATGCTTGTAGGTTTTCAGTTTTGTTGATAATTCTTTGGCTTTGATCTGGATTGAAGGTAATGATGAAGACTGCACTACCTTAAAAGATACAAAACATTATTAAATTTCTTTCTGGGAAATTATAAAGGCAGGAATAATAAATGTATATAAAACACTTTTATTTTTTAGTATAACCAGAAATTTAATGAAACTTGCCGACCATGGTTTCGCTAGTTACATGTGAAGGTATTTTACAAGAATGGTTGTACTAAAAAAAAAAGTGTTTTATTTATTACAATGGAATACCACCAAGTACCTACGGTCCTTAGCATAAATAGCAGGAATAATAAATAATGCTTATTATTTGAACATGTGCTTAGAAGAAACAAGGCACAATTTTTGGTACTTTGACTCTTGGAAGGGCAGAATAATTTCACATCCTTATAAAAACTCTCACTCCCTTCACTTGTGTTGGGAACTCAACCCTAGTGTATCTTGTAGTTGTTTATATTGTCCTTCACTTGCTTTGTTCGTATCACATTCATAATAAGCATTGCTGTCGTTAATTGAAATCAAATTTTCAATTACGGCAATTACACTTCATTTAAGGCCCAAGCTACAATTTATACTCGTATTTACTTATGATTCGTCATACTAGTTTTTGAGTTATTAACCCATATTGAGTTGCTCGGAACAATAGAACAATACTGGTTATCGTGGCCCAAAGTGACAGTGACTTGCTGGATATGTTATACACTTCAGCACTGTCTTTAATACTGACAAGTGATTCTAATCATTTCCATTATTCTTGATATTAATAAGAATAGAACAAATTACAGTTCAAAAGATGTCTGTGAACAATCATCAATTGAGTGATTTTAGAGAGAACCAAATTTCTAGGTTTGATAGTACTGTAGATTCAAAATTAAATTGTAAAAATCATATTAACTGATTGTTCACATAAAATTAAATTTCCCAATCTACATTTTAAAAATTACCAAATTATTGATTTTTAGCAGTTTTGAGAATAGTATATTATGGTCAGTGCCGGATTAAGAACCTGGGGGCCCCAAAGCGAGATAGGCAAGGAGGCCCCTCCAACCCGACAACCCCCCCCCAATTAACCCGTGGCCAGTGCGGGAGGGTGAAGGAGCGAATTCTGGTATTCACGGTTATCTGTATCTAGTCGGCCTTGGATTCTTCTCCTGCAGCAGCCTTCACCCGTTACTCACCGATACTGAAAATACCTCGACCCCAACGTACGGCGATATCGACAACGGTCAAAGTTATTGTTTTGTTAATCATTACATTATGCATTTCTGAGACCTTCCACTACCCCACTTATTTGATTTTATGATACTTAAAGTTTCAGACCGTCATTTCTCACTTCATTGTTTATTTTATACTATTTTAATATTTTTTTGTTAATCCCTCGGGGGCCCCAAAGCGGCCGCTTCGTCTGCTTAGTGCTTAATCCGGCACTGATTATGGTTTATTTTACTGTCATGTATAATATAATGTTGCGATATGGGTAATGAATAAAAAGGAAGTATGATGAACATATTTTAAATAAAAATGTATGGAGTTTGGGATATATTTAGTACGAAGTCAAAGGTTCATGCCATTTTCTCTTCCAAAAACTGGACAATTAAATTTTTCCTTTTATTTATATTTTGAGTGTTAATATTGTATTCTAAGTTTCATACAGAAACAGACCCGAGTCAGATATAGATATACGTATAACACAAGGAAAACACACAAACTAAGCATTCCAAAACACTGGCTTGCTTAAACTGCTGAATCACCAACTATTTCCAACAAATCTTGACTTGTGAGATGGTATACTTATGAGTTATATGTAGTTTCGTTATTGTAGCTCGTGGATCACTGAAGATGGCAACTTTGTCATTACTCGTGTTTGAATAAATAAACATACTATTTGTGATCAAATTTGATTCTATCAGCTATTTCCAGTACCATCCTCCACAACTGTCTTCCACAGAAATTAAAATAATAACGACAAAAGGTCTTTTAATGGCTGTCCCATGAATTGCTTTATTTATTAAATAAGGGTTAATGGAATAACATTATATTTTGTTTCATTTCATTGTATAAATGTTAAATGATTTTATATCAATGTAATTTTATATTGAACAAACAAACAAAATAGGATATTTCCCGTCATTTGTGTATATAAAAACTAATTCATAACTTTTTCTAAGAGTATAAATCAACTCTCATTATCAAGTGTAAACTCTCATTATCTAGAATATGAAAAATACATTTAACCCTTAGCACGCGTATGACAGGATTTCACGTAACCCTCAACTTGACCGGTAACGTGTATGACGGGATATCTCGATTCAACACTATTTGACTTCTGCAGGCATTTTTAATTTGTTTAAAGTCCAATAGAGTGCTGGGAAATGTCCTATTGATATATTGTGACACTCCCACTACGGTATTTGTTTTCGATCAACCATGCACCATTTTGTGTTCTGCCCCAGCGCGTATAACGTGATTTCTCGTCTCAGTAAGCTACGACGGTCGGTCAGTTGTGAAATGTTTTGTGTCAGTGTTATAACCGCTATAGCTGTTCATTGTTGATTTGTTTAGGCCGTATTATTGTTTATATGTATATTCAGTCTATATCAGTAATTATTTTGATGTCCTGAATGTAGATAATTATTATGAGCAGTAGAAAGATATTTTTGATACGGTATGTTGATTTTTCTCAAAATCTTTTTTTTTGTAAAATTTACTTGTTTGATAAAATTCAGGTTATTTTGAATTAAATAGTATACTTTTATATAAAAAAAAATAATATGATTTGTTTGTAAATATAAAAAAAATATATAATCTGTTTCATAGGGCGCACAGTGGAGTATTTGTACGCAAATCATGGCCAAAAAGGCAAAAATTTTAATTTGCTCAATAGATGTAAAAGTTATATCGCCGTAAAGGTGACTAACTGGCGCATCTGACTACGTCTACCTCGGGCGTCTGAGTCACATACGGTGCGACCTACAGCCAGTTGAACATCAGTCACTGCTTGTTGTGGGCGTGACTTTTTGAATTAATTGCTCAATTGCATGGTTTTGTAATATATTTTTAGTTTGACCATTTATTGACGAATCTCATTTAAACTTCGTACACCTGTTATTTAAGGTAAGTTCTTTAATTACATTAATCTTGGTTAGTTATATATTTCTAAATTCCAGTTTAAAAAAAATGCTTAAGTACAAAAAGCCTTAAGAATTTGTATTTTTTTCTCAAATTCAAATTTTAATAAGCTTTATGAAGGTGTGTCAGGCACTGTCGGGCACTTCTTTTACCAGAATCTGAACATTCATGCTCAGGTAAGACCAATGGAAAGAAAATAATTTGCGCATATATGTGCCATTTTTATTTGTGATTTTTTTTTTAATTCAATGTTTTTTATCTACGAAAAAGTACTTGATTTTGATGATCTGACTATTCAATATTTTCTCTAGTAAAACATTAACCTAATACACTTTTATGCACTCTGTTATTTTTATGTGTGTAGTTTTATGTGTGTTATTACATGTTAACTTATATTTGTGCATTCATATAAAAAATTAGCTAATTTCCATAGGAAGAAAATTAGATATTTGAGCAAACTCAGACCTGATAGTGCAAAATGAGCACTGATCATGACATCTAGAACACGTCTTGTGCCTTCATTCATAACTATATTTATACGTGAAGAATTTTATTAAATTATGTATAAGACTTTTTTTAAATCATTGGGTACCAAAGTCATTAAAAAGTACGGTATGTGACACATTTATGATCCCATAGAATCTGTTAATGGATTACCTTTGTCCTCTTATAACTTATTTTGTTCTTTTATTAGACAAAATTAATTATTACTGTAATTAAATATTAATTCAATTTCATAGTTAACATTTAGTATATAAACTTTAAGTATAACTTTAATAAAAACACATAATATGAAGAGATTAGGAAATTCACACTTACACGTCAGCAATGCAGATGGGTGTTGCAATTATGTAATACGTTTTAAATAAGTAACTTTTTTTACTCAATTTCATTAGCCAATAACTACCCAATATTCTTGTTTAACCTAGGAGTGTGTTATTATTATTGATTGCTTTTCAGATTTTGAAGATGGAAGTTGAGTATACTAGAAGGTCGCTTTACAACTTTTTCAAAGAATCTCCCGAACGAATAATAGAGGACAAGCTCCAGTTCATGGAAAGAAGAGTAGCTGTTATGACAAACTGCCCCGGTGACCAGCAAGGCTCACTCACTCGCTTATTAAGGTATTTTAAGTCCAACAGGGAAGTATGCAACAGAGATGTCCTCAATAGACTGCTTTTGAGCAGTGATCCTCTGTTAAGCTGCTCACGTTCGAAATCAAGAAAAAAAAGTCAGCCATTTTCAAGTGAAACACTGAAGCTTCTCCTTCCCGAGCAATCTGTCTACGACTCAGAAGAAGATGAGGATCTAGATGACAAATAAGATGATGGAGAAGAAAAGGAAATAGACTTTGAAGAATCTGATTAGCTTCGCGCACAAAACACAGTAAAATAGGTCAAATGTACCATTATGACTTTAATTTCAATTTATTTGAAAATGTTACTATAAAATGTAAAATATTACAATGTTATTAAGATGTTTTTTCCCACCTGTAAATATTTATAAATACAACAATATTCTTTGAGTATCTTTTTGTCTTTTATGCCTTTTTTGTAAGCACATAAAACTAAAAATTTATTATTAAAACTGTTTTACAAATCAAGCATTAGTAATAAATAAAGTGTAATAATAATATTTAGCGTACTTATCCGCAAAAACTCTGATATTAAACTAATTTTGGCACACGTTAATGCTTTTTAAACACATAATTTTTTATGTAAAAAAAAATAAATAATAATAATTAAAAAAATATGTGTTTGAAAAGCATCAAAGTATGCGAAAAGTAGTTTAATATCAGAGCTTTTGCGTAAAAAGTACACTAAATATTATTAAATTCGATTAAAAATTAAAATCACTTAAAAAATAATTTTGGCCACGTTTGGAGGTCGAATACTCCACTGTGGGGCGGTCAAAAATGTGAAATTAATTATTTTTTCTTGTTTTAATCTGTAAAAAAATAAAAAAAAAAAAAAATTTAAAGCCAATCTACATTTTTTTTACTAAATATATCTGTAAGAACCCAAAATAAAATAGAACTTTAAACAATTACAAAAAAAATTTTTTTTCCTAATAGCATGTTATGAGTAAATAGCCTAAATTGTTATTCAGCGTGCTAAGGGTTAAAAATGCCAACATAGCTTAGTAGCCTAAAGGGGTGTGGTGGAAACTAAAACTAACACTTGTAATCTAAAAAAGCTCTTATCTCACTTGAAGTAGAAAAATAAGGAATGCAGGCCTAGGGCTAGGTTTGAGCAGTCACAAAGGTGATCTGGAAAACCACAAATCACAGAACTACAAACAAGAGCACAGCTGACTAATAGGGGTTGTCATGTGCCAACAAAGTGGTGACTTAATGTTTTGTTGGGGTTGAACAACCTTTTTACTCCCTCTTTCAAAAGTTTACTTCATAACTGTGTCCTCACACCTAATGAAGATTAAGGAGAATAAATTTCACCATTCTTTAGTAGAGCAATTTTTATTTATCGAAGCCATAACCACCTTATTTCAATACTTGTTTGTCTGATAGGATTGTCAGCCAGCTTTATATATAAGGCTTCAATTCCAATTAGTACCTTTTTTCCCAGTGTATTATCTTTTGCTCTTCCCAATTGAATTTATTATTTTCAGATCAAATATGTTTGGTTAGCTTTGATTTATTTATTATATGTAATGTGGGTTCTTGTGAGGTGAGGGTTCAAAAAATATATGTCAAGTTGTTTTGCGATATTATTCATTTGAGGTCCCTTGTGTATGTACGTCAGTCATCTCTCATATACAGCCCAAACCGGGGGATTGGTTTTAATCAAATTTGGTATGTAGGCATATTTGGGCTATACATTTTTTTATTTTTTGATTGTTTAAAATTTGTAGATAGCTGCTATAAATTTCTCTATTCTTTGAAAGCAATAATACAATAAATTATCCAACAGAGATGAAACAAAACACACGAAATTACAATAATATTAGGAAAATTATAATAGCTTAATAAATTATAATATTAATAATTTAAAACTGCGCTACCATTCGGACCTATTTCACCAAAAATTTCAGTTTAGTAGTTTTCAATAGAAAAGAGAAAATCAACAGTGCCATCTTTCATTTTATAGCTTATTTTAAACAATATATATTTGTTTTACTTGTATCAAACTTGTCTTAAACATGATAAAATCAAGTTTAATTGATGGCGGTCAGAATTCATTTAAATTTTTTGTAAATTATTCTTTATCAGTAATTTTATATTATTTGTAATGTGTCAACTGGTTTGGCGTTAATCTTCACTATTAAAAGAACTGGGTAGAGATAATTTTGAGAAATTATGTTTTTTTATAACAGATACACAACTGAGTTTTTGTTTTTTTTATCTAATAACTCATGAACTGGCAATTTTGGAGAGATTTTGTGTTTTTTCTATTATGTCTTGAGTTAACTAAAAAATGCCTTGAAATATAGTCAAAATATGCTCACATACCGTACTTAATTTTTAAGCGGTCCACTAATTTGGATTGTAGAATACTGCACAGACATCAGACATCTTTTCCAAAATAATATTTTAGATTCAGATTACCTAGAAACGGATATTTCCTAAAAAAAAATCGACTTTGATTTTTTTAACTCATAGTGTTAACTTTTTCTTATTCTATGTATGAGTGCGAGAGTAAAAATTGAAAGTACGGTTTTCAAGTAGACAAGAAAAGCAAAATTATCCTGATAGCTTTCATTTCACAATATTCTCGATAAATATTTTTTAAATCAAAATTTATGTTTTAGTCTTACTGCCAATTTTAAATTATACAAACAATTTAAAAAAACCCACGAGATACCATTAAAATATGCCCATATCTCAAATTAAACAAAATCAGTCTATTCTGTTGTTCTGTAGGCTCCTGCACTGACACTGTTCCAAAACTACATTTTTATTTCTCTGTAGATCCTTGTAGAAAACTAATTTCCTAATACACCACATAATTATTTCTATATAAGTGAAAAAATAAAATGAAACTCTGAATACTTACATAATACTGTGAAACTAGTAGAACCAGAAACACAAACAACAATCCTAATTTTGAACTCATGATGTCTATACAATAAGAATTGAGAATGTTACTTATATAACTATAATAAGCAACCCTGAATTAAAACCGATTGACAGATTAGTACCAGCATAGTGTTATCTCAGAAAACAAAGTGACAATTGACAAGGTTATGATGGTGTATTTTGTGTTTGTTACATGTGTTTTTGAATGTTATTACTGTTACTTTTACACTTCCGTTAAAATAAACAATGGACAAACATTCTCACACAAATGCAAGTACCAAAGTAAAAATAGGGAGGGGGTGGAATTGTGTAAATCAACTTTTGTGAAAATTAAGAAAAAATATTTGGAAAATATTCATATTTTTAATTGTTGTGTACCACCATGGCAGTTGGTAATGATTGGTAACTTATATTATTATGTTCAGGGTGAATATAAATAAATTACATGACAAAATAGAGTTAATGTAATTGTTAGCCGAGGAACTGGATCAAGATTGCAAAAGGATTTTAGGAACAAGGTTTGCTTTAGTTTTGGACCAGGAACCAACACTTTTTTGGCAGGAGAGAGGACTCAAAAGGGCCCGCACAGCCCACTCTCCCTGTGACCCTTATGATATAATAAACAAAGACCAGAGCACTGTGGTGACAATATATACACTTTCATGTTAGACGCTTATAGCTATTACAACAAAAAAGTTGTCATCTTCAGAGAGAATCTTAACAAAGACATCAGAGGGAATCTTAACAAAGTCTTTGTTAAGACTTTGTTAAGATTCCCTCTGAAGATGACAACTTTTTTGTTGTAATAGCTATAAGCGTCTAACACGAATAAACATTTTACTTTTGACAAAATGTTTGTCATTTGTTATTTTGATTATTCGCAAGTGTGGTAAGGGACTTTTGAAAGTGTACTTATTATCTAAAATGAAAGGTAACCCGACTTCTACACAGGCTCCATATAAATCCAGTGAGGACTAATGTGTTTTTTTTTTAATTGCAAGGAGGACCAGGATTCCAGTCCTGGTTTTGCCTCTCAGATATGAAGCTTATTGTACACTCTTACTTACAGATCATACTGTTTCAATGCAATCTTCGGTTTTTGAAAACCGTGAGATAAATTTGATATTTTTCTCTAGTTATTTTATCTATTCTTGGTTCTACAGAGCGCCTAGGCAGGACACATTTCCCGTTCATAGCTGGACAGCCCAATATTAAGTGTTGAGCTGTCTCCTCAGCTTCACCACATTTTCAATCCATTGATCTGGCATGTTTAGCTTAAGGACTTCCTCTGTGTTGAGTCTTGAAGGATCCTTGAAGATCCTCTTAGGCTTTACATTGCCTTCAATTCTCTTCCAAGCTTTCTGATGTTCCATCGAGATCCACTGGAAAACACACCTACATGCCGAAGTATATGATACTCCACATGCTGGTTCTGACTGATGATGAAGGTCTGATGATTAACTCATGCTTTAATGCACCTGTCTGCCTACCTATTCCTAGTAACACAACAGGTCCGTGAGGACCATGGGGTCAGGATTACAAAAATCTTCAGGAACTACAGATGCCCTATAAAAATTCTCTTCCTATTCAACTCCTCCCCATTAGAACAGAACCGACAGGTATCCTGTTCTAACAACCCCATTTACTTAAAGTAATATCTCACTGGGCAATAACTGGTCAACAGACCTATTTTATTATTTTTTAACTTTATTACAGTTTTTATTGTTAGATCATTTAAAATCCATAATAACTTCAACTAGTTATAAATTCTAAAATAACAATACAAATACAACAATAAATTAAATAGAGAAAGAAACAATATAAACAAGTAATTCAGTTTTTATAACTAAACGAAATAATTAATAAATTATAAATGTCTACCAAATGATAAAATAATACTAATAAAAAAACCATGGCAGTTAATTAAAACAAAACAAATTAATTTAAAACTGAACACTTTTTAAAATTTAATTCTATTTTTTATTTAACTGAAAACATTCAAAAATAACCGAACTCTCTTCATTATTATTTAATTAAAAAAATAATTTTATTTATTTATTTTTACTTAGCAAAATATCTCTCAAAGGAAAAAGTTCTCTCGTTTAAAGACAAAAACCTCTCGATCATCATCGACTTATAAAAAAAAAAAAAAGGAAAAAAAGGACATCAAATAAAGATTCTTATATCCACTCTAATAAATATTTGAGGGCATATTTTAATAGCATCAGGGTGGAAGAGAAAAAACGTCAAGGGTGATCTGATTAGTAAGAGAGGGATCTAACCCGAGAATAGTTGAAAAAAACAATACATAACGTTCTGCTTTCTTCCACATGTACAATCTCGATATGCCCATGAAAAGAGCTTCTCAGCTTGGTACATGGAAAACCTTTCCTGTTTCCTTGTTCCACGCGATAGGGGTAATAACAGGAGGGAAGGTGGTTTTTTGTGAGTAAGAATCTCACACTATTGGGAAGAGCGAATTTCTCCCTTTGTCTTTTGAAGATTTTCCACCTATCCTGCGAAATTAAAAAAAAAAGTTTCAAGTGCAACTTGAGTGTTCTTTTAAATATTGAACTGACAGAGATCTGCACTGTTTGGTGCAGCCCTTTCTTGGTAAATGAATAAAGTAGTAGAAAACACCATCTGTATAGTGCTGCTCAAGTTTTAATAGTTTCAAGTGCAACTTGAGTGTTCTTTTATTTCCATTCAAAATTAAAATTAATCATTTTAATGAGGTATTTCACCAAGCCCCCCCTTTTTAATATAGGCATTAAGAAAAAATAATAATAATAAGGTATAACTATTCTCTGAGGATTTGTTTTTATGTTATTACGTTTAGACTTTGATTGGTTTATATATTATACAATGTGTCCCAAAAAACTGAACAACTTGTAAGCCTAATTTAGGCCTACTCCATACAGGCATATTCACTGACCTGAATTTTGCACTTAATATATATATAATTTTTGACAGAAATATTGAGTTTTGGTACCGTACTTTAAAAGTGTCTTCCAAAAACAAATATGATCTAATTCTTTCAAATTAAGGTAGATAGTAACAGATTTCATGATTTTTCGTCATTAAATTCAACCGGATTGCACAATCAATAATTACTATTCGAACTAAATCTGATATTGTAGTGGAAAGGAGTATTAGACTTCTATATAATTTACATAAAGTAATAGTATTCGAGTCTGGTGCGATAAGTTTATGACTAAGTTCCAACCCTCTCTCCCTCTCTCTCTCTCACTCACTCACTCTCTCTCTTCTCTTCACCTCCACTGCAGTCGAAATACAAGAGTTTGGTGGGGAAGGAAAGCAAGAAAATTGGGCCTAGAGTTTTAGCTAAATTTGACAGATATGTCTAAATGATTAAGATAATAAGATAGACATGGCACGCTTTACTGAATTATCACAGACTTTTTGCTATAAAAAAAAGCTATTTCGATTAATTCAATGTAAAAAAAAAGGTGCAAAAATATTACGCTATTTTTACCCTAAACCATCCAACAAAAAAATTAAAACCTTCAAAAATTATTAGACACCATTGTCAGTGAAGTTTTTATAGTATATATTTATATATTTTACAAATACCTCACTATCAGGGCCATATAATTTGATATAGTGGCATGCAATTTGGTATACCCAGTCTGTCGTTATTCCACAGGTCCAATATATTTTGATGGTGCCAATGTAATACCCCTCCTAAATAAAACAGGCCAATCAGCGCTTTTACCCTCACTGAATATGATGTATTCTTAGCGTCTCTCTCACAAATAAAAGTATCTTTGATACCGTTTATTTTTTGGTTTGTATTAATAACAATTTTATTTATGGTTTCTGCATGGAAAAAGAGATTCCAGTAATCTATTTCAGTTTTAGCATTGTTTTGCAAGTCTAAGAGGGCCTGGTTGTTGGGTGACCAAATTGTGGGATCTACTACGAGATGTTCGTCTTTGTGGCCTGTCTGACCAAACGTTTGGGTTGAGTCCATCATTACCAAAGCTATAAATAAGTCTTGTTCACTTAAATTCCCTTCTTCCTGATCTTCATCAAAACTTTCTTCATATGTATTTGTTTCTTCACCATTGCTGACAGTTTCTTCTCCATTATCTATATCACTAATATCATCACCAAAATCACTATAACCAATGTCTGATACACTCTCCAATATATTCTTAGTTCTTTTTTGTAATTCATTTCTATATACAAAAAACAACATCCAATAAACAGCTAAATATTTGACTAACGCAAGTGTGTGAAAATTGCTAACAGGCCAGCAATAGGTTAGGTACACAGTTCACAGTCACTGACAGGTGCACACTGGTTACAGAAAAAGCTAAGATCAAGTAAACCACTGTGGCCCTGAGGATTAGATGGGCTGCCAACCCTGCAACACCAAATTTCCCTAAAAAAATCAATCACCCTGCAATTTTCCACGTGTGCGACTACTCACGTGTTAAAGTAGAGAGTTCCCATGAAGGTTGAGAAACTTCAATCGTTGTAAAATCGACGCCCAGTAAGGTGCAAACTATGTTTACTGTAAATTTGAAATTCTACTCAAGATGTTCACTTTAATCGTTGTAATTATAGATACCGTACGTTTTCACCCAAATAACCATCACTTAAAGTTTGGCACAACATTTTCTGATCATTCTGTATACAAATTTAATATTACATTAAATAATTTATTTGTTCTTGAATTATTGCATTATTTACATTAATTAATAATTGACTTTTACAAAAACAAAAACTTAACAAATGAAACATTATCAGTTTATTCACACTTCATGTACAATACATTTTCCATTGGCTTACGATACATTATTTAAATAATAATTATAAAAACCATTGTTGGGTTTATTTAAATACATACCAAAAAAAGAAGAATATAATAGGCTTATTGTCCTAGTAAAGTAGTTAAAACAGATTGCTTCTCTGTATTAGTCTTTAAAATGTTATCTGTTAAGGTCAAGGTTAATATTTTCTGTCTCTCTCACTCTAATATCAGAATCACTCCTTTCTAAAATGTAAGATCCTGATCAATTTGGTCCATCATCAGCTGTTGTAAGGCACATAAAAATAATGTGAAAATGTTTCACTTCTAAAATGAAATATTTGAAAGTGTTCTGTTTAATAATTTATGGTGTTCTTGAAGTTTAAAACAAAAGAAAATTATTTTCTCTTAAAATAAAATCTTTTTATAAAACAAAGCATGCCGTTTTTGTTTCTAATACCAGTTTGGTTTAATCAACGATCACTACAAAACCAGGTAAAGAATCAAAAATATATACTGGGTATATTCCGAATTGAAATTCTAAATGATTTATTTCAATTACTTTTTTTTTTAACCTATTGTGACAAATTTTAAATTAAACCGTGCACTCTTGAGCATTTAGTTAAAATCTGTTTGAACCTGCATTTTCAAACCTTGTCGCATGTAGAATAATTTAGAATTGTAAACTGATATTTCGTTTATTTAACTGAAAAAGGTTTATTTCCAAAATTTATTAAGTGTTCATTTAATTTTTACAGAATTATTATACATTTTAAATTTAGTAATAATAAAAAAATTAATAATTTCATCGAATAAGCTAACATTGTAAATCAGTCTTTTTGAATATGTATAATGATAACTAAATCTCACTTTTCACCGTTTATACTGGTTCGGGGAAGTATGATTAAGATAAAATACAAAGGGGTCAAATCAACATCTGTCATCAAAAAAAAGGAGCAATTACACAAATAAATAAAATTTTATAAAAAAATACATTCATATAGAAAAAATTTAATTTGTATAATTTAAAAGATAACAGATCGTATTTGTAATTTTGTTTTATATTATTCATGTGTAGTGTAGCTAGATAATGTTCTGATCGCAGTCCCGTAGGGACTGTTTACAAAATAATTTTTTTTGGATGTCCAAAGTAAATTTATTCTTTACGGTTAAATAAAAGTTAATTAAAATTTTAATAATATATAAATGATTTCATTTGCAAAAGGGTACTGTAAATAAATATAATAACCATAAATAATTTGTAAAATAACCTTCTAAAGAAGCGTTAACAATGTAAGATTCAAAATAACATGATATCATTTGAATTGTTAAATACAAGTTAGGGTCGTGGTGGAGTTTTTTCTTTTTCTACCGATAACTTGCATTCGGCATTTTTGTGGAAAATACGATCAGTATATACTGTAACGGATAGTTGGTGGTTATGGCAAAAATAGCTAATTGTGGTAAGTCTAACTTGCAGACCAGGTTTTGTAAATCAGGTCCGCGGGTCACTCTACCAGCACAACAAGGAACCTGCTTTGATAATTAATTTGAAATATTCACAATAAGGGGAAAGTCCACTAAGCAAATTTCTAGTGGGATTATAGCCTTTCGCTCCGTAAGGTCGCAGAAGTAGGAATTTTTCTTAACCGGAGGTAACACTGGCTAAACGGTCTGCCGGGAATAACCATAACCTCAGTTATTCCTATAATGGAACTAGGGAACTAAAAATGTGTAACAGAATTGTTGAGCGCTCGTCTTGCACCAGGTCGTAGACATGATTGATTAAGCGTTGGACTACTCCGATTGTAGTCCCACTCCAACACACCACTCCACGTTTCAAGTGAGACGACTCTGCGTTGTTGTGTGGCTTCGTAGTAAATTGGGGAGGACCTGACATCATGGGATCGCGTCATGTTAAACTTTATTAGCGGGCACGAAATACCTACCCTAAAAACTGCTATCTGCACAGACTTAGGTAAGGAAAATAGCCACTGGAGGTACACAAAAATGCCGTCATTTCAGATACCACATGACCAGAAGATATCCGGTTCTGAATGCGGCAAAGAGTTAAGGTTAAGGCAGGACTTAAAACAATTTGGCAGGTGGCAGATCGCTCTACACTCATCAGTCTTTCACTTCCACATCGAACATTTAATGTCAAATAAATGGTTCACATTAAATAGTAGGTGGTTGTATGAAGGGGAAGTTCTGTCAAAAGAGGAGATAGAAGGTTGGAAATTAAATAAATTATTTCATCCATAACAATGGACGTGTCTTGGATATTCTATTATGATCCAGAAACTTAACAGCAGTGTTCACACGGGAAGACATCAACTTCGCCCACTCCAAAAAGCAACAATTGTTGAGAGTGCTGGAAAATTTAAGATTATTTAATTAAACAATGATGAATTTATATTTTATAAACACTCTTACCATCTTATACAATGGAAAGAGCTCAATATTATGAAGATTCTGTGAAACAAGAATGTTATGAAATTGTTACTGCTTTAACACAATACACAGCCACATGTTGCCAACATTATAACAGACATTTTGGCATCTCCATTGTTGTTCACAATCATTATAGTTCCATTACGTCCTGTCAACGGTAGTAAAAAGCATGGAAGCGATCTGTTTCACATAAGTAATTGGATTTAAGGAAGAAAGGTTTAAGGTAGAAGTCTATTTTGAAAAGGATGTAAAATTAGTTCATTGTATGCAGGTTGTATAATAAATTTCGTATGATTCTTCCCCTACACAAACGTGTTGTAGAGAAAGTTGTGTGAAGGTTTATAAAGAGATATCCGTCTTTAGATCTCCTTATTCGCAAAACTGTTATGGAATATATTTTGTCCATTGTAAAATACTCTACCGTAAAAATGAGTGGACCTACCAGTTTTGTTATAATATGGTGTTGGCATATTTTGGGCATATTGCGAGCTGTCAGTTAAACTTTGACTCATAAATTTTTTGTAGGCTCTGGCTAGAAGAATAATTTGGTCTCCATCTCCTTCAAAATGTCTCTTAGGAAGTTATAAGTTCAAAAAAGTTTACGCCGTTCTACTGGTTTGAAATTTGAAAATCGTATTTTTATAAATCTTGTAGAATTATAATTTCAACCAAAGTTTTGAAATTTGTAATTAATTTTGAGGGGAAATACATTAAACAAAATTATTAAATATTGTTTAAAAAACGTTTCTTTGAGAAGTCATAAAATTCTATATTTGACATTAACATGAATGATTACCTCTAATTCCAAAAGTTCTGGAAAATACTGAACTCGATAACTGAAAATTTTATGAAAAGGTCGTTTTATTTATTTTTAACGAGAACTGACGTGCAGGTTATGGAGATGCAATCAATAAGTTTTGTTTGGACTCTTTAAGGATTGATTTCGCTAAAAATCTAAAGATGTAAGTAAATCTAAAATTTTAATTTTCGTTTTGAGCATATTTAATATTTATAATAGCGTCCCTTAAACGGAGACTAAAGCAGGTCGCGAAGATGGAGGAATTCCAAAACGGAATAATAATAAGACAACGCTAAGATTTTACTGAAACTAATTATGTTGACCTTAGCAGATATAATAATAATAATAATGTCCCCTTAAACCTTGAACTGGATCGATATTGTGAAATCTGTAAGAAGATTTGTGAATCATTTATTATTCTTCGATTAGCCTCACATATTACCACAATTTACACTTTTTAATAGGGTTCATTTTAGAACCAATAGGACAATTAAAATCCTTTCCAAATTGTACATGGTTACTGACAAAGTTGTTGACACGAAATTCTACCGGAGCATGAGGGTCTAACATGATCGAAAATAACAAATCTTCTGGTCGCGTCACTGTGCACCAAATTTCGGCACTACTGATCCAAAACATCTGTTTCGGAGAATACTTTTCGAATCCAACAAGTCTGGGCTCCTCATGGTGATCAGCCAGCCATGAGTTATATGCTAAGGTAGCCACTTTCATTCCACCAATATCTGCTATATTTTCTCCCTGGGTGTTAGGTCCGTTCAACTGAAATCAGAACATAACTGATTAATATAAATAATTTCCTGAATTTTCACGCAATTATTTCTACGAGTGAGCAATTTTATGATGCCGTCCAAAAATTACCACTTTGTTATTGAAATATAGAAGTAAAATTGTCCGTAATAACTAATTTGTATATAATTGTAACATTGTCTAATGATATTTGTACAGGACGAAATACACTAGAATAGGTTTTTCTCATTTATAAATTGGACTTTCTTCTCAGTCAACTTTAGCATACATGTGTATTAAATAATAACTTAAGCACTTACAAGATACATTCCATACACTGTAACATGAAACGCCACTTCATTCTGTTGCTTTTATTATTTTGGTAATGTGTCTCCTTAAAAGAATTTTGACGTTATACCTCCCAGTAAAAACTCCCGATCAATATTTGAAGGTTGTCCACTCTTTCTCGCCATTTGTATTTTACGGGAGATAAGTGTCAGCAATATTTGAGTAACCTCTGTATAAGAACGTTAATTAATAATAACATGTCAATAAGAAATTTAAAATGCTTTAATCCTGTGTACCGGATTTGTTTCTCACTATTTTTAACTTCATCTTGTTCTAGATACAAACACAAGAAGTCCAATAATAAGAGAGCCAAACTTTGGAAAGAGATTTTAATCATCAAAATATAGAAAAGGGGGTACATTTTTTTTTTTAAAGTTTTTCCTGTCTATCCGTCTTTATGTATTTAAATAAACCACGATACTCAAAAAGAGATTGAGATATAGACACAAAATATTGCAGGGTGACCTGAGTCACCTTTTACTAGGTTTACTATAATATTTGTAATAGTAGGAATTTTATTATGATTCACCATGTAGTAATTTTTTATTATAATAGCTATAGTATTAGAATTTTAATAAAAGTCACTATATAATATGTTTTCTATAATATCTTCAGAAGTAGGAATATTAATATCATCCACTATGTAATAAGTTTACTACAATAGCCGTCATATTAGGAATTTTAATGTGATTCACCACATATTAGATTTTCTACAATAGCTGTAGTGGTAGGAATTATAATAAAATTCACCATGTACTATGTTTTCTATAGTAGCTGTAGTAGTAAGAATTTTAATATGATTCACCATATATTTGGTTTTTTGTAATAGTTATAGTAATAAGAATTTTAATAAACTTAACTACATACTATGTTTCTATAATAGCTATAGAAGTAGGAATTTTAATAAAATTCACCATGTACTTGGTATTCTGTTCCTTTGATTATTTCGAAAAATAATTATAAAAGTTTACGATCTCATTTGGTGATGCTCTTAATGTTCATACATTACTGCCAAGGTCAATGTCTATATAAACTATTACTTAGGTTTGTCTAGGTAATAAACCTCACCAACTTACTTTCTTATTGACAGCCTTAATAGTGTAATTGTTTGTTTTATCAATGACACATTGCATTCGCTTTTTAAATTCTTTAGCTGTTTTAGGTTTCCACCAGTCAACCAGATTTCCAAATTTATCCAATCGTCTACCCTGCAAAAAAATTCGAAATTATTTGATGTAATTTTAAAAGAGACCTTATTTTGAACTATGTAGATTTTGTATGTGTGAAATTTTGTACAATGTTTTATTGGTTTCTCTAGTTTTGTTTTGCTACACCTTGGATTAAATTAAACAATATATATTATAGTTACCTCGTCATCAAAGCCGTGTGTGATTTCATGGCCTATTACAAGCCCTATACTAGCATAATTCATGTATTTAGGTCGATCAGCCGAGAAGAATGGGCTTTGTAGGATGGCAGCAGGAATATCTGTAAGAATGGCAATATATCAGTATGAAAAATTAATGTGAGTTATATTAAACTAGGGAAGTTTTAAGTTTCCTTTTTTTCAAATTTTTCTCATAGAATTTACACTATTTTTTCAGTATGTAATCACTTTTGGGTTTTACCGCTTCTACTTTGGCAAGTCATTCGGACTTTAAAAAAATAATGGAATATATGACACGTCATTTAGGACATTAAAAAAATTGTTTAATTATGAAACAAATCTAACTCAAACATCTATTTCCATATTTCTGATAATTGAAGCCGAATTTTTTCCCCAAGATGCTGCCGATAAATTGTTTAAGACTGATTGGGGGGTACTCTTATATAATTATGATAAAACGTGTTTTTTTAAAGAAGATTATGTATATAAAATTATGATTTATAATTATTCAATTATAAAAGATGCAAAATGAGTATCCTATTCTTAATCTTGAGTTTCACGGTTAGGTAAGGTTTGTTTAGGTTACCATGATGGTACATCAACTTGTTTTCTTTGTTGCTTGGAGGTGTTAAACCTCCCGGCCATAACCGCCTTGTAAAAATATAAAAGAAAAGAACATACAATAAAAATCCCTATCCCTCAGTACTCTATTAGCTTTAGGGTAGGAAAACAACAAAAATTGGTTAAGAGAGACCAGATAGAAAAGATGAAAGAAAAGGATCTAACCCAAAACTACACGAATAAATTTCTAGATTTCTCTCGGGATTGCTATACACGTATTCAAATATAGTGAGCCCCTGATAGGGACATAACATTAATTTTTGTATAAAATTTTGACTACTGGAAAGTCCTGCAATGACACGGGTTCCTGTTTTTTAATGTTTAAATATTTATAAATATAATTTATCATAAACTTTGTTATTATATAAATTAAAGATAATTTCATAAGCTTCAAACTTATTAAAGATATTTGGAAACAAACTTACTCATAGGCCCTTTCACAATTGAAATAATAACTAAACAAAACTTTTTATTCCCCAAAATGTCAAATCATGACTGTAAAAAGAATGAAAATCAACCTTGGATTTTGTAGATTATTTTAAATAATATTTATATATTTAAATACTTGCTTTTATTGTGTCATAAACTCTAATGTATATAAAATTGTTATATAAGGTGCATGTAGTTTACCCAGATTATTGATTTAAAATTATTATTATTTTAGAATTTATTAAATTACAAAAGATACAAAATAAGTGTTCTACTCTTAATCTTGGGGTTCAAAAATTCAATAGTTCTGCCTTAACTAATCTATATTTACAACACTTATGTGTGGAAAAAATAAATAGGGTTTAAAACTTGTAAAAACTTATCTAAGCAATTAGAATTTTTGATGTCTTAAAACTAATGAAAGCTATGTGGTGGAAGAGAATAAGTGATGGTGAATGTGATACAAATCAATGATGGATGCGATTAAAATAAAAAATAGTATTTATATTGCTTATGTTAACAAAAGTTCTTTCGTTCATAGTTTCGAGATTGTTAATACGGCCTTTAAAGAATTTTAAGAGTAGAAAATTCCGTTGGTCAATTTTGGTTGGATATAATCTGAATGAATTGAATCAGAAAGGTGAATTTACAATGTTCAACCAATTATTGGAGGGATAAATAAAGTTGTAATTAACTTACTAATGGTTTCAAACTAACATATTAATAAACTGTTTAATTGTTTTATATCGCTAGACTTTTATTTAAGGCTGAATCTTCTTACTTGATCTAAATTTGATGCTGTCTCTTTGGATACTTTGTTTGAGTAGAATGTCCCAAAACCTTTGCTACTTCTTCCTTTCCCTCCCAAGTGATATGACTCCTTTTTCTCTTTTTTTAATTCGTTACATATAATTTGAATTCTTTCACTGTTCATGTTGCACAAATTATATTATTTGGACAAATTATGACTGTGATGTTTGTATCTCTACTGTGAGATGGAATTTATGAAATGGGTCATGTTTTCGGTTGGTGATAGTGAATATGTTTTATTGGGTGATGTTCATGTTATGCATGTATACTTTGGAATTTGGTATCCTTACAACAGTCTATGTTGTGTTTTTATATTATGACAGTGTAGAAAAAAATATGGGAACAGTTTCATATCTTTGGTTCAATACAAGTTAGAAAAATATATGACATGTCATTTAATAATGCTTGACATTAGGTGTACAGTGAGATACAAAAGTTTACTACCATATACCTGTTGTTTCGTAATAACTAAAACATGATTTTTCATAACTTTAAAAAATATAAGCATGCTTTTACTATAACTTTTTAGAGATTTGCATAATTTTTGTGAAAGTTTTATTTATCTATCTGTATGTTATCGAGTTATAAGGCATTACTTCTCTAAATTTAACAATTTATTAACTCAGCTTGTGTTAAAGATAAGCTTGCAAAATATCATTCTATAGAAAACTGTTTAATACTGCTATTGGTTACATCAAAATCCATAATTCAAAAATAATTACGCTTTAGTATGAAAAAATATTAAAAAAAACTACACTAACATTGTATCTAATACATCTCCTTTCACCAAAATTTTTCAAATCATTCGAAGATTTTAAATCAGTAAAAATAAAAACACTTTTATACTTTAAAAGTTAACAAAAATCAAGTTTTTGTGTTATGGGTTTTGAACACCCCACATGTAGTAGTAAACATTTGTAGATAGACGTTTAAAATTACGTGTCGAAGATTTTTCTAATTTTTTCCACACTGCACAAGTAAAAAATAACTTGAATACAATCGCTTAGTCAGAAAAACCGTGCTGAGGATCGTATCCCATAGTAAAATAATGATTTGTATAGCAATATCCAATGCAATTCTAACAAAAGACATGTAAATCACATTTAAAACAGAATGCTATAAAAATGACTTCCTTCACTAAAACTGACAACCCATGTTGTGATATTGTCTCTACACTCTATAATCAGTGTGTCAGTACTGTTTATTTAAATTAGGTTAGGTGCATTTTACAATGAAGTTAAAGTAATTTCAGTCAAATATCATTTAAGTCCCAACATCAATATTAATATGGGAGTCACCTTGAATAAGCTTACCAAATTTCAAGGATCGTCCTCCAATTTAGCCACAATCTTAACTAAAAACAAACTTTTATTTTAAATTTCGATTGCGTATCATTTTGAACTGAGACAACATTGACATCTTCAATTATTGAAAATTCACTTTACTCGTTATAAACATTTAAAATGATTTATCGATAGATAAGGGTTTTTTTAAAAATATTTTAACTGAATAAATGAATAACTTAGTGATTGAATACGCGACTGACTGAATTACAGATTGAATATACAGTTTACTATATAAATGACTGACTGTATGATTGAATGAATTACTGGCTAAATGAATGAAATACTTACTAAATAACTAAATGAATGTAAGAATTAATGAGTGACTGAGTGACTGACTGAATTAAAGACAGACAAAAGATTCAGTAACTGACTAAATGAATGACTGATCAATAGAAAACTGAATAACTGAATAACTGAATGAATGATCGTTAAGTCACACTTTAAATGAATGACTGACTGTAAGTCTGACCAACTGAATGGATGGCTGACTACACATCTCAGTACTGATTAAATGAATGATTGATTGAATGGAAGACTGACTAATGAATGAATAAAAGTTTCAATAACTTACGAAATGGATGACTGACTGAATGGAAGACTGACCAACTAAATGATTGACTCACTGAATGGAAGCTAGATAAATGGAATGAATTACTAAATAAACGTCTAAGTAACTGACTACTGTCTGGCCAGTCTCGGAAATCATGTATCAGTTTAATAGACCTTTTGCTCTTGCAAGCGCAGGAACGGACCACCAAACAATGGCTGGGCGAGCTACCTGTCACTCATATCAATATGCCTAGTGTGCTACTACGATTTTTTACAAACTTTAGAATTGTTCTGTTACGATTATATCATCAGCATGTATATGTAATTACCAGAAAAATAAGTCCAAACTCAACCATATTACTATAAAGTAAGGACTACTTATAAATATTAAAAAAAAAAACATTTTCTCTGTGTTTCGAAGATGTATTAAAGTTTGTTTTGCAGGCTTGAGATTGCCAAAGACAGCATTGTAGATGAATAAATTATTGATTATAATACTGAATAACTTAATGAATGACTAACTAAATGTCTTAATAACTGACTAAATGGGTGACCGACTAAGTGGAAAACTGAAAAAGTAAACGGTTCAGTAATGACTAAATGAAAACCTGAATAACTGAATGAATGACTAACTAAATGTCTTAATAACTGACTAAATGACTTACTGAATGGAAGACTGACTAAATCGATGCATAACTAAATGTCTCAAACCCTCACTAAATCAATGACTACCCGAATGGAATAATAATAGCTTGGGTGAATGGCTGTATAAATATCTCAGTAATTGACTAAATGAATGACTGCCTAAATGGATGACTGACTTCCTGAAAGAATGACTGACTAAAAGTCTCAGTAACTGAATAAATGAATAAATGACTGAATAGAAGACTGAATGACTCACTAAATCCTTTAGTCACTGATTAAATGAATGACTGGCTAAACACCTCAGTATCTGACTAAATGGATTACTGACTGAACAAAGATATACTTACAGATAGAATTGTCAGATTGAGAGTAGTAAGCATTAACTTGGACTAGGTCTGTAAAGCTCCTCCAGTCTGTTTTGTTATTTTTTTCACGAAGTTTCTTGACATAATAATTGAAAGCGAATTTATTAATTTTCATAACTGATTCAAAATACTGATCCCCAGTGATATCCAGCTGCGTTAAATTTGAAATATTTTAGAAAAGCACAAGATAAATAAATAAAGTTTAAAATAAACAAATTAATGTTTTATTAGTTTTAGTAATTAGTTATATTAACTAAATACCAGTTCATTAACAACGAAAAATCTCCACTTAAATTTAGAAATTGCAGTATATTTTACACAATATCAAAATCGGAAATGCAAATCAGAATGTTTAACCGGTTGGTCACAACAACGACGCATTTTGTAGAGCTAAAATATTTGGACCCAATGATGCCGAAATGTGTGTTCTAATAAAAAAAAAAAACGAATTTATTGGTTAATAACAACAATGGTAACTCAAAATTAAGGATTAATCATATTCAATATATTAATTGGAATTTTAGTAAAATTTAGAATGTTAATTTTATTTTACAATTATTTCCATATCAATACAAAATTTTTTATTATTACCATAGAAATAAAAAAAATGATCTAAAAATTAAAAAATGGCGACTTTTTCAAATAGTTTCTTTGGTAATTCCTTCGTATTTAGAACCAACATTAACTTGTAATAGTTGATTTTGTGTTAATATTGATTGTAACAAACTTAAAAGTCTTCAAAAAATAGCTTGGTTGTGTATAACTGGGGGTTTCTGTTGCAGCCTAAGTTCGAAATCTACATCCTATCTGGGAGCCTTTCAGCTACATTATTTTACACTGATATAAATACAAAACAAATTCTATAATAATTCACCTCTCTATAATATTCTTCTATTTTATTTTCGTCCAGTAACTCGTTAGGATATCCAACACGTTTATGCATGGCATTAATTTTGTCTAGCGCTTTCTGCCTGTGGAATGATGTGAAAATATTTTATCAATAGTCGAACATATTTATTTATTATTTTGTTTCTATTAATTCATTTACTATTGTAACAATATCAAACTTATCATTTACCGTTAATTATGATTAATGATATCAAAAGATAAATAGTTAATTAATTCATGTACAAAATAAAATAAAATAATAACAATAGTTAAAAAAGCAATTCATATTAGAGAAAATGTAGTGATACCAGGTGCAGCTTGGGAAGGTTGAATGTAACGGTGCCAAGGGAAGTGTACAAGAAAAAAAAAAAAAACGGGACTTTAGCCTTGAAGGAGCAAACGCGCCTACACACTTAAAAAAAACAAGTGACGGGAGAATTGGCCAAGGACAGATGTGAATAAAAATTGTATAAAAAAAAGGAGAAAACAAAGGGGAAGTTAGCGTCATTAACTGTACTGCAGAAAGGAAAGTTTCCAACTGTTTTCGAAAAATAATGGTTTGCAGAATGTAGGACGACCAATGAGATGAGATCCCAGTTTTAAAAATCAACGGGCAGATTTTGAAAACCGCCACTAAAAAGACAGAAACTATGTTTTAAAAAGAATTCGAAGATTTGAACGAATCAATGAAGAGTAAGCCAACTCAAGTTACAAGAGAGGGGATGATATTCGGTAAGAACCAAAATTGGAAAAGAAAGTTAGTCGAGGACTGTTTGACCAAGAGGCGAGACGTCTCTGCGTCATCAGGTTTAAAGGAGTTTGGTTTAGGTCGAGTAGAAAGAAAAGTCTTAAACTGTTTGTTGATCAGAGGAGTTGGGCGCCTCTGAGTTTGATAGCTGAAAGTCAATCAGCACAAATTTAGTATCAACGAGAAGTTAGTATTTCGTCGTCAGGAAGGAAGGCTACCAATTGCAGCTAGGAACATCCGTCACCCAAGGAGTTAAATAAGGAATTTGTCAGTGCTTCGTTTTTTAAGTGAAAAGAAAATCCGGTGAAGTGATAAAGCAGAGTCAGTGAAATTTGTGAATTGTTATTGTGAAAAATTGACCGGTTGAAAAAGGAGCGAACCATTGATAAGTACAAAATTGGTAACCATTCTTTTATTATTAATCGTAAATTTCACTTCAATTGAGCCATCAAAGAATTCCCCCCGAGAAATTAGAGTTAGTGCTATTAAAAAATTAAATTGTTTTTTAAAGTAGAGCAAGCCGTGGCAATAAATTATATGTTTAATGTTAAAGTTTTAAATTTGTTTTTTTTTTTTGTAAAAGAGCAAGCCGTGGCAATAAATGATAGGTTCAATGTTAAAGTTTTCAATTGTTTTGTAAAGAAAAATCAAAGCCGAGGCAATAAATGATATGTTCAATAATTAAAGTTTTAAAATTGGTTTTGTTAAGAAAAATCAAGGTTTCATTAGTCAAAACTAAAAGAATATAATCTTGGTAGAATAAGGGTAGATGTCCAAGAAGGATTTATAGAGAAAGTTTTGAATATTGTGTCAAATAAAAATTCATTGTAAGCAAATTAAAATTAGGTTAAGGAATGTGTGCAGAGTGAATGCAGTATAGTTAAGAACATATTAACTTAATAAATGCAATTGTTTTCTAAATATCAAAAAATTATATTAAAGTATTTTATTTGAAAGGTAAAAAGTTGTGTTTTGCGTTTTATTAAGGAGGAGCTAGTTAGTAAGTGGATATATGTTATATTTGACGCCCGATCGCAGGGGCTAGTTAGGAGCAGAAGAGTTATTGAGGTATGTTTTACTCCAAATTTGTTAAAGTAGTCTATTTTTTTATTATATTCATTATTTGAATCATACTAATAACTCTTTTACTGTTTATGAATAACTTGTAAAAGAAGATGATATATACAGGGTCATTAGAAACTACATGTCAATTTTTCAGGAGCTGTTTTTAGAGATAAAAATAAGAAACAAAGTGAATATAAACATAGATCCGAAAACGCTTCATTTTCTATCTATATTTTCATTTTGTATTTATACAAGTAGGTAAGATATTTCGTGAAGATTTGGTATAGGCATTATATAAACCCTTTACTAGTATACCAGATAATCAATATTTCATTTTATATTTTTTCAAAATGGGGGTGAAGGTGATTGGTCCACGTCCTGCCCCTGGATAGCTGTATTAGTTGCAGTGAACTGAACATCAGCAGTTGCTTTCTAAGGAAAGACCTCTTAAATGTCAAATCTGTCAGTTATAGGAAAATTACCGAACAGTTTTTATCAGAACTTAAGACAAGTTCCGCAAAGGAAACGTTCACATCCAGAAAGACTGAAAATAAACATTTGGAATATTAAAGACGATAACATACAAACTGTTAGAAAATATTATAATGTGGACAAAAATATAATAATGAGGAAAAGAGGGAAAGGTGCTTTAACGAGAATGGAAGTTTGGTGTAGTTCACGATCTGAAGCCAAGCTTCTGCTTAATGATCCTGAAGAAAGCAAACACAAAGAAGATGACAAACCAAAACCTTATTTCAATGGGAACAAGTTATCGAGGTTGTTCAACCAGTTCAATGAGGATATGTTTGGGATGTCCTAGAACGACCAGCATCCAATGTGTGCATTTTCTCTGACTCTAGATAAAACAAAAGCATAGGCCAACAAGTTTCCACTATCGAATCGAAGAAATTCACAATATGTTGGAGAGATTATCGGGAAGAAACGTCGCATTTCAGTGGATACCAAGTCACAGTGGTATTTGTGATTGGATCACATTATTACCCAGGCTTACCTGAGCAGATTTCATTTGGTGGAGTCCTCCAGATGTTTAGCTTGTGAGAAGGAGGAAGAAAATTATGGAAACTGGCGGAGGAGGTTTATAGGAGACACTGAGCCATTGTAGACAGATCTGGAAGCTTGTAGAAGAAAGTAAGTAATATTTTCAAAATGGCGAAAGTTAAAAATCTCGAAAATTATTAACAAAACAAAATATTTACAAGAATAAATTTTCCTCTTTAATTGATAATCAAAAAGCTTCTTTTTTTTTGTTTTCTGTAGGTCAAAGATAATAGAGTTATTAGCGAGAAGAAAACAATAAAATGTTAAAATACCAGTTGCAATTTTTAAAATTGTAAAGTAAAACACTTATATTTTTTAAAATTTCTGGACAATGAATTATAATATAATAAAAATAATAATAGTTACATGATAGGCCTATTTTAGTTTAGGCTATCTTGGGTGTTGTAGAAAATTACCTAGAAATTATGTTTTAATATTTTGTTGTCGAAAACTTGGTTACCTACAGAAAAAATTAAAAAAATGTATTTGGTTTTTCATTAAAAGAGGAAAATCTTTTGTTTCTTGTAAATATTTTGTAATGTTTTCGAGATATACAATATTAAATAATTTTGTACGTCCGCCATTTTGAATCTATACATAAAGTCTTGGTTTTCTGATATACTCGTAAAGTGTAACATAAATAATTCGTTTACCAAATATTCACTCAATAGTTTATCTAATTTCAGAGATATGTTTTTTGTAAAAATTTAAAATGGTCGACAGATGGAAAACAAAGATTTCCTGAACTATGGTTATGTAACCATTTTCCTTTTTTCGAGCTTTAAAATCAAATCGTAAAATATTGCCGTGCAATTTGAATCATCCTGGATAATACATTTTTATGGTAACAATGTTTAGAATAACTTTATTACAGTGCAACTATTATGATGGAAGATGGAAGTGAAATTCCATTGTGTTTGTATATTTAGCAATGTTTTTGTTGATAAGTTTTAATGATTAAATAATTTTACACGTTTTTAATATTGTAAATATTAAATTTATTTTTAATCAAATATATTTCGACTTGTTTTTTACTTTTTGTAAGTGTTTTTAATGTTTTTAATAAATAAAATATAATTAAATTAAAAAATCACCACCATACTCAAGAACACTGTTTAGTTATAGATCAAATCTTTCAAACACTAACTAAAGCACACAGTTCCAAATAAATTAAAACAAAGTCAATGTTTACCTTGTATCTACATCCATCCAGTCTACGTTCTTCAAAATACTAATCATTTCCTTACGAAATCTTTCTACCATACCCAATACACTGTTTTTTGAATCTTCACTAAAGAAGTTTTTTACATACAATGCACTAATAGCTAAAGGGAATCTGAAAAAAAAAATCTATTAAGAAGATCACAAACAATTTAATAATAATTGACAAATTTTATAACAAGAAAACGCATCAAAATGATTTTACAAATACTTGTTGACACAATCAGCACACAAACTTCTATAAAACATAACTGCTGAGATACACGAGACAAGTACCTTATTGAGAACGATAACAGACAAATATATATATATATATATATATATATATATATATATATATATATATTAAGAAGACTACACAAAGTTAATAATAATCGACAAATTTAACAACAAGAAAACGCATCAAAATGATTTTACAAATACTTGTCGACGCAATCAGCACACAAACTTCTATAAAACATAACTGCTGAGATACACGAGACAAGTACCTTATTGAGAACGATAACAGACATATATATTAAGAAGACTATACAAAGTTAATAATAATCGACAAATTTTACAACAAGAAAACGCATCAAAATGATTTTACAAATACTTGTTGACACAATCAGCACACAAACTTCTATAAAACATAACTGTTGAGATACACGAGACAAGTACCTTATTGAGAACGATAACAGACAAATATATATATATATATATTGAGAAGACTACACAAAGTTAATAATAATCGACAAATTTTAAAACAAAAGAAAACGCATCAAAATGATTTTACAGATACTTGTTGACACAATCAGCACACAAACTTCTATAAAACATAACTGCTGAGATACACGAGACAAGTACCTTATTGAGAACGATAACAGACATATATATTAAGAAGACTACACAAAGTTAATAATAATCGACAAATTTTACAACAAGAAAACTCATCAACATGATTTTACAGATACTTGTCGACGCAATCAGCACACAAACTTCTATAAAACATAACTGCTGAGATACATGAGACAAGTACCTTATTGAGAACGATAACAGACAAATATATATATATATATATATATATATATATATATATATATTAAGAAGACTACATAAAGTTAATTATAATCGACAAATTTTACAACAAGAAAACACATCAAAATGATTTTACAGATACTTGTTGACACAATCAGCACACAAACTTCTATAAAACAAAACTGCTGAGATACACGAGACAAGTACCTTATTGAGAACGATAACCGACATATATATTAAAAAGACTACACAAAGTTAATAATAATCGACAAATTTTACAACAAGAAAACTCATCAAAATGATTTTACCAATACTTGTCGACGCAATCAGCACACAAACTTCTATAAAACATAACTGCTGAGATACGTTAGACAAGTACCTCATTGAGAACGATAACAGACAAAAAATTAGTTGTAAAATTACAGTCCTATATTAAAAAACAACAACATTTAAATCATTAAATAACACTAAATAGATACAAAACTTAATACAATGTAAAAGTGAAATATACAAAGCATAACTCTTACAAGTTTTATCTAATTACAACAGGAAAATATGTGTTATTCTTAAATTTATACTTGCAGCTAGCCCCCCTCCCTCCAAATTATTACTCCCCTCTTTGTCCCTGACCTAACTGAGTTTTACTGGCAAAGACTTTGATGGATGTTTGGATTGTTGTCTACTTTATAATTAAATTGAATTCTAGCTTAAATAAAATATAGGTAATGAACATGTTATCCCAATGATTTACTCCATTAAAATGATTTATCAGTGGATAAATTTATAAATCAGGATACTTAAAATTTCTAAGGTGTCTCCCAAAAACCCATTTTGACCAGTACGGTTAAAATTACCAAAATCGAGCCTTTTTTGTTCTATATTATTTCCAAAAGCGATGTTTTATTTTCTCATTCGTAGGACTATTGAATTACCTTATAACCAACTAAAACAATATGGTTTACCGTGTTATTGTATTAATTAAGCACACATCCCATCGAGGCTTATGAGTTTTGATGCCGTTAAGAATCTTGAAGTATTCGAGAGATCTGTCCCTGATTGCCTTAGTTAGGAGTTCTAACGTCTCCATCACAGCCCTCCAAAAAATGTAATTGGCTATAGTTCTGTATGGAAAATAAAACAAAAGCAATTTATTGCATATCAAAATAAAAACCCCCCAGATTCGTTTATAAACCTCCACAAACAATTTACAAATATTGTGACACCCTATACATAATAATAATATAACAAGACTTAGAATTAGAAGGGAATCTGTCTTTACATAAAATTTATTATTTTGTAAAAACTATCTTTAATAATTTTGATATAGATTTAAAAAACTAAAATGGAAGTTCTTAACAAGGTCTATACAAAACTCATTGGTCTTCATGTCGAGATTTTACAAATGAAAAATTATTTATTTATTTTTCATAAATACTTAGATTAATGATAATTTGTTTTGTTAGTAATTATGAATAGTTTATTGAAATACGATTATTTTGAAACGATTTCAAATGAAAATAATTTCTTTATTGTATAAATATGATAATATGTTTAGTTTATAATCATTAATGCTACTATGTATATCTATAATCAAAATATCGAATTTTGTAAACTTTTGTAATAAAAATGACTAACTTAATGTATAAATACTAAGCTAAATGTTTCTTTACCTTTTAAATTAAATTAATGTTTGTTTATTATGTTATGTTTTTAATATTTACTTTATACTGAATTATTTCCAAATGAACACTGATTTAATAATTACTGTGTATTAATTTAATTAGTATTAATTTGTTTATTTTATGTCTTATAATCATTAATGTTACCTATATTAAATGTTGAGCTTGACTTATGAGAAAAACTATACAGTATAACAAACACACAGAACACAATTCTCATAAAAAAAATATGCCTAAGTATCAGACGCGTTTCAACGACAAGGTCATCCTCTTCAGTGATACACCAGCCACACCAACCAAACCACAACCAAGTTGATATATATATATGAGAGTGTGTGTGTGTGTATGTTTGCTGATAAACACAACTGTCAAGAATGTAATAATGTAAAAAATTAAAGCCTATCATATGTTTAAAAGTACGGTACGCGGTAAAGTACATGGGGGATGAAGCTATTGAAATAATAATCAGTCTTCAGTAAATTCATTTATAAGAACAAAATGGATTTTCAAAACAAGAAAATAAATAATCATGTTTAATCTTAGTATAATTTATTTAATAAGAAGTGTTTATTAGTTTGTGTGAAAAATAGGGGTGTGTGAAGTATTTATAACAGCAAAGCGGAAAAGACGCTTTCGGAAGTAATATATCTCGTGGTTAGCAACAAGCAGTGTGAGTCCAGCGTCTGGAGAGACCAGGTCGTAGTGAGTATCAGTTTAGCGGTTGGAGGAGTAAGATATGAATAAGAGCTGAGTAGAGCATGATTGAGTTATTCAGTCTTAGGAAAGAGTTTCTAGGTTCTGTTAGAACAATGTATATTTGATTTTTTGTCTCAAGTAGAGATTGAAAGTGTTTAAAAACTGGTAGGCTAAAGAGTGTGTTCAATGACAATGTTGCGGGAACATAAAAGACGATGTTTTCTATACGCTAGTTTGAAACAGATCATTTTCCGCGTAGTGAGAATTTTGTAGAGATAAAATCTCCGTTAAAGACAATAAACTCACTATGAACTATTATAAGAAAAACATTTTCTTTGAGTGATGTGCGAGCATATATGTAACATGAACTTTCCTGAAAGCCACGATCGCAGTAAACTACAAGATACGGGACGTCTGAACTACTACCTTCGGACAATTTTTTATAAAAATTGGTGTTGTGGTATAAACACCCTATGTTAACTCTAGACTAATGAATTGTATTATATTTTGATATATGCGCTGTACATATTTGATTTTTCTTTATCTGCTTAAAAAATATTTTAAGAAAAATAAATTAATAAAATAATGAAATTTTCAATTTTAAAAGTAAATCTCCTTCATAGATTTACAAAGTAATTTAAATTTAAAAAGTAATTTCTTGTTGCAACATTTAAAGTAAAGATTTAAATTCATGGAATAAATGAAACAGTCTCCTTCAGAGAAGAAATTAAAATAAATAAAGTATATTAACTAAGATAATATTCATATTTTATTTCTTAATGTGTTTAAATAATATGTTCTTGTATACAATATTTTATGTTTAATAAATCTTTATGTTAATATTTCAGTCAAAGTGTTTTCAATTCTACCAAATTTCACTGTGGAGTACACTTTTGCAAGAACTTTCGACCCCAGAGATAATAAACTTAATAAATTTATTTTTTTGATAAATAATGACCATTAGGTCTGGCGCCCAATAATTATTAAATAACTACTGTTAAATTCAATTTTCATCAATTAAATAAATAAAGTAAGAACTCTTCAAGTTCATATAATTATTCTCTTTAAAGTAGCTTCATTTTCTTAACCGACATATTGAATTACTTCAAGAATTAAAAATATTGTTCTCGTGGCAGTGGTTTTCCATCACAAAACTTATATATTATTTGTGCAAGTGTTTGTTTTGTGTGCAGTTATATGTTATTAATATATTCATGTGTAAAAACTGAAGATGTCTTTGTGTTGACGAAACGGTAATATCATATTCACAACAAAAGAACTGTCATAGATGTTTTAGAAAGTACTGATACAATATAAATATTAATACCAACAGTGCAGACGATTTTAAACAAAGCAAATTTATATCATCACTAAAACGAAAACAAATTAAATTTTGTCTTCACGCACAAAATAAATTATTTCAAGTATGTATACTTATTTTTGGTTGAACTTATAGTGCAATTTATGCAATCATAAGGTTGTATTGTAATGAACACGTCCTTACCTTTTGTCAGATCGTTTTAACAATTTTTGTAATTTAGTGAAGTACGTAGGTGTTAAAACTATCACAACTTCTTTAGAATTAAATACTATGGAATTCAATGTTGTGGTCAAGTACTCAATCCAATTCACAAAGGGGTACCTTTTTTGTAACATTTTTATTGTCATTGGGTTGTTCATTTTATTGTGGTCGCGTAATTCTTCCGGTTTTAAACTAATCTGCAACAAAGTGAAATTGCTTCAATTACATCAGTAAATAAATTACCTTAGAAATTAAATATTATATGAGATTTTCAAAAGTTATGACCTCCCCCCCCCACACTTATTATATAGATTGTCACAGATGTGTTTTTTACAATAATCTTTAATAATAGAAAAAAAAAACAATCTTTTTGAACTTTGAAAATCTTGATGGTAAACTCTTTCAATTTAAGGTTCACGTGACATAATATTTTAGGACTGCCTTTTTTGTCAGTATAAAAAGCATATCGTAAACAGATCTGGGATATAGAAGTTATTTATTTATTCTTTAATGTAGGATTTTTGGTAAACGCTTTGTACATTTATCTCTTATACTTTTACCTATTTAGGAGTTTATCTTGAAAGCAATGAGAGGAACTTTAATTTTGTTTCACCATCAGAATTAGAATTGAAAACCGGTCGGTCCTTAAATCACTTATTTCATGTAAGTTTGAAATACAAAATTCAGCCCGATACAAAATAAAATTAGAAATATTTTTAAATATTATATCTTTTAAATCAGTGTGTACAATCGTTTTTAGAGCGATATGCTGATCTAAATAATGTGTGATGATTTCCTTTTTAATTTAAAGTCAAATAATTGGAAGTTTGGGATGAACCCATAAATATATACCCGGTTTTCCAAAAGTTTTCATCTTTTAAATTAGTAAAAACAGAAAAACATCCTTTTGGTAACCTTTGTAGGTCTTAAACTAATTAACTTTTAAGTTAAATTATGTTTTGTCACGGTAGGTTTGGTGTCAAATTCTTTTCATCCACCCTTTATATATAGATATAAGTAATAATAAAATATTTTGTAAAACTTACAGCGGATAATTCAATTTCAAAATCTAGTACTTTGCCCATCTCACGGACAGCATACTTATGATCTGCACCAAACATTCTAGCAATGTCAGCCATATAACTACCATATGCTTCCACCACCTTGTCTCCTCGGCCGTTATCTAAATATCCTTTATCTAACCCAAGATCAGGTTGTAAAAGCTAAAAAAGCAAAACAAAAACAATCAAAACAAAGTTATTAAGTGAATTAAAAACCACTAACTAAAACTTAATATTCCCACAACGAGATCTCAATGACTACATCATCATCATCATCAGGTATTTACAATATTAACTTTTACAAGACTAGTCAGAGATAAAGAACTATGTATATAGTTGTTCGACAAAGAATTATGTTAAATACAGCTAGAAACTATAGACAAATTTCAATATACATAAAATATAAAAATTGTTTAACAATAATACGTTCATAGTAGTTGCTAATGTTCTTCCTTCGTGATGAGAGATTCTGGATAGGATTCCCGAAATGGATCAAGATTTTCTGGCTACCTGGGTAAATGCTCTCTCATGAATGCACTCACATACGTTCTGACCCAGACAACCTACCTAAATATCGAGTCCCACTGCATACTCTTTGATACAAAGACAACTTTCTTAAAACATCTTAATTGTTAAGTAATATCTACTGAATGTGCATAAAATTTGATTGAGAATGACTCCAAACAAGCCTTTGTTACACATAAGGGAGACATAATGTGAATAAAAGAAAGTAGAATATTGAAGAATGAATGTTGAAATATATTTGTCATATGATTGATAAAACGTATTAGATAACACAAACGACTAAAATGTTATCTAACAGGTCATAACTTAAAATATATACATAAAATAGTATATTTCATCACTAAGACCAAAAGTGAAGCTTTTCAATACAAGCTCAAGTTTAACTTCGATAAGCTTCTTTTGGTCTAAGTATTGATTTATATTTTTCGTTATACTGCAAATAATATAACAAAACAATTTCACAAAAACTAAAATGTTACAACCTATTTACCTTCAAATCGATGGTAACAACTGTTTTAACGGTTATTTACAATCAAGAGTATCGGTCATTTTTATAGATTATTTACAATAATTAATTAATTAATTCATATAAAAGAAGAAACAGCTGATGACCTTCGTCCTCAGCTGATGTTTTTAGCTCCTAGGACTAAAAAGAACAACTTTAGCATCTCAATGCATGTATTGAAAACAGCTGTTTTTAAAGCAGTATGACGAAAACATAATTATTGTTAAAAACCAAAACAAACAAAACACTAAAAACTATACCCATGCTTCTTTTTTTAAAAATTGAAACCATGTACGAAATAGCGATTTAGTAGATACTGTATCAGTAAAAAAACAATAGTAGACCTATTAGAATTATGACATATTAAAAGAACATACAAATTTTAAAATGTTGGTTTGATTTCGAAAAACAACGCACAGATATCATTTGATTACATATAAACCTAATCCATTAACCTGCACAAAAATCAAGCTATAAAATGGCAACATCCTGTAACCTTTAAACTAATAGATCTAAACAGTTACAAAACACAGGGTACCACAAATTCAAATACGTTTCGCTAATTCAATTTTAAATTAGGAAAACACATAAATTTTGAAGCGCTTGCACGGCGATAACGACCGAAATAGTTTTCGCCTTAAAACTCCAAAAAAAAAAAATTGTAGTGCTTGTATATAGTAATTAGGCTGTTACACCCCGTGAATGTCGGTGTAACAATATATTTTGCCAACCTGAAGGGTTAAAGAAATTATGAACTGAACTAATTAATCTTTTCTTACCATGAACTTACCAATCCGTCCGCACCAGGGATTAAGATTCACCAATCACAAAATATGTTTATATTTTACTCAAAATTAAGAACGGTTACTGTCTTCTAATTATCAAGGCTAACAGTAGAACAAGAAATTTAATTTTATAAAGACGTTATTTTAATTTGACACTTTAAATTCAACAGATTTTATTTTGAATTAACCATTAACAGAAATTTGTTTTACAAAGGTGAAGAAATGACCAAAACAATGTTTGGAAGTTAGATATTTGTTTCTTAAGATTATATATATATTTTTAAATATTAAAAATTGTTGAAATTTTTTAAATTTATTAAAATTATGAACTACGAATTTAATAAAGTTGTTGGCCAACTGAAAATTTATAATTTTAGATTTTTAAAGTTAAAAATATTACAATAGATCGATTTCGAAATAAAGGCTGAAAAATTGTAGCAATCCCATCCAATTAAAAAAAAAAAAAAAAAAAATACATAAATATTCTAGATTTACATAAATTACTGATTCACAAAATTACATTTGAAACTCAAGTAAATAGGGTTACGTTTTTAAGTTCTGTCCATCTTCCTTCCTGCTTCGCCTGTCTTCCTGCTTGCGCCTTTTATTTGAATAATTGGAGATTACTTGACGTTATCTGACATTAGTTGGAATTATAACATATTAGTTGGAGTTATAGTTTATTAATTGGAACTATAGCTTATTATTTGGACAAGCTTTCAACTGGTTTTCTGATATGCGTCAGCACATGGTTTCAGTTGTGTTTTTATTGTTTAATTATATTAACTACAATTAAGATGCAGTTAAGGGGTTAAGGGACTAGATGAATAGTCCCAGGGGGGTAGTAGAGGATGTTGCTAACACATACACATCCGAGGACGCTACCCTCAGGACCGCTGTGCGCGAGCGAAGAGTCGCATCCTGCACGAGGTGACCCTGCTTTTACTAAACACGCGGATCTAGACCGGGAGGTCAATAAATATCCCCCAATCCAAGGTGTCAGGTGTCTTATGTTAATCCGTGCCGATGGATGGATTATACAGAGTAAAGTATATCAAACGGAGCCTGTGAGGTACTGGCACTATCTCACAGTAATTAGCCACTTTTTAAAATGAAAAATAGTCGTGGGAACTTAATGGATCCTTCACAAACAAAAAACTTAGAATCAGAAGATGACCTAGAGTTATCTTCTGCTCAGACACTGGGAGAAGTAGCCATCAGAGCAGCTACTCCTAGTACCTCGGAAGGGTCTAAGAGCCGTCCAGCAGAACCCATCCCAACAGATGTGGAGAAAATGCTACTGGGGGAGACCGAACAGTTCTCCCAGGATGATTTGGACAAGACAGCCCAGAAGCTGGAAAGTCTTAAGGTCAGAATGACTACAGCGGAGAGGAAGAAGGTGCTCAGAGCAAGACTTGCTGAGCAAGGAATTGCATGGAATCCCAAATTGTAGAGGAAACCCAAATCCTCTACACAACACTCAGAGGCAGGAAAAGCAGGCACCAGCGGCACCAAGAGAGCTCGCTCGAGTGGTAGCACTCCTCCTACAGAGGGTAAACGTAAGAAACCGAGAGCAGCAGTCACCGAACCGCTGACTCAAGGTAAATACAAGGAGATGCTGACATCTATCAAGATGGCGGTAGTTCCAGATAACTATCCAGAGATTAGATTAACTGAGGAGTCACTGGAAAAACTGGAGACTTCCCTGTCACTGGAATTCAATATCCTTGAGCATGGAGAATTCCCTCAGTTCAATGCTACCTACCTAGAGACAGGAGCATTTATATTAGTGTGTGCTAACGACCACACCCGGAAATGGCTGGAACAGGTTGTTCCCAAATTACAACCTTGGGAGAATGCCAAGCTACGGACAGGACCTAGGAAGGATTACTGTGGGTGACTAAGGTGATTTTTAAAGCACCTAAAGTCTACTCAAAGATAGATCCGTCCAAAGTCCTGGAAGTGCTTGGCAAACAAAACAAGTCACTCAAGATAGAGGACTGGAAAATCATCAGTTCCAGTAAAACTGACAATGGGCAGACTATCGTAGCCCTAATAGACGACTCGTCTCTGAAAGCTTTGAAAGTGACAGACATGAGAGCTCATCTGGGATTTGGGAAGACTACATTCACCATCCTCCAGAAGCAAAGCAAAGAGAAGGTACTGGAGAATGCCTCTGAGGATACTCCAGTGCAATCTACATCACAGTAAGGCTGCTTCTCCAGTCTTCTTTCAGAGGTTTCTTTCTGAAAACATTGACTTCCCCTGATCCAAGAACCATGGATAAGCGGAGGACAGATCAGAGGACTAGGTAACAGTAAAGGTAAGCTTATTTTTAATTGCTCTATTACTAATTGGCGAACCAGTATTGTGGTAAAGACACATTTGCCCTGCTTACCGTTGATTGATTTCTGTTCTAGAGACATCACAACGGTGAAAATCACTCTCGCACATACAGGTGGTAGAAGGAGCATTATTGTTAGCTCAGTATACCTTCCGTATGATGCGAGAGACCTTCCACCTTCTTGGGAACTAGGAAGTGTGATCGACTTCGTTAGGCGGGAGAAGGAGCAGTTCCTTGCGGGCTTAGACTCCAACTCACACCACGAAGCATGGGGATCTAGTGACACCAACGCTAGAGGTGAGTCATTCTTAGATTTCCTTAACAGTAATAATTTACTGATAGTTAATGTCAGTGATAAGCCTACGTTCAGAAATAGACTACGTGAGGAGGTCATTGACATTACAATAGCTACTGAATACGTGAGGTCCTTTATTAGTGAATGGCACGTATCAGACTACGTATCTTCCTCGGACCACTGTCACATTATGTGGCAACTAAACTTTGCTTCAGATGAGGACAGGTTTAGGAATCCTAGGAGAACAGATTGGAACTCCTATCACCAGGAGTTAAATTGTAAGCTGGCATCCCTAAATACATTTATTAGAGATGTAAATGATATTGAGTCTGTGACCTGTAACTTACAAGAAGCTATCATGGACTCATATTTCGATAACTGTCCTGTCCAATCCCGATCCAATCGGAAAGGTGTGGTATGGTGGAACGAGGATCTGGAGAGGAAGAAAAAACAAACAAGGCGATTATTTAATGGCGCTAAACGAAACGGACAATGGTAGAAATATTATACATCCCTCACCGAATACAATCTACTCCTAAGAAGGTCTAAAAGAACTTCTTGGAGAAAATTTTGCGGGGAGATAGACAATACTAAATCAGTCCCCCGAATATACAAGGTTATTTCGAAGGGGTCAGTCTGCCCGACTGGTTCTCACAAGAGCCGGGAGGGAAGACTGACAACCTCTGGATTAGAAACTTTGAAAGTTTTGCTTCAAGCACACTTTCCAGATTGTAAACTTGTGGCTCATCTAGAGCCAGAGCAGAATCGGAGACATGTAAGAGCCTCACGAGCAGACTGGCAAATTGCTAGAAAAATCATAACGACCAATAAGGTCAAATGGGCGATACATAAATTCAGCCCATTTAAATCGCCTGGAGAGGATGGAATATTTCCTGCCTTGTTACAAAAGGCTCCAGACTCTCTACACACTCTTCTATGTGAGGTGTTCAGAGCTAGTATGGCCCTAGGTTACGTACCGTCTGCCTGGACACCTAGCAGGGTAGTATTTATTCCGAAACCTGGCAAGGGTAATTATATAGACCCCAAGTCGTTTCGTCCAATCTGCTTATCATCCTTTCTATTGAAGACTATGGAGAGAGTGTTACAAGTTCACATACAAAATGAGGTAATATCAGTTAACCCTATTCATTGTAACCAATTCGCATATCAGTCAGGAAAATCCTGCGAAACAGCACTGCATCAGCTAGTTAGCAGGATTGAGGACTCGTTTGCATCTAAAGAGGTGGCTCTTTGGAGCATTTATTGATATTCAGGGCGCCTTTGATAATACGGCTTATAAGTCAATTGTTACTGCAGCTGAAACCCGAGGACTGGATATGACCACCTGTAATTGGCTCAGGTCATTGTTCAGTAGTAGAACCATCCGAGCAATCCAGTATGGCGAGGAACTTGATGTGTCCGCCATTAAAGGTACCCCTCAAGGTGGTATACTTTCTCCTCTACTGTGGAATATGGTAGTAGATTCCCTAATTACAAAATTAAATAATATGGGATACTACACGCAAAGTTACGCATATGACATTGTCGTGATAATTAAAGGTAAACATGCTAACATAATATCAGACCTAATGAATAGAGCTCTGAGGATAATTCACAACTGGTGCAGGGATGAAGGCCTGGCCGTAAATCCGGAAAAGGCCATCATAGTACCCTTTACAAGGAGAATCAAACTAGATAACATTGATACCAGTCTAGGAGGAACACGTTTGCGCCTATCAGAAGAGGTCAAATATCTAGGGGTGATACTGGATAAAAGACTTACTTGGAACAAACATGTAGAACATAGCATCCAAAAAGCAACGAAATCATTAATGAGTTGTAAACACCTTTTGGGAAAGAACTGGGAACTTCGTCCAGCCATGATTAGATGGCTATATGAAGCAGTGGTTAAACCACAACTTCAGTATGGATCGCTGGTGTGGTGGACAAAAGCTCTCCAAACCGTTACAACTAACAGGCTAATGAGTATACAAAGGTTGGCCTGTCTATGCATCTCAGGAGCTTTCAGAAGCACACCTACTACAGCTCTTGAAACTCTCTTGGGAATAGACCCGATTAACCTCAGCATCATAGCAGAAGCAAGTCTGGCAGCATACAGAGTATATTGCTCTGGAATGTGGAGAGATAGCCGGTGGCCTAAGGGGCATGGCACAATCCGTACTTTTAAATCTTATGATTCAATTCTAACTATGAGACAAGATTATATGATTAATAAAATCTCATGGACACAGCCCTTCTATATGTGTATCCCACATGAGCAGGACATGATAGAAGGAACAGTGGCTACAGCTATGAGCGTAGAATTCTACATTGATGGCTCCTGCACCGCCCAAGGAGTCGGAGCAGGAATCTTCAGTAAATCACCTAGGGTGGAAATAAGCATTGCCCTAGGTAGATATGCAACGGTATTTTAGGCCGAAGTTTATGCCATATTAGGTTGTGCACAACTGTGTCTAGAAAGAGGATATGATGATGAACATATCACAATCAGATCTGACAGTCAGGCCGCTTTGAAGGCTATTTGTTCACACGAATTCAACTCTAAATTAGTGTGGGATTGTAATCAAGCTCTAGTCCAACTCTCGACCCGAAACCAGGTAAACCTATTCTGGATACCTGGGTAGAGAGGTTATGAGGGAAACGAGAAAGCTGATGAACTGGCTAAGTTGGGAGCACAGACTCCATTCATCGGACCAGAACCTGCTTGTGGTATCAGTAAATCTGTCGCAAGAACCACTCTGAGACGATGGGTTGAACAGGAAACTCTCAACCGCTGGAGGGAGGCCTCTAGAGGAAAACTCTACGGGTCGCTGTACAATCCGAATCAGAAACTCTCTAGGTATGTAATATCATTGAATAGAAACAACCTAAGGAAAGTCTTAAGCTTCATGACTGGTCATGGAGCTTTCAGGGAACACTTAAACACCATGGGTTTAACTCAAGGCAGGACAACCTGTAGACTGTGTAACCAATATAAAGACACAGCAGAACACATACTTTTGTATTGTGAAGCTCTGGAGAGGAGAAGATTACAGATTTTCGGCCTCACAGGCATACCTACAAAGGAAGACGACCTAGCTGCACAAGTTCTAAGACTCACGAAGGATTTAGAACTACAGTGGATTGCCTAAGACAAGGAAGCGCACAAAAAGTCTTAATGGCTGAAGTGCCTAGTGACTTCCAACATAATAAAAAAAGATGCAGTTAAAAAAAAGGTTTGGTAAATCCTTTTACGCTAAAACCAGTAACTTTGTTGAGATTCACAAGATTTTAAAAACATTTTAGTAACGAAGACTTAACAAACTTCACTTGCACTGTCATCGAATGATGTACTCAAAATTAACTCGACAAAATAAGGATTGTATGTTCAGATCACCTGATTATCAGATGTTTTGCTATCGATAGTTGTTTTGTTTCAGAGCTGTCGATTGGTGGTGAACCTGAACCTGGTGGTCTCTTGATACGATAACCACTTTCTGGATTTGATTATTTAGTCCTATGATGTCTTTAGCAATGATTCTTTAAATTAGATGATATTTTATTTTAGAATATGATTTTTAAAAGAGGAATTTATTAAGTTTGTTGAATTAAAGGGATTTCTTTTACAAGAACGATACAAGGTATCACATTGAAAAAAATTGCCCCTTTCATTAGAAAACTAAGTTTTGACATAAATTAAGTTGTTCTTGAAAATTTTACTTGTCAATAATAAAAGAAACACTTTTAAGACATAAATAAATTATATGGTGTGTAAATTTTACAGCGTTATAGAATAATTTAGAGAAATAATTGCAAAGACGTGAGATTTTAATTTTAATAATTTTGTGGGAAAGTAAAACTTTTGAATAAGTAAAAAGTACTTCTCTGTATTTGTGAGGTTTCCCTTACTACAGAGGAACATTGCCAAAGTTTCACTTTATGATGAATCACCTGCTGTCAAGTTAATGATGAACTCTTGAACACTACTTTGATTGTAACACTGGTAAAATATAGGTTTGATTGAATATTTAAAATCGCGGGTAATGTAGTGGGAGAATAACGAGTCAAAAGTATAATAGGGATTTTCAAAACAAGACAGAATAAAATAATGGTAAAAAATAGATTTCCAAAATAAAAACAATTAATAATGTATAAATTTAAGATGATTTTTTAAAATAAAATGTGTGTTAATTGTGTGTTATGTAAAAAGACAAACGGACACTTTCTAGGAAGTGAGGTAGACATTAATTGAATCTAACGGTGGCTGAGATCTATGTGTGCACAGTTTTTAACCGGAATGAACAAGTTCTTGATTTGCACGAGGTGAAAAGACACTAGAAGATTGGGGCCTGTTGGTAACGGACCTATATTAGAGTCCGCTACGAGTTTTTGTTTGAACAATAAAATATGTGTTAGAAAGTATTAAAGTTGCAGAAGATATGGTGTACAAACATTTTAGAAGTGTCAATAACAATATATTGTATTTTTTAAGAACGTATGTCCGTAAAAAATAGTAAAAGGATCTAAATGGTGCAACGTGGTACATGTGCTTTGAATAAAACGGACAATGAACGATTGTATTTGATATGTTGTACGAACTTTGTTTGCAATTATCGCGAAATGAACAATAAAAGAATTACTGGTATAGTCAGCGTTAGTTCCACGCCAAAAAATACAGACAGAAGAGACATCAGCCGAAGGACAATGAATTGCTACAGTTTGGTGAGACCGTGGCATAGCACGTTATGATTCAAATCCATATACTTTGTATAATATGTTCTATGTTTCTTCTTTATAATTTTATATATGTATATTTAAATAATTTCAGTTTAAAAAATATTTGCTAGTCCAACTACTCATCAGGTAGTGGACAATATTAATTCTCTTTTATAAAATTTTTAGTACTCAGATAAATGAGTAAGAAATTATTTCAATTTTTTATTTCATGACATAAAGTTCATACTTGCAAGTTTCCTTTAGAATTAATTAAATTTTTTAATAAAGAATCAACTTTTAATAAACAAATTAGACCTTCCTCAAAGGTACAAGAATTAAACTTTAACAGGATGTTATTTATAATTAATATTTATGATATGTCTTATTTGATGAATGTACATGCATAATTTTTGATGTGTTTAATAAATGTTTATGTCAAAATTTCAGCCAAGTGTTATTTATTTATAACCCAGAATCACTGTTGAGTACACAGAAAAAAGAACTTTCGACCCTGAGATTAGATTCACTTAAATTTAATTTTTCAAAATTGACGAAAGTCTGGCGCCCATTAATGCAATCAAAACTTTTAAATTAAATAATAAATTTAAATTCATTCTAATTTTTTTAAATAAAGTAACATAAATATATGATCTCTTCTAGATCAGTAAATTTTCAGGTAGTTACATGATCAAAGCCCTCGCTGCTCCAGTTTTGATCATTTACCTTTTATACGGTTTGACATATTTACTCCACATATCTGGCCTTCATAATTTTCTTTAAGTTACAGTTTGAAAGTATGATTTTTTCTTCAAATACGTTTTTAGAAAAGCGCATAGCATTTATATATTGGTATGGAGGAAGAAAAAATCAGTTCAAACCCTAATTCTTCTGGTTAGTAATCAACTACAGTACAAGTTGGTTACGGTGGTTTGTGGAGACGGTAAAGCTGATAAAACACGGGTTTCTGAAGATCGTTAGGAAATAGTATATATAGTTTTTGTAGCTGCCAGGTCTTTTAAGCCTTTGTTTAAGAGATTGTCCTGTTTGCCTTTCTCTCTGGAGTGGTATGGAGTGTTGTGCTTAACAATCTTTAACCCATATGAAATTTCTGGAAGCAAGTTATTTTTCGAAAACATCCGCAATCATATCTTCACGGGAGTCTGCGGTCTTCATTGACTGAAACACTAGCATTAATGCATTTATCCATCATAACTGGTTTTCTGGGTGGCAAATTATTAACTGTTTTTGTTTTCCAAATAGGATGCCCAAAGTACGTTTAACTGAGTCATCTGGTCCCACCTTTGTATTTGTTAATGTTCTCATGTATCCATGTTTCATCTAAAAACACTGTTGTATTTAAATCTTTGTTTTGTATTTTACGGAGGAATTTGTATCTTGACAGGCCTCAAAGGATTTCTTCATTAACACTTTTCTGCTTGTAATTTTGTTTTTCATCTTAAAGTAAATCATTAATATTTTTGATAGTGTTGGAAGTGAGCCACAAAATAAACCTGGATCCTGGAGAGGTGGTATTTCTTTCAGTTTGTACATTGAATAGCAGATTTATCAAAATCATCCATTCCGATGACATGGTGTTTTCTCTTTTTTCTTTTATTTGTCCTGAAAAGAACAACACTGACATTGTAGGTTTCTTGAGCGATTTTCTTCATCATCTTGACTGACGCTTGTATCACTTAAATACTTGATGCACTTAAACATTTATTGTTTGAACAGTTTTAAGAGAAATTCTACAAACATCGGGCTCTCTGTAAAACTTTTTTTACATCAATTAAAGGTTCATTGTTTTATATTTATTTCGAAAAATACTCAATCACTGAAGCTATATTAGTCCTTGCTTGTGTATGTAGCACTTGACGTTTTTTAGCTGAACTTATTGTAATTGTGAAATCCTCTAAAAAGTATAAAAAAAAACTAACACGATAATCGTTATTATAAAAACTACAAACAATATATACACGATATATATATCACACGATATATATAGTAAATACACACTAATATACAGATATAGATCCTCAAACTTAACCTAACCTAACCCTACACTAACCTAACATAACCTAACCCAACTAACATAAGCTAAGCTATGCTAACCTAACCTAATCCACCCTAATCTAACCTAAGCTTAGCTAACACAACCTAATTACTTTTAACTGATTTTCAATGAGATTATTCCATTGGGAATAATATGACTATACTTTATTTATTATTGCTTCGGACTTGGGATTCGCGTTGGGGGAGGGGAGCCGTTGTACACTGTTGTCAATTTTGGCGCGGACGGGGAAGGTTTGCTACTGTCATACTCACAAGATAAGTCTCAAATCAAATCCATATTATCAGTTTATTTACAAAATAATAAAATGTTGGCTTTTAGTAATTGTGTAATTAACAGTACCGTATTTTTATCATTAGTATATCATTAATAAAAATATACATAATGCAAAAATAACAACCTTAATGTTAAAGAAGTAAAATTTGTTACATATGTTTATTAAATGTACTAATAATTAATTAGTACAATAACCTATGTAATTGTAAGAAATTCAATACTCAATAACTCAATAGACTAGTTCAATCATAATAGATAAAATAAATATTCAAAACGAATCTTACATGGTAAAAAGTTATAAAAGTAGGATAAACAACACAACACTTTAAACATAAGCATTTTAAATTCACAGCTAAAAAGTTGTAAATGTATATTATTTTATCATTAACCATACCTTGTTTGTCATAGGGTATCTCCTATACTGTAAATCGTGTCCTGGAGTAAGAATACATAATATACAGAACATTCCGTTGCATTGAAATATTTTTAAAATCACAAAATTTTAAAACTTTTTCAATGATTGGAGACAGGAGATACACGTCACTTAGGTCCACATTTACTTCCTCATCCTGAGTGCAATCAATATCGGGTTCATCTTCATTGTTATCATCCTCAAAGAAATAAATGTCCTCGTCGTGAATCACTTCGTCTCCTGGAAGTATGTCATCCGGGAAGTCTTCTTCTTGATCGCTGTCATCGTCTTCGTCGTTCAGGGAGATGATCATGCTTTCAACAACCTCTTCAATTAAACCTTCATTTGTCTAGGCGTTGTTTATCTCTTTTTTGTGTGCTCCACAACCTTTTTCCATTCTTCAGCTGTCATTCTTCTCTCTATCCCTTCATGAGTGAGCTGTTTTATTTCAGTGAGATTAAATTTTTTATTATTTTTTTCAATGTACCCTTTTACTTGCGCCCAAATCAGTTCAATACTATTGAAGTGGCAGTAGTATGGCGGCAGTCTAACAACTTTATGACTGTGTTGTTTTGCCATTTCATCAATTATATACACTGGTGGTGGTTTGTTTAATCTGACTACCTCCAATAATTCCGCCTTTGTCATATCCTCCTGATAACTAATATTTTTTCGGTCTATCCAGTCTCTAACATCTTGTTTTCTTGTTTTTGTTGTTGGTGCTTTGTCTAGTAGGTTAGAGTGGTACGCTGTGTTGTCCATGACTATTACAGAAGGTTTATGCAAGTTTGGAAGCAATGATTCAGTGACCCATTTCTTAAATGTGTCATGGCACATTTTCTCATGGTAGTCTTTTGTTGACTTCGATGCAAACAGAAGCATGCAGTTTGGAACAAACCCACTTGACATACCAGCGTGCAATAAAATCAGCCGTCCTCCTTTTCCTATTGGCACAGGCATGGTTCCCTCTGTGGTATTATTAGTCCAGAGTTTTGAAGGACAGTGACCAATGTTGACCCAGGTCTAGTCCAGCCACACAATGTCATCAAAATTGTGCTTTCTAATTTCTCTTAGAAATACGCTACGCTTAGCCACCACATCATTACGTTCTAGAAGTAATTTTCTTTTATTAATTTTTTTTGTACACAAAACCTAATCTTTTAAAAACAATATACAAAGCGGATCTGCATCATTTAAACAAATTAGCTTCTTTAAGTGACACTAACAATTTGTCTAGCGTTGGATACTCTTTTCTAATGTAATAATTATAAACATGCCTTCTTATTGCGTCTTGCGTAAACGTATCTAACATGGTTTGACGTTTTTTGATTGTCCTTCTTTAATTGGGTGTTTCAAGTAAAGTATCACCTCCTTCTAAGACTTTCTTATCTTTTTCTTTCTGAATTTGCATTACAGTTTGTCTGTTAATTTGTAATGCCTCAGCAGTCCTATCTTCAACTCTATTCACACTCAAAAGTGGACCGTTATTTTCCTTTTCTCGTTGGAAATACGTCCTTACATTTATCACTAACTCACGCCCTTGTGTTCGTAATGGAGTACCTTGACCAACCTTCTTGTATGGGGACGCAGGTGGAGGACGAACACGTGGTCGCCCCCCTTGTTATTCTTCTCCTATCACACATGGTTAAAACACAGCTTTAAAAACTTAGATACCGTATAATCGCACGGTTTACAAGAGGTGTATAGTAACTGTTCTAAACTTACACACTCAGAGTCCGAACCGCACAGTAATTACACATAATAAAATTTTAATTGAACTTCTATCTCTCAAACTCGTACGGTAGATGACAACTTGACACAGCAGATGCCTACAGCACAAGTGTTTTGGCAAGACTGGAAACTTTCTCCCTGTCTGGGAAACGTGACAACATGGCAGGATTGTAAACTTGCCAGCCACCCTCTAATTGGTCGGAGAGCGGGCTAGCCCCTGATGTCCTGCTACCCCGGAAAGGAGGTCAAGTCCGAAGCAATAATAAATATAGTACTGTATATATGTAGTGTCGTACTATATTCTCTTTTGTAAGTAATGTCTTTTCAATTCTTCCTCTTACATTTGGAAGCATGAATCACTAATGGGACATAATATAGATTAGAGTTTGGATTATGACTATAGTCCTTGCTTTCGTTTTTTGGCTGTAGTCATTAAAATTATGCAATGCTCTAAAAAGTCTAAATAATAAATACTGAAAAGATTAAAAACTATACGAACAATATAGTAAACACTACGAACGAAAATACGAACTAATTTACAATTATAGAACCTTGAATGACACAACTGCTTTTAACTGATTTTCCATTGTGACTTAGTCTATTGAGAATAACATGGTTGTGTAGACTACTGTTTTCTTTTTAATGAGTAATATCTTTTCAAATTTTTTACTCACGAGCAAAATAAAAAAATTGTAGTTAGGTAGCCATCCGTTTTACAAACTATAGTCTACCATTCAGGATAAAATTTAAACTGTGCAGTTTAATTTTCAATTTCAAATTTAATAGAGTTGTGTGAATCTAGTGTTAATACTATCTACGTCATTCATGGGGAGTCTTAGTTTGAAGATATTCTTAAAGGGAATTAAAAAATTGTTAAACAATATTTTAAATAACCTCAATAAAGATGAAAAATGTCATTTTCCAAAGCCTTCCTTCTTGCTTTCTTTCGAGCAAATTTGTCTATGATGTCATCGTAGGAAATCGTTTGAGTTAGTCTCCCCTCGATGGCGAGCAGGGCTAATGATGTCAATCTGTCGTGGCTAGTTGTGGATCTTAGGTAGTTCTTCACACGACGAAGGGTGGAAAAGGATCTTTCTGCTGAACAGTTAGTGGCTGGAGTACTAAGAACCATTCTTAAAGCAATGACAATGTTAGGATAGACATCAATCATGTCAAAATTATGCAAAACCTTGCTAATTTCAGTCATGCTTAGTCTTCTATTTTCGTTTTGAGTGTTTTTCAACAAAAATGCTTTTAAATGTAAACACTCGTCCACAACAACAGGCTCAAGATCTTCGGGATACGCACTCAATAGTTCTCTTGCACATTTGGTGATATCAGATGCTTCAAGACTTTTGATAGTTTCAAGAAAACCAAACCTATTGTGAAGATCAGAATATTTACACTCACGTTTCTTAATTTCAGAGTATAGGGAGTCCAATATGCAGTTAAAAGTGTTAACGCGGAAGTTCTCCGACCCTGTAAATTGAACATCACTGCTAGGACCACCATGTTCACCAAACTTAGTAGGTAACTTCCTTTTGCGCCGATTATCAGCCACATACTCTTTACTACACTTCTCTTTCGCTGATCGTTCCAGGTCATCAAAGTTGTTCCTTACTTCTAGAAGAAAACCACACAAAGAGTCGTAATAGGCAACAATTTTCCCTAGATCTGTGGTTTCGTACTGCAGCTTTACATTTACTTTATTGAACCTTTCCAGAATTGAGCCCCACAGTGCTGCCATAATGGTTGTCTCAAGGGAACTTAGCTTTTCATTTATAGCCCTGGCTTCATTTCTTGTGGAGGGCCTCTCGTCACAGTCACTAGCAATTGCATCTAAACTTTTTAAAATGCCCTCTCTGCTTTCATTAACAGCTCGGCAGGCGTCGTGACGAGCAGACCACCGAGTCTTTGAAAGGTTTTGCAATTTTAATGCACAGTTTCTCGTCAAAACAGTCCATCTATGTGGTGAAGCGCTAAAAAAGTTATACAGCTCCTGGAGCAATCCAAAAAAGGAAACAGCCTCCTTGCATGACTCAGCTGCACATGAGCCTACTAAGTTTAAGGAATGCGCAGAACAAGGTACATACTCCGCCAAAGGACTGAGCTGTTTGATGCGAGCTTGAACTCCAGAGTAAATGCCTGACATATTCGCGGCGTTATCATATGATTGGCCTCTACAATTGGAAATTTCCAAATTAAATTTTTCAAAAAGGCCCAATACTGTGTTCACAATCTCTTCTGCTTTGTGACCAACATTGGGCACGAAACACACAAATCTTTCAATCGGCATGCCATCAATAGCAACATATCTAATTACGAAGGTAAGTTGGTCCACATGTGAAATGTCCGGCGTGGAGTCTAATACAATGCCAAAGTATTTTGCTTCTTGAACTTCTTTCAAAGTTGTGTTCCTAACTTCTTCTGCCATAAGGGCGATAAATTCTTCATAAGTAGTTTTTGAAATGTACGACGTACTACCCGAACCTTGGTCGCCGTATTGACGTAGATGTTCGGCCATAAAAGGGTCAAATTCGGCTAGAAATTTCAGAAGTTCAATGAAGTTTCCACTATTAAGTTTATCTAAGTGTTCATCAGATCCTCGGAGAGCCAACCCTTGCACAGTTAAATATTTAACAGCTGCCACCACTCTCTTAAGTACCTCCCTCCAATAGTGGACTTCAAGTTCTAGAGCTTCGGTAAGTTTAACATCAACACGACCTTTCAAAGAACTCCTAATTTTTAGTTTTTCTAAACTGTTTTTATGGTTAAAACTGTTTTCATGGTCTTTTACGCGTTGATTTGCATTTTTCCAGTCATTGAATCCGTTTGAAAATGCGCCCTTGTTGTCTGACTCGTCAAATAGCATACACGGAACGCAGAAAACGGAACCTTTTGATGGTGAATAAACCATCCACGCTCTGTTTTTTGTTTCTCCATTTTGAAGTTTTTTCATAAACAAACTCTTAGACAGAAAGCGAATTTTATCTGGGTACGGTCTTTTAGATTCATTAAAATCGGAGTCACTATTTTGCTTTACACTACTTTGGGTACAAATATAATCTCTTAGTTCATCACTTACATCCCATAAAGCCGGGTCGGAACTGAAAAAGCCTTTACTATCTCTACCACGTTCTACATGAACTCCGTCTTCAGCATCAGCAGATTTATTTTGAAGTTCTGGTACAAGATCGGGTTCAAAAGCAACTTCTTCGACGTTAGAACTGTAAGAAGCGTCATGGGAAACAGCCTGTACATTTTCACTGTTACCATCATTACTAACTTGACTTCGAACATTTCGCGAAAAAAAAGTTGTTATTTTAGGAACATTTTTAATAACCTTTTCACTTTTCTCATCTTTTTCTTCGCGCCTTTTTCTAAACTCTGCACCACTAGGCTTTGATTTAAAGCTCATTATTAAACACTCATGATTACTTTAACAATAATAACAACAAACAATATTTATTTGCGGCAACAAAGTAATGCCGCATGGACCACACTGTAAAAGTTGAATGGACAACAGCAAATCAGCATTAGAAAACACGCGAACAAAGCACTGATTTAAGACTAACCACAAAGCACTTGTCTGTGACAAAAACACCACGGGGTAACTTGACTAGTGACAACGCTCAACGACCCACGGGCCACGACAACGACAACTCGACAACTGATTAACTGTTCAGGTCAGGTGACAGACAAGAGGGTAGTGGCGCGTGCGGTGGTGGAATGTGGAAACGTGGAAGGATGATGTCGGGGGCGGGGTTGACGACAGGGCGCTTGCGCCTGGACTCGACCTAGCACTAGCCACAGCCAGTAGAGGCACTCGCAACTCCGGGCAGGGCGCCTCCGTTACAAAGTTTGTTGTGTTTGTGTGACGATTCTAATGCGAATTTACACACTTCACGTAAACTCACATAAAATTGTGTCAGAATTGGCCTAATAATATTAACACGGTATAATAATAGTATGAGTAGAATTTTAATTTTTTTGAATGTAAATAAAAAAAAATATATTTCGATTTGTTTATGACAGTTGCGCCCTTTGGTGCCGTGCGCCCCTAGGCCCGGGCCTAGTGGGCCTAGTGGTAAATCCATGCCTGCTTATGGAGTAAAACACTGCTATTTTATCATTTACCTGTTATTATGCACTCTTTGGTTCTGCAGACATAGTATTTATTTGACAGCACTGTAATGTAAAACAAATTCAAATCAATTTAAACAAATATTAATTGAGAAATAAAATGTTTTGATGGTATAGAAGTAAAATAATAATAACTTTCAAGATTTATATTTAAAAAAGTCTTATAATCTAAGTTATAAAATAATAATATTTATATTTATTCATTTTATTATTATAACAGATATAATACAGGTCCCAGTACACTACCCTGAGGTACGCCCAAACAGATTTTTTTAGATTAGTATATTCCTCTTCATATTTTACCTGAAAATACTCACTTTTTTGAGATAAAATATTAAAATCTCATAATACTGTTTTGGTCCCTGTGCAGTTTATATTCTAACCCTATATACAAAATTTTATCAAAAACCTGAGCCACATCTAAAAAGATGTCAGAGTATACTTTTTTGTTTTAAAACAAATTTCACTTATGTTGTCCAGTATGTGTATTTGCTCTATTGTTAAATGCTTCTCTTTGAAACCTAACTGGTGTCAAAGTATAGGATTTACGTCAGATTGAAGACCTTGAACACAGTTTTTCACAAAATAAAGTAAAACTAAAAAAAAAAAAAGTTTCCAACCATCTGACGTTCTATCAATAACTTAAACATCAATTGACTGCCCATGAACTGATATTCCGATTGCAGACCTTGAACACAGTCCTGGACAAAAATTAATAAAATTAACACAAAACAATTCCAAAAGTCTCACATTTTTAAATACGTTAAACCTAACTTAACTGATAATGAAAATACTTCCGATTGTAGACCTCAAAAACAGTTCTGTGCAAAGCATAATATAAAAATAAGTGAAAGCTTACTTAACTTGATATGACTTGACACTCCTCCTGTAATAGAGCTATTATGGTGGATTTTGTTTTAAGGGTTGAAACAATGGTTTTAATCTAATTGTTAGGTAGTCTTTGTAGAGTAATCTCATATTTTCCAGTGAATTTACAGTAGCTTATTATCAAATTCAAGAGTATTAAAATGTGTTTTTAAATTTTGAAATAATTAAAACCATCATAACAAAATATCAACTTTAACCCTCAAAGCTCAATAAATATCTTGCATAGTACAGTGTTTTTATTTTTAAAATTTCAAAATGGAGTTACACCATTCTTTAGCGTAAAAAAATTATCTTGCCTCTGAAATTTAAACATAACTTGGTAAAACCAAAACAGTATCAACCAAACATTACCACTTCTACTTTTTCCCCACAAGTATTCTGAATCTTGTCCATCTGCTAGACCATTGTGGTGAATAGTGACAGTTACCATGACAAGAACACTATATAAAATGATCTGCATTGTAAGAGATACAATACAAAACTAGTTTTATAATATTTTGTCTTTATATTAATACAATGGATTTAGATTAATAGACAATAAACTAACCGTATAAATTACTAATTGAAATGCAATAAATATTTGGTATTGTTTGTTTGGAAGAGGCAATAAAACGAATTAAATTTTCATTAAGAGTACGAATGTACCTGCACGGAATCCATTTTATTTGGATTTGGTTATCCAAGCGTTTCCGTAACAGCGATCATCGATTATGATTTCAATATCAAGAATCGATTTTTTATAATTGAAAATTTGTTCTATTAGATTAAAATGGGTTCTTTAGAAAGAAAGTGTTCATAGAAACCAGAATTATTTCGTTACTATTGGCTTTCTAGTGAACCAATGAAATATCTTTAAGGCTCAACATTTGGATTTTTTTTAACCTGTATTATACAGTATTTCTACTTTTGTAGAAATTGTAAATGGTTTGAGTTTATTTTAGTGAAGTTACAAAGTTTTCTTTATTGGTTATACTTATTTTTTATAATATTCCTTAAAATATTCTAAGCATAGTTTATTCTAAGTAATAAGTTTAGGCCCGGAAAAGTTTATTTAATTTAAGTAATATGGGTGAACAAAATTATTACACTTTCACTTTTTATATTTTCTGCTAATTTTCATTTATTATTACAGGGTTTTTATTACGTTTATATGTTTCTCGTATTTTTCATTTTAACCATGTATTACAAATTTTTCAATTGACTGCACATTTTCAGTGTTTTACATTGACTACATTTCTAAACAATAAAAATCCTTATGAACTGAACATTTTGAAATGTATACAAATTCAAGACCTAGTTATACAAAATATTATGATCTAGTATTACTTAAATTTTATTATTATAATGTAATGTAATGTTTTTTTTTCTGAATAAAATGAATTGTAAAATTAGTTTGATTAAATTCTTCATTTAAAAAAAATTTATGTTTCTTTTTTCTTGCAAAACGTTCATATGTGTTTGCCATTTAAGGTTGTTGCAATTACTAGTTGTATGGTTAAGCGCGAAAGTGTGACAATTAGTTTTAAACCATGGCATTATTATTTAAGGAATGAAAATTTTGAATATTCCGGTCTTTAAAGTCAGATATCAAAAAAATTAAACGTTGGTGATCCCTCCTTTTAAAAGAACTTATTGTGTACTTTTAATATCACAAATGGCACTTAAAATCTAAAATATATTCAAATTTTGATTTTCCTCTTGGAAATAAATTTTAAATGGTCTAATATTAATAATGATTAATATAATTTTTGATGCTTATAAACAAATTGGTTTTTACATTTTGTGGATATTAGTTTCGGGTTTTCTTAGATTTATAGTTATTTGTAGATCTGTATTTAGATTATGTCAACTTGGGTTATTTTGTTAGAGTTTTTGTGTCCATTTGGATACAAATTTTAACTAAAAATTACCAGATACAAAATATTAAAATTCTCTTTTAAAAAATCAGCTTTAATGGTTTTGACATAATGTTGCATAACTGTTTTTTTTTTTTTTAATTTTTTTTTTTTTTAATATTGTGTATTACTTTTTATATACAAGTGATTGTAATATCCGAATAAACGAGTTTCATAACCTTTACTTGAAGGTAAATTTAATAATTTAATTTTAATTTTACAGGATCATTTATTAGACGATCATCGAGAAAGAATGTCTCAAAAGATGTAACATAACTGAAGCAATGGCGAAGACGCTGTTTGTAGCGTTATACATGTCAAAAGGTAACTAATTATTTGGATTTATTCAAAAGTTGTTGTTGTTGTTGTTGTCCAATGGCTTTCTCTGGCTCACACGCCATCTTTAATCTTGCTTCCCAGTAGAGACCAGAGAGGCCTTTTTCCCTCTGCTTTTCTTTATCCAGCTTTCTGCAGAGCAAGAGATGGTCCTTGTTCATGACAGTGTCTGGGCTGTCACACAATGTGCAGTTGTCATAATCCAAAATCTTCATGCTCTTCAGGTGTTCATTCAGGCAGTCGTGTCCAGTGTAAGTCGAAAAATTGCGACAGATGTCCTCCTCTGCAAGTCCTTGACTTTCTCATACAAGTCGAATACATCTTCATAGGACTTGTTCCTTATGTCCTCTGTGACCTTATTGGTGAACTCAAGATGAGATGCTCGTTTCAGTTCGCCAATCTTGCTTCCAAGGTGTGTACTCTTCTTGGTTTCTGTATTATGTGAGTTCCTCGCTTGGCCAGCTCATCTGCTTGCTCATTGCCTTGTATGTCTACATGTGATGGGATCCACTGCAGAACTATTTTCTTGGTAATATGCTTGACTATTTTATACTTCTTTTGGATTGATTCAGTCAAGGAACTTGTTGGTGTATTTCCAGTAATTGCTTGCAGCGCTGACTTAGAATCAACCAAAATCACAGTGTTGTTATTCAACCATGGCCTCATTATTATCTGTCTCAATGCCTCATAATTATCTGTCTCAATGCCTTATTGATTGCGAATAGATGAGAAAGATGTAACATAACTGAAGCAATGGTGAAGACGCTGTTTGTAGTGTTATACATATCAAAAGGTAACTAATTATTTGGATTTATTCAAAAGTGTTGTGTTTATATCAAGTTTATGTTAAAAATATGAGCTATTTCATAAACTTTTACAGTAAGACATGGGAATTGGAAACCTACCAATCATTAAAAAAAATTATTTTTTTTATTATGTTGGAAGTCATTAGGCACTTCAGCCATTAAGACTTTTTGTGCGCTTCCTTGTCTTAGGCAATCCACTGTAGTTCTAAATCCTTCGTGAGTCTTAGAACTTGTGCAGCTAGGTCATCTTCCTTTGTAGGTATGCCTGTGAGGCCGAAAATCTGTAATCTTCTCCTCTCCAGAGCTTCACAATACAAAAGTATGTGTTCTTCTGTGTCTTTATATTGGTTACACAGTCTACAGGTTGTCCTGCCTTGAGTTAAACCCATGGTGTTTAAGTGTTCCCTGAAAGCTCCATGACCAGTCATGAAGCTTAAGACTTTCCTTAAGTTGTTTCTATTCAATGATATTACATACCTAGAGAGTTTCTGATTCGGATTGTACAGCGACCCGTAGAGTTTTCCTCTAGAGGCCTCCCTCCAGCGGTTGAGAGTTTCCTGTTCAACCCATCGTCTCAGAGTGGTTCTTGCGACAGATTTACTGATACCACAAGCAGGTTCTGGTCCGATGAATGGAGTCTGTGCTCCCAACTTAGCCAGTTCATCAGCTTTCTCATTTCCCTCATAACCTCTGTGCCCAGGTATCCAGAATAGGTTTACCTGGTTTCGGGTCGAGAGTTGGACTAGAGCTTGATTACAATCCCACACTAATTTAGAGTTGAATTCGTGTGAACAAATAGCCTTCAAAGCGGCCTGACTGTCAGATCTGATTGTGATATGTTCATCATAATATCCTCTTTCTAGACACAGTTGTGTGCAACCTAATATGGCATAAACTTCGGCCTGAAATACCGTTGCATATCTACCTAGGGCAATGCTTATTTCCACCCTAGGTGATTTACTGAAGATTCCTTCTCCGACTCCTTGGGCGGTGCGGGAGCCAACAGTGTAGAATTCTACGCTCTTAGCTGTAGCCACTGTTCCTTCTATCATGTCCTCCTCATGTGGGATACACATATCGAAGGGCTGTGTTCATGAGATTTTATTAATCATATAATCTTGTATCATAGTTAGAATTGAATCATAAGATTTAAAAGTACGGATTGTGCCATGCCCCTTAGGCCACCAGCTATCTCTCCACATTCCAGAGCAATATACTCTGTATGCTGTCAGACTTGCTTCTGCTATGATGCTGAGGTTAATCGGGTCTATTCCCAAGAGAGTTTCAAGAGCTGTAGTAGGTGTTCTTCTGAAAGCTCCTGAGATGCATAGACAGGCCAACCTTTGTATACTCATTAGTTGTAACGGTTTGGAGAGCTTTTGTCCACCACACCAGCAATCCATACTGAAGTTGTGGTTTAACCACTACTTCATATAGCCATCTAATCATGGCTGGACGAAGTCCCCAGTTCTTTCCCAAAAGGCGTTTACAACTCATTAAAGATTTCGTTGCTTTTTGGATGCTATGTTCTACATGTTTGTTCCAAGTAAGCCTTTTATCCAGTATTACCCCTAGATTTTTGACCTTTTCTGATAGGCGCAAACGTGTTCCTCCTAGACTGATATCAATGTTATCTAGTTTGATTCTCCTTGTAAAGAGTACTATGATGGCCTTTTCCGGATTTATGGCCAGGCCTTCATCCCTGCACCAGTTGTGAATTATCCTCAGAGCTCTATTCATTAGGTCTGATATTATGTTAGTATGTTTACCTTTAATTATCACGACAATGTCATCTGCGTAACTTTGCGTGTAGTATCCCATATTATTAAATTTTGTAATTAGGGAATCTACTACCATATTCCACAGTAGAGGAGAAAGTATACCACCTTGAGGGGTACCTTTAATGGCGGACACATCAAGTTCCTCGCCATACTGGATTGCTCAGATGGTTCTACTACTGAACAATGACCAGTCCTCGGGTTTCAGCTGCAGTAACAATTGACTTATAAGCCGTATTATCAAAGGTGCCCTGAATATCAATAAATGCTCCAAGAGCCACCTCTTTAGATGCTAACGAGTGCTCAATCCTGCTAACTAGCTGATGCAGTGCTGTTTCGGAGGATTTTCCTGACTGATGTGCGAATTGGTTACAATGAATGGGGTTAACTGATATTACCTCATTTTGTGTGTGAACTCACATAGAAGAGTGTGTAGAGAGTCTGGAGCCTTTTGTAACAAGGCAGGAAATATTCCATCCTCTCCAGGCGATTTAAATAGGCTGAATTTATGTATCGCCCATTTGACCTTATTGGTCGTTATGATTTTTCTAGCAATTTGCCAGTCTGATCGTGAGGCTCTTACATGTCTCTGATTCTGCTCTGGCTCTAGATGAGCCACAAGTTTACAATCTGGAAAGTGTGCTTGAAGCAAAACTTTCAAAGTTTCTAATCCAGAGGTTGTCAGTCTTCCCTCCCGGCTCTTGAGAGAACCAGTCGGGCAGACTGACCCCTTCGAAATAACCTTGTATATTCGGGAGAATGATTTAGTATTGTCTATCTCCCCGCAAAATTTTCTCCAAGAAGTTCTTTTAGACCTTCTTAGGAGTAGATTGTATTCGGTGAGGGATGTATAATATTTCTCCCATTGTCCGTTTCGTTTAGCGCCATTAAATAATCGCCTTGTTTGTTTTTTCTTCCTCTCCAGATCCTCGTTCCACCATACCACACCTCTCCGATTGGACAGGACAGTTATCGAAATATGAGTCCATGATAGCTTCTTGTAAGTTACAGGTCACGGACTCAATATCATTTACATCTCTAATAAATGTATTTAGGGATGCCAGCTTACAATTTAACTTCTGGTGATAGGAGTTCCAATCTGTTCTCCTAGGATTCCTAAACCTGTCCTCATCTGAAGCAAAGTTTAGTTGCCACATAATGTGACAGTGGTCCGAGGAAGATATGTAGTCTGATACGTGTCATTCACTAATAAAGGATCCCACGTATTCAGTAGCTATTGTAATGTCAATGACCTCCTCACGTAGTCTATTTCTGAACGTAGGCTTATCACCGACATTAACTATCAGTAAATTATTACTGTTAAGGAAATCTAAGAATTTAAGCAACAGATGTCCTCCTCTGCAAGTCCTTGACTTTCTCATACAAGTCGAATACATCTTCATAGGACTTGTTCCTTATGTCCTCTTTGACCTTATTGGTGAACTCAAGATGAGATGCTCGTTTCAGTTCGCCAATCCTTGCTTCCAAGGTGTGTACTCTTCTTGGTTTCTGTATTATGTGAGTTCCTCGCTTGGCCAGCTCATCTGCCTGCTCATTGCCTTGTATGCCTACATGTGATGGGATCCACTGCAGAACTATTTTCTTGGTAATATGCTTGACTATTTTATACTTCTTTTGGATTGATTCAGTCAAGGAACTTGTTGGTGTATTTCCAGTAATTGCTTGCAGCGCTGACTTAGAATCAACCAAAATCACAGTGTTGTTATTCAACCATGGCCTCATTATTATCTGTCTCAATGCCTTATTGATTGCGAATAGATGAGAAAGATGTAACATAACTGAAGCAATGGTGAAGACGCTGTTTGTAGTGTTATACATATCAAAAGGTAAGATATTTGAATAGTTACTAGATCTAGCAGGACCGAGTACCATCATATACATAGTGAGTCATATATGTACACCTTCAAGTACCACCAAGACTGAAACACTAACATAAGTGAAGTCAGTGGATACTTTTTTATATAGGTCCACATCTATGAGATCCATTAGGGCATGGCCAACGTTAAGAAAGTAGTGATGTAAACAATTACAATGTTCAGAAAACCTATGTTACAATTGTGTTAAACAAACTTAGATAGAATAAAACTCGAACACAAGATCTCACAAAAATTACGTAAGAAGATGATGCATGTAAGAAGTCCTATATTATTAAAATAACTAAAAAGGTATTTTTAGGGCAAATCCCATCCTTCACTTACAGAACACTCCAACCAGGGATTCTGCATGATTTGTCGCAAGGTTTTCTTTATCTGGACTCTGTCACAGCTAGGGATTTGCCTTGCTCTTCGCACGGTACATAATGTTCTGCTTTTTTCACCATATCATCTCGACACGTCTATGGAAAGAGCTCATTAGTTTGGTACATGGAAAACCATTTCTGAATCCTTGTCCTACGCGATAGGGGTACTAACAGGAAGGAAGGTGGTTTTACCTTCCTAGTGAGTAAGAATCTCACACTATTGGGAAGATCAGATGTCTCCCTTTGTTTTCCTCTTTTCGCAAATAAACCAAGTTATAATTTTATTTATAAATCAGATTTCGTGTGATGAAATAGTAACAGTTTCATTCCAATTTACAACCAAAACAATTTATTTTGCCAAAGAAATAGTTGGTCTTTGTACTGTTAATCTTTATGATGGTATACATTGCAATACAAAATCCATGCAATAACATTCTTAGAGAAAATCATAAAAATTTAAACATAAAAAGATTTTATAAAAAAATGAAATTGTTATAAAACAAGCTCGAACAAAAGTATTTATTTATTAAATCATTTATGTAAATACTTCATAATACATAGAAAATATGCTGTTCTGTTCAATAAACAGTAATAAATACAAAAAAGCAATAATATTATCTTTTAATATTTCTTAAGTACGCTTTCACTTTTTTCATGATGTCTGCACTCTGCTTGTAGTGGAAGCTATCATTTTCCTGAAAACAAAATAAAAATAAGTACTCACATAAATTTATTCTATTTCTACATTTCTCTTCCTTACTCACACTGTGTTTTCAATTAACAAATACTTTGCTAGATTCAGCTTTTATGTTACAAAATATTATTTATGTTCCCATTTTACAAAGTTTATAAAAGACATAATCATTTTAACATATTTACAGGGGTGTGAAAAAAAAATCTTGTAACAGTTAAATAACTTTTACACTAAAAAAAAGGTAGAAAGCTGAAATGTCTTAGGTGTAAAAAATCAATTATGAGGTAAATTCACCTCATCCCAGAATAGGGTTTTTGACGACAATTCAAAATTTTCAAAAATAAAGCTCGATTGAGTAGTACCTCATTTTAAAGGTCCAGTTAAGTAGAAAATAATTGGACAAACTAGAGGTTGTTATCTCACTCCAATCCAGAAACAGCAGCTGATCAAACATTTAGAAAATGTAATTTATTTAAGATTATACTCTATGGAAAGTAACAATGCAACAAAATTATTACAGCAAAACACTGTAGTGTTAATATTTTGAACTTTGACCACACATTTGCACCATTGAAAACATGAAAATTCCAAAATTTTGAACGTTGTCAGTTTTAATAACATTGTGCGATTTTTAGCCTTGTTGATCAGAGTTTATGGTTATGTTACTTAATGAACGAAAGAGTAACCCTATTAGTGGTGAGAATGTTAGACTTTATTTATGTGTGTGCAGTTTATTGAATGCTAGATTTCCTGACAGGAATCCAGTTTACAAGTCAACCATGGAAAGAACAGTGAAACATGGAGGATGGGAAGGGCAAAAACCTCAACAAATGGGGAAACTTTGTTAAGTGTTTTAGAGTTATTTATTGAAAATCCTTATAACTCCCTACCTTCAGTAGCACAGTGGATTGAGATCAGTCGCCAATCGGAGTACAACGTTTTGAAGAATAATAACTGCAATCCATATAAGGTGGATTTAAGAACTATTGGAGACGATTTGATAGTTGAGTTCTGCAAGACAATGATCTATATTGTGCTCATTTTTCAAGGAACAGTTTTTTTTTCTCGTGATCTAATATTATTTATGGTCCAAGGTCAGACTATCTATTGAAGAACCTCAAACTAACTTTGAACCGGTTTTCATGTTGGAACTTGTTGTCAGACTTTTTAATATTTTCATTATTTTTATTAAATAACTTTGTACAGTAATGTTTGATAGTTAATCATGATTTCAAAAAAATTAATGTTTTAAAACATCTGAATTACTGCTAATTAAACAATTTGATTGAAATATTGTCTAAATAACCTCAATCCTACACACCTTAGGACAGGAGTAATTCAACGACATTTCAAATGTATCAGTTCCTTTTCAAGGCATTTATAATAATCATTATTTACAACACTCACAAAGATAATAAAACACAATTTTTTTATTTTGTAATATCCACTTGTTATTAGTCTAGCCGACCAATGGTTTCGCCTGCTAAGGCATTGACGAGGCTGTATTACAGACTGAAGAAAAAAGAAAAAAACAGAAAACCTTAAAACTAGAGGGTGGGAGTTTTAAGGTTAACTAACTCCCACCCTCTAGTTTTACGGTTTTCTGTTTTTTGTATTTTTTTCTTCAGTCTGTAATACAGCCTCGTCAATGCCTTAGCAGGTGAAACCATTGGTCGGCTAGACTAATAACAAGTGGATATTACAAAATAAAAAAATTGTATAATAAAGTATTACCTTAATTTTCCGTCAGTGAACTTCTTTTTTCTTTTTTCTTTACTCTTGACGCGTTTCGAGATTTTTATCCCATCATCAGAAATTCCCTCTATGGATGGAGGTCGTCAAAACGTTAAATACACACATACATACACATAACACACAACACATTTAAAAAAACACAGTCTGTAGATGCGCATCTTACGGCTCCCGGATATACACAAGTTGTCCGTAGTTAGATAACACACAAAAACTATAATATGCCTCGGGCGTTCTGAATTGTTATTGCTGCGTCATATAGGATATTCGAGTCAAAGTTCAGTTGGTCGTTCAATAATCGGTGTTCATTATTTGAATCTAATATTTTAAAAGCCTTGTAGATTTCGTATTCTTCTACGGCATTCATAAACTTGCTTTTACTGCAAATCTTAATGGGTTTTAAATTGCTTTCAAAGTCCGAGTAGCTATGGTCTTCGTCAATTAAATGACGCGCATAATTGGATTTGTTGCCTGAATTGGATTAAGAAGTTCACTGACGGAAAATTAAGGTAATACTTTATTATATATATTAGTGACTTGGATACTGGAAAAATGAATTCATTAAAAAAATTGTGTTTTATGATCTTTAAGTTTAAAATTTGTATCCCGCTAAAGAAGATACACATGCCTACTAGATATTCGTTGCAATAGAATTTACTTTACACCTGTGTTCTATTATTTGTATAGATGAATGTAACTTACAAACTCATTCTGTAACAATTAATCAATTAATACTGATACTGGCTTATTTTAATAAGCATGTAAAAGGTAGGTTTGAAACTTAACAGTTCCTATCGTTTTAGATTTATAAAGTAGTCATAATCTGAAACTTGAACTGAAAATAACAAATGACAAAATAGAATTAGAAACTCGACGACATTTTGTTTTATCACAATATATCAAGACATAATTTTGTTAATTATTTTATCGTTTATTTATTTTCGCTACGTAACGTAATCTATTGCATGACTTTGATCTCAATCCAGATCTGTAGAAACGAAAATCAAATAGCTCTGGAGTTGCAAGAGTTAGTACCGACCGTTTCAAATCACGGTCTAGTCAGTGTTTCAAATCTGAATGCGCCATTTCGTTAAATTCGTTTCAATTTGAAATTATGTTGTGTAAAAGTCTGCCGAAAACTGTTTCTAAGTGTTTAGTTGTCTTCATTTTAATGCTGTAAATGTGATATACTAAATATGAAACAACTATTGTCATGTGTCATTTCAACAAAAGTACAATTAAGTATGAAAACACTTGATTTTCAAATCCTATGGCTTCTGTTAGGTTTAGATTGGCTTTGTAAATATATTTATTTGTATATTCGACACCACAATTCCTTTTTTCAAATGAGATACTATTATAGAAGTAGTATATAGTGTAATATATTTAAGTTGTTTTCATTTATATAGAAATGTCTTGCTATTACAATTTAAAAATAGCCAAGATAGAGAGTCCTAAAGGCTTAAACAATAAGTACATAACCATAATGTAAGAAAGACTATAGTAGGCAAGTCTTTCTAATTTTATCACTTTCATCAATTGGATTTTGGCTAATATCATCAGCAAAAGGCTTTGTGGCTCTCTTGTAGTACCATACTTAGCAGTATGAAATTTATTACACATTTTTATTGATTCTTGTAGGAAGTGTACCACTTAATTAAACTTAAATGTAGTGTTGTGATGAATTAAAATAATACATAACCTCTACATTACAGATTTTCTTTGATTGACTTATACCAAGACTTGTTTACAAATTTCTATATGTTAACTTCTTGAACCTTTTTCATTCTAGTTCTGTGACCTATGTATATACAAATGTTTTTATTCTAGTCTTATATGTACAAAAATGCATAAGTCACAGCCTATAAAATGCAATGTGTACACAAATGTATGTCCTCTACACTAAATTGGAAGTCGCCCGGTCTATGATTGCCAGATTGCAACAAATATTATATACATGAAACTGGGAGAACGTTTAAAGACCGATAATAAAGAACATCTTCCCTTTACATAAAGCAAACATTACCAAGCCAAATTATGCATGCCACCTTACAGAAAATAACCATAGACCGGGCGACTTCCACTCTAGTGTAGAGGTCATATATTTGTGTACAAAGGGCAGGATAATGAATGCTAATGAATATTTTGAAATTTACAGAGCATTGATAAATAAACCGGAAGACATTTTGAATAACCAGCTTTCATTCCAGTCCCATCATCTATGGTACGATACAGCTCTCAACCACTTATCGATGATTAACAGAGATAAATATCAGTAGGACTCATCGCTTCTACCAACAGTAGCCTACTTTGCCGGTCATGCCAAGGTATACACCTACTGAAAGACGTTACTGTTTTAATTAATTTTTGTGTTAGTGTAAGTGTTATTTTAAACATTTTAATGTGTGACAAGCTTTTCTGAGTGAACAATTAAACATATATCTGATGATGCAGTTACGACTCTGAAACATGTCATAATATAGAAATCAACTGAAGTCACAAGACGGACCATACAAGGTAATTTATTATTATAAAAAAAGTATATATTGTAGTTTGGGATCGATTTAATGCTTTTCTTATGATTATAAACTAATTGTTGGTTTGAAATTATTGTATTTGGTAGCTTTATGGTTATATATATATATATGTCAACTAAAGAGGATTGTGGATTGTGGTAGAGCCCTATACCTATTTATTTACTATGCAGTACAGATACTATAGAATATGACTTGTAATAAAATCTACCCAATACCTCTGTATTATTATGTAAAATATTTATATATTTAGATACCAATTCACACTGAGGTAGTTATCTTGCAAAAAACCCTACGTTGAGGTGCCAATGCAATAAAAGATAACCTATAATAGTAAATTTTATCATTGAATCTTAAATTGTAATTGCTTCACTTTGTAGTGACAACATATAATGTTTATAAAGAGGTAATAGATGAATTTGAGGTTAAAACAATTAAAATAAATTTTGTCAAAATATTGTGATAAATTGAAAATTAGTGCTTATCAAATACAATCAACATATGAAGTAATTTGGAAAATGATATTGATTCAATTAAAAAAAATATATATATATGATACTTCAAATCATACAATTCATGGGTAACCTTAAGTGTTAAGTTACAATAAATAGAAATAAAAAAAAAAACTAAGTTAACTTTGATAAATAACCAATGAATTTGAACTACAATAGTCTCAATTAAATATTTGGCTGATAATGACTTTGTACTGAGCCAATTTAATTGTTATAAATAAAACAATAGAGTTCAAGTTAACAATTTATAACACATTTATTTATTTATTTATTTTTTCTATCAAACTCAATTATTAAGATAAAACAAATTGTGATAAATTGTAAGTTCTATTCAATACATAGGTTTATGCAATGTTTTGTAAATCCATTGATAAAAGTTTATCCCTTTCACTGATTGTTCACTAGGTATATTGGGATTTACATATAAATGGACAATTCAATTAGTAACAAATTATTAATTATATATACAAGATAGTTATTAATTCTAGTCACAATTAGTAATTAATTCTAATATTATGAAATAAGTTTGGTATTTTGTTAAATTTTGATTTAATCTCGGGAATGGGTTGTTCGCTGACCTCACCACTTTTTGGTTAGAATGTTGGTAATTATCTTATATTTAGATTTATACATAGATAATATTACTTAATTATAAATGATAACAATAGTTTATGAACACTTTGAATGGTTTTAGCAGAGTTAATTATGTTTAGGTTCAAAATCAAAAGTTGGCAAAGTTAATTTTGGTAATCCAATTTTAGCCTTTAAAATTTGTAAAATATACCCTGGATGGGTCTCACCAGTATTTAGATATCGTGTCCAGGTTATGATGATGAATTTTGGCCAATTCTAGAGTCCTGGATGATTGTAGATATGTTTCAAATGGATTCTCTTCACATTATGAGACTGTTCTATCTGGAAGCTGGATGTCGACTCACGCCGGTTTAAAATAGCGTCCTTTTTGGTGTTAAAAAATCTCGAACCCAAAATTTTTAAGCTGAAGATTTAACATGGATTTAAGTACCTCTCACTTATTCACATTTTTAATTAAATGAAGTAGTATGAATGGAATGAACTTATATACTATTTTACAAAATTCCCTTAATTTCTAGATTTTTATAAATTATTTGGGAGAAACAAACTCTTTAAATAATTGTGTTTGTTCGAAATAAAACTTTTTAATTAACATGAAATAGCTGGGTTCATACTTTCAATACGTTGCCGCTCAGTGACGTCAGTGTGCCGATGGGCGGGGTTTATCAATGGCTGACAGAAATTATGTTTAATAAAAGGTATGCAAGTACATAATTTAATATAAGTTCCCATGGGTGTCTCATGAGATTTCGCGTATTAATGATATTTATGAATTTTTCTAACATCACTCCTTTATTCTCCGTTTGCGAAATTATAAAATACAATTATTAATCAACGTTGTCCTTGCGTATTTTAGTTGTCCATTTGACTTGAATTTACATCGTATTAACATACAATATCTCCTACTCGATCCAGATATATGATGTTGATGAATTATTATGGATAGGTATTGATTTATCACGTAATTGAACAATCAGTTTTTGTCGTTGGTTGTTTTAAACTATTTATGTAAATTACTAGCGGTAAATTCATTGACTCGCGTAGTTTGCTATTGTTTATATTTGAGTCTACGATGTCCGCCGCTTGGAGCGTTCGGATGCTTGTACTAACAAACGATGGTTCAGATTTATTAATTTAAAAGACAATTGGGAAACTTTACAATATCCCTTTTACTAAATTTTCACGAATGCATTAATCAGATGTGTTCGTCGAAAATTATAATTTAAGTTGAACAATTGTTGATTATTTCACTAAAGTTTTATGTTGACTTCTTTTCAATCGACGGGGTATACCATCATGTACGGTTCTTTAAAAGTCCAGATGTAGGTCATTCGCCTCGGTCAGCTGTTTGTGTTGACCTATTTATTTTAAACACGGCTGTATTAGTCATAGGGTGGTAAGAAAGTTAGTTAGAATTTTTTTTTTTAGATTTCTTATTGTATTATTTTAAATTTGTCCATATTAGTTATTTATTATATTAGTTTTGTAAAATTTTAATGTGGATATATGGTATGGTCCATATTCATGCTGAGTTTGTGGATCACTGATTACATATGTGGAGTTTCCGATAATTTTAGATACTTTGTATGGTCCCTTATAAACCTCGAAGAGTTTTGCAGTTTCACCATATGATAGATTAGATAATGGGACATTTTTAACAAGTATTAAATCACCAATTTTAAATTGAAAAAATTTTGAATTTTGATTTAATTTGTTTGCTCTTCTTTCTTGTTTGTCCTTGATTCGTTTGTTTGCTAAAATTAATTTTGTTTCTAAAGTAATATCTTCTGAGTATTGGTTTTTCAAGTAGGGTTCCCAAAAGCGTACGTCCTTTTGACCTAATTGTAGTTCATTTGGAGTAAATCCCGTAGTTTCGTTATGAACTTCATTCAACATTGTGTTTATATCAGGAATGCAACGAGCCCAATTTTTATGGTGTTGAGAGCAATAAGTGCGTAAACACCGTTTAACTTCCCGTATAGGTCGCTCTGCCATATTTGTTTTTGGATGATAGTAAGGGTTATAAATAATTTCGATTCCATGTTCTTTTAGTTTATTTTGCCAAGACTTGCTTCTGAATTGGGTCCCATTGTCACTTTGTAAGCGTTCTGGAAAACCGTATTGAGGAAAATGTTGTTCAAATAACTTGTGAATAAGGGTTTTTGTGTTTGCAGTTCTAATTGGATATAATTTAACATATTTGGTAAAGATGTCCAAAACGATCAATATGTACTTCATTCTCCCTGTACTGATGGGTAATGGTCCTATAATATCTACGGCGATTTGATGATTTTTCTTCACACATGTTATTCCTTTAGCTAGGCCTATTGGTGGATGATTATCGTGTTTACATTTCTGACATGGGTCACATGTTGATAATGTAGTTCTGACTCGTCGTCCCATATTTTTGAAAATAAATCCTTCTCTTAAAATGTCAAAACATTTTTTAGCTCCACAGTGAAGATAATAATAATGACATTCCCATATGAGTCTCTCAATGATATGTTCTGGCACAGTTATTAACCATTGTTGGTGCAAACGTTGGTATAATATGTCATCGTGTATTTTATATGTGTTTATTATTTTATGAGTGTTTATGGAATCTTCATTGTTGTTTAGTATTTGAATTATTGATAGCAGATGTGGATCTTTCCGTTGATTTTCGTTCATGTTTCTTAGCTCTTTCTGTAGGTCAGCATCTTGTATTCTGTTTATATACGCCATGATTAGTTCAGGTTGTTCATTAGGTGAATTTATGTTTTGTCCCGTAGGGTTACGGCTAAGTGCGTCGGCTGTGAGATTTTCGTTCCCCTTGCAGTGTTGTATTTTAAAATTGTAGTCTTGGATAGCAAGAATCCATCTTGTGAGTCTTGAGTTTAATAATTTACAAGTTTTTAAGAAAGTCAATGCGTGATTATCGGTAAGAATAGTTAAATCAGTTCCATATATGATATATCTGGTCTTCTGGAGGCAATATACTATAGCAAGTAGTTCCTTTTCCGTGGTTGTAAATTTTGTTTCAACTGGTTGTAAGGCGCGTGATAAGAATACGATGGCGCGTTTTTCTCCTTGTTGGTTAATTTGATATAGGTGTCCTCCTATTGCAAAATCTGATGCGTCGGTTTGTAAATAGAATGGTTGTTTTGGCTCAGGATGATGTAAAATTTGTGTGCGTAAAAAGAGTTGCTTAATTTTTTGAAAAGTTTCTGCATCTGTTGAAGTCCAATGAAATTTATGTTTTTTAGAAGTTAGCCGAAGTAATGGTTGTATGTTTTCAGAAAATTTATAAATAAATTTATTGTAATAGTTGATGCATCCTAGGAATGATTTTAGTTGTTTCCTGGATTTTGGCGTAGGAAAGTTTAAAATAGGTTCAATCTTACTTTCGTCCATTTGCAATCCGGTTGAGGTCATTGTATATCCCAAGAATGGTACGGATGTTCTGCAGAAAAGTGATTTAGTAAATTTAATTGTCATGTTAGCTTCGTATATTTTTTGGAAAATTTGTGAAAGATGTGATAAGTGACTTAGAAAATCTGGCGATATTACACATATATCGTCGACATAAATAAGTGTGAAATCTTCTACTTGATTTCCGAATACATGGTCCAGTGCTCTCACTAAAGCTGCCTGCGATGTAGATGCACCGAAAGGTGTGACTGTATATTGATATGTTTTTCCTCTGAATTGAAATGCTGTATATTTCCTGGATTCAGGTGATAATGGTATTTGCCAATATGATGAAGTTAAATCTATTGTGCTGAGCCATTTACAATTTCGACCCTTAATTAATAATTCGTTTATTCCTCTATTCTGCTCATAATCTGGTATTGTTATTTCATTGATTTTTCTTGCGTCGAGGCATAATCTAATTTCCTGATTCTTCTTGATGATGGGAACTATGGAATTTATAAAACAACTGCGTGATGGTTCGATGACTTGTATATGCAACATTTGTTCAATTTCTTTGGAAACAGCTTCTTGATGTGTTAAAGGTACGGGGTATGTACATCCTTTAAATATTTTGTCTTGAAACACTTCTATTTGATGAGTATATTTATTACATAAGCCTGGTGTGTCTGAAAAAATATGTCTGTACTTTAATAATAATTGTTTTAACTCCTTCCTCTGCAGTGGTTCTAAATTTAAATTTACTCGTAACGTTTCGTCTATGGTGTCTTCATTTAATATATTTAATTTATGATTTGTGCTTGTATCGTCGACGTAATTTTGTTTTTTATTATCATTATATTCATTATCATTATTATTCATTACCGGTATATTATCATTATTATTCATTATATTTTCATTATTCTCATTCATTATATAACATAATATTCCTTCATTTATGACTTCTTCAAACTTCAAATTGATTACATTATTATTCATTTTCATATTAATTAATCTTGTATTAAAGTTTATAACCATCTCTGTTAAGCTTATCCAATCCATTCCAAGTATTATGTTCTTAATTAAATTAGGCACAATTAAAACTTGTATTAGAGTTTCTTCACCCTTGATTTCTATTTTCACCATAACAATTCTTGACACTCGTTTAGTTTTGTAACCTACTGCTGTTTTAATTTGGAGGTTAGTTACTGGTAGTTCTTCAATTTTCCCCATGTTATTTTTATTTTCCTTGAACCACTGTTCCGAGATACATGATATGTTTGATCCTGTATCAATTAATGCTGTTGTTACAGATTTTCCAATTTTAACGTTTATTTCAGGACACTTCATTGTTTCGGTTATACACTGAGTTTGATTTTCTGTTGACTCTTCTTTAATCAAGAAATCGCGATCACAGTACATATTACTCACAGTAATTTCTGTTTTGATGTGACTTTCATTTATGAGTATGTTATTTTCCGGCCTTGTTGTTCCGAGTTGCTTATGTTGTTGCACAGAAGATGTAGGATTAACCGTCACGTAGTGGTTGACGCTGCGTTGTTTTATAAATTCCCGGCCGTTAGTATCTCCCGTGCTTAACAGTTTTCCGAGGATGAGTCCTTGCTGGTGCGGGCTTCCTCTGTCCGACTAGGCGTTCTCATATTTTCGGCTACTGTGTGACATACTTTAATTTGTTCCGAAGTCGGATATGTCTGCGTTTTCCTGGAGTCGTGATAATTCCTATTATATTGTCGCTCCTCTCTTTTGAAATGTGGATTATTTCTGTTTTGGTACTGGTGTTCCGGTTGTCGTGGTGTCTGTTGGTAACTTTGGTTCCTGGCTGGATATGTTTCGCCGAATGTTCTTCCTGCAGGTGGTGGTCCTGGTGGAGATCTAGGTTGATATTGGAAGTTTGGTTGATGGTTTCTGAAGTTTTGATGATATTGCGGTGGCCGATTGTTGTGATATGTTGGTGCTGGTCTTCGGTCTTGATGAAATCGTGTGATCGGAGGATGGTTTGAGGTCTGTGGTTTGTGAAGGTGGCGTGATTTATGGTTAGAATCCTTTATATCCTCTCGATGTAGCAATGCTTCAAAATCACTGATGGTGGTGATGTTCTGCACGCGTTTAGCATCTTGGATGATTTCCTCAAAGTGGTCAGTCAGACAAGTGACGATCTCATCTTCCGGAATAGGTGGTTGCATGGTCCTGAGAGTGATAACTCGCTCGGTGAAATATTCCGATCTTGTTAGTTTTCCTTGCGAACGATATTTTTCAACTTCCATCCTCTGTTTTATACCTCGTTGCACTTCCCTGTTCCAATATTTCCTCTCGAAGTATTCCTGGAAGTCGTCCCAAGTCTTGATGTCCTGTTTCACCAATGAAAGCCATCTCGCTGCATGAGAATCGAGGCAACTGTCCAAGATGTCCAACAGTTTTTCCACCTCATCTCCCAATTGGTCCTGGTTCCCCTCCGCTCATAGTATCGTTGGATCCTCTTCAGCTGCTCCATGGGATTGTGTTCTCTCCCATGAAACTTAGGTGTGGTCAGATCGCCTCCACTTCCTGCTGATCCGCTACAGGTGACGTAAACGTTTGGCTGGTATATTTGTTTGTTATTCAGGATGTCCTTTTCTAAATTCCGGATCTTGGCTCCATGCTCTGTTAAGCGTCCTTGAACTTGTCCAAGATTCCTGTTGGTTTCGTCTCCGGTAGTCTTCATTTCTTCCTGCAGGGTTGAGATGTTGACCCTGAGGATGTCACACTCCTGGTTTGTGTAGTTTTTTCCTTCTTCCAGCGTTAGTTGTTGTTGTGCCTCCATCTGGTCCCGTATTTCTTCAGTTTGCTGAAGTACCGTGCTTTTCAGCGTTTCCTGGAACTTGAGATTGTTGGCAATGCATCCGTTTTGTAGTTCCTGGTGTTGGGTTGTGAACTCCTCCCTCAGCTCAGTCCGAATGGCATGGCATTGTTCCTCTATTTTCTTGTTGATCCCTTCCTCTAGGCGATCCACTTGAACCTTCTGCTCGTGCTGGAGCTTCTGGATTTTCTGTAGCTCCTCCCGTTGTCCATCTAACTGCTTCCGAAGATCACTTTGCTGCTGCTGCATTCCCTGTTCCATACCTTCCAGCTTGGCGAAAATCGCTGTTAGCCATGGTGGTGGTTGGTCTGCACTGGTCTCCTCAGCCCTCTTACTATTTGTATCAACCATGGTGTTGGTCCCTGGAGCTGGTCCGTTGGTATCCTCCTTTCCCATGCTGTCGTCCATACTGGTATGTGTGGCTTCCCCTGCTTCGTCCGCCATGAAGGTTTCACGTAGGTCCATGTCGTCGTCTCTTGGTAGTGATTTGACGTTGACATCACTACGCCTGGATGTGATGTTTTGGCCTACCGACTCCTTCATTTTCCTTGACGGTTCTGGATTTTGTCTTAAATTGTATCGATTATCTTTATCCATTTTTTTTTTTTTTTTTAAAGTTTTTTTTAAGTTTTTTATCACCGGTATATTATTAAAATAGTTCGGTTATACCGTGGACAAATACATAAACAAAATTTATGCAAATTGGGTTAAAATTTTACAGGTTAATTTTGTATCAATTATTTGATTAAAGAGGTTGTTTCTCTGTGGTGAGGTTTTTGGGTTGTGGTGAGGCCCTATCGTTGCGGCGCCAATGTAATAAAATCTACCCAATACCTCTGTATTATTATGTAAAATATTTATATATTTAGATACCAATTCACACTGAGGTAGTTATCTTGCAAAAAACCCTACGTTGAGGTGCCAATGCAATAAAAGATAACCTATAATAGTAAATTTTATCATTGAATCTTAAATTGTAATTGCTTCACTTTGTAGTGACAACATATAATGTTTATAAAGAGGTAATAGATGAATTTGAGGTTAAAACAATTAAAATAAATTTTGTCAAAATATTGTGATAAATTGAAAATTAGTGCTTATCAAATACAATCAACATATGAAGTAATTTGGAAAATGATATTGATTCAATTAAAAAAAATATATATATATGATACTTCAAATCATACAATTCATGGGTAACCTTAAGTGTTAAGTTACAATAAATAGAAATAAAAAAAAAACTAAGTTAACTTTGATAAATAACCAATGAATTTGAACTACAATAGTCTCAATTAAATATTTGGCTGATAATGACTTTGTACTGAGCCAATTTAATTGTTATAAATAAAACAATAGAGTTCAAGTTAACAATTTATAACACATTTATTTATTTATTTATTTTTTCTATCAAACTCAATTATTAAGATAAAACAAATTGTGATAAATTGTAAGTTCTATTCAATACATAGGTTTATGCAATGTTTTGTAAATCCATTGATAAAAGTTTATCCCTTTCACTGATTGTTCACTAGGTATATTGGGATTTACATATAAATGGACAATTCAATTAGTAACAAATTATTAATTATATATACAAGATAGTTATTAATTCTAGTCACAATTAGTAATTAATTCTAATATTATGAAATAAGTTTGGTATTTTGTTAAATTTTGATTTAATCTCGGGAATGGGTTGTTCGCTGACCTCACCACTTTTTGGTTAGAATGTTGGTAATTATCTTATATTTAGATTTATACATAGATAATATTACTTAATTATAAATGATAACAATAGTTTATGAACACTTTGAATGGTTTTAGCAGAGTTAATTATGTTTAGGTTCAAAATCAAAAGTTGGCAAAGTTAATTTTGGTAATCCAATTTTAGCCTTTAAAATTTGTAAAATATACCCTGGATGGGTCTCACCAGTATTTAGATATCGTGTCCAGGTTATGATGATGAATTTTGGCCAATTCTAGAGTCCTGGATGATTGTAGATATGTTTCAAATGGATTCTCTTCACATTATGAGACTGTTCTATCTGGAAGCTGGATGTCGACTCACGCCGGTTTAAAATAGCGTCCTTTTTGGTGTTAAAAAATCTCGAACCCAAAATTTTTAAGCTGAAGATTTAACATGGATTTAAGTACCTCTCACTTATTCACATTTTTAATTAAATGAAGTAGTATGAATGGAATGAACTTATATACTATTTTACAAAATTCCCTTAATTTCTAGATTTTTATAAATTATTTGGGAGAAACAAACTCTTTAAATAATTGTGTTTGTTCGAAATAAAACTTTTTAATTAACATGAAATAGCTGGGTTCATACTTTCAATACGTTGCCGCTCAGTGACGTCAGTGTGCCGATGGGCGGGGTTTATCAATGGCTGACAGAAATTATGTTTAATAAAAGGTATGCAAGTACATAATTTAATATAAGTTCCCATGGGTGTCTCATGAGATTTCGCGTATTAATGATATTTATGAATTTTTCTAACATCACTCCTTTATTCTCCGTTTGCGAAATTATAAAATACAATTATTAATCAACGTTGTCCTTGCGTATTTTAGTTGTCCATTTGACTTGAATTTACATCGTATTAACATACAATATCTCCTACTCGATCCAGATATATGATGTTGATGAATTATTATGGATAGGTATTGATTTATCACGTAATTGAACAATCAGTTTTTGTCGTTGGTTGTTTTAAACTATTTATTTAGATTACTAGCGGTAAATTCATTGACTCGCGTAGTTTGCTATTGTTTATATTTGAGTCTACGATGTCCGCCGCTTGGAGCGTTCGGATGCTTGTACTAACAAACGATGGTTCAGATTTATTAATTTAAAAGACAATTGCGAAACTTTACAGACTCTTGAAAAATATGATGTTTTAAATAACTTGGAACGAATTATCAACAACTTGGAACAGTTATGAATTAACTGGGAATACATACCCTGGTTTCTTTATTTTCAAGCAAGCAAAGTATTACCTACGGTTAGCCCTATAGGCTTATGATGTATAATAAAACAATAGAAATACCACACAAGGAAAGTATTGCCTCAGTGGCGGATCTACGGGGGGGGGGGCTTTCGGACTGAAGCCCCCCAAAACCTCTAACTTTTTTTTGAATGAATGTAAATTTTATACCAATATAATTAGTTTAAAGCTCTTAAATTTATTCATCAGCAAGAATGACGTAATTCCACTACTACGTCTTCAATTGTATGATATCCGATACGCGCACTATCGAGGACGCGCATACAGTGACTCAGCGGTTAAACTAAACGTGTTATTGTTTGTGTCTAAACGTAAACAGACAAATATTTCGTGCTTCTTCAAGAACCCAAAGAAAAGTAAAAGTGAAGACATTCACATGCAAGATGGCGCCGGCGCTGGTCCATCGACAAGTCTGAAAACCTTTAATACGAAACACACGTTTTTACTCCATAAAAAAACGTTAAACTACTGTTTTGGTCGCTTCATTATATGAAAGTCCTTTCACAAAATTTTCCCCCGTTCAGCCCCCCCCCCAAATAAAATTCTAGATCCGCCACTGTATTGCCTAATAACCATAACAAAGTTTGGAATGCCTAGTCATAATTTTTTAGTTACAATGATAGCTATTAGTCTTTGAATTTCATTTAACAATACAGTAAGTCAGGAATTTAGAAGAAAATACAAAAACAAAGTTAATGAAACGTGGTACCGAGCTTTACATAAAAGAGAATAAAGACAAAATCTTCATTTGTATTGCCAATTGTGTTATATTTAGTTAAGAAAATTATAAATAATGATTGTACATCTTTTTATTTAGTATAGAGAAATTATGTAATGAGTAAAAAATTTGGTGTTGAATTTACTCGTCTGCTTTCAGATCACTGAGTACACAGAAAGTGATTTTGGAATGATGTCTGTTTTCTCGTCTTTTGTATGTGGTGTTCTATAAACATATGGACAGATTTTAATCAAATTTCGTATGTGGGCATATTTTTAGTCTTATCTCAGGACTTTTTTGGTTTTATTGATAACTAAAAATTTAGGGGAAGCTACCATAAAAAAAAATGATAAAATTAGAATTTATTATGATCTTGTTCTTCTGGGTTCGACCGCATCAATATTGTCTGCATTTTGAGTACAGCCGACGTTTCGGGCACTTTACAGATGTCCATTCTCAAGGCTTCTGTCAAGACATTTGTTAATCCTTGAGAATGGACATCTGTAAAGTGCCCGAAACGTCAGCTGTACTCAACGTGCAGACAATATTGACGCGGTCGAACCCCGAAGAACAAGATCATAATGATGTTTGTGACCGTGGAAGTCTATCGTTCAAAATTAGGATTTATGTATCTCAAAATCAAACCCTTGTGCAAAATCATAAATAACAAAATATTATGGTTCAAGAATAATTGTGCAAAAAACAAAACAAACAAAAATTGTCTGCTTTCATTAAAAGGTAGAATTAATCATATACGTTCTATACTGAGGATGTGTTTGTAATATAAGGGAAGCAAGTATATTTAAATATTTTGTCAAAGACAGCATCCATGATTCAATTTTACTTTTCTGATTGACAACTATCTACGGAACTGTCATTTTTGGTGACAAATAGTTTTGGTTAGTTTCAGGGATGGTTTAATTGAGAAAGTTTGTGCAATGTTTTTTAAACCATTTATTCCTTCCTTCAACACTCGAACTACCTTTCAACATTACTTCAGTGCGGAGGACCATATTTAAGATGAGATTTTAAATATCTTAATGAAAAACAAGATATCTTTTAATTACTTTGCCTTCTCTAGTATAAGTTGCACCAATTCTTGAACACATACACTGCATCCCACCATTTCCTCCACTATTTTCCTTTCTACCTCGCACAAATGAAAACTTTGTTCTAATTTTATCTACCTCTGAGCATGAAGAATATAAACCTTCCTCGTAAAGTTTGAAGCCTTTCTTAAAGTATATGAAGTAGCCATGTCCACCATGAACCTGTGTCATATGGTAACTGACGTGACCATGTTGCTTCTTGAATCACATTCTTAGATGTGTTGTATTCCTACGACTGAATTTATCTCATCATCAAAGATCTGGTATCCCAGTATAGCTTAGTTGTTGCTGGTATTTACATTCCAGCAAATGATCTTTGTTCATAACTGAACCTGGCACTTGGTAAATGTTGTATACACTAGTTTGGTGAATAATTATGTCCTGTTCCAAGTAGCTTCTTATCTGCGTTTTTGTTTGCATTTGTTCCACTTCTTGTGAGTGTCCATCCACTTTTTTGTGTTGGATTGATTTATAGCTTCCTATTAGAATAGGCATATATTGATCACTTTGAGTTTAATAAGTTTTTGAAAGGATGCTACTTCTATTGATATTTTATTTGGTGTGTACTTTTGTTTCTTTTTTACCGAGTATGACAGTTTTTTATTACCTTTCACTTTAACATGCCCTATGTAGATAGTTTGTATTTCCTCTTCTAAATATGTTATATATTTGCCTACTAGAGTATAGTGAGATAAAACATTTCAGTATACTCCTACCACTGCTGTGTCTGCATTGTCCATCTGAGAGACGTCAATGTAAATTCTGAGCCATTCCTTTTCAGGATAATTAGCTTCCATGATTTTTTGAAGCTTGCAGGACTTCTGGGTCAGTTTGTCTTTCTAAAGATAATGTGAAGTAGGTTTTAATTGTTAAAAACTCTAGTTGATTGATGATATAACTACTGGGCTTTACCTGGTTTGGTATGCTCAACAATGTCAAGAAGTTCTGGCATAAGTCCATTAGTATTGGTTGCATGTTAAGTGTTGGTTCTGGAATTTGTCTAGTATGGTTCACCAAGGAAAATGCTTGCATTCCGATATAGGAAACTCTTGACGATTTATGGATATCTAAACTAGATAGATTTTTCTGTACCATTAAAGGGCTGTCACTGGAGTTGACTTCACTGTGCCATTTATTAGTTTTAGTGTATTGTTTTCTAAACTTCTTTATATTTGATTTGTTAGCTGTGGTGATCAACTTATATATTTAATCATGCGTTTGACATCTATACAGTATGTGTTATTTGTTGTAGTCAGTGTATCTTGAGTGCTGCCCCATGTTGCTCTTTTCAGATTTTTGAGTAGTCCCAGTCTCCTGTTTATCTACAGTTTTATTATGTGTTCAGTCTAGTTAAGTTTGCTATCCAGAAGGACGCTGAGATACTTAGTGGTTGAGCTCTTTTGTAGTACTTCATTATCAACTTTCATGTTAAAGTCTACATTGTTGTGTCATAACATATAAGAACTGATAAGCTTTATGTTTTGTTTATAATTTTGTTATACAAACATCCAATGAGCCTTGCGGTTAATAACAATACCAATAAAAGAAGTAATCCCCAAATCACAAATAAAGCACTAATACAATTACCATTAGAAAGTTTAATAATCCCAAATGTACATTCCGGTAACATCGCTACATTTTTCATGATCTCATTCTATTTATTTACACTATTCAAGATAATAAAATTTTAAAAAATTACTTCATAAAAGCTAAAAATTTCAAAATAGTTTTAAGCTGTTGTAATAAAAAAACAAGTTCCACTATGTAGATGAACATTGAAGTCTTTTATAGTATCATATGTTGTAAATAGGTTTAACTTGGAATTGGTCGTGATTTAATATGTAACACAATATATAGGGAACTTATAACATTTAAAAAACCATCAAAAAAGTTAACATTTCTATATGTAACTGCATTTGTTAAGTAGAAAGCTGTATAAATGTGTACAATTATTAATTCTAAGTTATCTTAGTGGGTAAAAAACAAACAATGTAGCACAGTAAATTTCAAACTTCTTTACCGGCCGGTATTGCCATTTCCACCGTAGCACATCGTGCTAATCACTACTGTTGATCCAGTGTGCTCCAGACACATTGACCTTTTACAATCATTGCGTTGTTGTTTTGTCTTCTGAACTGAGCAGTATGCACGGCTGTATATTCTGCTTCCAACATTTTGAACAATTAGCTTTTTGTAAATTTGTTGTGTTTGAATTTAAATAAAATTTTATTTTCAATTAAGTTCAAAATAAGTATTTTATATTGGTAATTTAAATTTTTATTTAAAAAAATTAATATGAAATAATATGAGTATTAGCAATGACTACATAAATACTATAAGACACGACATAGGATAGGGAAATAGTCTACGCTTTACGGGTGCTGTTCGTCACAAGTTTGACACACAGCTATCAGAAAGCGCTAGCAGCAGGTGCTTGACTGTACGCATCCCACTTGGTTGAGACTGTACAACTGTGACCTCTCTCTCACAAACCTTCTCACTTACTTCCGTCAGCATAGTCAGTGTTGTCAGTTCGTGCGCTGAGATAAGCGATTCTCGACCTTCCCTCGCATCTCTGGTCCCATATGTGGCATCAGTGCGTTTTCTCTTACCCGCCTGAAACATTGTTTGACCGTAGAGCCACCTAGCGCCAGTCACATCAACTTCAGATTCTCTAGCAGAGCGACCTAGCGGGTATTGGTCAACTCAAGAATAAGCGTAGAATATTTAACATGGCCATGTCGTGTCTTATAGTATTTATGTAGTCATTGGTATTAGTAACAATCATATCTGCATTTTTAATCCTGATAAGAAGATGTTGCCCAGTTATATTTCTGATACTTTGCTTCAGTGTCATTGACAAATTTTTTAATGAAGTCATTTGCAATAGATGAAGGTTTGCAATTTCCTTTGCTATAAATTTACAATTTTATATATAAAACAGAATTTACAATAATATTTCAAGTGAAAAATATACGACCTAGACCGGGAATCGAACCCAGGACCTTTGGCTTTACGCGCCAATGCTCTAACAACTGAGCTATCCTAGTCGCTTCCCAGTACAGGGTGCAGACTTCTCAATTGACTTTACGTTTTTGCTGCAATTTTGAGTACCCAAATTAATTACCTCGCATATGCGACATTGAAATTAATTTTTACTCATTTTTCAGCCCGTACGCATGTATTTATTGATTTTTTAATTATTTGATTTTTCCGCTTATATTTGCTAATAAAAACTTGGTTATTGTCTGTTAGGATTTTCCTAGCTAGGTTGCTTGTTGCTTCAAAGGTCTCATCTGGGCCGATGATCAGTAGTTGTCTTCTACAACTTAATGCTTCATATTTTCGAAGTATATGTTCTGCAGTTTCAAAGTGTTGATTACACAATCTGCATTTCAAGTTTTCTTGGAATAATCCCATGGTGTTAAGATACTTTTTGAAAGCACCATGTCATGGTACGAAGCTTTAAGATTTTCCTTAGATTTTGTTTACTTTGTAAAGTGACGAATTCAGAGAGTTTCAGATCTTGTTGCACCAGTAATCTGTAAATCCTGTGGAGTATTTTGTACATTATTCCTCAATTTCTGAGTTTAGCTATTGTATTATCCTATCTTTTTCTGCGCCATACAGGTTCTGGGCCAATGAAGAATCTCTTGGTCCCATTTTTTGTCACACTATCTTCCTTTTCATTTCCTTCATATCCTCTGTGACCTACTATCCAGCTGAGTGTTAGCTGGTTCTAGGTCGAAAGCTTGATTAAGGTTCGGTGACACTCCCACCGTATTGATGAGTAGGGTTCGTGTAAGCTTACAGACCTTATAGCAACCTTATTGGCTGACCTGATAATAATATATTCATTGGTACATCCTTTACCTAGTCACAGTTGTGCATATTCCAGTATTGCCAAGACTTCTGCTTGGAATAAAGTTGTATATTTTCTCAAAGTTATACTTATATTTTCTTTGGTTGTTTTGCCATATATTCCCGCACCTGTACCGATGTTAGTACAAGATCCATCAATATAGTATTCAACACTATTCTGTTTTGGAGACCAGTCTCTGTCGATATCCTTTCTATCTTGGACAATAACTTCAAATTGTATAGTCCATGAGGTTTTATTACTTCTTATAGTAAGTATGTAATTTTACAATTTGTGTTTACAAATGGTACCACAAATGTGCTTTTGCCAACGGCTTCCTTTCCAAATTCCAGAGTATTCCATTCTGTATGCTGCTGAACTTGCCTCAGCTATTATACTAAGGTCTAGTAGGGTATTCCTAACAGAACTTCTACTACTCCTGTAGGTTTACTTCTAAAAGCTCCTGAGATATATAGACAGGTCAACCTTTGTAGACTAGTCAACCTATGTCTTATGACATCTAGAAGTGTTCTTCTCCACCACAATAGGGTGCCATACTGTATGGGTTTAATTACCATACCATAAAACCATTTAGTCATAGCTGGGTGGAGACCCCAATTCCTACTGTTGATGTATTCTACCTCTCGATTTTTAACTGCAGTTATGATTGATTGGTAAGCAGTATTATCAAAGGCCCCTTGTGTATTGAGAAATGCACTCAACACAAATTCTTTGTCATGTATTGATTCCTTGATTCTACACACCAGTTGATACAAGGCTGTTTTACATGACTTACCCAACTGGTATACGTGTTGGTTACAATGAATGGGATTTTTAATAAGAATTCCATTTTGTAAGTTTGTATGTATTATTCTTTTCATTGTTTTAGGAACATAGGAGGATAAACATATTGGTCGAAATGCTTTCGGATTTGTATAATTTCCCTTTCCTGGTTTCGAAATAAAACTACTCTACTACACCTCCATGCTATTGGTATATAGCTATTAACCAAACTGGTCAGTTTTGCAAAGTAGAACGAGTTGAGCCGGAAAGATTCCATCTTCTCCTGGGGAATTAAATGGATCAAATTTATTTATAGCCCATTTAAACCTGGATACAATAATAACTTCTCTGGGTGTTTTCCAGTCAGAACAAGAAGTTCTTATAGAGATTGTCCATTCTGATTATCAATTATTATGCCAGTTTTCGTCATTACAATGCTATCTGTAAAGTGTGTTCTGAGTAACACTCTAAGTGTGTCTTTAACTAAAGAAGTTAGACCACCACTAGAATCATCAAGGGTTCAAGTTGGATGATTTGGTTTCTTGGAGATAATTTTATGTATTCTAAAGACTGCTTTAGTAGAGTCAATTTCTTAGAAAAAGTTTTTCCAAGAAGATTTTTTATATCTTCTTAATAGAGTATTGTATTCGGTTAAGGATTTGTGGTAATTGTTCCAGTAACTGGTTTTCTTAGCTTTATTAAATAATCGACTAGTAATTTTATTTATCTTATCTAAATCTCTATTCCACCATTTTTCTCCCCTTCTTGTGGATATGGACTGGATAGGACAGTTATATGTGTCAATAATGGCCTCTTGTATAGTAGCCGCCATAGAATCGATATCATTTATATCCCTGACTCTCTTACAGAGGGAACTTAATTTATAGGTAAATTCCTCACGATAAGAGTTCCAGTTAGTTCTTTTAGGACTTCTAAACTTTTGAATTTCAGAATCAAAATTTAAGTTCCACCTAATTGACAATGGTCAGATGCTGAAATTTTACCCGATACAAGAAGATATAAAGGTATTTTAAGAACAAAGGAACTAATATACTCTGTGTAAATTGTAATGTCAATGACTTCTTTCCTTACTTTGTTTCTAAAGGTAGATTAATCACCAGCATTGACTGCCAGTAAAATTTTACCAATATGAAATTCTAAGAGGGACTCACCTCTAGTATTTGTATTACTTGATATTTCTCAGCCCCATGGTATGTGATAAGAGTTGGAGTCTAAACACACAAGCAAATGCTTTTTTCTCCTTCTCGCAGAAATTCGTCATCGTCTCTAATTCTTGAGAGGGTGGAGTTACCTCAGAATCATAGGGAAGGTAAATTAACCTCATGATGACGTCTCTTCTACCTTTTACGGATCCGCAGATGATCTTGACCGTGGTGATGTCTCTGGAACAGAAAGCAATCAAGGCAGTTATCACAGTTTATACTTAACTACAATACAGGTTCGCAAGTTATATGAACCATTGTATATGACCTTACCTGTTGTATTTAACTAAATATAGTTTACTTATATAAACATATATACATATACCTTGATTTCCGTCATGCAACTTGTGTTGTAGTTTACACTACGCGTTTCGAGAACAGGTTCTCATCTTCAGGTGTAATGTTTACTCACATGTGAGCACGTCAAACAAAAATAAAAAGTACAAGCACACACACATACACGCAAATCACAACATAAAATATCGCACTGCACATTATAATAAAATTGTTTAAGTACGGTACACTTAAAAACCAAAAATACGGAAATATGTATAAAAATGTTACGTTGTAGGTAGGCCTACAAGTTGTCATTGCCGCGGTCAATCGTCAACTAAACGAGAATGTCCGTTATCTCTTGCATCATGATTTTTCGTGTCCATATGTTGATATAGCAGTGTTGTACAAGCGATTAAATTTGAAATATAATTGTTCGTTGAGTAGTGCATCATTATGTTCTATGTTGGCCTTATAAATCTCATACTCCTCCAGCGCATTCATCAGTCGACCTAAGTTGCATAAATGCAGAGGGATTAAATTAGTCGATAAATTATCATACACATGTCCACTATCAATCAAATGTAATGCATATTTTGACTTATTCTGTGCAATATCATTTTTGGGTAAGTGTTCCTTAAATCTGTCCCTGAATTTTCTACCAGTTTGGCCATTATAAAACTTATCACAATCGCTGCATGTTAGTTTGTAGACACCAGAACAGTTGTCAATGTTTTTTATGGTTTTCGGTTGCAATATTTTCTTTATATTGTTGTGAGTTCTGAATGATACAGTTACATTAAGCTTCTTGAATACGTTTTTTAAAAAATTTGGTAATATGTTGGTGTACTCAGCAGATACGAATTGTTTGATTTCTTTATTTTTGTTATTATTTAAGTGCTTATGAATTAATCTATCAACTATTGCTGTGCAATATCCATTCATGTTTGCAATGTGCTTGATGGTTTGCACTTCTTCAAAATAATCTGGTTCATCCATCGGTATGGTAACCAAACGGTGTATAAATGAATTAAAAGCGGCCATATTTTGTGACCACGGATGATATGAGTCACCATGAATGACTATATCAGTAGTGGTAGGTTTTCTGTATATTTTAAATTTGAGATTACTTATGTGTTTTATGACCATTAAGTCGAGAAAGTTGATCCTATGATTATCTTTCTCCATTGTAAACTGTATTTTAGGGTTTATACTGTTGAGGTAATTATGCAACATGTCTAGTTGTCGGGTTGTTCCATTAAATATTAAAAATGTATCATTCAACCAAATTGCAACTGGAGACATAAACAATGACTCTTGTATTTCACAGCCCTCTTATCTTACATTTATTTATTCATGGTTCTTGAATAAGGGCTAGATCTATATGTCTTCAGTTAAAAATCATTACTGCTACAGGCAGAAACAGCCTTTCTGTGGTGGAGGTTAAACTAGATTATCCTCATGGGCATTGTCCAATTGCTTATCCTTCTTCTGGAGTGTGGTAAAATGCACTTTACCAAATCCCAGGTAATCTTTCATTTTTTGCTACTTTTAAAGCTGCCAAAGATCTGTCTACAATCAATGGTTTTGGTAATTTTTGGTCTTAATTGAATCAATTAGCTTCCAGTGTTCGGTTTTGAGAGATTTATTCTGCTTCCTAAGTATTTCAAGAAAACTTGGTGGGATCTACCTTAGAGTAAACCTTTAGAGCTTTAAAAATCACTTTGGTACCTCACAGGATGTCCTTCCAGTCAATTATCCCCATGGCTTAGTAGCATTCCAAGGTGTTATATTTGGTATTTTTCTCTCCAACCACCTCTTGGTTTCTAAGTTAATCACTTTCATCTCTTTTAATTTTTCAATTTTATCAGTTGAGATGGTATCTTGAGAGGATACATCTATTTCCAGCATCATGTCCTCTTTATCTGATGGGATTTCAGTTTTGGTACAGTTCATAGGCTTTCCCTCCACTTTATCACATGATCACGAAGCAATTGAAGTTATTTCTGTTTCGTTTTCAATAGAAATGTCTGAGTACACTATGGTATTAATGTATTTACTTTGTGTAGAATCCATAAATATTCCCATGAGTCTTAACATTTTAAAAAGTAGCTATTTACTATAAAAGGTTGCATGGTCTTCCATAAACTCCGTTTGATGTACAGCAACCTTTGTACAATCCATCCATTGGCACGGAAATAACCTTACGCTTGCCCTAAGAACATTTCAGATCTTAGATTGGGGAATATTTATCGACCTTCAGGTCTAGATCCACTGTGTTTAGTTAAAAAGAGTCACCACGAGCAGGAGGCAGCTTTTTGCTCGTGAACAGCAGTTTGAGGGTAGCTTCCTCGGAAATAGATGTGACTATCATTTGCTACCCCCTGGGATTTATGTACTAAATTCCTTAACCAAATCATTACTAATTGTAGGTAGACAATTTGACATAGATATGCCATCAAGCTGTTGGTAATATTCATAATTAAAACTAAAATATTTTTGATATATGCAGATCTCGGTTAATATTACATATTCGTTAATTATCCAAGTACATCAGGGGTTTTTAAAGTTTCTAACATTAATTGTATTACTATTTTATTTGTGGTTTGGTATACTTTTTTTCATATTATAATTTTCTTGTTAATGTTTGCCCATGAGCTTAATATCTCAAGGGTAGCATTAAATTTTTTATTATTTTTTTTAAAGTTACTTGTGATTATTTTTGACAATGCTCAGATCACCACATCATTTGCAAACATGCTTACTTTTACTCCTTCCATTGGATATTAAACAGATTTGTACTAAATGTAGCTCCTTGAAGGAGGCCAATTTTTGATTTTCTTTATTTGAATTCTGCATCCACCCAACCTTTGACATTCCTCTGGGGTTAATATTTACTGAACAAACATAACATTGTTCTTAATCCTACATTTCTTAATTTATTTAAAAATTTGCTTCACTTTTAGCATTTTCAAAATCTACATATACTATTAGAGACTTCTTCCTTGGTTGAACCCTTATTTCAAATCGTTGGCAAACTTCATGAGTGGATGTCATGTTAAAATCTTGTATCTGTAGCCAGCTTGTTCTTCGACCATTTCATTTACAGGTTTTCCTGGTTTGGGGTTGGGACAATTACTGGCTTGTCCAATTGGAGAGTAAGTTTATTTATCCTCTAACCAGAACTTCTTGTATAAAGATAGTAGTGCTTTTGTATCTGAATTTTATTATAAATTTAGAAAATATTTCATCAGGTCCTGACGGTTGTTTATGTTTTTTATTGCTTCATTTACTTCTTTGTTAGAAAATCTTTTTGAGAATACTTCTTCTTTTGTGTCATGTTTTTTTTTTTTCACTTGTGTGTTGTTTCCTTTCTTGATTTGGTTCTAATTTGGGTTTGGAAAGATAGAAGATATTGCATTTGTCAGTTATTTTGTTATTGTTGGTTAATTCTTTGCTGTTGATTGACACTGATTAGTTCTTTTGGATTTTATTTATTATTCACTGTCTTACATAATCTCTATATCTTTGATCCATCTGTTCTATAATCAATTTCACTTATAAACCTGTTCCAAGTTTCCCTCTTGGATAGCATTCCTCTTAATTATTTCACCCTCATGTTTCCATTTAACAATATATTCCCATCTATGTTGTTTGTCTTTGCCTTCTTAGGTTTCTCTTCTTCCTTTGCCACTAATTCTCAATTCAAAAGGGTTTGTACTTATGCATCATCCCTTTTGCTATTGCACTTTTATTCTTTTTTAAAAATATATCATAAAACTTCGTAAGTGATAGATATGTAGAATCGTTATCATCTATTTGTTGGAGCAGTTCTACCATCTCCCTGAACTGTGTCCCATTAACTTTTTTGAAATTCCACTTTATGCGTTTACTTGGTTTTGAGCTTATGATGTTTTTGTCATGTGATGTGCACATCATGGGTCACCAATCACTCTCTTTTTGCCTTTATCTGCTAGATTCACTGTCACGGGTTACTAAGTAAGGGTTTGTTCTCCTTGTTGATTAATAGATGAAAGTCTTTGGTCCATCCAGACTCTATATTCCTTAACCACTTTTTCTGGGGATATTAATAAAAAATGTTTTTTTTTTATATATCAATATGAGTCCATTTATGAAGATCTTATTCTCCACCATTTTCTAAATAAATGCTGTATATCAACATCTGTAAAGAGATGGATCCAAACTATATAGCGATGCAAACATCTCATGAATCCCCACTATCTCAAAATAAGCGTATTTTTTTTTTTTTGGGTAGACCATGATAATTTTTAACCCAATACACCGATTTCAATGAAACAAGTGAATTTCGACACAAAATATTTTAAATATTTAAAAATCAACATTTGAGATGTAAACTAGTTTTTTCTCCAGGTACAAGGGGATGAATTTTTCGAAAATTGAAATGACTGATATTATTTTGGTAGTAAATATCTACCAATTTTTGATGGACTCAAAATTGCAATTTATATTAACTACTTTGGGCATTGATAAAGCTTTTACTGAGATAAGAATATGCAACCAGTATGGAGGCCTTATTTCCCACCATTTTCTGAACAGAATGCTTTATATTTATCCCCATTCAATGGATTAGGGTACAGATTTTATTGCCATGTAAACACCTCATGAATAACGTTGAATTTTGACAGCTTCAAATTGGGCGTTTTTTTTTTTTTGACCGAATACTTTTCCATTTTAAACGACGAAAAATTTTAACTCAACAACCGATTACAGTGAGATAGAACCAATTTGATATAAAACATTTAAAATAAAATTGAACATTTTTCATAATACAGTACTACATTTTGTTCCAAACATTACACCGGATAGAATTAAAAAAAATAATTAAATCTTCCATTGTTTTCGTCACTAATCCTTTTGTCCCTATAAAAATACTTTTTCCTCCAATCACTGCAATGTTTTCAAAACGGATACTTTGTTACAATTTGAAACTATTTTGTCAATTATCTAGACTTTTATGGGCTCAAATATGTTGTATGAAGTGTCTATTTTGGATCACCTTCAGGGACTTACTATAGTGAGTACAGTTTTGAAAATCCCTAGGGATTCTCCTGGATCTACACCTGTAGTCTTGAGTTGGATTGGGTTTCTCCCTGTCTTTCTTATCTGGTCTCTCTTGACCAACTCTTGTTCATTTCCGATACTGAGTCTATTGTAGATTATTCGAGGGCTAGACATCTTTATTTTATGTTCTTCCTTTTTATAAGGCGACATTGACCGAAAGGTTTTCGCATTTAAGATAACAAAAAATCTATTTTGTTGATAAATTGTTTTCTGACATACGAATAATATGTATTCGCCACCATTATGTGAATAGACCGTTATATTTTTATCCCTGCATAATGACGTGTATAGATTTTAAAGTGATGCAAACACATCATATACATAGTGTTCAAAAAATGCTGTGCCAAACTTTAAGTGGTATTTATATGGGTCAAAATAGAGAAAGGAGTTACTATAAACGTATCTCCGGAAACGCAGTTTTCCAACTATCGGCCATTTTGTGTTTTTTGAAAAATAATTATATCTTTTAAAATTATTAAAATTTCAAGTCGTAATTTGGAATACACATATTTTATGCAATGATTTACCAGTATACCAAGACTCAAAACTTTAACTTTTAAATTTTCAAAATGGCGTCCGTTTACATTTTTTGTAAAGTTAATGGTTTTAGAGATATTCAATAATAAAACTTTCAAACGTTACGACAATTTATAAGATTATAAGTTATAAGTTATAATTTATAAGTTTTATAAGATAAGAAAAGTAAAACCTTGAAAATAATTATTTTTGTTTTAGTCTTTAAAAAGAAAATAGTTACATTATATATACAGTATGAATCTGATAAGGTGTCCATAATGTTGTTTCTAAAAGACCTTTAAACTGATGTAGAACATGGCATAGGTTGCCATTTAATAATTTTGACTTAGAGCTACAGTATTTATAATTCTAATATATGATAATTTAAAAATTTTGAAAATGGAAGGGAAAGTCCCCATAGCTCATATTTTCTGCAAGGGTGTGATAGCCTATGACAAAAATCTAATTTTTCTCGTATGTACAGGGTAGCTACAATGAAATAAACTGTAAAAACAAAATTTTGAAACAGTTTGGGAAGCCCTGTACTTACATACGGATGACAGTAGCCTATTGGGGTATCTAATAACAATACCCAATAAATGTTGGGGCCAAAATGATGAGGGTTTAGAGAATCTTAAAATGATGTATTAGACGATCTATGTTTTCATTCGAAAATTTTACAAATAATATATCAGCTGATCAGTCTGCTGATAATGTATCAAATACCTAGCTGGTTTTTTTTTCTCTTTTTTTTTTTTCCCCCAGTACAACAATGGACAGTTTAACATAAACACATTGATTGCAAGTAAATATCATACATATGTACGGCTGGACCAGAAAATCCAAATTTCGTTTATATAGCCTAATGCAATTTTGGAAACAAAAGAAACTATGAATTTGTTATAAAATTTACTAAGAAGACAAGTTCTTGTTATTTTTTAATATTATTTATTTATTTTGTTAAAGTCTAGTTTTAGAGTTATTTCAATTAAAAGCTTTAAATGGCCGCCATTTTGAAACGAGTTTTTTTAACACATACGGATGGACAACGAAACCAGATAGATTTTTGGTTGTATTAAGTTTTTGCCTTGGAACAACAATATCCCGAAGATTGTATGGAGAGTTCAGAAACACCCTGTGTACATTATCCTGTACTGAAACCAGTTTTTCCCTTTTTTTTTTGTTTCTACCTCAAAACCTATTTCTCGTAACTAGGTTTAATGTAATTGTCTTTCGGGGGTCCTAATTAATAAAAATCCATTAAAAACATATTTCGTAAATTTACTTAGAGAGGTGTCCATAACTTGTAGCTTGGACTTTCATAATGCGCGTTAGGGGAAGTTGGAGGCGGGAGAAGTGATGTCAACTATTAACCTACTGATGAAAGACATTCACTCAGCTCCATTCCGCTGTCAACGTTTGTCTTATTGCCGTCTCGTCTTATAGTCTGTTTGTAGTTTTGGTTTTGTTTACAAACAATTAGACAAACTATTTGTTAACCCTTCAACCGGCAGAACCGGTGTATGTTTAATTCTCTTTGTTTAAAAATTAATAAAAAATATTATTTTTATACAAAACCTAACTTATAATATATCATTTTTCTCAGAAAGATGCGTAGACTTTATCTATGTAATAATTTTTTTTGAAACGGTTTTAGAGTAAGTATGTTAGATTTAAAAAAAAAATGAAGTTAACATTTTCCAGAAAAACATGTCTTTCAAAACCAATAGCTTACCACCTTTTTTCAAGATATGCAAAAGTTTTGTATAATATTTGTGAATATATTTAGGGGGAAAAAAATGAATTTGTTACATTTTCAAAAAAAAAAAAAAAATGTTTTACAAGAAAGGGAAATTGTTCGGCTTACTTTAAAAAATTCACCAAAAGTAGTAATATTTATGGAAAGTACAACTTCTATATATCATTATATTCAGAAAGGTGCATAGAATTTAGCTGTGTAGTGAACAAAAATGTTAGATGTAAAAAATTTGGAGATATTATGTAAAATAGCAAAAAATCGGCAAGTAACGGAGGCAAGAATTTCACAGAAATGGTAATTTAGTATATACACACTATACAAAAAAATTTGTTTTGAATTTTTTGAAGTATTACTAGAGATTTGTAATATATTTGTGGATAAAAGTTGCTAAAAAGAAAAATCAATTTATAAAAATTTCATTAGACATGGTTCATTTTTATGTAAAAGTGAATATTTGCTAACTATTTCCAAAAAATCACCAAAAATATAATTATTATTCAAAACCCAAGTTTTTATTACATATGTTCTCACAAAGATACATTTAAGATATATTTAAGAATTGTAAAATTTACAGTGATAATGTAAACCTTCAAAATGACATTCTATAAATCAAATTGTAAAAAAAAAAAAAAAAAAAACGTTAAAATTTGGTTAAAGCTATTTTGCTGCTTGTTTATGAACAATGATAAGAATTTACTTGAGAAAGTTAGTGCATTTTTATTTACAACTATTGTTGATTGAAGCTTTCTAACCGTGACAAGGAAGCGATTTAGGTGAAAGGATGTATAAAGGTCACGTAGGCACATCTTCAGCCTCGAACATCTTTGCAATTTCTTTGGTAAACGCGTAGTTTTTGCAGAACAGGAGCTCTTTCAAGTATAACGAGCCAATTATCGAAACGCACATGTGTCTTCTTAGAAGCAGTGGATGGAAAGTATTGCAAATTATCTGCCAAACATCTCGCAAACAAATTATGATTCATAAATATTGCAATAGTTTCTCATCGTTTTAAAGGCGAAAAACCTCGCGGTCATTATCGTTTCAAAAAAGGAAAGACCCACTTACTCCTCGAATACGCTACTCTAATAGCACCAAGGTCGGAAGAGCACAAGAGGAAAGAGAGGGTTAGGTTCACCTAACCTAACCTCACCTGACCTAACCTAACCTAGCCTCACCTAACCTAACCTAACCTAACCTAACCTAACCTAACCTCACCTAACCTAACCTAACCTAACCTAATCTCACCTATTCTAACCTAACCTCTGCTAACCTAACCTAACCTCACCTAACCTAATCTAACCTAACCTAACCTCACCTAACCTCACCTAACCTAACCTAACCTAACCTAACCTAACCTAGCCTAAGATTATATGAAACAAAAGTGTAGATCCGTATAGAGTACCTCGGGATTGCCACGCCCGTACTCAATATAAGTAAGCCCCTGAGGGTGTCGGGAGTTCATAGCTGCCATTATAATGTACGAATATCTCATAAACATCTCAATTGATTGTGATAGAATTTTATGGAAATGTAAGGATTTATAAAACTCTACTACGTCACATTGAAACCACTTATTATTTATACTATTTTAACACTGCGGGTGTCAAATGTAAGTCTATCTTGTTGTGTAACGAGGCTGTTTCGTCAACAACGATGACATCATCAGGCTGAGCGCACAACACATAATATTGAAAAACACACTACAATATGTAATACAATATAAAACATACTGCACACAGGAGGATGATATTAACTTTAAAACGGTTATACAGGGTGGGTGGTTAAGTAGTGTCAAAAAATTTTGGAGTTGCACACTTACTGTATATGAAGTAGAACCTCACTTCTAAAAAAAAATTTCTCTCGATTTGGCTTGTAGCCCTAAATATTGTTTTTTTTACTTTTTGTCAAACACATCGTAACTTGTAAAATTCAATTTTGTCAACTTTCCTGCCATAAATTGTTACGTTTTGAATTATTTTCTGAAAAGGCATAAAACGTTGAAAAGTAATAGGCTAATGTTAGTGTATTTATTTATAGTTTTGAAACAAAAAATTAGGTGTTTTTGGAAAAACCTGAACTACTCAAACACTATAGTTGAATTATTGTTAGGGATAACAATTGTTAAATTGTATGAAAGAATTACCCTCATAATAAGATTTTTATATATATAATACACTTAAGGTTATATTTTTTAAATTGTAGGAGAAAACTGGGTTAAAATTATTTTTTAAACCGTTTTGAGGAAGAGACACGCTTTTCCAAGTTCTATTACAACTGATAAGATAAGGGGAGGAAGTGAGTCATAAGAATACTACAATATGTAATCCTCTTCCAGTCCTGAAGATGTTAAAGTACCGTATTCAAAGGCTTGAGGGTCTTTATTTTTTGTTTTTTTCTTCCTGATTTTTTTTATAAGGCGATGATGAAAGGAGGGTTCTCTCCTTTAAATAAGAAAAAATACGTACAGTGTGTCCCGTAAGTAAGCTGCCAAACTCTAGAAAATAATTCTGTGGGTCAGGATAAAGAAAAAGTTAACCATAATTTTTTCCCGAAAAGGTTTAGTTTCCAGATATCCGCCATTTTGTTTGTTACAAAAAATATAACTTTGGAAGTAGAAAAGATATTGAGTTAATAGTCGCATTTTGTATGTTACGTTTTATAAGTTTAGGTACAGAAAATAAAGACTTTATTTTGTATATTTTCAAAATGTTGGCCGTTTAAAAAAATTTCTATTTTCATGACAAATATAACGTTTTTTTAATTTTTTATGTAGGTCAACGGATAACGGAGTTATTGAGAAAAAGCAGGAAACTAATAATTTCTTGGCAGTTGTCTACAACGCCCAAAATTGACCTAGAACCAAAATATTTTTGAATTCTATTACTTTTAATAAAAAATTTAAAATCCATTGCTGCGTAAAAATCAAATTTGATCCTTAGCTGTTTCAAAATGGCACGTTTTTAATTTTCGTTTAAATATCTTGAAACATGCACAAAATAAAGCAAATGTAAATGTACAAAAAAAAAAAAAAAAAAAACGCCAAGGGCGTTTTAAATAGAGGTAATTTTTAACAAATCTAATTTATCGATTTGGTTAAAATTTTAGAGAAATGTGAAGATTAACGACACAAATGAATTCAAAATCTCATAAGTATAAATTGTAAAAAAAAAAGAATAACAAACCTCAATCACCGTTATTAAAAATCTTGATTAAATGAAATACTATTTACGGCACCATTTTTAGTGAACGTTTAGACTATGACTCAGTATTAGCTGGGGGGGGGAGGAGGAGGGGTTCTAATGTACATTAATTTATGTGGGTTTGGCGAAGACCGCACAGTGACCTTAACATTTGTAGGTTAGGTTACCCAGGATATACTAGACATCTAGGCAAGGTATGCAAATAGTACGTGAAGAAAATACAAAATAACCTTGCGCTATTAGGGTCACAAAGTAGAGTCTTAGCCGCCATTATGTTACATACCCGGCCCCATTGTACAATCTAATACAAGCAGTTTCTGTAAATACAAGTGGTTTCTTGGCGCTTGTAGGATTAAATTGTATTTGTAGATTAAGCGGTTTTATCAAAGTATGGTAAGTTTGTTTAACAGTTGAAACACGTGTTTTAAGAACTTCACCATTGTGTATTGATGTCGGTTAGACCGAAACAAGCTTTGTAGCTGTTGACAAAGTCTCCACTCACTTCGCTCGTGTTCACCGGCTTCTAGCTTTAATTAAAGGAGCTTTAGTGGATGATTCCACCCTGCCGGATCTCGTAACCATAAGAGATTTGGGTTTTAAATTACTTTTTTTACAATAACGTCGCTATTTGTTGTCTTGGAGAGGTGGGGTTGATACCATTCCATGCAGAATTGAAATCTACAAATTTTTGTTTAATTTAGTGTGTTGTAAGTTGAATAACACACGAGATATGAACAAAAAACCGTTTGAAATGGTCGCCATTTTGATATTTTTAATTTGTGTTGTCTGTTTCATTAGGGTTCTATATGAGCACAATAGGAAATTTCATGTTCCTATATTTATTTTTGTGGCGTTTACGTTACAGACGACAACGACGGACGGACTGTAACAAAAAATAGGAAATTTTAAAAGTTGCCTGAAACTTTTTGTGTGTGAAATTCAACTTCCAGATATTTGTTAACCTTTTCACTCCCTCCCTTTGAAAAACCGACTCTTTGAAAACCTCGGTGTTGATATAGGCCTACTACAATTTTCAATTTATATCAATATATCAATTTTTACTGCACTAAAAGTTTTAGAGATTGTATCACGTGACATCCTGAATAAGTTCCATATATATTTGTACAGGGTGTTCCAGAAATATGTGTCTGAACGTCTGGGTTATTCAAGGCATCAATAAAAGAAAAAAATTCTTATAAACTCAAGTCCGAAACCGCTTCGTTATACATCTGTTCGGAAATTTTGTGTTTAAAAAATAATAATGACAACTTTATAAATTATTAAGATTTCTAGTCGAAATTTGGTAGATAAATTTTTGTATGATTTACCAGTTTACCAAGAATCAAAACTTTATCTTGTATATTTTCAAATGGGATGGGGGAGCTTTTGACATTGTTAATATTGAACAGCCCAATAAATTATTGTAGTAATTATATCTACTGGAATCTACATAATTAATTTGAGTACAATCTTCCGCCAATCCTAATATTTTTTTTTTATTATTTATATTTGTCGACACGTTTCGGATTTGCACCATCTTCGAGACTTAATTTAGTACTGGATTCGTCCGTTCAGAACACGTCTTTGTCACGCCCTACCACCAGGCTCCACATCCCGTATTATTTCTTTGGTGGATTTATTAACTTATTTCGTCTCTTAACATCTTTAAGTTTTATAACATTACTGATTATTGGTTATAAATTTCTTCGTTAATAATATTTTCTCCGATCATCTTTAGTTTAAAAATTTCCATTATTTTTGCTATTATGGTGTAAAAACCACATTGAATCATTTGTTTATCTTTTCATTTTCACTTTCTTCTATATTCTTACTTAATCTTTTCTTTATAGTGTTATTCGTGTTTCATTTTCTATGTTTCTCTATCAGTGAAAGTAAATGCAGTCCCCGCATGTTTTGATAACTTTTGTCGTATTAACTTATTACTCCCTTTCGTATTCAATGTGTTCAGCTATCTGAAATATTGTGTTTATTTTTTCCTTGTATGTTACGTTTCTTTGAGGTAAATTATATAATCTATCAATCATAAATCGAAAAGATGCCATTTTGTGCTCTATTGGGTGGTTTGTTCAATTATATTATCAGTGTATGTATTTTTCCTAAAATCAAGGGATTTGCTATATCTTGTTTTTTTTTTTTTTTTTTTTTTTTTTTTTTTAATCTAAGAAATTTATTATCTTCTTCATTATCTGTTATCATCTTTTTCCATTGTAAAATTTATATTTTTGTGGATTTGATTTATTTTCTCTACTATTAGTTCTTCATTTTTATTTAGGGTGTCCTTTATTATTATTATTAAGGAGTCATCTACATATCGCATTTATTCTAAGCAATCATGTTGACACATATCGGATTCTTCTAAATGTTGAATAAAAAGTTCACTTAATACAGCATTTAATCCCTTCCCCATTCTTATCTCCAAGCTTGTTAAATTTTACATCCAGACTTACAAAGTTATGATCATTTACTAGCCTGTTGTTTTGCTTTTTGTTGCTTCAGACTGTGAAGTTAGTTTATGTATGATAATTTTCTTGATGTTGTTTTATTTGTGTGATAACTAATCACAATTACTTCTAAGAATATAGTATAAGGATATCTTCAATTTCTGCTTGTTAAATATTTTCTATTATGATGGAGGGTCCAATATAGGTTTTTCTTTAGGACCTCCTACATTTCTCTTGTGCAATTTTGTTTGTGTCAGTTTTTTAATTTATTTTCTTTTAAATAAGCTGTTTAGGGTATTGTATTATATTTTTAATTGCTGTGGTATGTTTTATTGTGAATTTTGTATTTGTTACAGTGTATAATCTTGCACATGAGAACAAAAACAAATTAGTATTATTATTATTTAAATAGACAAAATTTAGCTCATTAAACTTTTAAAAAATTAAAAGAAAAATATGTTTATCTTTCAATGAGAAATAAAATTTTGTTTTTTAAATTTGTTTGGTAGATCAAAATTAACACCTAGTTAGTTATTGACAATAAACTAAAACATAATTTTTTGCATCCTTTTTTTTTCCATTTCAAAATGGTCGCTTGAAATGCCGAAATTGAAAATGTGTTATTATACAACAAGTTTATAAGATTCATATAATAGTGACACCTTATTTTTAAAGATTGTCTGGTAAACGGCTGAATTCAAGGGTGAAATTTGTGGTTTAAATTTTGAAAGTTTGTAAGATTTTTTTTTTTATTCTAGGTAAACTGATCAAATGTAGCATACAAAAATATATCTGTAAAATTTCGACTAGAAAAACTTATAATTTTTTTAGCAAACTTATGAAACACCCTGTATATAGAGTGAACAAAAAACGGAGACTTATTATTCCTATAAAACTCGTACATTTTATAGTTTCAGGTGGCGGAATTTCCTCGGAGGAAATCGTATAATAACAATTTCTTTATTACAAATTCCCCAACACTTTTCATTTACAATAATGAATACTCCATTGTGTGAAAAACTTCAACAAATTAGTTCTTTGTTAATTACCTAGTTAAAGGCGGTAGTTACCTAATATCGCGGTTCCAAGCTCTTTCTTATCAAATAGCAGACAATCATGTTAATTAAAAAGTATTGCATAAAGCTCAAGTTGTATAGGATGGGCGGTCTGCCATTGTTCTCAGGATGGTTGAATGGTAACGCTTTATACGTAGGGGCTTCTTGAAAAATATAAATAAATTTATAATATTGCATTACTTACTCAATACTGGTATTTAGTTCATCCCTTATTATTGTTTTTTGAGTGTTCTTGAATACAGGATGTTCCAAACTTCAGGTTGTGGATTCCCACACCAAAACTAGGAAAAAGTCCCTAAAAACATATGACCGTATTGTCTAGTTTCACAGATATTAGCCATTTTGTTTTTTCCACCAAATACTTTTATCTCCAGAACGGTTTGACGGATGGAATTGAAACAGCATGTTCTAACTAACAAGGTAAAGAACTAGTTTGAAAAAAATAACCAAACTAATCCAATAAAATGCCTGTTACTCATAAACAGTTAGAGATATCAACAAATACCCAAGAATTAAAAAGTCTTAAAATAGTTTGTTTTAATATAAATCATGATACAAAATAGGGGTACTCATAAGAAAATTTAGAACTGTCTGCCATATAGGAAAAATGAAAGAGGATATGAAAATTTCGTTAATAGGCCTACATCTAATTTTTACTAAAAAAAAATCGTAGGGTTAGGCTAGTTTATCTTTTCAATTTTCTTTGTAAATTTTCTATGTAACAAATAAATCTCAATCACCCTGTAGGCAGAGAAGGAAATTGCCAAATTAGTTTTTTTTCATAGGATCGGCGGATATTTCATTAATTTCAGTTTTGGCGTTTCTATAAAGGAAATTGGAATAAATTTAATCTCTGTTGTAGAAATTTGTTCCTTCCCAAGCTATTTTCTTTAAGGTAGTCACTGTAGTGAGTTCCTGCGGGGTTTTCCCGAGAGATACTAACTGGATCTACAACTTTTTCATGAAGTCTTGGTTTAGATATCTCTCTTTTCAGGACTCTCTTTACCAACTCTTGATCTTTTCTGCCCTTAAATTAGATTATTCAAAGGTTAGGGGTCTTTAGATGATCGAAGTAAGCCCTTAAAACTCCGGTATAAACCAACAATGTAAACCTGTTTTGTGTCCCTAGACATTATTGACAATAAGGAGACAGGTGCTTAATGCCCCTTCATCAGCCCAGGACTTGTGGAGTATCTTTTACTTTAACACGTAGGTGTGTCACCCATGGATCTCCAAGGATCATTTCGGGAAAAGAACGGAAGGCAATATAGTCTAAGAGGATGCTGAAGAGTCATTCAAGACTCAATACAAAGGAAGCCCTTAAGGTTAGTCTTACGACAAGGGGTTGGACTGTTGACTGGTTACTGGATGTTCCTTAGTCATCTACACAGAATGGGGTTTCATGTAGCAGACTTTTTGTGTAGGAAATGTGGTTAAGTTGAGGAGACAGTTCAACTTTGACTGCTCAGGTTTGAGGAGGGAACGGATTGGCGTGAACAGGTAGGAAAACAGGGCATCAGTTGAAGTATCTTAAGGTGTTTCGTAAACTTGAGATTGGATTGAGGAGGGAATGATGGTGCACGATAAGCTTCATAGCTGAGAGGAAAACCAGGATAGAAATTCTGGTCTTCCTTGCTACAAAAAAAACCACATTCTCTTATGGCCTGGCGCTATTTGAGTATTCGAAGGCTAGGCTTCTTTATTTCATGCTATTTTATTTTAATACAATCATGACAGAGATTTTTCGCCTAGAAAAAAGAAGTTTTATAAAGATTTTTTTAAATGACGATTACCTGTAGGGTGGGGGGGAGAGAAATTATTAGTTACAAAACTTCGTCATATTGCCATAACTAACGTACACGGAAGTAACATCAGGTGTGCCAAAACAACGGAACGTTAGATAAGATATTTATGAATTCCATACTTGTCAGTGATGAACGTCCTGAATATACAAAAACTAAGTGATTCGGTCAGTATGTTGACTGGTGAACTTTCGCCATAGTTGGCAACACTGATAAGCAATACAAAGGTTGCATCACTGACGTGTGCGTCTGTGCGACCTAAATACTCTACTGTATCTATTACGAAAGCAAAATGAAAAGGCATGTGGGAATTTTTGCTTCTCAAGTTTCCCGTTGTTTGTTTTTAAATGGAAATTACTTAGATTCCTTGCGTATGCTGGGTTTAAATAGATGATGATGAGTCTATACGTGGAGAAAGTTCTGTGATGGGTTAATAATTGGTGCCGGGTGTTTTCGTTTTAATTAAGGACTCTTGAAAAATATGATTTTTGATATCATCGTCTGTGTTGTTACTTTACAACACTAACAAATTTAGAACGTAGAATTTGACCTATCTTGTGAAAAGTACAAGATAAGTTTGGTAATCGAAGCAAATTTCGAGGGATTTTGACTGATTTTCACTTTTGATAGCCTCGGGAAACCTTAAAGTTATTTTCGACGTGCCATCGTTGTTGCTGTCTTGTACGGTGAGCACCATAGCTACAAAAATTAATTTAAGTACGTGAAATTTGGTATTTTGTATTCATACAGAACCTTATTGAGATTAAAAAAAAATCTAACAAAAAGATCAAGTTGGTGCTAAAACCTCACGACCTAACGACTGTAGGTATTGAGAGACAGTTATTTTAATAAAGTAGAAGTTTTGTAAGGGGCAGTTTAAGTTCTACAGACAGACAGACACGTTCGTTAATTTATAAAGGTCCTTGGTTTTGTCTACAGAGAAATAAATGAAAATGGAATTCATCTTTTAATCTCTATTGCATTATTTGTCTCCCAATTCATAAAATCTGCTTATACACTTCAAATTTGTCATTGCGTGGTTAAATTTGGTTATATTCTTTATACAAAAAACTATAATATATGGTTTTGAATTGCAATTTACTTTCAGATAGATTTTTTTCAGATTTGTACCTTGTTCAGTTAGGATAGGGGGGGGGGGGTAATAGTCTATATGACATTTTGTATTTGGATATTAATTTTTTGTCAAATAAACATACATATTCGTAATCAGAATAACTTCTAGTTTTATTTGAAATCCCAAACATAATATTAAAAACATTCAACTCTATAGTGTTTGCCACCTAACTACCCCCAAGGTATTTTTTTGCTATCGCTATTATTTTTCTTATGTGTAGGACAATATAAAGAATATAAATGCAAAGTTTGAAATATATAAAATTTATCGTCTTGTCTGTGTAGACGGGTTGCGACTTACAGACAGACAGCCTAATAATGATAAAGTGGCGGCCATTTTAAACAGATCTTTCTTCTGGCGTGTTCAACTTGTTAGTCGCATTACATTACTGTAGTTACAAAATTGCAGAGTTCAATTCTGCATGTAATGGTACCAACTTCACATTTCTTCAATGACAAAAAACGATAATGAGCACAGAACACCAGTGTACCAACGGTTTTAAATAAACTTACCCTACTTGGTAAGACCCCTTGATCTACCAATACAATTTATCCCTTTTGCGTCTCAAGAGACCAACTTTTGCGCACAACATTTAAAAGTATTTGTTTATATTACATTGTACGATGGGTGAGTAAGTACTATGATGTAAAATCAACTTTTTTTTTTTTTATGGATGGGAAAGTTAGTGCAGTCTTGTGTTTATTGTATTTAATATATTCTAACCTACTTTAAAGAACTAATAATCTTCGTGAAATTTGACATTAAATTACAATTTTTCTACAGCGATACCAGACAAGTCGTTTATTAGATCACCAAAACTATAGACTATAAAAAAACACGTTTTCACTTCTCTACCGCCATTTTATCCAATCAGCTGTATCGTGGGAGGCTGTCACGATCCTGCAATGCTCTAGATTTAGCCAGACCTTTCACAAATATTGGGATCGTTTACGTACTGCTCATGCGTGCCGCATATCCATCGTCTTCACAGAAAGTGGATTTTATATAATGATATACTGTAGCTGAATCTACTGGATATCTGGACCACGGTTGGTATCAAGATGATAAAATATACATAATTATAAGGTTCAGAAACCATGTGCAAAAACTGTTTTAAACAAATTTATCCTGCCAACATTTCCTACAAGGCCCAAGAAACCAACTTGGTTCATTAAATTTATAGGATCTGCTTGTATTATAGAGTACTATACTTTGTCAAGTTCAGGTTGGCGGGTGGACTACCTGAGGCCAACCCTATATATTCCCTCTCCGCGTCCGCCTGAGCTGTATGCTGCCTAGGCGATGAGTCACCTAATGGCTGTGTTTATACAAAGGTACACTTTCTTAACAGAATAATAATTTAACATGTTTAAAAGTATATTTGAAATCTAATAAAAACGTTATGAAAAATGATACCAAACTCGACCTAGGTATTAGAACATTTAATAAGATCTTTATTAAGAATTGTTTACATTGTGACTGCGAATTTTTATTTAGAAAATTTAGAAGGCCAGTTTTAAGCTGTAATGAATATTTTTAGTTGTAAGACATATTTTTTGTACATAAAATAAACAAAATGATGTATACAAAGCGTAGCCAAAATCTCAGACAAATCTCATAGACAAATTAAAAAAAATTAATGAACACAAATAAACTATATAATATTTGTATATTTATATTTGACCTGACTTATACAAAAGTAATAAATAAATAAACAAAGTCTAGACAAATAATGCTATTGTGCGCGTTGTAAGCCGACACTTCCACGAATTGATACTTGATAGATTCCACGAATCTAGCTATAGACGACAAGAGATCAAATGATTCTCTATTTAGTTTAGCAGCCTACTCACTACTGCTTATTTATCATTGCATACGACAGTTAGCAGTTGCTAAATTTAGCTGCTAATCAATATTAGCATTAGCAGCTTTAACTGCTAACCATAAATAGCACATTTGTCCATCACTAGTATAAATGGACACTGGACAGGTTTTATCTGAGCTGTGAGTTGCGTGTGGAGGGGAGGTACAAATTTATAGTTCGAGGCCGCGTGGGGACAGAGGCATTGTAGGGGAAACAGTCGGCACCGGCTACTGTCCACGATCCAGACGTCCACTAGTCTATAACCCAAAAATAATTAAAAATCAATCAACACTATTAAACCACTAAAAATGTCGGTTTTTGTTAGGACCTATTCTTTGAAACATTTACGGTTTATGACGTAACATTACTTCAGGGAAATGTGTTTTAAAGCTCTGAAGGCTTAACCGCCATCTTGGATGCAAAGTCCATAACAACAATGTTAAACAAGTAAACAGATTATACAAATCATAATGATTGGAAATTTATGTTTAACATGTTATTTTAAAAGAAATTAATGCCTAGTAACGTCTAGTTTTCAATTTTGAACAAAAAATTATTTATTTTTATTTATATCAAGACGAAATTTAGATAAAGTTTGTTGTTCATGTAGTGAACATATCAAAAATGTAAAACCTTGACCACATTCTACGGTTAATTAATTTTCAAAAGTTGTTATTTTATGTATTGTTGTATTAAATAAGACTAAAAAAAAATCTACTTTATTGTGGAAACATGTCCGCGTTAAATTTCTATATAATGTAAACTAGCTGATGGCCCCAGTTTCATCTGGGGATAGTTGAGATAGTTTTATAAAGAATTTTTTTTTCAGCACAACCTTAATGGGGTTGCTATGGACATAAATTTATTATGCTCAAATACAGCAATACAACAATTTTGATCAAAATCGACCCATAGGCTAAATAACAAAGATATGATACTTGTTTTAGGGGTAAAAAACACCCTTGGAGTGGAACATTTTCAAAACCCTTTCTAATACGTGTCTACAGACTTACCCCAAACTATGTTAAAACATTCATAGCTCAAGGCTTCTTGGATCCAGAGATACGTTTCAGGGGTGAAAAACACCCTTTGTTTGTGACATTTTCTAAACCCTTTCTTAGTACGCGTTTACAGACCTACCCAAACCATGTTAAAAAATTCATATTTCTAGGCTTCTTGGATCCAGAGATTTCGTGATCAGTCAGTGGGTTTTGTATATTTGACCTGTATATATAAACAAAAGAGACTTGTATATATATATATATCGAGAGAGAGAGAGAGAGAGAGAGAGAGAGAGAGAGAGAGAGAGAGAGAGAGAGAGAGAGAGAGAGAGAGAGAGAGAGAGAGAGAGAGAGAGAGAGAGAGAGAGAGAGAGAGAGAGAGAGAGAGAGAGAGAGAGAGAGAGAGAGAGAGAGAGAGAGAGAGAGAGAGAGAGAGAGAGAGAGAGAGAGAGAGAAGCCCTAGATGGTGGTAGGCTACACTCTAGCGGGAGGTCCGATGTATGTGGATGTCATTACTGTTCGTTACCCATATTTAGCTAGTAAAACATTAATAATTCGAATTTGCCTCTAACCACAATCACTAGAAACTTAATAAAACACAATTATTAAGACCCTCCGATGATGATAACCATGTTATGGAAATGTACATCAGGGCATTAAGTGGAAACAATTAATAAAGAACAATTAATCAGATAATTGTGTTTTATTAAGTTTCTAGTGATTGTGGTTAGGGGCAAATTCGAATTATTATTGTGAATTTCACCACAGTGCTCAACAAGATTGTATCTAGTAAAACATATTGAGCTTGACTTGTGGAATAATATTAGATAGAATAAAACTCGAACACAAGATCTCACAAAAATTACATTTACTTAATCAAACGCGTTTCAACGACAAAGTCATCAGTGATACATGAGCTACAATAACTAAACTATAAAGCTATATTATAAGTTGTAGTTTAGTTATTGTAGCACATGTATCACTGAGGATGGGCACTGCGTCTGTTACAACTAGAAATGTTAGATTGTGGTACGCCGGGAGCTTTGGTATATATAAATATCGTTTAATAGGGTGTTTGCCATTATTTGTGTTTATAAAAACTAATAGATGACTTTTCGAGAGTATGAATCAACTCTTGTTATCAAGTGTAAAACTAGAAGATAAATGGGGGGGGGGGCACACCAGCACAGCCTACTTAACTAGAGACATGTTGGAAACAAAAACTAAATCCATAATCTAAGAAAAGAAATCAAACCTACAATCTGCAGGCTAAGACTAAATAAAAACGCCATCAGATAAAACCACTACACTACACAAAGGACGGGAAGCAACTGATTGTAGGAGATGGAGCCAAGAGAAATTTATCCTAACTGTTTATCGGGGTGAACAACATTTTGCCACTCTTTCAAAAATTTAGTCTTCGATCGCGTCATGATTCCCATTTGTGGAATAAGGAGAAAAATTACAGACTTATTTAAAGTGGAAAAATTGTATCAACCATAGAACTTTTATGTTTTAGTTTTACATTTGAGAACGAGAGTTGATTTATTCTCACGAAACGTCGTGTATTAGTTTTTATGTGCACATATGATGGCAAATGTCTGTTTAAATCGTATTAATAATATGAACAATCCATCATTATCAAATAACTTATATAGTTGTTTCACGATTGTTTATTGATGAATAGGTCGACAAGTTCGATTCTCAGCTCTATTTCCATTCCTACTGTTGGTGGTTTTGGGGCACCCAAGAAGTTTTAAGGCTGCTTTTGGTTTATCAAATTTGCACCTCAGTCCTCACCACGATACATAGTTTTGTATCCCACAAAGTTAGTGCATTTTTTTATACCCAGTTTTTTGTTTAACACAAAAAGAAATAAAATAATCGTATAACTTATTTCCGCTAAATCGATAACTCGAATGTTTTGCCTTTACAATATTTCCTATGCGTGGGAAAACAATAAATACCTATTGTCGATTATAAACTTTCCCTTTTATACGAATAACAGGGAAATTGTAAAAAAATTAAAAACCCAACCTGTCAGTAAAGCAACCATAATGATAAGTTACAACATAACAAACAACCGATTCACATATATTTTATGCTCCCACGCCAAATTAACCGCAAGTAAATCGGGGAAAACCGAATTTAATGACGACCCGTGTTGTTGACAATAACCAGGAAACGAGTGAGATAATGTGTTGTATGAGGGATTCGCGTGTTTTAGAAAGTTCTATGACTTTTACAAGGTCCGCCAAGCATGAGATGGTTGTTTGGTTACCATGGAAACACGGTTGATGAGAAAAAATAAACTTATTATGTTAGCCAACCTGTATGATATAACAGGCCGCTTTCATATAGGACTAGTGTACACGACTTTGTATCTTCCCTGTATAAGTTGTACGTTATGTAATACCAACTTAACAAGAAGAAATTGAACATAGTACTAATGTTTTTACTCGTCCTTATTCGAAAGGAAATATAAGAAAGGGCGCCATGAGCACACTATAGTTCCGTAAACCAATTTCTTTTTTTTTATATTAAATTTTGTGGCCGCTATCGTGCTTACGTACAGACAACTGCGACTACGGATGGACGACATGTTGAAAATAACTTTTTTTGGAATCCTATTCAAATTTAGAAAAAATTAATATAAATTTCAAAATGGCGGTCATTTTAAACCGTTTTTGATCATGTTTTGTGTATTATCAATAAATTAGATACAAATATTAGGATTTAAATTCTGCATATAATGATAACCTATCAACCCAACCTCTAAAATGTAAAACTAAAACATAAAAGTTCTATCGGTGATAAAATATTTCCACTTTAAATAAGTCTGGAATTTTTCTCCTTATTCCACAAATGGGAATCATGACGCGATCGAAGACTAAATTTTTGAAAGAGTGGCAAAATGTTGTTCACATCGATAAACAGTTAGGATAACTTTCTCTTGGCTCCATCACCTACAATCAGTTGCTTCCCGTCCTTTGTGTAGTGTAGTGGTTTTATCTGATGACGTTTTTATTTAGTCTTAGCCTGCAGGTTGTAGGTTTGATTTCTTTTCTTAGATTATGGATTTAGTTTTTGTTTTTATTTAAAATTTAGTTTCGAACCCTGAACTTACTTTACATTATATACTGGATTGTACTCCTTGATTTACCAATACAGTTTAACAATTCTTACAAGGCCTAGGAAACCAATTTTTTTTATTATGACATTTAGAGGATCTGCCTTTGTTACTTTGTATGATAGGGCTGGGTAAGTACCATGATGGTGGTACTCATCAACTTGTTTTACAAGGGAAGCAACAAGAGAATTAAAATTGGCTGTTTAGTTTTGCAGGGGCTATGTTTAAGTGTCTAAGGGAGTTTTTAATTTTGAAAAATGTTTCTAAGTATTACGTGAATAGTTTTGGTTATGTAATATGTGAACGACAGAAAACAGTTATGGGGTAGTTTGGTGATTTATATGTGTAAGCCCGATCAAACAGTGAAAATGGACAGTGGGTGCAGATATATCTCAACATAGAAACAGACGATTTTGATAAAATTAATTGTGTAAATTTTCATGAGACAAACCAGATTTTAGGAGATGTTGAGGAATATTTTAAGTTTGATTAGTAAGTATTTTTGTATACTATTTTGTAAGTTTTGCGTTATATATAGGATGAATATTCTGTTATTTCAGAGAATCAGTTAATGAAGAAAATAATAAAAAAATTGAATAATAATTCAATTATTGTAACCAAAATGGACATGCAATTGAGACATCCTTGATTAAGATATAAATAAATTGTTTTATATCTCGTGGAGAATCCTCTGTCGGCAGAACATTTTGTTCTGACACTTTCACGGGCAAATGTTCACTATTAAACGTGATAGCAGCTAATTCATACGTGTTCATATATTTTCACATAATTAACTCTATTTCAATTGCATTTAGTTATTGTTAAAACGCCCAGAATTAACATGAATTAGATAGAGAACAAAGTAGCATTTTTCAATATTTTGTACTAACATCGATTTAGCGGTTTGTTAAAAATGAATTTAGCGTGTCCGTACAATTGTACATTATCTTGGACGCGTTGAAAACTTTGTATTTGTCTTTCAGAACAGTACATATTTGTTTAAGACATGTCAAAGATAAAGACAGAAAAAGAAAAATCAGAAAATCATCGGCTAAAAAGAACAAATAAGTTAAAATTAAAACTATTAAAAATAATCATATTAGGAATCGACCTTTCTAGGCCTAGGTTCTTCAGGTGTACTAATTAAATTAGCGGTTCAGTGATGAAGTTTAACTATCTTTCTATTTAATTATATAAACAATTACAATAAATATATATATATATATATATATATATTTATTTATTGTAATTGTTACTTAATAATTGTAATTATTTATATATATATCGTCACTTTTTATCTTTCTAATAATCTTAAAATTGCAATAAATCAACTAAATATGAAATATAAACCCAGAGTGGTTCCAACCGTTATGACTCTAGTCTTTACTTTTCGTATTAAACAATTACAAGCTTCCAATACACAATAACTCCTAACAATCATAAACCATTGAAAAAAACAAAAACAAACAACATTAAAACTATTGAAAATAATCAATAAAAACCATTTCATCAAAACACAAAAACATTAAAACAAGGAATTAAAAATAATCATTATAAACCATTTCAACAAAGCACAAACAACATTAAAAATATTAAAAATCATTAAAAAACCATTTCAACATAGGACAAACAACATTAAAAATATTAAAAATCAATAAAAAACTATTTCAACAAAGCACAAACAACAATTAAAATATTAAAGTTAATCATTATAGCCCAACTCGAATAAAGCAAAAACAACATTAAAACTATTAAAAAACATTATCACAAACAAAAATCTTAACACAATCATGTCTGTACGCAGCCACAGAAAAAGCTTTTGTGGTTACTCAACCTGTGTTGGCGTAACCATAACTATTTTCTGAATAGAGTACGATAATCATGTACGTCCTTATTCAGAGTAGTATGACAGTTGTATTTAATGTACAATATTACTTCAAAAATGTACATACGAAGAAGTGTTAATACTCCCAGCTCTCGAAAAGTATTTCTGCCATTTCTCGAACTTCGAAGTCCCTAGATTATTTGCCGTAAGTTGTATTGCTTATTTTTGCAGTGTAAAGAGCCTTTTTAGTTGCTGAACAGATGAATCCCCCTATAATATGATTTCATAGTTGTGTTAACTTTGTGGAAAAGTTACAGTAGTTTTTAAGATTTCTTAGTATAAAAATTCCAAAACAATGTTGATTTTTTGCAATACTGTCTACATGTTATTCCCCAGTTAGTCTGTTATCAACGAGCAAACCTAGGGATTTAGCAGAACTCACCTCTTCTAATTATGAAATGACAGAACTTTTGTTGTGGTACAAAAAGGTAACGCATGGTACGTTACTTTGCGTCTTGGCGCTATTTACAAATGTGCGTGAGAGCAGCGTATCAGAAGCTTATCGAAGCGAATTCAGAGCTTGTCCAAAGAACTTCGGTTTTTCCGCGGTTTTGAAAGAACCGTTGAAGGTAGTGTCACTTTGTTTGGACCAATCGTAATGTCGCTTGGTCAAGGGTAGGAGAATGAAGGATATGTCCTCATTGGGCAGTTTAGTGACATTGAGTTGCTAAGGAGTAACTAAACCCTGTAGGAAGTGATTGTTCAGCTGTTTAATTATTGAGCAATATATGTGCAGATTTTTAGTAACCCAGATATAAAACAATCTAATTATCAAAACATATTTAGTGTTTTTATTTATTTAAATAGCTCGTTATAATTTGTATGAGTAGGGCAGGGGATGGAGGAGGCGTAGCGAGATTTTGTCGGTTAATTTAAAATCCTAATGTCTATATCTTAAACAGTAAATGGGTGCGTGATATCTCGGTCTATTAGAGAGACAAAATGGATTAACTTGGAGTGTAAACCTACTCTCACGATTTTTACTCCGCCAGAAGACTTTTCCATCATCAATTGATCCTGTTAGCTGTGGGTCGTGTTGCACTAATAGCTTCAATACGGATTTGGGTACGTAAAAAAACAACTCTAAATAGGGTCCTTTAAAAGGAGTTTTGGGCGTTTCTTACTTGTTGTTTAAAGGCGGAAAACCTCTCGATTTATTAATTATTAAAATTAAGAAGAAACTAACAGATTCCAACACTTGAATATTCGACTACAGTTAGGGTCGTAAGATACCAAGAATTGGTCAAAAGAGTTCTGATAGGAAAGATGAAAGAGACGGATCCAACCCATGACTACGAGTTCTGATAGGAAAGATGAAAGAGACGGATCCAACCCATGACTACGAGTTCTGATAGGAAAGATGAAAGAGACGGATCCAACCCATGACTACGAGTTCTGATAGGAAAGATGAAAGAGACGGATCCAACCCATGACTACGAGTTCTGATAGGAAAGATGAAAGAGACGGATCCAACCCATGACTACGAGTTCTGATAGGAAAGATGAAAGAGACGGATCCAACCCATGACTACGAGTTCTGATAGGAAAGATGAAAGAGACGGATCCAACCCATGACTACGAGTTCTGATAGGAAAGATGAAAGAGACGGATCCAACCCATGACTACGAGTTCTGATAGGAAAGATGAAAGAGACGGATCCAACCCATGACTACGAGTTCTGATAGGAAAGATGAAAGAGACGGATCCAACCCATGACTACGAGTTCTGATAGGAAAGATGAAAGAGACGGATCCAACCCATGACTACGAGTTCTGATAGGAAAGATGAAAGAGACGGATCCAACCCATGACTACGAGTTCTGATAGGAAAGATGAAAGAGACGGATCCAACCCATGACTACGAGTTCTGATAGGAAAGATGAAAGAGACGGATCCAACCCATGACTACGAGTTCTGATAGGAAAGATGAAAGAGACGGATCCAACCCATGACTACGAGTTCTGATAAGAAAGATGAAAGAGACGGATCCAACCCATGACTACGAGTTCTGATAGGAAAGATGAAAGAGACGGATCCAACCCATGACTACGAGTTCTGATAGTAAAGATGAAAGAGACGGATCCAACCCATGACTACGAGTTCTGATAGGAAAGATGAAAGAGACGGATTCAACCCATGACTACGAGTTCTGATAGGAAAGATGAAAGAGACGGATCCAACCCATGACTACGAGTTCTGATAGGAAAGATGAAAGAGACGGATCCAACCCATGACTACGAGTTCTGATAGGAAAGATGAAAGAGACGGATCCAACCCATGACTACGAGTTCTGATAGGAAAGATGAAAGAGACGGATCCAACCCATGACTACGAGTTCTGATAAGAAAGATGAAAGAGACGGATCCAACCCATGACTACGAGTTCTGATAGGAAAGATGAAAGAGACGGATCCAACCCATGACTACGAGTTCTGATAGTAAAGATGAAAGAGACGGATCCAACCCATGACTACGAGTTCTGATAGGAAAGATGAAAGAGACGGATCCAACCCATGACTACGAGTTCTGATAGGAAAGATGAAAGAGACGGATCCAACCCATGACTACGAGTTCTGATAGGAAAGATGAAAGAGACGGATCCAACCCATGACTACGAGTTCTGATAGGAAAGATGAAAGAGACGGATCCAACCCATGACTACATGTGTAGATCCAGCTAGAGTATCTCGGGTTTGTAAGAATGTATTTCCACTATACTGAGCCTCTGAAGGGATAGGTATAAAATAATCAATTGCTCGCATTTGGAAGTTTATCATTGGAATTGTTTGTTTTCATTTTTGTATTTTCGCTGTATTTATAAAATAATTTTAATACTTAAAGTTTATTATTTCTATTTTAATGTCCAAGCATTGTGTCAATTTTATTGTTTGTCAGTTGTATTTATTTACGTTTATAAATAAACGCTAGATGGAGATGGATAATATAAATAACTGTTGTTTATTAACACAATTATTATTTTACAAGATGATTATTTTACAGGTTTAATTCATAAAAACACATGTAGTTTTACTCGGGTGTTGTTTTTTAAAAATTGCCTCGGCTAGCCACTTTTAATGTATATGGGTAAAATGTTAAAATGGTATTGCTTAAAATAGCTATTTTCGATTAATGTTTAACTGATGCTGGCCACTTATCAGATTGCTGATATTTATAGTTACCAAATGTTTTTGTAGAAATTTAATTGTTGTCAAGTGTCTTTTTATCTGAGATGATAAACTTATGTCTTGTTTTGAATTATTTAATATATTATTAATTATTTGTCCTTGTTAAAGATGTGTATAGTTTGATGTCCTCTCTAACAATAATACCAATAATCCACCTCATCTTTCCTTGCCTGTAGAAACATCATTTCTTATTTCTTTTTCTTCACTTACTTTTGATTTTATATAATAATAATAATAACAATATATAATTTATTAGTATTATACAAAATACACAGTAATACAACAAGCTTCATATACAGTTTACAAGCTTCATATACATACAACGAAAAATATTTACACACTAAAATAAAACAAGAAAAAATTGCAAAACATAAAAGACTTAATTTGGTACCCTCTATAGGAAACTGTGTGAGGGTTACCGTTTCATTAAAATTAACTTAAAATCTCAGAGTTCGAAATAGTAAAATTAAAATAAACAAATTTAAGAAAAAAGAATCGTGCAGAATAATAAAACCAAAAGAAAATTGAACTGTATTTTTTATGTTCTAAAATGCATAAAACTAAAAATAAAATAACAAGCCACTTTTATTTCCAGTTTTTCCCTTTTATATTACAAAAACAAACAAAGATCCTACTTCTTCCGAATTAAGCAACCAAATTTTGATTTTTTTTTTAGCAAAATGTTATATATTATATATTTGCACTGCACTTTAATAACACATATATGCACGGAGTATTTTAAAATTGTATGGATTACAATTCTGTTCGGTTTTATGAATGAAATGGGACATGAATCAAAATGTGATGGGAAGTTTGGTGTTCATGACTATTTTGGTTGCGGTCAGGGTCTTGTGGTTGATGAGGGGATACTCTGACATGATAGTTTAATTACAACCTGACTCAGAATTATGCTATTAAGTTAAATTAGGATATTTGAAGGTCACATAGCAATGAAATAACGGCGTGTTCATAAGTAGCTTACCGTATGATATAATTGTCTAATACACAGGATGTTTCTGAACTCTCTTTCTAAACTTCGGGGTAAAAAGATGCCAAAAATTTAAAACAAATATTTAGTGGAATGTATAAATGTAGTTATTTCTAGGTATACATTTTAATTGGAGTTTTATTAACTCTTGTCTATTAACAGTAACTGTTTATCAAGTGAAATTGTAACTGATGTACAAAAATGTCTTTATGAAAGTATATAGGTATGAGAATTGATGTAGTAACTTATTGATAGTAGGGATTGACAAGTCAGCTGTTAATATTACAAATACTAGATCAGGTGACTAGTAAATGTGTCGTCAACAATGAAATCAGCTGTTTTTTTTACAGTACAAACAGTTTGAAATAGCCGTAGACGGACGAACAAGAAATGACAAATCTCGTTTATTTTTTAACTAATTCTAAAAACTAAAGCAACTATAGATTTTTCATAAAATTTACAAAAAAAATGTTTTTATATTTTTTGTAAAATGACTAGTTTTAGAGTTATTTCAAGTTAAAATTTTTGAATGGCTGCCATTTTGAAATGAGTTGGGTTACAATAATGAAACTTAACATACTAACTGAAACTAACAATAGCAACAATGCACTCAAATTTCGTTCAATTTTGTCAAGTCGTTTGTGAATAACATTTTTTTTAAACCACACACAGATGGACAGACCGACAATGAAACAAGATAGACCCTTGGTTGTACTAAGTTTTAGGTTTATTTTTATCCTAGGAATAATACCCGGAAATTTGAAACACCCTTTATATTAATAGCTTTCTACACATATAACCGAGTGCTGTAATTAGTGTTGTATGTTTAATTAGATACCCGAGTAAAAACTTACTGATGCGGGCAACTAAATTGTTAAATGTGCGTTTAAAATCATGTTAAGCGTCAGAACAAAACAAGTTTCTTGAAAATCGGTAGCCTATATAATAAAAAAAGTTGAACTTCACTGCGTTGGTTATTTATTTATTTTATTTAAGATTAGTTGGGTTGTTTTAAATAGGTTTGGATTTATTTTATTGTATTTATATAACTGAAGTTCTAGGTAGTTTGACATTACATTTGAGCAAATATTGAGAGTGTTGAAAGGAAACATTCTCCCTCTCTTTTAAATTTGTCATCAATTAAAATAGCTAAGCCAGGTTTGCTGCAATCTTCCTGATAGTGAGCAACTGCTTCTACGAGCACACGTTTTTCAATTTTGGATGGTAGGCCTGGGAGGCCACAAAATTTGAAATAACACATAAGGTTATGTGATACTTCATTTTAATGTGACGATACATTTTTCTAGTTGTTAAAAGCCAAAAATCTCTCGGTCATCATCACCTTATAAAAAAAAAAAGGAGGAAAAGAACATAAAATTAAGATATTAAGTTCTCAAACACACGATAATAGTATAAGGATTAAATTAATATAATGAAAAACACTTTGATTAAAAAAATAACTACCGGGTGTTTCAGACCACATGGACACTATCTGTAGGGTCTAAACGAAACCAAATAAAAATTTCCTTCCAATTAAAACCCCTCCTTTTCGACCCCAAAGAATTCAGGAAAATTATTTTCGACGCTCCTTAATGACCGAAAAGGGCACTTTTGGGGGGCAGGGTGGTGTTTTTGGAAAATTTTTAAATAGAAACATAGGTCGTGTGATAGCCTACCTCATTTTTTAGGTCTCTCTTTTCTGAACATTTTGGAGCAAAAAATGTGACTGCCAGCTCCCTAACAAAGATAGGGCAACCAATTTTTCTTCCTACTTTTACAAGAACACACCGTTTCTGGAGATACGGGGTAGTATGGACTTCTAAGTAGTTTTCATATTTTTAATAAATTTCAAACTTTAATAACTTTTATAGAGCAAAAAGTAAAAAAATTCAAATAGCAACCTAGATTGAAAATTGTACCATTTGAGAGACCTTTTGAAAACAAACGTTTTTTGTATTGAAAGTTTGGTTCTATCTTGCACCATTGAATAATTGTAAAAAAAATGGCATTAACGAAAATAGTTTTATTTCGTCACACCCTGAACAGTAATGAAAAGATAACAATTTTTTTTTTTGCTAAAAATGTTCAGAAAAGAGAGACCTTTAAAATGAGGTATCACACGACCTATGTTTCTATTTGAAAATTTTCCAAAAAACACCACCCTGCCCCCTAAAATTGGGTCCAAATTTTGGGTCATTGAGGAGCATCGAAAATAATTTTCCTGAATTCTTTGGGGTCGAAAAAGGGGGGTTCTAATTGGAAGGAAATTTTTATCTGGTTCCATATGGTTTGAAACACCCTGTATATTTATCGACAATTTTATTTTTTTAAATTTTCTTTGTAGGCTACTTATTTTTACTTAATGTAGTATAAAGAAAGTAATAAGGTGGGTCTTAAAACTGATCTCATAAGTTTAACGGTAACAATTCTTCCAAATCCACTACAGTGGTCATTGAGTAATTTATTAATCTTATTATACAATCTTTTTGAGCACCGTGTGTGTTGGATTCACAATAATGGTTTGAATATACCCCTAACCACAATCACACATATATACAGTGATTGTGGTTAGGGGGTATATTCAAACCGTTATTAATCTTATTGATTAAATCTCTCGACACGTTAATGAAATAAATGCGTGCCACTAAGAGAGGTCATTCTGAAAGTGGTTACTAGAGGCTCAGTAGTTTCTGAACCCTGAACTAACATGTTCGTGCTACTATAATACTTTCCCTAACAGGTAATTGTAGAGGTAATAATAACAATATTTTCGCTTTCTGCTATAATTATTCGTATTTCCCAATAGTTGTGATACGACTTCGCCTAAAGTAGTTTTTTTTTTTTTTTTAATTAGAAAGTCCCCCGAGTTGAGGAATTTGGGCCACCAGCTCAGCTCGTCCCCGGCCAAAGCGGATGTGGTGTCGAGCTTTCACTTATATCAAGTGTTTTCAGTTTTATTGTTGTTAAGTTATTACACCTGATACGACCTTGGATCAGCTGTACCCCTTCCAATGTGTTAATTTAATATTAGACGTTTGGAAATTAATTTCATAGCGACTAAACGATTTTTTTCCGTGACACTTGTGACTTTCAGTTATTCTTCAAATAGGTGTATTTTGTCTGATTTTTAGTTCCTTAAAATAAAATTTCTTTTGGTCACTATATCAGCTCTAGAGGACGCAACTTTTGACAAATTTTGATCTTGGGACAGCTTAGGGTTACGCTGGAGTGATGCAACAGATTTTTTGTTTACATATAAGATTTTATTTTTTTTCAAAAACTGTTATAACAATTTTTATAAAATTTTCTCAAACGTAGCACTTAAAAACTGAAATAAAACTTTGTCGTTTTCCTTCTTCACAAACATTCCAATTCAGTGGCTATTGGTAAAAAAAAAAAAGAAAAAAGAAGTGAAATGTACCATTAACGCTGTTGTATAAGGTCGAATATCTCAGAGATAGCACAACCAATTTCGATCAAACTTTTATTTAAATAAATAAATCTACTATTTTTCATGGGATGTTTTCAAATTGACATGGGATCTTTTATGGTTCTATTTTTTTTGCAAAATAATGTATCGTGAATTTGCCTCGTTTTTATGTAATTGCTTCAAAGCCGTGTTTGTAAAATCTGAATATTGCTTTCATTTTCAAGTTAATGTTGTTGTAAATTTAAAAAAAAAATCTATATTATAAAAGGGTGCTGAAACTACTCGACTTAGAGTCATATATCAGAGCAAGCACAACCGATATCGATCAAACTTTTATTTAAATAAATAAATCTACTATTTTTCATGGGATGTTTTCAAATTGACATGGGATCTTTTATGGTTCTATTTTTTTTTGCAAAATAGCGTATCGTGAATTTGCTTCGTTTTTTAAGGAATCGCTTCAAAGCCGTGTTTGTAAAATCTGAATATTGCTTTCATTTTCAAGTTAATGTTGTTGTAAATAATAAACAAAATCTATAAAATAAAAGGGTGCTGAAACTACTCGACTTGAGTCCGTAGTCAAAAAGAGAGATTTATTTTTATAAAGTCGAAGTCTTTTAAACGTCAATTTAAATTGTACAGACAGACACGCGCGTGAAATTATAAAGGTATGTGGTTTTAATAAAGAGAATTTGATGAAAATATAGTACATCTTATAACGGCTATTGAATTGCTTGTCTCACATATCATAACTTGTAAAACATATACTCTATGCATTTCTCATTGATTCCGCACTGCAGTTATCAGATTTTAAGTTAGAAGGGGGGGGATATCTGGCACTTTAAGTTTGGCCTAGCTCTAACATATTAATTTTTTTTCATACATACTCGTAATCAGAATAGCTTCTAGTTTTATTTGATACCCTACACATATATTTAAATAATTTACTTGATAGTTTTGCCCTTTAACTAACTTAAGGTCATTTTTTTGTGATCGCTATATTTTACTATACTGGATAATACAAATAATAGAAATGAAAAGTTTGAATATATGAGTCTTGTTTGTGTAGAAGGGTTGCGACTTACAGACAGACACGCGCGTGAAATATAAAGGTCCTTGGTTCTACCTACGGACCCTAAAAAACTATGATACGTTTAATAAAAGTTATAGAATTGAAAGGAGAACAATTAATTTAAAATGGCTTTTATTTATAAAACATTTTATTCTGAATTCTAGTTTAAATTATAAGAAAGGTAGACTTTAACTTTTTCACTTTGTGAATTGTTTTTAAATAGTTAATTGTTTGTTATTCAACCAATTGTTATGAAATTTGTAGTGGTGAAGAAAGACTTTCATAATTTCATGGTGTTTAAAAAAAAATGAAATGTAACTTTGAGAAATTATTGTTGAAAATTGCAATTTTCAATTTTTGTACTGCAATGATATGTACGTCAAAAGATTTATAATTGAAAGAACAAAACTGAATAAATAGTTTTGAAATGGCTTTAGTTTAAAATGGTAGACATCAAAAAAAAATCTAGTTTTGTCACTAGTAATCCACTCTTAAAATCCTTATAACTTGATAAGTAATCATCCAATATGAAATTTAAAGTGAGTAGAGAGAAATGGCTATGATCTAGAGAAATAAACTATTGAAAACTAAAAATTGTAAACTTTTACAAAATCGTAAGGATTTAAAATTTTCGTAATTTTGGATTGTATTTTAAGGTTTCGAATTATACAGATCGTCTCAAAAAATGTATACAAGGTTTGAACAGTTGTTACACGTGATCAAATAAAAAATGTATACATGAGTGTTTCATTGTTCCGTACCTTAAACCTATAAAATTTTCAAAATGATTACCATTAAGTACAATACACCTCATACTGTGGTTTTATACAAAGCGACAAACCACCTGTATTGCAGCTAAAAGAATCTTCTGCATATTCGATTTGCTATCTCAGCTCCTGCAGTGTCCTTAGTTTTTACACTATACACAGTGTCTTTTAAAAGACAAAAGTAATAGTCGATTGGTTTTAAGTCTGAAGATAGCGCCGGATTATCAGAAACACTTCCATTTCGTCCTAACAATCGTTCAGGAAAGGTATTGACAAGAAATCCGTTCACATCCCGATGATAGTGGAGTGGAGCCCCATTTTGTTGAAGGGAACTACTTCATCGACATACAGGTTATCTGAAGGGGTGTTGTCGAATTGGTCCGATGGTCAAAGGAATTCGTTAATCCTTTAATTAGAGAGGTCGAACTGGTCCGAGGGTTCACGTAGGAGTGAGGTCGAACTGGTCCGACGGCATATAGGCAATCATTTTATTTTGGACACCATTGGCGTTTTCTAAACTAATAATGGGGAACATTCTCTAGTTTTTTTCTGTTTAATAACGATATGTACTTTAAATGTTACCTAGAAACTACTATTATTATTAGGTTAGGTTAGGTTAGGTCAAGAGTCAAGGTAAGAACTGGCTAGTGGCACCAATGAATACATATACTATTGGTGGCACTGAGTCTAAGCTGTAGGGGGGGGGGCGCTGAGGGGTAAGTAACCCTTCCGTGATTTCCTGCTCTACCTGCTTTCTAACCATCGGACCAGTTCGACCGTGACCCTTCCCTAAGCAACAAAAATATAATTGGAATATTTTGACCATCGGACCAGTTCGGTACCACCCATCTGAAGCAGGACTAATTCTGTTTTGTACAAGTTGTAAGTAAGAGCAATGACTACATAAATACTATAAGACACGACATAGGATAGGGAAATAGTCTACGCTTTACGGGTGCTGTTCGTCACAAGTTTGACACACAGCTATTAGAAAGCGCTAGCAGCAGGTGCTTGACTGTACGCATCCCACTTGGTTGAGACTGTACAACTGTTGACCTCTCTCTCACAAACCTTCTCACTTACTTCCGTCAGCATAGTCAGTGTTGTCAGTTCGTGCGCTGAGATAAGCGATTCTCGACCTTCCCTCGCATCTCTGGTCCCATATGTGGCATCAGTGCGTTTTCTCTTACCCGCCTGAAACATTGTTTGACCGTAGAGCCACCTAGCGCCAGTCACATCAACTTCAGATTCTCTAGCAGAGCGACAGCTCCACACCCTAGCGGGTATTGGTCAACTCAAGAATAAGCATAGAATATTTAACATGGCCATGTCGTGTCTTATAGTATTTATGTACTCATTGGTAAGAGATACCGGTGACAATCCTCTCAAAGAAAAATGGCCTGAACTCTTGTAGATAGACAACACAATACTGTTAAACACAGTTAAACTTATTATATACTTCATTGAGTTTAGAGGTGACTTCATCCGTCCAAACAATTAAATCTTCAAACCCTTCATTTGATTGACACTTGTCCCGATACCATTCACAAAACTCTACTCGCCTGTCTGGATCGTCTCCATTTATTGTCTACATATGAGCTTGTAAAATTCTATCAACATTGCTTTTTTTTAATAGCCTGTTTAATTGCTTGAGAGATTTCTTTATGGAAAGGTCTGCACATTACTAAAGCGGCATTTGTATTACTATTTGAAGTTTTTCTTCGTACAGACCATTGTTTACATTTCTCACTGAACTATCGGTTTCAAAGTTGTCAGGAATTTTTTGTAATTGTTTTTCTAGTTGGTGGTGGTGGTGGTGTTCCAAATTCCATTTCCCAACGTCTTTCAACCTCTAACATTTTCAGTCTAACACTTCATAAAAACACTTTCGTTGGTAAAAAGACAACTGAACTTCAGCCATGTTTACTATGTAACAAATAATAAAAATGACAACATTAATAGAAACAGATGTTTTCAACTATCAGCTGATTTGATTTTGCCATTTATATCCCAGTTTGTTTCCTAGCAACAAACCAGTCAAGTACTGTATACATTTTTTTTTTGAGACGATATGTATATTATAAAATGACTCAAAATACAGAATATAATTAAATGTGTTTGTAAAATTTGAACATTTCTCATATGGATTCATTTTAAAGATGATATTTTTCCTTATTGGTTAGTAGCTACTCTAGTGTATAGGTGTGCAATCAAGTTAATGGGTTTGTGCTGTTTTAAATTACATAGTAATGTTTCCCTTGTTCTTTAAAGACGAAATCCCTCTCGGCCATGATAGCTTCTAAAAAGAACCTCTAACCCTCAAATATTCTAATAGCGGTAGGGTCGAAAAGAAAGAGTTGGAAACCTGATGGAAAGATGAAAATGATGGTTGAAATTGATGACTACAAGAAAGTTGTGGATTCAGCTATGTTCCTCGCGTCTGTTACCATGCGAACTATGATTGAGTATAACCGTAAGGAGAGATGTTATATAGTAAGAAGTGCAACTTACAAAACTTATAATATAATACTGTTTTGTGTCGATTTGGGCACGAGATTCCCGTCAGCGTGTGTGTCACCCGTAACTTGTCACTTTAAAACAAAACACAGTTGATGAATGTGTTACCATGGTAAAGATTATAATCCCGATGTAACGACTGGATCTGTCAAACTGGAGAAGAATTGAATTTATGAATATTAACGACTAGGCTTAGAGAACGTCCTGGTGTTAATGTTTCAAGATCCATCGATAATCTTACGTACGAACTCGTCAAGTTGAAAAAATATGAGAAGTTTGTAACAAAAATGAATTCATCTTGGTTCGAAAATAGTGGTCAATCACAACTTTGTTTATATAAAGGGTGTCTAATAAGTAGGTTGCCAATCTTTGGGGATTCCTGGTATTAAAATAAAAATAAATTCTATAAACAAAATTTACCAGAGTAGGGCCCTATATATATCGGACTTCTAGCGGTCCTCCACTTCTAACGTCCCTCAGGTTTTCACTTTAGTGTGTACGGGATTGGCAATCTCGAGGAACCTAACTGGCTCTACACCTTTTTTCATGTAGTCTTGGGTTAAATCCCTCTCTTTCATTTTTATTATTTTTTTAATTAGGCTTCCCTTCATCAACTGTTGTTTTTTCCGACCTTGACGTTATTAGGGTATTCGATGGCTAGGAGCAATTATTTTATCTTCTTTACTTCCTTTTTGACTTCTTTTATAAGTTGATGATGACGGAGAGGTTTTTCACTCTTAAACAACAAGAAAATATTAAGCCGTGTTCTATAACTATTATTACTTGGTATATTTTCACTTCTAACAGCCCTCAGGTTCCGGCAATCTCTAGGAACCTAGCTTCGATCCACACCTTTCTTCATGTGGTTTTGGTTTAACTTTAAATCCCTATCTTTCGTATTTCCAATCAGGTTTCTATTCATCAACTCTTTTTCTTTTCCGACCTTGACATTATTACAATATTTGAAAGACTTTATTTTATGCTTTTTCCTTTTTTTATAAGAAAAATGAAGCTGAAATTTATAATTAATTATTAATATCACATGGTTAGTGGTAGTGGATGTTCAGTCTTTTGATTTGTTTTTACATAAGTTGAACTTTTCTAAGCAGAGCAATTGAATATAAATTAACTTGTTAAGTCAACCCCCCTCCTCTAAAGGAAAAACCGTAATCAAAATAAAGCGAAATAAACTAGCTTTAAATTGCCTATATTATCGGCATAGTTTTAACAAATCGTGAAAACAAGTGTTAATTGTTGCCCGACCGCTTCCTGCCACTGCAGCGACCTAGCCTGATACAGGACAGGTGGCCAACTCCCCTCCTCTCTCTCTCTCTCTCTTCATTTCTTACGGTAAATCGGTAAAAGGAAACTCCAGAGTGGAGATCATTACGTATCTAACAGTAGAAGTGTGCAGTCCGTCATGTCTTCGGCAGGTTAAAGTGTTTGTGATTTATTAAGTTTTAATTTAAAATATTTAAGTTAAGTTTTTTATATAAATAACTGTGACAATGTTGCAACCAAGGAGAAGGATTTTTGGATATTTACAAGTGTGCTGTATTTTTGGACTTGTAGGTTATGTGTGCGCTGAAACAGGTAGGGTTCGTGGTGAAAGTAGTTTTTTTGTAATTTTAATCTGTAAATAGTGTTTTCAGTTTTTAAGGTAGTTTTGTTAGAATTAAGGATTTGCGGGACCTCGTTGGAACTTTTTGATTTTATGATAAATTTATGCTATTTTTTAGTTGTACTTTATTGGATATTATTTTCACCGTTTTGAATGGTAATTAAAATGAAAATATTTTTTAATAAAATATTTTTATGTGTTTACTGATAAAAAATTTAACTTATCAGATGTCTGTATCTAGACGTTTAATGAAATTAATCGAATTAAAACAAATGTCCATGGAATTTATATACAAAATATATTTTGGCAGTATTTTTTATTTTATTTTTTTTAATGTAGGTTGTTTTCAGTATGCAGGACCTAGCATGAACGTTTTAAAAAGTGCGTTCTTATTGTAATTACATGGTAAATCCGCGCGAACAATATAAAGTAGATTTCTTCGCATTATTGTACCGTATATTTTTTATAGTTGTTTAATGACGAAAATTCCCTCATCTCTTTAGAAAGAATAAGAGAACACAAAACGAAGACATCTTAGCAATAGAATACTATAATATCGCCAGGGTATGAAGAAAAGAATAGTTGAATGAGTGACACCTGGTAGGAAAGGTGAAAGAGAAGTAATCCAAGTTTAATGAAAAAATATATAGATCCAGCTGGTTCCCTCGAGATTAGTTTATTTTGTAATTAAATATCTAAATAGTTATTATTTTCTCACATGTGATAACTCCGAATGTTTATTTTCTCACGAATGTATCAACTTAAGTCATTCTGGAACGAAGGAGTAGTTTTTAGAAGGGTGCCTCCTTTTGTTCGTGTAGTTCAACAAGTTCAAATTTGCTATGTAGGTATATTTTAAACTTTAGAAAATTTTTTAGATACTCAAAAATTGGGGATACTCGTCGTAAGACAAGAAAAGAAAATTTTCCATTTTTTTTTCAAAATCGGCTGTATTGATTTTGTTGAAATTTTGTTACAGTGTTGCATCTAATGATGCACCACTTTCAATCCTTAGGGTGTGCTTATAGTGAGTATAGGTTTGGTAATCCCGAAGACATAGCTGGATCTACACCTTTTTCATATATTCTTGTGATAGATTTTCTTTCGTCTTTTCTATCGGGTCTGTCTTGACAAACGTTTTCAGACCCTGACACTAATAGAATATTCGAGGGTTAGAAGTTTTAATTTTATTTCTAGTTTTTGTAAGGCGAAAATGAACGAGAGGTTTTTCGCTTTAAAAAAAACATTTGTAACGATTTTGATCAAATTAAAAAAAAATTATAATTCAGAACTTAACATGAGCTCTCTAAGGTGCTAATTTCGAACGTATAATACGACGCAGATTTATTCGCCGTAAGTTATTCTAATTTATTTTTTAATGGAATTTAATTTCGAATAAACTATTTTTTTTATAGATTAATTACTTAAAAGTAGAACCTTTTTTAACAGGTCGGCGTTACAATACGATTTATTTCTTTACTGTAGAAGTAATGGGTTAGTCAGAATTAAGGACCTAACATAAACTTAAAATAAGTGTTTCCATCTTACTGCATCCAATACTGCGTGAACATTAAACGCAGATTTCGCCTATATCCAATCTTACTTTTTTTTTAATTGTAATTTTTTAAATTAAAATTTTTTTTTGCGGTTTACATTATAGGGAAAATTTTTTCCATCATAAAATTTAGGAATACCTGCCATATAGGAAAAATGTAAAATTTTATTTGTACCAAATCTGTTTGTTAAAATTTAATCTTTTATGGCAAACGTATTAATCACTAAACTCTGTAAAAAATGCAAGGTCAAAAGTTTTTGATAAAAAAACTACTATAAGAGACGTAACTTCTCAAAATATGCTCTACAGATTTCGTTGAAATTTTTAATAAAAGAGAAAATTAATTACCCGAACCACTTTGTCGAAATAAAATAAAATCACGCTTCTGAAATGTTTAACCTTAAATATAATCGAATTTTGACCACGTCATTTTAAAAATTGATTTCTATTAAATACGATGTAGGATTTAGACAAATTTAGTCTATACTACAAGCGAAGCAAGCCTGAGTTCTATTTAAGTATATAAATATCTTATCAAAATCATAAAGTCTTTAGGGGACACAAATATTCCATTCTATCTATCATATGGAATACACGTGGGAAACAAATTAGTATTAAAGAATATTGTTTTTGACAGGTGCCTCCCCGGTCTTAAATACAGAGTGGTTGATATGAAGGTATCAGTTGTTTTACTTGGAAGGTATTTAATATATTTAAAAAAGTCAAATAGCAACTATGCTCAACTTTTTATATCGTCTTATTTGGGAGTTTTAAAATTTATTTAAAAAAAAAACAGACATTTTTCCAATATGACTGTCTACTTAAAAATTTGTGTAGAAATACCTATTGATGGTTTTACATTATACAAGCAGTTTTAAGACTTTTTACCTATACATCCAACAGTTTAGGAGGTACAGATGCTCAAAATGGTGATAAACAAAATTGTAGGCGTTTTCAGTGGTCCTGTATTGAAAAGCGTTGAACCGAGATTAAATTTGGAACTTAGATAGATAGGTTATAACGCAACAAAAACTAATAAAAATTTGAAAATCAACAAAATAAAATTTGTTCTTCAATAAGTGGCGATATTTAGTGATCAATTAATTTTATTAACGTTTTATACCATGTAATTTGCAGTTTAAAAAAGTCTTATACATTTTCACTTAACGGTTTTAAAGTGACGGCTTTACAAAAAATTAGTAGATTTTGCAAGATGATATCTTTACTTTTATTGTAGGCTACATCATAAGGTAGCTTAGATATCGGTAAACAACTTTTAAAAATTCTAGGACACAAGAGTCAATTTTTTAACAATCTATTTAATACTTGTAGAAGAATCGTACATTAATAACATTATACGTTTTTGCAGTGCAAATACAAAACTTATTTTTCAAGTTGATTTATAATTTAATTCAAAGTATGCTGTTACTTTGTCATACAATGAATATTACTTTAAAGCTTGCATTAAATTATTGCGACTATTCCAAAAAAAGCCTAGGTGTGATTTTTCAATTTCTGGTAGTTTCTATTACATTGTACTCTATTTTGGTTCCAATTTCAATATCGGTTTTTAAGTTCAGAAAATGGTTCACTGAAAAACGCCCTAAAATCTTGTTGCACTACTTTGAGTCACTGTTAGTTCCTAAACAGATGGATGTATCAAAACATACAAGAATAAAAAAATCATCAAATTTACTTGTAGAATATAAAACTGTTTTAAATTTTATATGTTAGGTTTTGTATACAAATAATATATTTTATTAAATTTTAAACAAACGAAGAATTTTTAAGAAAATTGACATTGCCGGTTGGAGGGTTAAGTCAACTAAAACACTGTTCCATAGATCACATGTTTCTCTTTCTAACCGTAGATTACAAATTCTTCTGCGTCTCATAGATCCAGAGATATATCTATTTGACCAGAGAACAAACCTGACGACACGAAATTCATTTGGCATTCGATGCATTTTACGAAAAGACGAAATTCATTTCTCTCTGTTTTTAAAATTATTTTTCTTTACACTATGTTGTAGGGGAAATTCCATTCTATAAGTTGGTACCACTCGATATAAGCAATACTAACCTATTATATAAAATAGACAGGGAAATCTTTGATATGGAAAAAAAATAATGTTTTTCTTGTTTTAATAAACACTTTTATTTTCCTTTATTGCAGTTTCTTGCGTGAATATTACGATTAGCGTTCTCAGTTTGTTTTCCATTGCTACTAGCAACTATTATTCTATCAACACCAGTTATTCTTGACTTGTTACATGTAGGTTATGTAAAAAATAATTATTATTGTCTCTTTTCAAAAGTCGTCTGTCCAGTTATCTTACATAATATCAACGGTTTGGTAAGACACAACACCGTTTCTTGATTATTAGCGAATTTAACCCTCATGAAGTGATCACCGATCTTATCTTAGAGTAAGTTGACAACATTATTCGAATCACGATATTTTAATTGTAGTCTGACGTAAGTTTGATTTTGAAAAAACATTGTATAAGTTTACTAATACGTAACCGATTTAAAAAAAAACGGATCAAGCGTTTTCTGAAACTTAGGGGTCCGTAGGCACATTTTTGTAAAGTCGAAATCTTTAAGTAGCAATTTAAATTGTACAGATAGACACGCGCGTGAAATTATCAGTTCTTGGTTTTACCTAGGACCTATTAAAGTTAAGTCAATGAAAGTGCAATCTATCTCTTGCATTGTTTGTTTCACATCTCACAAAAACTGCTATTAAAACGTATAGGCTACGCTTGGCATTTCTCAATATGTAATTAAATTAGGTTTGTCTACAGTTGTTGACAAAGTGACATTTTGTTCATTTAAATTAATTTGCAAAACAGCTGATTTCTCAACAGTTTCACTTTGCACACTAGTTTGCTCACTCCGAATGGCAACTGAACAAAACGAAATTTAGGTTAAGTTTATTTGAATTGATTTTATAATATACAGGATATGTCCCGTATGTATGTTAGATTAATTCTTACATGTAAAATAACATAAATAAACGACAAAACAAAGTTGACAACAAAACACCCTCCATTTTGAAATTTTAAATTCTATTTTTCTGAATTACAATACATTATGATATGACCACACTATAGTTTCCTATAACAGTTTTTATGTTCTTGTTGTAGTTTTTGTGGTCGCTATCGTGTTTACATACAGATGAAAACACATTTTGAAACTTTTAAACATAATTTCATGATTAAAAAACTTAACCTAATAGAAAAAAATTATTCGGCAAGTTTTGAACATGTAGGAATACTTTTCTTTAAGGTAGAGACGAAATGAAAAACGTCATAGATAGGTAGTATATCAATTTCATTTTAGTTAAATATTTAAATAATTCTATTATACAATCCTCTAGTTGAAGTACAGTATATAAAACTATATAATACTCCAAGTTAAAAAAAAAATATATATTTATTTTAAATTGTAGGCCTATCGGTACAGATAAATACATAGTAGGTCTACAATTATGTAATCACATTTCAATAGAAGAGTCGTAAGGATCTAACGATGTAAGATAGTTTACCTATTTTAAACTGCTTTAGTTTTTGAGATTCTTCGGCATATTTCAATTATTGAACTATTAAATGAGTAGGGAAAGCATGGAATACACGTTATAAAATTATTAGGATTTTATTAAAATTAGAGACTTTTTATTGCGCATGTGGCCATGACATACAGTACATATTATATTTGATGGGTGTTACATATTTCCTAGTTGTTTAAAAGGGGGAAATGTCTGTCACTATCAGCTTTAAGAAAAGAACATAAAATAAAGATTATTGAATACTTTAAGAGCGTTAAAATCTGACCAAGAGGGACCTGATGGGAAAGATGAAAGAGAGAAATATTAACCAAGACAACATGAAAAAATGTGTAAATCCAGCTTGAATCCCTCGGGATTGTAACTCCCGTACTAACTACAGTAGTATGATGACGTTTTACAATTAATTGTCGTTAATTCTGGAGAACAGCTGAACTGATTTTCATGAGATTTTTTCAGCTCGCATCAGCGGAGAAAGTTAATAATACTAAAAATTATATTTAAGTAATAGGCCTAGTAGAACCTAGATTACGTGCCCCTGCGAATAAATTTCAATTAATTATATAATTATAGTTCAGGTTCTTATTTATTATTAATTTTTTGGATTTATGGTTATTACATTAGCAATTTATTTCATAACACTTTATTTATTTTGTTTATTGCACATTTAAAAATTGCTTGAAATGAGCAAAGAAAATAATTATTTGTAAGTTAATAATCCGCCGCCTTTTTGAAGTTCACAAATAAATTTTTCTGCTTATCAAAATATTTCAACGTTTGGTATAACCTACATGTCAATTACGGAAACAGTTGTACCTATACAGTATGAAAATTTCTGTTACTAAATTATATGTGACCTAATGATAATGGTATGTAAAATTTCTTAATTAGTTTTGTGTTAATTACACAACACAAACCTCAGGCAGAACAGATCGTTCTTGGTTTTTCCTACGCGGTCCCTGTTGTTGTAATTTAAATTTCTAAGAATTCTAAAAGAGAATTTTGATTGTTAGGCCTATTTTAAACCTGTTTCAGCATCACCCCTCAGAATTTCCATTGTAGGTGAGCTTATGGAGGTAAAAAAGAAGTATAGTACTATAGAGAGCGTCCTAAAATGTCAGATATATCGAAATAATCGCGAGAGATTTTAACACCATTTTCGTGAAAGGTGAAGGTTAAGGTTTTAAACACGATTTTTTCACAAGTTTTTAAGTTGGAATAAGTTATGCCAAAAATAACAGTTCAAAATTGCCACACCGTCCTGGAAATAGTTATTTGTGCAACTAGTGAGCAAAGTGGCATTTTTTTAAACGAGAGAAAAATGTTGACGTACGAGGCTTACCGAGTGCGTCAATTTTATCGAGTTTAAAAAAGACACTTTGCTCACGAATTGCACATTATACTTTGTCTACAGTTGTTATTTTGTGTATGTTTTTTACAAATAAAAAACATACTGCAGCAGTAACACAATTTAATAATTCATTAATTTAATACAATAGTGTTCAAACAAACAATCAATTACAATTCGATCTTTAATAACCGCATTTTTCTTATTTTTCAGATTATTTTAAAATCTGAACTGTCCATATTTTAAAACTAACTACACAAAATATAGCAGTAGTGCTAAACAACACATCAACACTGAGTAGAAGTTCTCACGTCAAAACTGAGGTTATTTATGAATATTACAAATAACTTAGGTGTATTGTTGAGGAAACGGGATTGCCAACTTCAAAACTCGGCAAACGAAAAATACTCTCCGTGTACATACACTGTCAATCATCTTCATGAATAATTACTTGCTTTTTCAACTTTAAAACGTTGTTTTTTATTTGTTTATGTTATTTTACATGTAAGAATTAATCTAACCTACATACGGTACATTTCCTGTATATTATAAAATCAATTCAAATAAACTTAACCTAAATTTCGTTTTGTTCGGTTGCCATTCGTAGTGGGCAAAGTGAAACTGTTGAGAAATCAGCTGTTTTGCAAACTAATTTAAATGAACAAAATGCCACTTTGTCAACAACTGTAGACAATAAAATTTGAAGATTACACTCTAAACAACCGTAATTAGAGAAAAGTGTTTTCACCTTATTCTCTGAAGACAAAAATCTCTTAGTCGTCATCGCCGTATTAAAAAAGGGAGAAAAGAATATACAATAAAAATCCCTAGCCTTCGAAATTCTAATAACTTAAGCGTCGGAAAAGAACAAGAGTTGGTCAAGACAGACCTGATAGAAAGAATCTAACCCAAGACCACATGAATGCGTGTTGATCGAGTAATTGTCAAACCCGTACTCACCAAATTGAGCCTCTGAGGGACTTTAGAAAAGTTATTCTCAACATGAAACCTTCCTACGCGTTTTAACAGTTATTACATTTAACTTCTCTAGGCCAGTGTGTTGAATATGATTTGGTCGTGTTACTGAATATCCCCCAATTTCCTCCCGTAGAATGGTCAAATGACCCCTACTAGACCAATGCAACAACCGTTAGTTCGGACGAGGAACTGTACCGTGTTTATATTAAATAAATTACACGATTAGATGATTTCCTCTAAGTGGACTATTTGTCAACTGTCGGTGCGATGTCCAGAAAATTGTGATGAAGTTGCGGTGAGTTTAGGTTAGGTTATTTCTGAGACGGGGGGGGGGGGTTGATAACGAGGTGTAGTGGACTCGTAGAATATGGAGCAATTATGCGTTGGAAAAGTATGGGTTACTTCAATTAGTCTACATTGATATCTTCTTTTGTGACAAACCTGAACGGGATTTATTATTCCACTAAGAAATTCCCCATTCCTTTCTTTACTTCTGCACCAATCGTTCTCACATATCCCATCATGTTCAGGAACTCAACAATTCCTTGTTGAGCCTCCTCCTTAAGTCATGTTGTCAACTTAAGATTATCTTTGTCTGAAGGGTTTGGAATTCAGGATTTTCTAAGCCTCTAACTGGTTGTACATATACAAATACAAATACAATATGGCGTTTCTGTTGATCATATGACAAACTTTAATAACCAAACCTAACCTAACCTCCAATTCTTTTTTATATTCATTGCAAATGTGCCCAAGTCACGATTAAAATAATTAGAATGCATTTCCGTCTCTGTGACTTATTTATTATGTAGTAATTCTACTTACATTGACGCGTTTCGGAAATATTTTTTTTCCATCCTCAGAATATCTCGCTCATTTGAGGTCGTCACAATAAATAAGATTTCAACATAGAACACAAAACACACTAACACATATTAAAACACATACATAACGCACGCTAACGTGTGCACACACGGACGTATATCAGTCAACTCAATTCCAATTCTTTTTCATAGAATTATGACCGTTGTTTTTCAATATGACGGCATAACTTCAAAATTCATTACGGAAACACATAGTTTTATGATATTTAAAAATTTTCACTGCATTTTGGTGAATTTTTCCATAAACCTACTATAATAACACTATTATATTTAACTATTAATCCTGCGAAAAACTTTAAATGAGGAACCTTTGTTACTCTTTTATTTAATTTGAAACTCGTTTTGTAAACTTTGAAAAAGAGGCAGCCATTTTCTAATATGGTAGCTAACTTTAAAATTCCACTCAGAAACCTCCATTTTTAGCTTTCATTATATTTGAAGATTGCATTCTTTGGTATTTTTTTTAATGAACCCACTTAAAGGCGCTTAAAATTTCTAAAATTTGAATTGGGTTGTGTTTTTGAGAGACACTCCTCTTTGTTTCATCAAGTTAAAAATATAATTAGGCATGTGTAGGAAGTGTAAAACCAATGCAGGACAAAAATTTTAATTCTGAAACAGATTAAATCCGCTTATAATTAGAGAAGATTTCAGCTAGTTTTAATCTGTTCCACAAAATATTTTAATATCTGGTCTGTATTTACAATTCCTGTACTATGCGTAATTAAATTTTTAACTTGATGAAACAGCGGGAATGTCTAATAATTGCTCACAAAAATGAACCAAACATTAAATCTTCTTTATAGGCTTCTCCATAAAGTGATGAAAAATTGGCTCCAAAAAGTAGATTTTAGGGCATAGTAATGATGTGCTATGTTTTATTGCTTAATCTCCAATGGTTCTAAAAATACCGTTCTGATCCTTTTTGCATACTCTGTATATTTGTATCAAAGTCTTATGGTTTCTCAGTTATATATCATAAAAGCTGTAATTTCTGACTGATACACCTATGGGGTATATTCCCATCGGCAGAGCATATCCTCTTCATTTCTGCCTCCTCTGTTCTACATTTTGTGAAGCACTCGCGCTCTTCCACGTGTAAAAGCTTCTTTCCAATTCTTTACGTCAGGTATTATAACTAAATGGTTTTACAAAGGAAGATGTACGTTCATACTTAAAATTCGTTATACAAATTAGAACGGAAAAATAGTAAATTATATACGCAGGTAATATTCAACTATTTAGTAATTATATGGGTATCGCAAACATGCAACTGTTTTATTATGATCTTGTTCTTTGGGGTTCGACCGCGTCAATATTGTCTGCACGTTGAGTACATCCGACGTTTCGGGCACTTTACAGATGTCCATTCTCAAGGCTTAACAAATGTCATATTGTCATTTGGCCTTGAGAATGGATATCTGTAAAGTGCCCGAAACGTCGGCTGTACTCAACGTGCAGACAATACTGACGTGGTCGAACCCCGAAGAACAAGATCATAATGATGTTTGTGACCGTGGAAGTCTATCGTTCAAAATGCAACGGTTTATTATACTCGGATAAACAGCTGTTATACTTTAATAGCAAGATGTCATCATACCTAAGCCGATTATGATGAAACAAGTGTATTCAAGAATTTCTGATGAAGCAATATTTTTAATTATAAATATGTATCGTGCCCATTAATATTAAATATTTTTGTCAAGGTTTCTATGTGTTTCCCCTTGTTATTCAATAGCAAAAAATCTCTCGGTCATTTTTGCCTTATGAATAAAATAAGAACATAAGTTAAATAAAGACCCCGCTAGCCGAAAAACAAACGTTTGTGCATTACATTACATGTATGATGGGACTGGTTAAGTACCGTGTTAACTTGTTGCATGTAATCTTGGGTTAAATCCCTCTCTTTCATCCTTCGTATCAGGTCTCTCTTGACGAAATCTTATTCTTTTACAACCTTCATGTTATTAGAGTACTCGAAGGCTATGGTACTTTATTTTATGTCCTTTTCGTCCTTTTTTTTAATAAGGCGATGATGGCTAAAAAATTGTTCGACTTTAAAAAATAAGGGGGAAAAAAATCTATTTCTTACTTGATAATATTTTTTTTAGTTGGTTTTATTTTTGTAGTTGTGATTAAGTAAGGATGATTGTACACCAATTATTCCCGAGGCTAGAGGACAAGGATCCTGTGGTACAGGACATTGCTTGTGTTTTACACTTTCACCGTTTATACAAATATGTACCAGGTGGTGAAAGTTGTATTGATGGTAGATGGCAAAATATAACGGTTCAAATGCTTTTGTAAACTTTGCACAAATATTAACGTTTTTATTCACACATACATCTCCAGGAAACAAATAAATTCATCTTCATTCAACAAAGAAATGGGGTTTTTGGAAAAGTGAAAACGAACTGTGACAATGTTTAAGTTGCTGGAGTATTTGAAAACGGGCTTAGAAGTAGTTTAGTCGGAGGTTTATCATCATTGTATGAAAACTAATATACGAAGTTTCGAACAACTCTCGTTATCAAGTGAAAAAAACCAAGCACAAAACTAAAACTACGTGAAAACAGTTAAGAGTGTATATAAACTTGATCAGAAAAAAACTACACATCCAAGGAATTCCTACACAACACAAGGAATGATAAAACACCAAACTGAACTTAGATCATACACTTGTCAAAATTAAGAAACATAATTTCAGTTAATTAACGGTTTTATGAGCGTCAATAACCTTATGTCTTTCTTAAAAAGTTTAACAGGTGACCTTTTAATCAATAGTTGGGGAGAATTAACCGGAAAATGAGTTATATTTAAACTTAAAGAATTTTTAATTTAAATATTCAATTCGTTAATGGTAGTCATTAACCTAGTAGGTTTATTCGTTATATATATATATATATATATATATATATATATATATATATATATATATAAAAGTTAGCTGTATTCATTGTGTAAAGACTTAATTGTTAAGATAACTAATGTTAAAATAATAGTCTATCAATCAATAAAATGGAATATTTAATACAATAAATATCGACTAATTATGTGTGTTTAAAACCGTAAATTAAACAATATTCATAAAATAATATATGTGTAACTGAAATAAAAATATATATATATATATTACAAAAATTATTCTTAAACATTGTAAACGAAACTTTGGCGAAATTTCGGTGTTTATATCTTATATAATATTAAAAAATACCCAAGAATTAAAAAGTATTAAAATCTCTTTTAAAATCCAAATTCCATAAATTTTAAAGTTAGCCGCTATATTGGGAAAAAGCGGTCGATTAAAAAAAAAAAAAATCAAATATATCATTTTATTACAGAGGAAAAAGTAGGTAAGGTCTCAGATTTGAAGTTTTGTTTAAATCTTTAGTTTCAGAGATCCCAACGGTGGCCCAGTTAAAACAAGACTCCTTGTATATTTAAAAAATATCTACTCGCTTCGCTCGTGTCGGTGATTCGCCCAAATCTATTATCGCCTTATTTTGTGTAAGATTAGGGTTCGAAATTACATTTTTAACAATAATTTCGCTATTTGTTATCGTAGAGAGATGGGGTTGGTACCATGTTTGATCTAATCTAGTGCATTGAATAAAACACGAGATTAGAACAAAAATAAAATGAAATGGCCTCCATTTTGACATTTTCAATTCGATTTTTTGAATTTCAACAGGTTTCTATAGTATATAGTATCCTATAACAAATTTGATGTTCCTATTTCAAGTTTTGTGGCCGTTATCGTGTTTTTAAGTACAGGCGACAAAATGATTGAAACTCACTTTTTTAATTTCTTGAGGTTATAAAACGAGTAGATCAGTTAAAACACGGAAATCATTTTTTAAATTAAAAACCAAAATTATCCTTGACTTTGTATTCTGGGTAATTAAAATCAACTAATACAACTTACCGTTTTACAAATTAATTTGTTAATACCAAATCACTATCACCTCCAAATAGCAACAAATATACCGTCTACTTTAAAACGTCCCCGAGTCGATTTTACCAATAAAATTACCGTTATCTATTTTATGTTTCATTTACTCAACTATTTAGGAATATGTAATACGTTGTCATCTATAGAGAAATTTATACAATAACTGAATGAAAATGATAAGCGAGTGTAGCTGGTACATTACTTATCATTCACTTCATGGAGCAAACCACTTGTTACCTAATTCGTTACATGACTAGAAAGTGCAGTGTTAACGTTTCACAGAGTACGAGCCACGGACATTGTCAGGTACAATATATTCCTGGTAAGAAGTTTATAAATATTTAGTATTAAAACCATCTTTTACAAATGTACAGTTCAGTTATATTGTATTCGGATTAGGTCTGGGGGGGGGGGGGGTGGAAAGGATTTCGAATTTCGTTTTTGAGAAAGTTATAAGACGAAAATGTCTTGAAACGAGACATAAAAATGAAGATGTCATCTGTTTGTTGTTAAAACTGCAAAAAAAAAAAAATGTAAATTGTTTATTTGTTACCAAAATAGAGCCTTTTAAAAATTTACACAAAGAATATTCCTAAATTACCATTAAATGGTTTTCGTTGAACAAACAGTTTATAGTTTTCGGGATATTTGATATTCCATTTAAAACAAGTTGGATGGGGCCATCATTGTACTTACCCAGCACCCTCTTATAATCCTCTAAATGTAATTCCCAAAAGTTGGTTTCTTTGACCTTTTGTAAGAAATGTTAAATTGTATTGATAGATGAAGGGTCTTATCCAGTTGGTTAAGTTTGTTTTAAACAGTTGTTACACAGGCTTTCTGAACCATATAATTGTGTATATCACTTGGAGTTGTAAGTATCAAATGGTAATCTCTGGATGCTGTGATTAGAAGGCCGATTATTTCTAAAAAAACGTAAGAAAATTTGTGTGTAAGAAAACAATGTGTCGAACTGTATGTGAAAGAACCTTCGTGGATTCGCTTAAATAAATACGTGCTTGGCAATCCCGAGGGTCCTACCTGAATCTACACCTTTCGTCGTGTAGTCTTGGGTTGGAATTCTCTCTTTTATCTTCCTTATCAGGTCTGTCTGTTTTTAATAAATCTTGTTCTCTTCCCCTGACGGTGTTTGATTATTCAGGGTTAGGTTAGATTAGATGGCTAGGTAAATACCACGATGGCTTGAACTATATGCAAAAGAACCCTTAGGGTTAAGACTATTGATGGGCTTCCTTACGGGGCTTGCCACACTCAGAGGACATATCTGGCACTACCTGTAGGTACTTTAAGGAGGGTTAGGAAACCTCTCAACGCCTACAAATAGACTGAGGGGTCATAGCCATTAAAAGAGCAAGTACCTTGGAAAAATACCAACTCTATCCTCTCTAAATCAACTTCAAATCATGTAGTTTGTGTTGGCTGTGAGATCGGAAAAGATAAAGTAACTTAGAATCTCAGGAATAGTGAATTAGTGGGTATAAATGTCACAGTGCAGTGTTTACCCCTATATATAACAAAACCCTCACTTTGGCAATCCCAATGGTTCTAGCTGGATCTACAACTTTCGTCAAGTACTCGTGGGTTAAATTCAACTATTGCATTTTTCCTATTAGGTCTCTCTTGACCAACTCTAGTTCTCTTCCCCTGGCGTTCGTTCAGTATTCGAGAGATAGGAGTCTTTATTCTCTTTTCTTTTTTTTTTTTATTCAAACCGATGATGACCGAGAGGTTTTTAAGGAAAGTTCAAAACAGATAAACAGAGGAATTCTTCGACGCCAATTTTTAAAGCAATCTAATATAATATTTTCTACGCCCGAAAGTAAAAGAACAAGTCTGACTCATCATCCAATAATCTAAACTTAAAAAATTACATTAATTTAAATAAGGAGAAATTGTCGTTTCACAATTTTTTTTGCGAACCGTAGTTTAGGGCATTGGTTTGAATCATAAAATTAACTTTTTTTTTTTTTTTTAAACGACCACCTCCTGTTCCCATTTTTAGATGTTCTGTTACTCTTTATGACACATGATTCCTGAACTGATTCCTTTTTTTTTTTTTGTTGGTTTGTCAACAGTTTATTTTAAAATCACTTTTGACCAAGCGTACAAATGTCATTATCAACCCACAGATATAAAGTAACGATACAGATGAAGATGAAGAAATGCGTTGTATTTGCGATATCACCATGTTTATCAGAACAGTTAGGTTAGGAGCGGGAACTTGTAAAACTTGTTTTGATGTTTTCAGTTCCCCAACAAGTTTACATTTTACCGTTGATCCGTCTGTCTACTTCTACTTCCCACTGCCACTGTTAACTACGTCATCATTCAATTTACTGTGCGTCAGATCCGTATGTTACAAATTGAAAAAAAAAATACGCTAAAAATGAGACTCTGTAAATGAAAATATTAAGTATATGAGAATTTAAATCTCTTTGAAAAAGATACGTTAAAAATAGGACTCTGTAAATGAAATTACTAAGTATATAAGAATTTAAATCTCTTTGAAAATGATACGCTAAAAATAGGACTCTGTAAATGAAATTACTAAGTAGATGAGAATTTAAATCTCTTTGAAAAAGATACGTTAAAAATAGGACTCTGTAAATGAAATTACTAAGTATATAAGAATTTAAATCTCTTTGAAAATGATACGCTAAAAATAGGACTCTGTAAATGAAATTACTAAGTAGATGAGAATTTAAATCTCTTTGAAAAAGATACGTTAAAAATAGGACTCTGTAAATGAAAATACTAAGTAGATAAGAATTTAAATCTCCTGGAAAATAATACGCTAAAAATAGGACTCTGTAAATGAAATTACTAAATAGATGCGTTAAAAAAGATGCGCTAAAATAGGGATTTGTAATTGAAATTACTTAGTATATGAGAATTTAAATCTTTTTGAAAATGATACGCTAAAAATAGTAGGCTACTTTGTAAATGAAAATAGGAAGTACATGACAATTTAATTCTCCTAGAAAAAGATACGCTAAAAATAGGACTTTATAAATGAAAATAGGAAGTATATGAGAATTTGAATCTCCTTGAAAAAGATACGGCATTCATCCGGATTGTCTACTTACTTGTAGTCTATTATTTACTGGCTGCGCCTCACGTTTTTCTCTCCAAGTATTCCAAATATATCGATAGCCACTAACAATCTTCCCTCAAAATTGTAGAAGGGCCATGAAAAATTATTTTATACTTTTTAGTCCGTTTTAAAAACGTTGTATGTTAAAAACTTTTTTTAAAATTTGATTTATTATTTTCTGTTTATTAATCTTATGTCCGGGTGAAAGATTTCAATCGGTTCTGTATATATTGATGAGACTCTTACAGGGACATAATAGGATATTCTCAATGCATTCACATCCTGTTTAGCTGCAAATGTCTGAAATTCAAAATATTACCTCTTATTATCCGTTGTTTAAACCCATGTAGAGACAAGAAACCAACAGAATATTGTATTGTCATCCAATTCTGACCTATGTTCAAAATTTCAGGTCTCTTCTGACATGGACATATAGGAAATTCCCAATGCATTTCACATCCTGTTTAGCTGCAAATGTCTGAAATTCAAAATATTACATCTTATTACCCGTTGCTTAAACCAATATAGAGACAAGAAACCAACTGAATATTGTATTTAAAACAGGTCAGAATTGAAACCATCCAATTCTGACCTATGTTCAAAATTTCAGGTCTTTAGCTTATCGGGAAGTTAGTCTATAAACTCGATTGCAAAATTCCATCCGGACAGACAGACAGACAGACAGGACGGAAACCGAACTAATAAAAACGTGGTAAAATAGTACTTTGTAAATGCAAATCCTAAGTAGATGAGAATTTAAAACTATTACATCAGAGCACTGCTGGAACAGTTGTTCTCATGGGTTTACTATGGTGAATATGGGTGTGGCAATCCAGAGATACTAGCTGGATCGACACTGGTCTTGTGTTAGACTTATCTTGTGCTTTTAGCACACGCTTGATCCTATGTCAGCTATTCCAAATTTTCAGTTATGTACCAAAATTCAAACAAACCCCCCGAAATATGGTAAAATATGCCGACATGCCATTAATTAAAATATTTTTTAATAACGATTGTCAATGTTTGATTTATTAATTCTGAACAGGAATATTTTATTTTACCCAAACCGATTTTCTTGGTTTAACGTTCCCTAATTAAATGTCTTCAGTTCAATGTGCAATAAAAAGTAGAAATTGTTACAGTTGGTGAACAAGTTTGCCTACATTAGTAAGTCTACGCAGAGGTGTTCAATACAGGCTGTTACAAAAGTTAACTTATCTTGATTATGTAAAGCGATAAAACTGTATTCTATAATTACTTATCCAGTATACAAGGTATATAAGTTGGGATATTTTACTCAGTTTTTCAACTGAACGTTACAGTTCCTGGCCTCGGAACACCATAAAGTGATTTTCGACGCGCTCTATGTCCGTTGTCGTTGCACGATAATGGCTATAAATTTAAGAAAGGAACATCAACTTTGGTATAATCGACTAGTGTGATAATATAGAATCCTTTAGTAATTCAGAAAAATAGCAATTAAAAAATTTTTTTTTTTTTACTAATTCAATATTAAACTGATTATGTACCCATCTAGAAATTTACACTTCATACATTTTTACACTTGTAAGGGATATGACCCAATGGTTGTTCCCTATCACTCTAGTCCATCAGATCTGAAGGCTTGGTCCTCTTCAGTCTTCAGTCTTCTCTCCACCCGAGTGACATCCAACAGTCCCTGTACCTCATGGTGTTCATGTTGAATGATGCGTTGTTTGTGTTTCCTCGCCTGTTTTAGAAAAATTGACATTAAATTATCAAAATGGCCGCCGTTTTAAATTTTTTTTTGTTCACATGTCGCGTGTTATTCAACTTCAAGATAATAAATTAGATACAAATTTGGAAATTTTGTATGTATCGGTAGCAACCCAACCTCTTTACGATGAAAAATAAGGATGTTAAAAATGTAGTTTCGAACCCCAACCATACAAGTTATTCGTATAGTTTTGAGATCCGACTGGTGAGTGACTGACACGAGCGTAGCGAGTGGAGGCTTCTTCTAATACGTACAGCTTCGAAACCCTTTATAGCCTGAGACACTGATATGAGCTAAGATAGTGGGAAATGTTTAATAATATACACTTTTATTTCACGTCAAGAAAGTAGTGAAATACACAATTATGAGGTCCTATTAGTTTTTCTTGATAAGTCCTCTTGATCTACCAATACAATTTACATTTCCTACAAGGCTTAAAAAACCAACTTTTGGACATTGTATCAATTTGTATTATATCGTACAATGATATTGGGTAAGTACTATGATTGCGAACATCAACTGGTTGTTGTATTGACGGAACGCCTAATTTCTACGACTATTTACATCTTCAATTAATATTACCCAATCATTTCTACTGGAAATCACGCCTAATTAATTGCATATATTTATTTTTTCAATGGGATAATACTTTCTCTATCTGATTCGACTACAGGTGTGATTGTGCCGAGAGAAAACTTAAGCATAGAACTTTCACTAAACGTAGGCAGTAGATGTGTGTGAGCTCCTTAAGATGGAGGCCTATTCCAGTTATTGTACACATTAACCTAGATAGCTGAGAGGTTCAAAGGTGGAATTATAGCAAATCTTGATTCTTAATTTATGTTTTGGAAGCGTTGGGATGTTTTGAATTCTTTCGCTTAGAAGCTATTTAAATATTTGACGAATTTCCAATTTAGTATTAATTCTTACGAGTGTATTTTTTTAAAACGGGAAGATAGATTTTGATGAAATGGGGGTGAATTACTGTTTTCGGGTTGCGAGAAAGTGCTGTAGCTCGGTCTTAACTTTGGGAAAAAGCATTTGTGTGGATAATTAAAAATCGTTAACTCTCTAACTGTTCATCAAAATGTTTTTGTCGTAGATAAAATAGTTATTTGTGCAACTAGTGAGCAAAGTGGCACTTTTTTAAACGAGAGAAAAATTTGACGCACGAGGCTGTCAATTTTATCGAGTTTAAAAAAGATATTTTACTCACGAATTGCACATTATACTTTGTCTACAGTTGTTATTTTGTGATAAAAACCGTTCATACTGGCGGTCGTACTTTTTCCTTGATTTGACAGGAAGGAGATTTAGTACAACGTTGTTAGCTTTTTCCGCTAATTTAGGCGGGGTATTTTAACAGGTTTTCATCCTCTGAACTGTCCATATTTTAAAACTAACTACTCAAAATATAGCAGTAGTGCTAAACAACACATCATCACTGAGTAGAAGTTCTCACGTCAAAAACTGAGGTTATTTATGAATATTACAAATAACTTAGGTGTATTGTTGAGGAAACGGGATTGCCAACTTCAAAACTCGGCAAACGAAAAATACTCTCCGTGTACATACACTGTCAATCATCTTCATGAATAATTACTTGCTTTTTCAACTTTATAACGTTGTTTTGTTGTTTATTTATGTTATTTTACATGTAAGAATTAATCTAACCTACATACGGGACATTTCCTGTATATTATAAATCAATCCAAATAAACTTAACCTAAATATCGTCTTGTTCGGTTGGCATTCGGAGTGAGCAAAGTAGTGGGCAAAGTGAAACTGTTGAGAAATCAGCTGTTTTGCAAACTAATTTAAATGAACATTTAGCCAACTGAAATATGTCTCATCGCCATATGTTTGGTACATTAGTAAAGCTAATGTTCCAAACTTTAATATTCATGTGCCCAAATGTCTATGAAACTTAGTAAATCGTTGAATTTAGTGTGTCTCGCCGTTAACGCAAAAACATCGAAACAGATTACGTCATATTTGTATATTTTTCTCTTGTCAACATTTCGATATCTATCAACTTCACATTGACACTAACTTAAAAGTATTTTTCTTCCTCTTTAGTTCTATGCCTTCATCGTCACTTTTATAGCAGTGCTGCATACAGACCATTACGGCGTCGAAACTCAAAGTGATACTTCGACAAAATTCTTTTACATTTATACGATCTCCTTTTATCTCATCGCATGTTAGAGCTGGGTTAGTACTATGATGGACCCCATCAATTTGTTTATCTTGTTTCTCCTTTCGGCGTTCTAAACAATAGATCATAATTTTGTTTCAGTGTTTTGGTTTGTACAATATACAAGCGTACACACAACAATACAACCTTTGTTAATTTATCAGTAAGGGTAATGATAGTTATTTTGCAATAAGTCTAGATGAAGTTAGATTTGTTTTTACTTTCTAGTCGTGCTTACAATGTCAGCGATGCCCGAGGGGTTTTCCATTTCTAGGCCAAAGATGCGACCCTCCCTCCTTCTTTCCTTCTCTAGTGAAATCTAGTCGGAACACTTTCGGGTTCCTTATCTCATGTAGAGTTGTTTTGCTATCAGTAACTGGGTAACTCTGTTATCCGTGACGGCTTTCTCTCGTGTTTAAGTTAAATGATGCCAAAATGTTGCACAAACTTTCTGTCACAGATTCCCGAACAGAAAAAAATTATAGACGCTATAATATCAGTTCTTTAGTTGTCGAAGTAAAAAAGAATCGTGGACAGTGTCTTTGAAAATTATATAAGGGTTTAAACTTGCTTTGGTCGTGACATAAACGGGTCTTGAGGGTTAATCGTATTGGAATGAAATCGATTTTTTAATTATTCCTGAACAGCAATATTGTTTTACGATTTTGGACACGGGTTTGGTTCGTCTTTATATTTCGTTACAATTTCACAGTCCAATGGATGATCACGAAGAGATGGCTACCAATACGTTTTATTTAGGTCCCTAAAGTTTATATTTGAGCAAAATTGTAATTTTGTGTTTTGTTCTAATGTCAACAACCCATTATAATTTAAATTACAAAAAATCCCGTGATGGAAATTCGCGTGAATTAACCAATTTGTATTATTAACTCGCGAGTGTTTAGGATGTAGAACACCCTAACATAGACACAGAGACATCTTTTCAAAACCACTTTTTTGACTCTGGTGCTTCTTAAAAAAAACTCGAAAATATTAGATCGGCTAAGAACCGAAGTACAGTATATCATAAATATTGATAAGATAAGAAATGGGGGAGGTAGGAAGGTTATGTTAGGTAATGTTACACTATTACAGACTATAGAATGGGAGTATTTTATGAAACAAATACAAACAAGAAAATATTAGATTGGAAAATAACCAAAGTACAATATAGCATAAATATTGATAAGATAAGAAATGGGGGAGGTAGGAAGGTTAGGTTAGATTAGGTTACTACTATTACAGACTATGGAATGGGAGTATTTTATTAAACAATTACAAACAAGAAAATATTAGATTGGAAAATAACCAAAGTACAGTATAGCATAAATATTGATAAGATAAGAAATGGATGGAGGGAGGTAGGTTAGGTTAGGTTAGGTTACTACTATTACAGACTATGGAATGAGCGTATTTTATTAAACAATTACAAAGAAGACAATATTAGATTGACAGATAACCAAAGTTCAACATAGCATAAATATTGATAAGATAAGAAATGGAGGGAGGGAGGAAGGTTAGGTTAGGATAGGTTACTACTATTGCAGACTATCGAATGAGCGTATTTTATTAAACAATTACAAGAAGACAATATTAGATTGACAAATAACCAAAGTCCAGTATAGCATAAATATTGATAAGATAAGAAATGGAGGGAGGTAGGAAGGTTAGGTTAGGTTAGGTTAGGTTACTACTATTACAGACTATGAAATGGGAGTATTTTATTAAACAATTACAAACAAGAAAATATTAGATTGACAAATAACCAAAGTCCAGTATAGCATAAATATTGATAAGATAAGAAATGGAGGGAGGGAGGAAGGTTAGGTTAGGATAGGTTACTACTATTGCAGACTATCGAATGAGCGTATTTTATTAAACAATTACAAGAAGACAATATTAGATTGACAAATAACCAAAGTCCAGTATAGCATAAATATTGATAAGATAAGAAATGGAGGGAGGTAGGAAGGTTAGGTTAGGTTAGGTTAGGTTACTACTATTACAGACTATGAAATGGGAGTATTTTATTAAACAATTACAAACAAGAAAATATTAGATTGACAAATAACCAAAGTCCAGTATAGCATAAATATTGATAAGATAAGAAATAGGGGAAGGTAGGAAGGTTAGGTTAGGTTAGGTTACTACTATTACAGACTATGGAATGGGAGTATTTTATTAAACAATTACAAACAAGAAAATATTAGATTGACAGATAACCAAAGTCCAACATAACATAAATATTGATAAGATAAGAAATGAGGGGAGGTAGGAAGGTTAGGTTAGGTTAAGTTACTGCCATTACAGACTAATGGAATGGGTGTATTTTGTTAAACAAAGAAGGAAATATTAGATTGGCAAATAACCAAATTCTAATATAGTATAAATAATGATGTTTGAGAAAGGGGGGAAGTAGGAAGGTTATGTTAGGTTATGTTACACTATTACAGACTATGGAATGAGCGTATTTTATTAAACAATTACAAACAAGAAAATATTAGATTGTAGCAAATAAAGTCGAGTATAGCATAAATATTGATAAGATAAGTAATGGCGGGGGGGGGGTGAGTATATAAGAGCCCATATGATACATCCTACATTTCCAAAAACTTTAAATAAAAAATACCTATAATTACTTTGTCGTGACTAACTAAACCCATTTTCAATCTAATTACAATTCATCTTGTAGTGATACATTTTAAAATTTCGAGTGGACATTTGTCTTTCTACAGTACTCTAACATGTCTCACTTGGTTGCCACAGACAGGCTTGGCCGGCTGACCTTTACATTCTGAAGTTGTTGTTGGTGACTCATAATTAGAGACTGTGTGTGGTACGCGCCTTATGGGATACTGTGGTTTAATTTCATTTACTTTATATGTAGTAAAGAAAATGGAAATAACGCTTCCCAATGAATTCAAGATAGAATAGAAGTAAAAATGGTACAGAATTAAGAGATATCCGATTTAAAATTAAAATAGCGATTTTATTCACCTTTTTATTTACCCGGTGCACGAAGTATAGGGAAAGTTTCGTATTCACGGAAAATTTAGACTTCTGTTTTTTGTTGGAAACAAAAAAAGTTATTTTCAACACGCCGTCTACAAGTAAGCAAGATAACGGTCACAGAAATTATTAAGATAGGAACATGAAATTTGGTGTAGCGAACTATAAATATTGAGTGTGAATTGTGAGATGTATAAACTATTCTCATAAAATAGTACTACGTAAATTTATTCCAACGCGTTTCAACGACAAAGTTGTCATAAGTTTAGTTATTGCAGGTTGTGCATCACTGAAGATGGCGACTTTTTTGTTGAAACGTGTTTGAAAAAATAGTTAACTACGTCTGCTAATATAGAGCCCTATTAAAATCCAGAAAAATTGAATGTAATATACAAAATGGCGCTCATTTAGTGTTTGTACATATTTAAGTGTTATTAAACTTTTTTAACATACTTAATTAGATATAAATTTTTATTTTAATATTATTCACCTTACTGGAGAGCTTTTAAATAATAATATATTTGTTCTACTTACGTCTGCTTATCCAAAATTGTTTCAATGCATTACGGCCGTTTCGACTATTTATTCAGCCATGGTCACATGCGTTATTTTCGGATCTATATATAGCATATATATATATATATATATATATATATATATTAACACATTTACACACTTTTAATTTCCGGGTCAGTACAGTTTTAATCACAGCCGGATACGGTCGATTATGTAAAGTTATTTCCGTATAAACTAAACAAGTGTTTTTTAAAAGAAATTAAAAGTGTGTAAATGTGTTAGTGTAATAAATGTGTGTCAAATACGATTTTATAACAATGTTGACGATATATATATATATATATACAGTATATATATATAGTACCGAAAATAACGCATGTGACCATGGCTGAATAAATAGTCGAAACGGCCGTAATGCATTGAAACAATTTTGGATGAGCAGACGTAAGTAGAACATATATATTATAAATTTTTAGTTTTCAATTCTATATGTAATGTTACCAACTCTACGATGAAAAAGAGCGAATTGTCATAAATGCAGTTACGAACTCCGACCTTCAGCGAAAATGTATTATTCGTGTACTTACGTGGTCCGACAGGATTGTGTCAGTGACACGAGCGAAGCGAGTGGAGAGTTTATATATATATATATGCATCTACGAGAACTGTTTGGAAGTATACATAATTATAAGGTTCACAAAACAACTGTCCCTTCTGGATAAGACACCTGGACCAATACAATTTAACCTATCCTACAAGGTCCTGGAATCCTACTTTTGTACTCATGTAGAACATTATTGAATCTTGAATTGAAAATCACAAAATGGAAGCCATTTTAAACAGTTTTTTGTTCATATCTCGTGTGTAATTATAATATACTAATTTGGATAAAAATATGCATACTTTAATTCTGCATATAATGGTACCAACCCCACCTCTCTATGATGACAAATAGCGAAGTTATTGTCAAAATGTAACTTCAAGTTCCGAAGAAATTGTGATATTCGTATGGTTACAAGATCCGGGAGGGCTGAGTAACTGATAAGCGTAGCGAGTGCATCCTTCTTCAAATTGTACAGACAAACGCGAAACGAGTCAAGAAAGAAGGTTCAGAAAACCTTTGCAATTACTGTTTTAAACAAACTTACCCTACTGGATAAGAGACCTTGATGTACCAAGACAATAACAACTCCTGTGTATTACATTTAGAAGATATACTTGTATTGTATTATATGATGGGGCTGTGTTAAGTACTAGGATTTTGCTAATCAACATACTTTGTTTTCATTAATGTAGATTACAATACAACAACGCAAAACAGCGCAGAATTTCCTCTGCATTTCCTTCTCTATTCCAACATATCAATATTTGTCTTCGGCATAGTGGACTTCCAATTTGTTCACAAAAAGAAAACAACCCAATGCGAAGGTAACCGTAACGACTGTAATTTTTTTATCTAGGAGTTCTCCTTGATAGTAGCTAACGAGGAAATTCGAACAAACCATAGAATTAGCAAATACTTGTCTCATAGTGTCAGAGTTGATAGCCTTGGGCAGCTTTGGATCTGAGTATAACAGTAAGTTAACAGTTATTTATATAACATGCCCTTGAAATAATCAATTTTATTTGTCTGTGCTAACATTCACATCCATGTACAGGGTATTCCGGAAAAAAAATTGATGGTTCCTATTATACAGTGGAAGAAATGTAAATGTAATGCGAAGGAGTTGGTTTGTTGGATCTTGTAGGAGACGTTATGTTGTATTGATAGATCAAGAAGTTTCCCCCAGTTTTGTAAAGCAGTTGTTGTTTCTTTCATTACTTTCTTGAGGTTGTTGAGGTTTTGACCGGCCTTTTAGATATGTAATTATTCTTTCGTTTAGACTATTAGTGTCTCGGCCCTGACGGCCCTCGAAGCTGTACCTCTATGAAGGAGGTTCCACTCGCTACGCTCGTGTCGGTGACTCGTCCTTACGGATACATTTGTTATCGTAAAGGTGTGGGGTTTGTTTGACTAATATTACAATAAGTAATTTGTGGAACAGATAAAATGTAGCTCAAGTCGTCAGTAATTATAACTAGGTTTTATATTTTCCACGATTGTAATTTTATCCCTGTAATAATAGTATTTCCACTTTCTAAACTATTAAATGTTTAATTTGATTACAAAAAAAATCACATTTTTAAATGCACCAAACTAAAAATTTTTGAATGTTCAATTGCCTTTAACAACTTGACTTGATTTGACATTGAGTGGATTTACCAAAAAACAATCTAACAATAAAAAAAATCTTAAAATTGCGTAGACAAAAAAATACCGAATTCAAAAGTTAGCTAACATACTAAAAAATGGCAGCTATTTTCAAATGTTCTAAAACGTGTATTTAAATTTCACAAAATAGTAATGAAAGTCACCCCCCCCCTTAGTGTTTTTCATAGTTTACGAGATATCAATGAGTGTTTTATGTACGATAAAATGATCACTTTGTGTATGGGTTTGTTGAAAGTTTCTCCAGTCTTTTTTCTTCCTTTTCTTTTCCCTTTCGCCTTTTCCCCCCAAAAGTTATACATTCTACATTCAACACTGAAGCAACAACAGCTGATTGACAAGATACTGATACGTCAAATCAAATTGAGGTTAGATTATAGCAAGGAATCAGTTTCCTTTGATTGCAATTCTATTGGTGGACACAATAACTCAAACACGTACATAGGAGTCCTTTGTGTCGATTGTCATAGCCGGAAGATATGTCCGAGAAAGTAGCGAAGAATGAAAAATGATTTGGGAAACGTGTTCGGAACTGATTGTTAGGGCAGTTGGCCAGTGGGGGACACACTTCGGGTGGTCTTCATACCTAATCCGGTAAACGCTTTCGTGGAAACACAATAATATACTATTGTAATAACTATGGCACGCGTGCGTTGTATGATGGGCGCCATTATGGTACTTACCCAGCTCAATCACAGTCTACGCTCGTGTCAGTGTTTCGGCCATGACGAGTATCGTAACTGTAGATATTGGAGGAACCTTTCTCTCGCTTCGCTAATATATACACACCTAACCTAACCTAACCTAACCTAACCTTTCCTAACCTAACCTAACCTAACCTTTCTCTTGCTTCGCTAATATATACACACCTAATCTAACCTAACCTTTCTCTCGCTTCGCTAATATATACACACCTAATCTAACCTAACCTTTCTCTTGCTTCGCTAATATATACACACCTAACCTAACCTAACCTTTCTCTTGCTTCGTTAATATATACACACCTAACCTAACCTAACCTTTCTTTTGCTTCGTTAATATATACACACCTAACCTAACCTAACCTTTCTCTTGCTTCGTTAATATATACACACCTAACCTAACCTAACCTTTCTCTTGCTTCGCTAATATATACACACCTAACCTAACCTAACATTTCTCTTGCTTCGTTAATATATACACACCTAACCTAACCTAACCTTTCTCTTGCTTCGTTAATATATACACACCTAACCTAACCTAACCTTTCTCTTGCTTCGCTAATATATACACACCTAACCTAACCTAACATTTCTCTCGCTTCGCTAATATATACACACCTAACCGATGTCAAGCAAGTAGTGATATCCCAATGACGAGATTCAGAAAACCTGTGTAACAACTGTTTTAAACAAACTTACCCTACTGGGTAAAACCCCTTAATCTGCCAATAGAGTTTAACATTTGCTACAAGTCCCCCAACGAGTTTTTGGCGGAATTATATTTAGAATATCTGCTATTATTATTCGGTAAATTTTTCGACCAACTAAAAATTTTCAAATGTTAACCTTCATTGATTGTAACTCAAAAGGTGTTTTTAAGCTGAGAAAAATGACGAAAAGATTTTTACCAACCGAAATGGTTGGATAATGCACATTAATTACGTAATTGTCAGCGCTACATTTTTTGAATTACCAGATATGAGAATATTAAATTTCAAATTCAAATTTTAGTTTTGATTCATGTAAAAATACTGATAAACTTTTAAGCCTAATGGAAAGGTAATTTGTTGAGTGTCTAAATAAAAGTGTCAAGCGTGTGCTAACCCTCACGATTTACTAGGCATATAGTGATAGTTATTTTTATAAAGTTAAAGTCTTTTAAGCTCTTTCAGTAAAAAGCTCTTTACACAGCTACTATTTGCATAATCACATATTTATTATTTTATTTACATGTTTACGTACTATTTACATACATTTGTGTCGTGTTTGGTATCAATTTGCTTATATTTTCCTAAACATTTTAACTATGCTGAAAAAAAATTTAAAATTGTGTCTCCCATAAAAAACTTAAACAGTTCAGTGTTAACGCTAGTAGGTGACTCATCACTGAAACAGCTGGTAGAGGAAGGTAACGAAGGGGGACGGTCCGGGTCCAGACGCCAAGTTACTGTATACAGATAATAGTGATAGTTATTTTTATAAAGTTGGAATCTTTTAAGCTCTTTCAGTAGAAAGCTCTTTACACAGCTACTATTTGCATAATCACATATTTATTATTTTATTTACATGTTTACGTACTATTTACATACATTTGTGTCGTGTTTGGTATCAATTTGCTTATATTTTCCTAAACATTTTAACTATGCTGAAAAAAAATTTAAAATTGTGTCTCCCATAAAAAACTTAAACAGTTCAGTGTTAACGCTAGTAGGTGACTCATCACTGAAACAGCTGGTAGAGGAAGGTAACGAAGGGGGACGGTCCGGGTCCAGACGCCAAGTTACTGTATACAGATAATAGTGATAGTTATTTTTATAAAGTTGGAATCTTTTAAGCTCTTTCAGTAGAAAGCTCTTTACACAGCTACTATTTGCATAATCACATATTTATTATTTACATGTTTACGTACTATTTACATACATTTGTGTCGTGTTTGGTATCAATTTGCTTATATTTTCCTAAACATTTTAACTATGCTGAAAAAAAAAATTTTAAATTGTGTCTCCCATAAAAAACTTAAACCGTGCAGTGTTAACGATAGTAGGTGACTCATCACTGAAACAGCTGGTAGAGGAAGGTAACGAGGGGGGACGGTCCGGAGCCAGACGCCAAGTTACTGTATACAGATAATAGTGATAATTATTTTTATAATGTTGAAGTCTTTTAAGCGGCCTTTCACGAAAATATTAATTTCTTAGTGAAATGAACATTTTATTTGATACTCCACACAAAATAAAGAAAATGATCAACAAACAGTATTTACCATATAGCCACCCCAACGTTATTTTTTGTTACCGCTATATTTTTCCTACATGTGGGAAAGACTGTAAATGGAAATTGAAAAATATATAGGATTTATCGTCTAGTCTGTGTTGACCGGTTGTGACTTACAGACAGACAGACATGTGCATGGTATTTTAAAAGTCCTTGGTTTTACCTATTAATAAAGAATAATCAATGAAAATGGAATCCATATTTTAATAGTTATTGAGTTTTTTGTCTCACATCTCATAAAAACATTTTTTAACTTAAACGCTACGCATTTCTTTTAATGTGTGGAAAAATTATGTTGTATTCGTCATACAAAAAACTATAATATATAATTTTACACTGCAATTTAAGTTCAAATAATTATTTTCAGATTTCTAGATCACCCTGTGTTGAAGTTAAAGAGGGGGCGTGATATCTGACACTATTTGGCTTAGTGCCAACATGTTAATTTTCTCGTTAAATAAACATCCTTGGTTTTACCTTCGGACCTTAAAAAAATGGTAGGAGTTACGTAATAAAATGCGTTTATTTTTGGAGGCCATTTCTGTTACCGTATGAAATTTTGTTTGCGCTATTTTATTCGTCTATCAAAGGTTATTGAAGTGTCACTCGACAGGAGTTATTCAAATCTTTAGTTCACTCTACTTTTTAAATGGGATAAAATTTCATTTTTATATAATAATGTAGTAAAAGATTTAATTTTTTGAACGGCTTTTATTAAGTTATTCTATAAGGATTAAACACCAAAGTTCATGCCCCCATTTACTGTCATAAGGAGAATCACGAACGCTTATTTCCAATTTTAAAAAATGCTAAAAATTTGTCCAACAGATTGTATCTACGTGAGAAAGTTTGTGCAATCTGTACAATTTATCTCGCTATAACCTCCCAGTGTCATTACTGTCCGCGACAGAGTCGAGTGACCTAATAACGGATTCTGTGTAATGCGGGACAGTATTATCGTGCTGGTGAGGGGTAAACACTCAACCAAGATGCGACGAAAGAGTCGGGGAAGATTTATATCTTTGGCGAGGAACTGCGGGTACTAAAATAAAGCTCCTCACTGTGCGCAGCGTAATAAGTTCATGATTTATTTCATAATAAGCGGAATCCGTCTTGCAGTATGGGAAATAATCTACAAAAGATATAAATTAACAGCTGACATATTCTGGTAACGTTTTGAATTTTATATGAATAATATTATGTACGAACTAATTTTTTTTCCTAAGTAACTGTCACACAATTTTAATTCTTGCGTCATTTTTAAACAACTTGATGAAGTCATCGATGTACTTACCCAGCCCTATCGTGCAATATAATACAAAATGTAATACTTGATTTCTTGTGCCTTGTAGGAAATGTTAATAGTGTTGGAAAACAAAAACTTTTTTAGATGGTCTTCATTTTGACATTTCTGATGTGAAACATCTAATGCGGCGGTACGGGAGTAAGAGCGACACTTGCAATGTTATTATATGTTATTTTCAAACTGAATTTTTATTTATTATTATTAATTCACCAGTTACAATAATATTGTGCATTATATATATATATATACTATTCGTATCTGTCAAATGTAGTCTTTATTTTTATTTTAACTTTACCTTCTATGTGGCTACATGTTTCGCTGCCACAGGCAGCATCATCAGGCCAGCTGTTATGTCCATCAAACACTTATAAATACACAACACTTGTAACACATATTTTTATACATTTTTTGTACACGTCATATAATAAATAAATTATGTTTAACATTGTTACACTTTTGAGGTGCCTCCTTCTGGTGTATTTCCTTTAAAACTGATTTGGAAAGATGAGGTGCAGCTCTGTTCAATGCTTATCAGTTTGTACTTTGTGCCCTACTAGATTTTCTTGTGTCTCCTTGATTTTATGTTGTTGGCAATATATCAGATCATAAAGGCAATTGGAAGCAAAATTCAATTTTTCATTTTAAATTTTTTCTGGGTTGCTTTTGTGGTGTTTATAAATTTCATATTCTTCGATGACGTTCATGGTGTGTCCTTTATTTATTTTATGTATCACTGACATATTATCCTGTATGCTGGTGTAAGAATGTATGTTATCAATTAAGTGGTCCGTGAATGCTGAGTTTGTAGTTCTATTGTTTCTGCTGCTAGGTATATGCTCTTTAAATCTTTCTCTAAATGTTCTGCCTGTTTGTCCAATGTAATATTTATCACAATCACTGCAATTTAGTTTGTATATGCCACTATTGTTGTATAGGTATTGGTTGTTGTTTTTTGTGTGATAAACTGTTTCTTGTTCTGTAGGCTATGTTGTAGTTGTATTTTTTGAAAGAGTTGCGGATATGCTGATCAAAAACTATTGGTGTGTATTGCATTAGAATGAATTTTGTCTTTTTGTTGCTATTGTTGCAGTGTAGAGGTTTGTTATGGTTTTCAAGTTTTTTCTGTGTTTTATGTATGATTTTGTCCACCATTGAAGATTTAAAACCATTGTTTTGCGCTATGTGTTTGATAATTTCCATTTCATTGTTTAGGTCATCTTTTTGCATGGGTATGGTTAGAGCTCAGTATATCATGCTATTGTATGCTGCTATTTTGTGTGATTGTGGATGGTTCGAAGATGCGTTTATAGTATGGCTGGTTTGTGTTGGCTTTCTGTATATTTTAAAGTTGTGTTTATTATCTATTTTAGTGATGGTTAGGTTTGTTTAAAACAGCAGTTACACAAGGTTAGGTTAGGTTAGGTTAGGTTCTTCTTAATTGTGTATATTTCCTAATGGGCTTCGCAGACGTGTATATATATATATATACAAGTCTCCACTCGCTGCGCTCGTGTCAGTGTCTCGGCTCTGCCAAATCTCGTAACTATACGAATATTACAATATCTTTCGAGTTCTGGGTTCGAAACAGGATTTATGACAATAACTTCTCTACATAGTAGAAGTCTGGCGGTTGATACCATTACATTCAGAATTGAAATCTACAAATTTGTTTCTAATTTAGTTTGTTAGTTGAATAACGTACGAGATGTGAACAAAACACTGTTTAAAATGTCCGCTACTTTGACAATTTTAAATTCAATATTTTTTTAATGCAATAGACTACACACTGTAGTCGCCTGTACCAAATTTCATGTTCACATCTTAATTTTTGTAAAATGGTGCCATTAAAAGTATGCATGAGTGACTCTCCATGAATGAATTATTGATGGGTAGAATCAGTGGGCATAGTCTCTGCTGTGGGCGTTGCAATGAATGAGGTATTAGAAATCACCTAATGGTGTGCAAATTACCTATTAATTAAGTCATTGTTGAGTGATATCACATGCTCATTGCTATTGTGTTTAGTTGCTACGTTAAACACGAACACTTCTCTCACTTGTAAGACAACAAAGTTTCTTAAAACTTGACTATTGTTTCGTAGAATTATTTATCTTTAATGCAATATATCAGACACGCTGAATGTCCCCACACAAGGTTGTATGTTTGGCAAACATTCAAAGAATAGTCTTCCTTCCATTGAAGACACCGTCGGTATCCGTCTTAAAGATCTTGTATTTAGATAGCTGGAGACTTTAATGATGCGGTGTCAAGGATGCGTTTCAATTTTGTAGTCGCAGTTTTAGCTTTATATGATAAAATGAACGATACAAACACTTTGGACTAACTTTCTCAAGTATTAGGGTGATGAAAGTTATTGGTCATTATAATGTCAAAAATGCAGGTTCGATTTGTCGGAAAGTAAAAAGGAATCGCTTGCGTAATCGTACAAGATAAAATTATCTAAAACCCCGCAAGCGATGTTGGTAAAATGTTTAGGTATATTCTTGTTTAAATCCGAAACACCTCATCACTATCTAAAAAAATGAAGAACAGAACATAAAATAAAGACTCCTGGCCATCAAATACTCTAATCAAGTTGGAAAACAACAATATTTGGTCAAAACTTGATGGGAAAGATGAAAAGAAGGATCTAAGCTAAGATGACATGCAATATGTTTAGTTATAGCTAGGATAAAGTCAGGATTGCCAAGCTGTAATCACTATGTGAGACTCTGAGGGAATTATGTACACATACTTTTATGCACCTAAAAGACAAATAAATGGTTTACAAGTTAAATTGGATGAAACTGGAAAGAGTCAAGATTTTGTTTATTTTTCCAGTTTATTTAGGAACTGAGATTTTATTATAAGGGTTTCGTTTGGCACACTTGTTCAGGTGTTATATCTTTGCTTTGGTCAAAATTTGATCGAAATCGTTTTAGTTGATTTTGAGATAATGTAACTTCCATGCTTTATTTTTTACTTTTTGTCAACCGAGCCACCATTTTTTGGATAATAGCCTGTAGTACATTGTAATTGGCGTGTTAGGCTCTACATTTTAACAAAATTTATGTTGTTTTTCTATGATAGTTAAAATCGTAACTTGTAGAAGCAAAATGATCATTGTTATAACAGAAAAATTTATCATGTACACCGTCTTAAAAGATCAAATGTATAAATCACCCTAAGAGGTAGCCTACATTTTGATGTTATATAAAAGTTTATGACCCAAATTAAAGTTTGAATTCGAACCTAAACATATTTATATGTCATTAAATTTTGTCATAATCACGTGAACCAATTTTGAAATATTAAACATTGATAGATTCATCAACGTTATATAGTTCGTTTTTAATTATAAATAAATTAAAAACGAGCTTGACTTGTGAGATGGTGTACTTGATATAATAAAACTTGAACACAAATTCTCACAAAAAAAAAAAATACGTTTATTAATTTACAACACTTTGTCGTTGAAACTCGTTTCAATAATTAATTAATAAAAGTACTATTTGTGATAATTTGTGTTCGTTTTTTATTTTTAATTGTTTACCGATATTTAGAGAATCACAATTTATCTATACGATTAAGACCTTTACGTTCTATATGAGACATTAGGGGCATAATTAGTACCAGCTTATTTTGTGAAAAGTGAAAACTGGTGTTTTGTTCTATTGACAGGATATCTTATCACCAAATTTTGAGATGTAAATAATTAATAAATAACAACCTCAGAGTACGGCCAAAGTACTAAAATATTTTTCAAAAAATTGTTTTTCGCTGTAGGGCACAATTTACAGACATTCTTCCGAAAACCACTTTAGTAATCATGAGGTTTTAATACAGATAGTGAATACGAGCATGTGAATCCCAATTACGTATTGGATTGACACTTTTTTCATTGTTAGGTTACCTCTCTCTCTCTCTCTCTCTCTCTCTCTCTCTCTCTCTCTCTCTCTCTCTCTCTCTCTCTCTCTCTCTCTCTCTCTCTCTCTCTCTCTCTCTCTCCTCTCTCTCTCTCTCTCTCTCTCTCTCTCTCTCCTTCTCTCTCTCTCTCTCTCTCTCTCTCTCTCTTCTCTCTCTCTCTCTCTCTCTCTCTCTCTCTCTCTCTCTCTCTCTCTCTCTCTCTCTCTCTCTCTCTCTCTCTCTCTCCCTCTCTCTCTCTCTCTCTCTCTCTCTCTCTCTCTCTCTCTCTCTCTCTCTCTCTCTCTCTCTCTCTCTCTCTCAACTTTTATATTAGGTCTCTTGACCAACTCTTGTTCCCTTTTGACACCCAGACAGTTTCTTCCTCTTTTTATGAAGCGATGATGACCGAGAGGTTTCCCTTTTTAAACTGAAAAGAAGAAAATGTTAATATTTCCACTTCTTAAAGGTTCTAATTACTTTAAAAAAATTTGAAAGGTGGAACTTGATAAATTATCATTTCTGTCTAAAATTTAAAATAGTTTAAATTTAATTTAAATCCTAACATGGAATGCATTGTCTCTTCCGTCTAAACGATAACAGTTTTCATATTTTTATCGAACTTTTCCTTAGGTGATCTTTTAAAACCTTGAAAAAAATAATCACTGACACATTAGAAAACAAAATGGCGACAATGTCAAAGTTCAAATAAAGAAACCCACAGATTATTATTACAAATGAGTACACTTTTAATTTTTGACACATGTTTGTAACAGCAAACTTCGAAGGAAACTATTCCCAAGGACTTATAATAAGTACGGACTTGGCAATCCTGAGGGACTCTACCTGGATCTACACTTTTTTTCATGTAGTCTTAGGTTAGATCCCTCTACTTCATATCTCTCATCAGGAATTTCTTGTCCAACTCTTGTTCTTTTCCGACCCTGACACCGTTAGAAATAGTCGAGGGGTAGAACTTTTAATTTTTTTCTTTGCTTTTTTTTTATAAAGTGATGATGACCGAATGGTTTTTACCTTTAAACAACAAGAAAAAATTGAAATGAAATTAATATTTTCGTAAAAAATCAAGTTTTTAAAAAAATGTTTTTGTACTACAACAATACTTTCTTCATACTAAGTATAAGCAAAAAGTAAAATTACTATAATCAAAACACATGCCAAGACATTGTGAGATACTTTAAAAATGGTTTCTAAGTTTCTGTAAGTACTTACAGCTTCACTAGCAATTTGAGACTTTAACAGTCGGTTTGTACGTAGTCTTCGCTTTCACGACAATTTAACAAAACCGTTGACTTGGCAACATTAGACTTTCCCGTCATTTATTTAACTGGTTTAATTTAGTATTTAAAACATCTGGGTTTAGAATTGTTGTACAGGACAATACAACCTTTCTTCAGAGGACGTATTCTTTTGTTAATAGTAGAAATCCTTAACAGTTCAGTGTAAACCACAAAATACTTCCTTATTTTAGAGACAGGTTTTTATGTAGTGATTTAGTTAAAGAATGAAACGTGTTTTGAACTAATGTTCTGCTTAAAATTCGGTGAAAAGTTGGTTTATTCTTGCCTTTTTTTTGATTCAAATTATAAAAAAAATTAGACAGTTTCTTTTGTTAGTTCGTTGGTTCCAATTTAATAATACCAAGAGAAAGGAATGTTCTATCAAGAGAAAGGAGTCTCGTCTGTGGTGACAATCCTTGGACTAGGTTATGTTTTGTATTGAAAAAGTTACCCAAATTCGTTTGTAAGTGTATACAGGGTGTTCGAAAAATGTGGGGCAATAATTTACGTAGTGATTCCTTGGGTCAAAATAAGCAAAAACGTTTATATAGACATCTGTCCTATCTCGATTCGTTTAGCGTCTGTCTGTCTGTATGTGTTTTTTACAAAATAATTAACTCCTTAACTGTTTTAGTAACAGCTTTGAGATTCTGCAAAAATGTTCATCTTATTGGCCGCTATCTTTGTGCAAAATATGAATATAAAATCTTTAACCGTTTCAAAATGGCGGTTATTTTAAATATTTGACGGCAAATTTCACGAAAACCGTTAGTTTTACAAATAAAAAAAATAAAATTAAAAAAAAAAAAAATGCTAGATACATAAAATGTAGTAAGCTTTATGGAGATTCCAACGATATCTTATTAAGCTTATTTTGGACGAAGAATAACAGAGAAATTAATTTCTTCCTTGCTATTCCTAGAGTTCTCTCCATTTAAACAATGTTAAAACTGTAACAAATATCATACAATCACAAATTATCAATACATAAATATTATTTTATTTTCAAACATGTACAAAATGAACGCTTTTTAAAGAAACACAACTTTTATTGCCCCACATTTTTCGAACACCCTGTATACATGTTTTTGATATTTTCTTGTGACTATTATAGGTGTCTCTTTTTATCACCTTTTCTATCGATTTGTCACAAATGTAAATTTTTATATAATCTCTGGAACAAGATTGTTGGGTATAAAAATCTCTTGACGAATTCCATCATAATATTTACCCTGATTTCAATTTTACATGTAATGTTACTAACCCCTCATCTCTACGATAACAAATAGCGAAGTTATTATAAAAATTTTAATTTTTAACTCTGACATCCTAATGAAATATGGTATCCTTAAAGTTACGAAGGCCGCGTCACAGATACGAGCTTCGATGCACGCTAATATTCATACGAGCTTAGCGAGTAGTTACCTTTTAATATATACGTATTTACGAGTTTCGTTAGGGTCAATATAGTGGAGGAACACATACGAGGTTCAGAAAATATCTGCTTATATTATCTGTTTTAAACGATTTTACCTTACTGGAGAAGATCGCTTGTAGTACCTACGCAATTGAACTTTTCCTTAATGGCCCAAGAAACCAATTTCTGGGCCCTTATATTTAGAGGATCTGCTTGTATTACATTTCATGACTAGGTAGGTACACCAATAATAGTCTAGTATATTTCACAACTAGTGGGAAAAGTGTGATTTTTTCTGGTGCGAGTCGTAGGCGAGCAATTTAAAGAGAACGAGAATCAGAAAAGAACATTTTCCCACGAGTTTTGAGCACTATTTTTCACGATACTACAGCAAAAATTTATTTGATACAACAGCAAAAAATATGATTATTACAAATTGAAAAGTTTATTTACTCTTATTTACTACAAACAAACAAAAAAAAAATATGTTTTTACAAAATCAAAATGTTACTTCATTGAATAATAAATAGGCTTAGGCGTATATTTAACAAGAATTAAAATAATGTAACAATATTCAAACTTACAATAAAAGACTTAGATTATTTACAGATTTTTTTTGTAGGATTCTTCATATTTACATTTAGATTTCGCTGGTAATAAGTCTTGATTTATTTCAGTAAATTTCTTCTTAAAAGCCTCTGGTAATTCTTCCATTTGTACATCAACTAAACACGAAGTAAAGTAAACACAACAACACAATGTTTTAAACAGATGGGAATTATTTCAATATTGTATTGTATTGTTAGGCTGATTTATCCTCACTAGTGCAGATATGGCAAACTTTACCAGGCAATATAGGTAATAGAAAAGCAACTGATATTCCAGTAGTATCGTGAAATAGTATATTTCATCACTTGGACCAAAAGTGAAGCTTTTCGGTACAAGCTTATGTTTAACGGCCGAGGCCGGAAAATGAGCGAGGATCGAAAAGCTTCTTTTGGTCCAAGTGATGAACTATATTTTTCGTTAAACTGCAAATAATATAAGAAAAAATGTTTTACAAAAACTAAAATGTTATAACCTATTTAACGTTAAATCGATGGTAACAGCTGTTTTAACGGTTATTTACAATCGAGAGTATCGGTTGTTTTTATAGATGCTTTACAATCGTTAATTAAATCGTATAAACGAAGTAACAGCTGATGTCCTCGACCTCAGCTGATATTTTCAAGTCCTAGACTAAAAAGAACAACTTTAGCATCTCAGTGCATGTATTGAAAACAGCTGTTTTTGAAGCAGTATGACGACAACTTATTTTTCTAGTCCTTTGTGCAATAACTTTTCCCCATTTATTCTTCGTGTAATATTACCAAACATTGGCTACTTCATTTACTTCTTCTCTTGTTTATTGATGCTTGGATCCTGTTTTGGTGAGACTTTCTCCTCTTTTATTCAAAAACTAGTTCGTCAATTATCCACGTCTCTTTTGTTTTTGGACCTCGCCCGCCCATATAATTAGAGAAACTTGTGTAAGATTGGTCGAAAATGCCATGAAACCACTACGAGGGAATGAATTTAGGCCATCATTAGCCAAACCTAGAAAAAAGAAATTTGTAATTGATTATTTCAAAGAGTTATTTTGACGAAACAAATATATCGTTCCACTGCCAGTTCATTTAAACAGTTCCAAACTATGCTCAGATTCAAGTTTAGTTGGTAATGTGTATTTAATGCAGTCTACGCTATTACATGTCTAAAAAACATCGTGCTAAACATAACAACAAGTATAGACAATTATTATCATGTAACCACAATTATTGGTTTACCTTTAAGACATAATTTTGGTTATACATAACACTATAAACAAGTTGATGGACGAAGTTTTATACTGGGGAAGTAAAGAAACATGAATTTTCATATTTTTAAATAAAAAATGAAACAATAAAAAAGTGAACCTAAGTTGTTAGAGCAGCCACCCTACTATTTTTATTACTGAAAATCTTATTTGACCGACACAGTCAGTGTGTTATTTTCTGCCAACTAATAACGACACAGAGTATAGCAAACTGTTTCCCAACGCCTAAGGAATAGTTTTACTAATTACTGTTTATTGACATCGTTAATTATTTCACAGTTATTTTTCCCATCATTATATTTAATTACGTAGAGTTAATGTATTTTTCTTGTAATTTTATTTCATAGGTTAACAACATTTCAACGAAGGGGAAGGGTTGACAGGGTATGTAGGGCCGAAGGGGAGAAAGAATATATAACCAAATAATAGTTACCAGGAAATTTCAAAACTATAACAATGATTGGAGAATCTGAAAGATTATTAGGATAATTTAAATCTTAACGGGTACATTTTAGGTTGGGTACGTAACTACTTGTTTAACCATTATACCATAGTTATTTTGGCATCCTGACAATTTTGTACGTAATAAGTTTCTAGAGATTCGAGTAGGTGGGCGACCTATGTAGGTTTCAGTTTATGAGTGAAAATTGAGGTAACGGAACGATGGCCAGCGCCTTTTTAATGATACCAGTGAAATCTCTACTTGAGGAGCGAGAGCCAGCCGGTAGGCAGAAGCCGAGACTCGAAGGAAAGCGAAGTTTTTGGTAAACAAAGATGTAAACAAACATCATAATTGTGTATTTCACTATTTTTTTGTAGCCGGCTCGACCCTAGATGTATATATATTAAACTCATAAGAAAATGTGATATTCGCATAATTACGAGATCCGGTAGGGCCGATTCACTGACACGAGCAGAGTAGATAACCGTTTCTTCCCATATGTACAGTTTTCATATTTTAAGGCTCTGCTGAAACTATCGGTCATAGGTTTGTTGTCCTATGAGAGCAGTGTTACAATTTAAAATTTTTTTTTATAGAAGTGTCTCACAGAAAAGAGTATATTAAACAGCCACACTTCGCTTCGCTCGTGACGGCATGTCGTAGATAACTATCTCAGATTCCTGAGGCCATCAAATATGAAGTTCAGTCAAAAAATAGAGGTCAATTTTTTGGGATAATCAAATCTACCCGATTCTTCGTATAGCCTACTGAAGAAATAAAATCGAGTTTCGTAATTTACAACTGGATCAAAAATTTAGGAGTTAATCGTAAACCGTCAGTAGTCAGTCATGCCGTTTAGAATATCCATCGGTTTCTATTACAGAAATGTTATTAAGTTTTTTTGTAACTTTAAATATTTAAAGACCTGGAACATGTTGTAGAACAAAGCAGGAACATAATGCTACCATTTTGCGTAATCAAATGCTACATCTAAATACCAACATTCCAACCAAGATGCTTTAGGATACTATTATGCAATTTAGACATCTGAGTGCAATAAAAGAGTTGTGTTAGGTTGGCACCATTGTTGACTAGAGTTATATTTAGTCTTATTGAGCAAGTGCTACCAACTTTCACTGCTCCAAGCTTTGACAAAGCCAAGGATGTTCGTTGTGATATGATCCTGCTGGAGGGCGGGTTGAAGCAATTTGATACCAGACGTCATATTGTCATGCTTGGAGACTTCAATAGGTGGTTTGTATGAAGGCGTGTTTGTCATAGTTGTACAGAAGTGAATAAATATCTCTTAATTCTAAATTATTATTTAAAAATTTTCCTTTTGGAAATCTAAAGTTATGAAAATTATATTGAATTTAATAATAACACTTCTATGTGGAAATAAATACCTAAGGATACAGCTGTTTGAAAACATGAAAGTTAAGGTTTATTTTCACTTTTTAATCAAGAACTTTCAAATTCGCCATTTTTGGGGAGTTGACAAAAAATACTTTTATTTGATTGTGGGTTGTTCATGTGTGAGAACATTAGTGAAATATTTAAAAACCGTTTGTGGAACAGAACTTCTCGGCACCTGCTAATTGTGTGTTAAATGCACCTAGAAGTTTAGAGAAATATATTACATTTTATCTCCAAACACACCTTCGTCAAAACAGAAGGCTACAGATTAAATCACTCATAAACTTTATTTGTCTCTAGAGGGTTATGATTAATACGATAGCAATGCAATTATCAGCCCATTTGAAAATAATTGTTCAAAACAAAACCACGCCCACCGAGTTGGTAGCCCTGAGCGTCGACTTAAATTAATCAGATCGTTAAACAATGATATTTGTCTCAGTGTTGTAATTGTAAAAGTTGTAAATCTGGTTTTATTGGCATATATAGGGTGACCCGGAAGACCGGTGTGAACTTTGAGAGACGAAGTTATTCTAAATTGTTTTGGTTAGTTTATCAGCTCGTTTGTCAACATTAATATACAGAACGTCAACCTGTACATAAAATGATTTCAAATTGACAGTAGGTTATGGATAAGACAACTTATTCAAAATTGTTTAAAACTGCGATAATTTGTTTTAGTAACAGGTGTGTGCCACTAGCATATAATAATAGGCCTCACAGTCAGGCTCCCTGGCAGTGAGTTCGCACGAATTAGTATGTTTGCTTATGTGGGAGTGATACCAGACCTTGGTAAAATATTCAGCCAGGTAGAGGTTGCTCGTAGAGGATAAGATAAAGATCGATGAATTGACAAGAAAAGGTTAGAACCTGCGGGATAAGCAAATCTGTATTGATACTTACTTTAAAAAGATGGTAAAACAGATATATCCTACTAGGTTACAATAGTCGGGTCAGACAGTCAGGCTGCCATTAAAGCAGTGAGTTCGCATGAATCTTTACTCTCTAGCAGACCTTTGTAAAACTCTCAATCAAGCGGGGGTGTGTCCGTGCTTGGTCATAGAGGATAAGAAAAAGGCTGATGATTTGGCAAGAAATAGCCTTGGACTCTACCCATGGGTATCACCTACCCTAAGAAGACTGATAAAGACAGACCTTTAAAAGATAGAGCGAAACCTAAAGGGGTAAATTTACACCATTCACGTCAAATGTAAATTATCTGAGTAACTCATTGAGTTGATGTAAATTGAACGAATCCTTGAGGTTATTCGCTGGACTTAGAATATTAAAGTAACATCAAACCCGAGGCTTGAAATTAAAATTTTGTGATAAATACTCAGAAATTACATAAATGTATACTCATGAAGTAAAGTATGTTGTATTGGGTCAAAAGAGACTACTGATTTTTGGTCATACTCTTACTCCAGGAAATAGCGAAGCAAGATCTGTGTCTTATAAAAGGATATAGAGCTAAACGGACTGGATTAGAACAAGGAAGTCGCTAATACAAAAAGTCTTTTAGGATGAAATGACTTGGAGGCAACAGCTTCCTAAATAATAATAATAACAGATAAATATAAGGAATATTAAAACCTATCTGAAGTACCAGATTGGTTTGAAAACCAAATAATATTCCAGCAAAAAAAAAGGTTAAGTACCTCCACTCATACCCCGTAGGATTTTCTAAACCTCTAGAGCTATTATGGCAGAGTTGACACTGACAAACTACTGCCTGTTAGGTGAAGTATTTTTAAGATGAGCTGACATGATGTTGAGGAACTCTATGATCACTGATGATATAACCATGAAGTATAACATATTCACTTGGCCTTTCACTGTTTGTATTGTCACGAGGAGAAAGGCTATCTACATCCGTACCAGCACACATGGTACACAGAGGGATTATTACTGAATAAATAAATCTAAAAGAATGTGCTTTCAACTTAGATTCCGCTCGGTATTTCAGTAAGAAATTTGTGAAATTTTCACTATATTTCAAGCGGGTATCAGGAAACCAGAATCCCCACCCATGGGTTATAGTGAGTACGAGCATGACAATCCCGAGGAAATGTGCCGGATCTACCCTTTTTTATGTAGTCTTTGGTTAGATACCTCTCTCATCTTTCCTATTAGATCTCTCCTGATCAACTCTCGTTTTCTACCGACCCTATCGCTATTATTATAGTCAAGGGCTAGAGAGTCATTATTATCTTCTTTTCTTCTGGTTTTATAAGCAATAATTACTGAGAAGTTTTTAGTTTTTAAACATCAAGAAAAATAAGTACCAGATACGAGCCATTTTCTTAGCTTTTTTCTAGGTTGGTGTGATATTTCTTTCTCTTTATTTTTTACCCAGTGCCAGGGAAAACAGGGATATACCTTCAGTAATATACATGGTAACTACTGATAGTATCTGCCTAAGATATGATGATGTTTTCAAGGTTTACACATTTGTAGGCTATACGGGTAAGTCATACACATATTCTAATAGACGCGATGTATGTCCGACATTTGACAGATATTTGATAGTTTTTCAAAGATACAGAATTTTTTTGAGGTGTTGAGGTTTATCATGAGAAGTACAGCAATCCTATTGCCATGCAGGATATATAATAAGTTTCTAGGGTCAGTAGGACCCTCCCCCCACAAATAAAATAAAGTTTTGTTTATTATATTCGTTTCAATTTATGTTTTTTAAAACGAAAACTTTCTTATTTTTTAATATTGGCTAGTTGTATCGTGAGATAGGGTTAATGGGGGGGGGGGGGGAATTTATTAATTTAATACTTGTGGTCAGGCTAACTTTACCTAATATAGAGTTGGCTAAATATAACGTGGTTGCTCATACCCTAAAAGGTCCAAATATTCTTAATCACATCACCAACCACCACTCTAGGTAACTAGCTCTTAAATAGTTTAATTATAATAAATTTATTTAGAGGAATTATAATCTAATTATGGAAGTAACTGCACACAACGTCAAACACAATAAGGATGGTGTTAGGTCGACATATTTTACCGGCCTTTCCGCAAATATCAAGAACGTCATTTACCAAAACGTAACCTGAAATCGTAGTTTAGAAAGGTTCACTCAAATAAATAAACTTCACAAATTGGCAAGGGTCCACTCCCATGCTGTCGAGTTGCCGGATACTCCACACTTCTCTGGCTCTTGCCGACGTCAAAGGCTTTCCGTCTGCACAGGATATCACAGCTGTCCACTGCCTTCTGAAATTCGTGCTATTAGTAATCTGGTTAGTGAGTAACATTATACTGGCAACTCAAAGTGCAACCGAAGATTCAACTGTACACAACCAAGATTCCAACCACGATGAGCCCGGATGACTGTTCATCGGAATGTGTCAGAGTTGTATAAGTTAAGATATCCTTTCGCTCGTTTTAATTGCTGTACATGTCCTGTATAAGCCTACAACACCTTGTCGATTTGCATTTAAATCAAAACAGATGTCAGTAAAACAACACGACTAAAAAACACCAAAAGAAATACACTTCCTGTCACGTATGATAATCAGATGCGTGCCTTGTAAGAGTATATTTTATAATTTTAAGACTCACTATACAAAGGCAGTGAAAGCATTTAAAATGCGCGTTATGGTTGTGTTTTATAAAATAGTTATTTTCAAACAAATCAGCTGCCAGTAAGATATTAATTAGACGTTTGTTTTTATAGTTCCGTCGTGTGCACTAAATCACTTAGATTTAGAGTAACAGCTCGTAAATTAATGGCGTACTGTTAACAATGTATACAAATATTGACTGTGTTTCTGTTTTATACAGGGTGAGTTTTAAATCCCTTCTCCCCTAGCTTTTCTATGTGGTTTAAATTAGAAAATTGAAACTCCGAATATCCTTATTGGACCTACATACCTACAAGCGTTCACTGACTAAACAACTCCAATGGGGTGTCTAACCAACAGTTTGTTGGACAAAATTCTGGGATAAACTTTTTTAAAAGTGTGGCGGTGAAAAGCTGTTCTAGCACGTACTCTTTTGAAAAACTTTAAAACCTCGTCATTTCGATGGGATGAACCTTTTTAGATCCGATGTACGGAACAGTGTTCTATATAACAAAGACCTACAATTTGATGTACATATCGAACTATGCTCCCATTTAATATTTTCTTCTGACTTCCTGTGGGCTGTCCTCCATTGGAGTTGGACAGTCAGTGAGCACATCAAAACCAAGCTATTTAGGTTCAATATGGATATGCGGAGTTTCAATTCTCTAACTTAAATCATATAAAAAAGTATGGGGGAAGGGACTTAAAACTTACCCTGTATATAGGATGTACCGTAAGTACTATGCATAACGTTGGGATCGTTGGGACATCAAAATAAAAAATACTTCCTCTGATCATTTGACAAATAATGCTTCTTGTCCCGTATGTCAGTCTTTTTTAAAAAAAAAACACAATATAAACTCCACATCAAATTGAGATATCGATACCACATTTTGCAGAATTTTATATACTAATTAGGTTATGTACCACAAAATCTGTTAATTTGATATTTAACCTTTTCAAAATGAAGTTAATTTAAAATTATTGATAACAAATATCTCGAAATTTGCTATATATCGAAAAAGTAGGGATCCTAGCTGGATCTAAATATTTTTTCATGTTTTCTTGCGTTAGATTCTTCTCTTTCATCTTTCCTATCATATCTAACTTGACCAATTTTTGTTCTTTTCCGACCAGGACGCTATTGGAGTATTCAAGGGGTAGAGGGTCTTTATTTTATGTTCTTTTCTTATTTTTTTATAAAGCGATGATTATTTTTGCTTTTAAACAACAAGAAAATAAAGTTTGCAATGCATCGAAAAATCTAATACATTTTTACCAGTTTCAAAATGGCGTTTATTTAACATTGTTATAAAATAGCTTGAAATCTATGATATCCGATTTAAAAAATAAAAGGAATTCATTATAATTTAGTAGAATACACCAAAATAGATGTCTTGGCCATCTAAATTCAGTAGTTTTCTAAATTCAGTAGTCAAAGTTTGAAATACTAATTAATTATCTTTTCCCCCGAATCGGCAAATACGTTAAAATTTAAAAAATAAATTCAAATCATTTCAACTAATTTTAAAATAAAATCTAAATTTGACCTTAGCGCAGCTTTGTATGTATATTTTATGATTGATACAATTTGATTTTTTATTAGGCCGTGTGAGAAAGTTTGTGCAATATTTGCGCATCTCTACATACAGATAGAGAAAGTAAAACAGTACCAAACTATCCTAATTCCTCGCCGCTCCACAAAACAATCCTTAATCCTTCTACGAATAAGTTCTTACACTCAACATATGGTCAAATTGAGAGCCACAATTATGCGCACATGTGAAACAATGTTTTCTTAAAACTTTCACTCCAACGTTCCAATCAGATGGCCTAGAAATAGACGGATCTAGAAGGTGTGGTGAAGATAGATCAGAATCATAACAACAGGTTGTGGATCCATTGATGCATCCAACCGTTAAACTTAAATCACAAGTTCCAAAACTTCAAACATCCGCCTTCATGATAAGTTGGGTTATAGAGGGATCGATTGAATTGGTAAACATAACCTAGAATAAATGATTATCTGTTTTTATAAATAAACGTCATTTATAATACGTTGTATATTTTTGAATAAAACTTCAAAAACTAAATAAGTATGTGTTAGTTTTAAATTACCCAGTATACGAAGTATTGGGTGATCCTGTAATCGCCAAAAATTTCAACCTTCGTTTTTTTCCCGAACTTCACGTGTAATGGCCTTAGGAAACAGAAAATATCATTTTCTACATACAGTCAGTCTGTCGACGTTGTCATTGTAGTATGTACGCAAGAACGATAGCGACCACAAAAATTATGGTAGAAACATAAAATTTCGTAGATTGTGTGTGTATGAACCCGGTTGAAATTCAGAAATATAGAATTCCAAATTTAAACAGTGTTTTGTTTATATCGCGTTTGTTTAAATAACACACTGAAAATAGTGATATAAACAATTAGAAGGTTCAGAAAAATCCGTGTGACAACTGTTTTAAACAACTTTATTCTACTGAATAAGACATCTTGATTTACCAATATAATCATTTCCTACATGGCTCAAGAAACCAACTTTTTCCAATTACATTTTGAGGTTCTGCTTGTATGGTCGGGCTGGGTAAGTACCATGATTGAGCACTTGTCATGAATGCAGATTTGAAAGCCGCACAAAATGAGCTTTGTTGGACGATTTATTCTTTAAAAATGACCATTTATTCTAAAAAAAAATTTTTGTACAATTATAAAATCTACTATTTTGAAATTCATCAACCACTTTATCTGTTCAGATATTCTTTAAATCTAGCTGACAACAAATCGATTAAAATTGTACTGAAATTAAGACCATTGGAGTGAAAATATGTTTAAATAACTCTTATGGTTTGGGTTAGTGAACATTTCATAATCTCTAGTGTCAGAGATATAGCTGCAATTTCTACTTTTGAGTTTTGTTTTAGTAATATTTAATCTACCATTCTTCAATTGTTTATTACTGTTGTGTACGTATTTGCTTTATGCTGTTCTGTTTCTAAGAAACTCTGTTTTTTTTGTTCCAGGTAATGTGTATGCAGTTGTTTCATGGTTGATACATATTTTCAGGTTAGATTTGTTTCTTTCACAATAGATATTGATTACCAATCATTGCTAAGTTACGCAAATTATTACAAGAGTGGTTTTCGAGGTTATCGACCTCATGACGTAGTTTGCGTTATAATTTTATTTACTTTTTCTCTTGGTTTTTAAACGTCTTTAGGTCATCATCGCCTTACAAATAAACTGTACGTTCGGAAGAGAACAATAGTTGATCAAGAGAGACTTGTCTGGAAAGACGAAAGAGTAGGATCTAGCCTAAGACTACGTGAAAAATGTGTGGACCCTCCTAGATCCTGCGTGTGGATGTGTGGATCCTGTGGATCGTAAGGGAAATTTTCTTTTAGACACGCGTGAGAGAGAAAAGTGAAAATTTGGAAAGTTTTACGTCGGAAACAAAACTACTTAACAATCTACCAAACAATTTAATTGTGACGTCTAAACCAATTTTTCGGGGCTTTAATTTGAAATTATATGATTTAAAAATGGATCAGCGTACAATTTTGTCGTATGAAAAAAACACGTCTAGGAACTTGTTTTAAGGCCTGTTATTCAGGATCGCTGATCGTTAGGCGTACTGAGTACATGCTCGGTAATCCCGAGAGATAGTATCTGGGTCTACAATTTGTTTCGTGGAGTTTAGGTTAGATCCTTCTCTTTCTTCACTAATATTTGATCTCTCTTGACCTACTCTTGTTCTCTTTAGATGCTGACGCTATTAGAAGGGTTTTATTCTATCTTTTATTCAAGGCGATGATGACCGAAAGGTTTTTCACCTTAAAATCTGAGTTTGAAAGTCATTGAACCTAACCTAACCTAACCTCTCGAGGGTTGCTATAATAAATACAGAGTGTACAAAAAGTCTTGCACCTGTTTAATATTTTTTGTTTAAATGACACTGGAATGCTGAAACCTGGACTTGCACTAAAGAACACACCATGAGTGACAGCGGAGGACCAGGTGAGGACGTCCCATCAGGAGTACAAAGAAAATTTTAAATGAAAGTATAGGCCGAGTTGTACATCATTTTAAAGGGCTTTACTGGCAGAGTGTAATGCCGCAAACCGCAATTCAAAAGGTTGATTCAGTACAAAATGGTGGATGTTCGTTTTATTAAAATTCAATTACTTTAAACGTTAAAAGATATTAAACCTATATAATTCGTTACTACAATATAAAATTTGTTGTGGCATCACTGTTACTAAATTAACGGGCTTTGTGTACTATTGCCGGTACCGTTTGTTTAGTTCGTGTTAGTGTACTGATCCAATCGGACATCGAACGATTCACGTAAAAAAAAAACTCCATTTGTTATGATAAATAGTTAGCCCGACCTTGGATGGCCTGGTAACTATGAGAATAACACATATTTTAAGAGATTAGTGTTCCAAATTACAATAGTGTTTTGATCATTATTTCGTTTTTTCCGTGTAGAAGTTTGTACTATAAGAAATGGTCTAAAAATTGTAATTTAGTTCGTTGAAAATTAAGTTAATCAAAAGAGATGAATTGAAATCTATTAAAAATTGAACGTTATTTGATTTTTTATGTTTATTTTCTAAATTTTAAATATTAAAAAGAGTATTTTATATAAAATATCAAGTCTTAACCGTTTTAGTATTACTGTACTGACACCAACAACAACAGATGAAAAACAAGTTGAAAATATACTTTTTAATTTTTTTTAAACCATGAAATATAACGATCAGTCGTAAATGAACGTAGATTTTTTTAAGTAACCATTCTTGTCCTATGATTGAGTTAAAGGTTTGAAATATTTGAATGGGAAATTCTATTATCATAGGATCCCTTATACAGAAGAATCCAATGAAAAATGTTAATAGCAATGATAGTGTATTTATCTACATCATTTGAAAAAAATATACTTACAAGAAACACAAGGCCAGTTTTTAGATGTTAATACTAATTACTAATAAGTTATAGACCTTTCACTTGAAAACGACAGTAGATCCACACTCTCGAAACGGTGTGTATTTTATAAATAACAAAATGTCATAATAAATTACACGAATAATTATTTTTTAAATACGTTTTTGAACTATGACGTTCAATGAAAATTTGTCATTGCCAAGGCTGTGTAAATTACACGAGCGAAATGAACGGCTCCAGTTTAATAAATACACCTTTAGGGGGTCAATTGGTTTATTATAGTGAGGACAGGTTTGGATTGATAAACCCGTACTAACTATACTTATGAGCCCCATATAATACTCACTATGAGCACCTACATAAACCCATTTGAATATTAACTGAAGCTACCTTTTTCAATGTAGTTTTGGATTACATACATTTCTTTCATCTATCATATCAGTTCTCCTTCAAATAAGTCCTGTTTCCTTCTGACTGAAACTATTATTGGAGGGTTATGGGTCTTTTTTATATCCTTTTTAAATAAGGTGTTGATGACCTCAGTGAGAGGTTTTTTGCCTTTAAACAACAACAAGAAGAAAACTCGATTAATACAAGGTTCAGTAAAGTAAAGCTGTAAGTAGTATTAAAAGTTAATAAATTCATCAGAAATCCTGTTCCAATGCCACCTAGTGAGGTTTGAGTATAAAGCATAGTTTTGTTTGTTCCCACATCGGTGCGCGCTCTCCCTCACGATCATCACGACTCAACTTTCTTACGACCCTCAATGAAGATATATCTCATTACAAGTGGAAAAGTCAAGGTCGAATAAACAACGCTGTTAGAATTACTAGGCAGCCTCCTAAATGAACCAGTAGAGTTAAATATTCGACAACGCTGTTAGAATTACTAGGCAGCCTCCTAAATGAACCAGTAGAGTTAAATATTTTGACTAACAACAGTTATTGATGACATTCGTTTATAAATGATTGCTTTAAGTTTTTTTTTCTCGGTCATCATCGTCTTATAAAGGAATAAAAAAGAAAAAAAATATACCTTTTGAATACTCCAAAAGCGACAGGTTAGAAAGATAACAAGAGATGGTCAAAAAAGATCTGATAGATAAGATGAAAGAGAGGGATATAACCCAATACTGTGTAAAAAAGGTGTAGAAATAGCCTAGTTCCATCGGGATTGCCTCGACTGTAAGTGAGCACTTCAGAGTTACTTTACTTCTGAAGTTTTTCTTATTGTGGAAATTGTAGTTTTTAAGTAATTACTAATTAAGTTAATTAAATTATTTTTTGTATCTCATATTGCTCCCCAAAAAATATTCCAAATTTATTTATTTTATTTTTTTCGAGGAGGGGGAATGCTTTACGCACCATCAGGAGCCGATCGCGGCTCCCGGTGTGTCGGACTCGCCAAAGTGGCATACCCACTAAACCCTAACCTCCTTATCTAAGGGCTTCACCTGTCACACACGGAACCACCTGTCGGCATAACTTCGTATGTGACAACCCTTCCTTCCATAGCCGCTGTTAGGCTCTCATCATATGTACACCTTATAGAGTTCGTCTATAATATTTGTTAACGTTCTTAATAATTATATAAATAGTTATTTTATTAAAATAGGAGGAGAAACAACGAAAAATTCCCTTTTTACTCCTGAGATTTCACTGAAAATCAGTTTTGTAGCTACATTTTCGAAAGTCGAAATTAATTTCAGCCGTTTCTTAAAATCTACAAATTTTTATTTAATTATGTTAGGTCTGAAACAACAGGTTAGTGTGCTTCTTTTCGAAATGTCGAATTTTGTCAGAAAGTTTTGTTTTGTTTTTCATTTCAATTTCTACATCACCACTTCGTGTATTTGAATTTTGATAAGGTACTTTATGATTTTCGTTTATTTGCGTAATAATGGAACAATTAAAAATCATTCTTTTCCTTTTTTTACAATTGGTGTTTCAAATACCTAGCTCTGTTTCAACTGTGACGAAATGGGTTGTATACGGGTGTTGAAAAATTTGTTTCCTGACGTCAGGAGATGGTTTCCAACGTTAAAACTAAAAAAAAAATTAAAAAAAACTTTTAAACGTATGTCCGGGTTTGCTTAGTTTCCCAAATATCTGTATTTTTTTCTAGCAAAATATTTTTTATTTCCAAAACGATTTGACAGATGAGTTGAAACTTAGCATGGAAAAAAAATTTAAAAAAAACAAATATAACCAACCTAATACAATAATCTGTTTCAAAATGCGGCTGCATACATTTTTCATAAAAATTTCCCGTTTTGAGTTATATATAGTTTTAAAATTTTAAGCAGACTCCATTTCGAAATAAATTATTGGATTAGGTTGGTTATTCTTAAAAAAAAAAAAACTTACTTTATTAGATACCACACTATGTTTTAATTCAATCCGTCAAACTGAAGATAAAAAAAAATATATTTTGTGAAAAAATTACGCATATCTAGGAAAGTATACAATTCCAGATATATGTTTACAGGAACTTTTTCTTAGTTGCCACTTGGGAAACACAATTTGCAACACTCTGTATACTCCTCTTAGATCGTCCATAGGTGTTATACGAAACCCATGAAGTCAGGACTCTTAAAGTCTTCAAGTATACAGAGTCTCCTTCGAGCAACATCTCACTGCAGTCTCTACTCCTTAGAAGCAGAAACAACAAATATCTTCTACCAACCTCATCTTTTAGTTTTTAGGTGATTCTGGGTAGTGTTTAGTTAGCAAACCTATTGTAACTCCTATTTGCTCAGGAGTGATACCTTATTACTTTCGACATTGAGAACAGGATGGACATTTATCTGTATAAGATCTGTTGTCTCCCATCAGTATAGGAACCGGATTTATCAGTCTGCAATTCGTCCAAGTATCTTAGATTGGCTTTAGGCAGCTTCGTTCCACCGCATGTCTGGACCCTCATTTTAGGGAAAGTAATACTTGAACGATAGACTTCCACGGTCACAAACATCATTATGATCTTGTCAAGCCTTGAGAATGGACATCTGTAAAGTGCTCGAAACGTCGGCTGTACTCAACGTGCAGACAATATTGACGCGGTCGAACCCCGAAGAACAAGATCATAAAGTAATACTTATTGTTTTCTAGTTCAAACAGCCTGGATTCAAAGGTAAATGACTAACGCTCCTAGCGAATTATGGTTATGTCCAAATACGAGATAGACATTTTCGCCTCCTATATCTCCGATTAAAGATTTCTCTGTCACAGAAATATTCAGCTATAAAGATTGAAATATTGACGATAGTATCGCCTTACGAAAGAGGAATTTCATAGTAAAGTAAGAAAGTAGACATAAAGTCCGGGTTCATCTGTGTCAAAGGATGGGTTTGAAATTTCACTTCCAATTATGCAAATTCTATGCACGGTCGAAATTTGGGTGTGTTTGATGTGGATCTTTAATTAGATATTAATTTATTTGTATATGCAATATGTAGAAAGTGATAAGATGTCAAAACAAATTGACGTGGATATTATGGAGGATTTTGGAAGTTTATGACTTCTATTCGTTTTGACTACAATGTCTGTTATACGTCTGAGCAAGCAGATGTAGTCTACACGTTTAGACATGTGTTTCTTTTGTTTTTTGAGTAGCTAGAAATTTGATGGCAGTTGTCGTGAAGACCAATACGTATAATTTAAATCTTTTCCTAAATAGGTTTTAACTATTTTTATCTTTCAAGATCCAAGTATCACAATCTTAAAAAAAACAAAAAAAAAAAAAAACAAAAAAACTTTCTTTTCCAGAGTAATTACTTTTGATGATTAGTCACCACTCCCCCTCCCCTTCGTGAATCTGGATATATTCGCCCGGAGAGCTGATAAGCCAGAGTTGTGCTGGAGACAGCTGTGAGTCAAGTCCTGTGACAGCGTTCTTGTTAAATTTATTATAGTGCTGTAATTTATTATCATGCCTTGCTAAACCCAAAGGAATAGGGCCGGTACGGCCCTATGGTTTATATCAGGGCGCATTGCGATTTTGGGTTATCGTAAAATTATTAGTCGAACTATACGCGGCCATGTTAGGCCCTCGTATAGACCGACATGTAGTAGTTAATATTAATATTGGTATTAGTGTAATTCTCTTATTTTTAGTTAATTAGTCTGTAGTAATACTCGTCAAAAATGGCTAGCCTAAGTTGAGATTCGCCCAGTGTACTTATATTAATTTTACCACGCGATCGGGACCCGGTAATACATTACCAAAGTAGAACCACGTACCACCCAAACCTTTCCTCCCGCAATAGCACGTTTCTCGCTACCGTTACATACTTATTAAATAAAAACTTAGGAACGGTTTAAACAGTCAAATATTTTGAAATCATCCCAGGTCATTTAAAATAAACTTTAGTGTAGTTGGTGAGTAAATTAGAATATTCAAGGAAAAGATCCGTAAAAGTAATTATGTCTTGTGACGCTGAAACAGACACACCGATTTTTACTCACTTGATTTCAAAGTTGAATGTTTGTTTACGTTATAATGTTACATAACGTTTAATCAGTGTAAATTAAAGTTTTTAGGTAATAACCCAGACAAAATGAAATCTATTTTATTGATGTAGTTTATTCGAGAATTCGTGTACGTAAAAATATTACATGACGTTTGGAGAATTAAGTCTAAATAGAAAATAATTGTCATCGCAGTTTGTAAAACGAACGAAGGCGGATGGCCAGCTGACAAAACTCTCTCTCACGCACGCACACTCACAGACTTCCAGCCCCAGGCAAGCTGTCTAATTAGTGACACATCCACTGCAAACTCTTTTGATTCGAAACAACTTTCTTACGTCTTCTTAATTGTTGAGTAATCCAGACTAAATGTGAATGTTTATAAAATTTGATTGAAAACGACTCCAAATAAACCACTGTTTTTTTAAAAAGGAGAAATAATGTGAATAAAAGAAAATTATTATGTTATACAGTATAACAAACACACATAACACAATTCTCATAAAAAATACGCCTAAGTATCAGACGCGTTTCAACGACAAGGTCGTCCTCTTCAGTGATACACCAGCTGCACCAACCAAACCACAACTCAAGTTGTGTATCACTGAAGAGGACGACCTTGTCGTTGAAACGCGTCTGATACTTAGGCGTATTTTTTATGAGAATTGTGTTATGTGTGTTTGTTATACTGTATAGTTTTTCTCATAAGTCAAGCTCAGCATTTAATATTATAGTATAGAAAGAATGTTGAGATATATTTATCATATGATTGATAAAACATTATTGAATGTTACATAAACGACTAAAATGTTATCTGGCATGTCCTAACTTAAAAAGTATCTACATGTGAAAGATAATATTTGATAATATGAAAGGAAATAGTTTGAATTTGCCAAAATTTGAAACATTTAAGTGCCGGTAGCTCTTAAACGATTTGCGATAAAGAAATAAATTCACGAATAAAAAAGTCTTAAAATATTAAGAAAATATAGAGCTGGCCGCCATATTGAAAAAATGACGGGCGATATGAAATTGTTTGTAATACCTCTATTTTTAACTAAAATAATCCCGGGATTATCTTTTAAAGTTTTTTTGTAAACTTTTGAAGATCGTGTTATGATTGTTTTATCATCGGTATTTAGGCCATGTTTGTATCAAGTGAGTCATCTAAATACACTTTTCTTATTTCCTATTATAGAGGCAGACCAAATAAAAGGAGACAGCTCGTCATTCTGTTTCAGTCATTGAATGAATTAGAGCGAGAATTCGTTATGTATTCTCAGATATGTTATTTTATCTCTCAATTTACCGTCATACGTTTGACGGAAATCATCATATAAATGATGCATATCAGCTGATTAATTTATTATCATATTTTGAGGTTATGTTTACAATTAAAGGAATGCGCAGAACGTCTGCGCAGTATCTGATAGTTGCATACAATAACATGTAAAAATACCATGATAAAGACCCGAAAACTGTTTTAAGAACATTTATATGGAAATTTATTTTGATATTAGGTTTAATATGTTTTGAATAATAAATACGGCATTCTACAGTGTTTATGACGTCACAGTTAGTCACGGACCGGTTCTATTAATGAGTCATATATATGTAGGTTTGTATGCATGATACCAGGATCTAGATATCTTATAGTATGTAGTATGTATAGGGTATGTCATAAAACATGATTATATCATAAATATGCATTGATAATGTTACGTTCAAACTAAGTAGCAGATAAAGTATTGTGGGAGTGTTAATATTTAATGAAGAGTTTCAGAAGGTTTTGCGGAATTATGCCTTCTTAATTATTATTATCATTCAGACCATTTTTAGTTACCCAATATACGAAGTGTAGGGTAACGCAATTAAGATTGATCTTCACGTTGCATAGACTCAGGAAACAAAAGATGCAGTTCTTGGCATACAGTCCTTCCGTCGTCGTTGTTGTTGACTGCATGATAGCTGTCAGACAATTAGGAGGAACTTGAAATTCTGTATATGTGACTGTAGTATGCTCATATAGATCCTAATTGAAGTTCAAAAAATTTAATTAAAATAAATTTAAACCCACTTTTCTAAATAAAAGAAATTAATAAAGATAAAAAGCATTATCAAGAACGTTCCACAATTACAAGGGTCACAAAACCTGTGTAACAACGGTTTTAAACAGACTTAACCTACTTCGTAAGACCCCTTGATCTACCAACACAATTTAATATTTCCTACTAAGATCAAGAAACCAAGATACATTTAGAGATTCTGATTGTATTGTTTAGTATGATGGGTGGGGTAAGTACCATGATGGCACCTTTCAACTGATTTCATTTCATAACGTATCATAACCATTCAACCTAACCTAACCTAACCAAGATACATTTAGAGATTCTGATTGTATTGTTTAGTATGATGGGTTGGGTGAGTACCATGATGGGCCATTCAACTTATATCATTTCATAACGTATCATAACCATTCAACCTAACCTAACCTAACCTAACCTAACCTAACCTAACCTAACCAAGATACATTTAGAGATTCTGATTGTATTGTTTAATATGATGGGTTTGGTGAGTACCATGATGGCACCATTCAACTTATATCATTTCATAACGTATCATAACCATTCAACCTAACCTAACCGAACCTAACCTATCCTAACCTAACCTAACCTAACCAAGATAGCCTACATTTAGAGATTCTGATTGTATTGTTTAGTATGATGGGTGGGGTAAGTACCATGATGGCACCTTTCAACTGATTTCATTTCATAACGTATCATAACCATTCAACCTAACCTAACCTAACCAAGATACATTTAGAGATTCTGATTGTATTGTTTAGTATGATGGGTTGGGTGAGTACCATGATGGGCCATTCAACTTATATCATTTCATAACGTATCATAACCATTCAACCTAACCTAACCTAACCTAACCTAACCTAACCTAACCTAACCAAGATACATTTAGAGATTCTGATTGTATTGTTTAATATGATGGGTTTGGTGAGTACCATGATGGCACCATTCAACTTATATCATTTCATAACGTATCATAACCATTCAACCTAACCTAACCGAACCTAACCTATCCTAACCTAACCTAACCTAACCAAGATAGCCTACATTTAGAGATTCTGATTGTATTGTTTAATATGATGGGTTGGGTGAGTACCACGATGTCACCTTTCAACTTATTTCATTTCATAACGTGTCATAACCATTCAACCTAACCTAACCTAACCTAACCTAACCTAACCTAACCTAACACAACCAAGATACATTTAGAGATTCTAATTGTATTGTTTAGTATGATGGGTTGGGTGAGTACCATGATAGCACCATTCAACTTATATCATTTTATAACGTGTCATAACCATTCAACCTAACCTAACCTAACCTATCCTAACCTAACCTAACCTAACCAAGATACATTTAGAGATTCTGATTGTATTGTTTAGTTTGATGGGTTTGGTGAGTACCATGATAGCACCATTCAACTTATATCATTTCATAACTTGAGTTGATTTGTGCTCTCAAATCGTGTAGGCCTAATAGTTTTTATATACACAAATGATGGGAGATTTCGGAATAAATATATTAGCCATATGAACACTAAATTTATCTTAAATAATACAATTGTTTGTGTAATACACATTCAAATAACGCAATATTAAATTGATTTTCACATTTATAGTTTTTCGATCCTTTAAGACGCTTTCGGTTAGTCTTATGTGAGGATGCATGATTCTCAAGCATAGTGATTTTTGGTGTTGCAAACTCCGGGAACCCAGTTGGATTTACACCTTTCTAGATGCAGTCTTAAGTTATATTTGTGTCTTTCTTATTAAGTATCTTTTTAACACTGAATTCGAGAGCTACAGTTCTCTATTTTTCTTTATTTTTTTATAAGGAAGAAAGGTTTGTCGCTTTCAAATAACAATAGGAAATAATATAAAGTAGTACCAAATGATAAAAATAGGAAAAAATCTCGATAATGCCGACGTTTCTTTTTCTTTTTTCCTAACACGACAATGACTGAGATGTTTATTTTCGATATTTCCCCTCCCCATTCCTCTCAAATCTGCCTTTTTCAGGAGACACCGCCAAATACTTTACGTGAGAAAGTTAGTGCGTTATTTATACAGAAATCCGTTCAGCGCTGCTCACGTAATCTCACTTACAGTTTAAACTGTAATTACAGACCGTTATCTAAATTAAAACTAAATTATTACAATGTTGGCAACATCGTAGTTCACTTTTACTTTCAACTCACGGCCTTGGCACCACTGTTTAAGTTTATAGTGTCATTAAGGCTGTAACATCTTCAATACATCTCAATTTAAATTTAGTTTTGTAATGTTGCCAACAGTGGATTTCGTAACTAGTCGTTCGTTATTTGCTCCTTATCGAGATTTAATAGGTGTACAGGAATGTGTCTTTGGAATCAAGATCTTCTTAATTTAGCATTTGTATTTTCTTTGTTTACGTTCCCTCAGGGCTGACGAGTGTGGCAAACTCGAGGTGTACCAGCCGTATCTACACCTTTCTTCAAGTAGTTAGATTCCTCGCTTTGTTTGTTTTCCTATAAGGTGTTTCTTGACCAACTCTTGTTCTCTTTCAACCCTGATGCTATTAATATAGTTAACATCCCGTATACCAAATTTCATGTTCTCATCTTAATTTTTGTGGCCGCTATCATACGTACAGACGACAACGACGATGGAGAGAAGGGATATCGAAAAATACTTCTCCGGTTTCTTTAGGCCATGAAATATGAAGATTAATCAAAAAAAGGGGATAATTTTTTTTTTAATGATTACCAAACTTACCTTATTCATATATTCGGTAAGTGAAATGGTTGATGTGGTTGTTTTTATTTTAAACTTTGACCTGAGGTAAACCAAATTAAATCCATATTGTCTTTCATGCTCCAAAATAATGTGAATACTGAGTTTTAACAATTGTAACTTATATAATCAAAAATTTTAAATATTACAGTTCCTAGTGAACCCAGGTTCGAGTCTGCTTACAATTTCCTGTGTGTTACCTTCTTTCTCGTCTTCACACTCTCAGGGGCTCGGTTATAGTGAGTACTGGCTTGGAATCTCGAGTGTTCTAACACCTTTCTTCATATACTCTTGAATTTTCTCTTTCATCTTTCCTAATAGGTTTCTTTCTTTTATTTATTTATTTATTTATTTATTTATTAATAATTACAACTAAATTTGCCTTATCAAGTAATTAACATTTCATATTAAAGAAAGCAGTGTTTGGAACACCATCCACTGATGGAGTCCTATATTTTACACGCAAAGTTCATGCGGTTACTTATTTATACAATCTCGTTCACCAAATCCAGAGGTTTAGTTCGTTTCAGGCGCCTCACATCTTCTGTGTTGTTGATTACACGGAGCACTTCAGGGTTCTCGTGTTTTTGCAGTCTATTCTTATGCATGATTGCATATCTCTTAATTTCTTCTGAGACAGTACTCATCCCGAGATCACGATGGAGATCATCATTTCGCACGAACCATGGCGCGTTAACCATACTCCTCATAGCCTTATTTTGGAATGTTTGAATACCTTTAACATTTGTTTTTTTTTGGTACAGCCCCATAGCTGTATCCCATAAGTCCAAATTGGTTTTAATATTTGCCTATATACTAAAAGTTTATTGTGTAGATCTAATGTTGATCTCCTACCAAGCAATCAATTCATTTTCCTGAATTTAATATTCAGCTCTGTAATCTTCTTCTTAACATGCTCCTTCCAATGAATCTTTGCATCAAGTGTCATTCCTAGGTACTTGGCTGTATTTCCAGGGGCTATTAAGTGTCCATTTATTATAACATGTGTTGGGTTTATCTTTCTGTTGGTAAAATTTACATGGTAAAATTTTGCTTCATTTAATCTTAATCTCCATTTTTGTATCCAGATACTGACTTTATCAATAGCTTTCTGGAGCTTGTGTTTTGCTTCCTCTGCACTATCCCCAACTGCCATTATTGCAGTGTCATCTGCGAAAGTGGCCATGATAGGTTTCTTTAACACAACTCTTGTTCCTTACCAACTCTGACACTTGTATTCGAGATTAAGTGTGTTTTGTAATTTTATTCTTTTTTTTTATTATAAGTAGAAGATAACCACGAGGTTTTGAATATTTAAACAACGACGAAAAAACAAGACAGAAAAACTCCTCGTCTACACTACCCAGCGGACACACAGTAAAGATCTTTAAAAAAATCACTTTTACATGGCGTTTCCCATATTGTTACCTTTGTGTTAAAACGTTAACATGTGACCATAATAAGGTGGAAATAACATAAACGAATTTGGAGATATTACATGTTTTACAACGTCGTACATAGTGTATTTATCCTCGATATTTTGGTAAATTACGACCTTTTACTAACGTTTTATTAGGCTGTTTGATGTATCAAAATTTGATCAACATTGTTGGAACTTATTTGAGAAAATCATAATTTGAGTTTTGGATATCTGGGAACCTGTATTTTAAATTATCGAAAACAAATGCCTCAATTTGACCGGTCCACAATTGATAAAATTGGACCCCTCGTTTGATTTGTAAAAAACTGCATAGATTATATAAAGTTAGATTTTGTTTTTTAGAGTCTAAAAACTTCTCAGTGGCCTGCTCGAATATTCTAATAGTACCACGGTCGAAAGAGAACAAGAGTTGGTTTAGTAAGATCTGATAAGAAAGATGAAAAAGATGGTTTTTACCCAAGACTATGTGTAAAAGGTGTAGATCCAGGTAGGTTATTCCAGGATTGCCATGCTCGTAGCATTATATTTAACTTCTGAAGGTCAGACAAATAAATAGGTAGACAACTGTTTATATTGTCATTAAGGTTGTAACATCTTCAAAACATCTCAGTTTAAATTTTGCTTTGTAATGTTACCAACAATGGATTTCGTAACAAGAAATAGTTGACACAGATGATCCTTAAATCGAAATTTAATAGACCTACAAGAACGCGTCTTTGGTTTGAATTTGTTTTAAATGAATTTCCTAACGTCCCTGTAATTGCGACTCATGAAACCTTTCTATCCATCACGTCATCCAGAAAACGTTATCTTTATTAAATCCTTCCTAAGTCTACCTGTCCTATTGACAAACCCAGCAGATCAGGAAAGGCAATCTCTCCTAACTCATCCACAATCAGTATGTCGACAAATTCTTGCTCTGGCGTATCCTCCAGTTTCCTCCGCTGTTTCCTCCAGTCCATAATTATTACAGTGATACTGTACTTTTTTCTAATCATCGAAATATGACTATTCAACGGACAATGTCCTGTTAATATATCTACTATCCCCCTTAGGTCCATCCTCATTAGATCTATGAACCATCTGTTAGATCTTTGACTGCTTACAGTCCACTCCCTCCATGTAAGTTACCCATGTACATCTTCCTTTCTATGTATTGCAGCTACCTTAGTGGCAAAATATTATGGATCTTTAATATATTTTTTACTGTGACACGTTCTAACGATAACTTCGGCCTCGTATTATGGTTTAGGGTCCGGATTGTAATATTCACTATAATCGGAATGACGGGCAGAATTTACTAAGGTTGGGATCAGATGCTGACACAGAAAAGCCTATGACGTTGAGGTAGGCTTCTGGAAGTCCGTGGAGTGCCGCGGATTACCTCGACAGAACTAGTACCGAATCCTTTAGATTATTTTATTTAGTGCATTTTCTAAATTATTATGTTGTTGTAAGTTTTCGAGAAATGACGTTCCCGTATATCTCGGGAAGACCTAAATAAACAGGTCCCGCCGCAATATAATTAAACAGGTTCCGCCGCAATATTTATGCATATTAAATGGGTGACATGCAAATAAGTCGAAGCCTTATCAGAACCCATTTAAGTCAAGTTATGTGCAATTACTTTTAGAAATAAATGTCCTTCCTTTTAGTTTATTATAACTAACTCATTAAGAGCTAGCTACCTGGAGTGGTTTTTTGTTTAGCTGGGACAGAAGGGAATTATGACTTCTAGGGAATAGGAAACCACGTTTTCCTGCAAATAACTATCATAGATTAGCATAACAATAATTGCGGTTTGATAATTATTTTGACGCCAAACAGTCATAACACGTTTCAATACTGCTCAAGCAATCGAAATTTACCCGATATGTTTAATTTTGCAAAATATATTTCTTTTACGACAATATTTTATAACAATCCTCTGGGACAACAGTCCATGCTTCGGCCTGGTAATAGAATATTATATCGGGTAATTTATGGCCAGTACATGGAGTTGAATGTATGTAATTCTAGGCTTTTCAACCAAAATTTGCTACAAATTTTAGATGCTGTGTCAACTCCGTAACTTATTGAGCCTCCGCGGAGATAAAACATAAGCGAGAGCGTTAACCATTAGAGGAATTGGTTAAATAACGATTTGGATTTTTAAGCCATAACAAACCGACATTTTGGAGGGGAACAGAATTTGTGTCATTTTTTATTAAATAAATTTTATTCGATTTTGAGAAAATCAATATTTTGTGTTTTGATCTTAGAGGTACCCTCTAATTTAGAGTTATAAAAATATTCATATACAACCTTAATGGTCAATTTAGGAACGCGGTAGCGTTCCCGAAAATGTAAAAAGAATACAACAGTTTTTTCTACATATATACAAATCAGAAAGTTCGTGCAATGAATACTGTTTATTTAAATTTTAAAAAAGAAACTGAGTAACATTTCCACATGACATTTCCTTTCTTTTGTTCTTTTCAGAGTTTGGAAAGTTTCTCTCAGGACCACTGTATTACGATCTTAAACTATGCGTGTATCGTATAATTTTGACGAAAGTTAGGCCTACTTTCGAATGAACTAATTTAGATATTTATAATCTACATTTTTTACATGAAAATATGAAATTACTTTCGAATCATCGGCTGTTTCGTGGAAAATAATGATTTCGTCCGAATGGAGACAGATTATGTAAAGTGTAGATTTAATGAGATGTTTATTATATTTTTATTTACCTCCCCCCCACCCCGAGCAGATTTATCAGTAACGTTTGTCCTAGATTTCACATTCGTTTGTTATCGGTTGTTAAAGCAGGATCTAACCCAAGACTACTTGTGTAGATTCAGCTATGGTTCTCGGGATTATCAGTTTGTGAACCCCTGAGGAGTAGTAAGTTGTAACACTTTACTAATAAACTGGGGAGTCTTTTGTTGCTGTCAAACAGATGTCTGCCGAGAGAACACTTCTATGATTTTACTTTAGTCCCGTCTTGGAGTAAAGTATTATCGGGTAGTCAGACTTCTGTACGAAGGTTGCAATATTCCCCAAAGGCAGGCATGACGAATTAAGCATCCAACAAATAGTTTGTGTAAAAAATACCTCACTTTTTAGATTGTGTTTTACTCTGGGATAACACCAATTTTCCCGTACCTCCTTGAAGTTTGAGTACAAAAAACTTATTGTGGCTGAGGTTAGATAGGGAAATCCCTCTCGTAAACAAAAACAAAAATGATGTGTCTACAGTCAAAATGGAAGAACCCATTTTGCTGTTAACACCTCAGGAACTCATGTATAGTGAATACAAGATGACAATCCCGATGGTCTCTAGCTGGATATACATTTATACAGTAGTCTTAGATTAGACATCCCTCTTTCATATTTTATAGCAAGTCTTTCCTGGCCAACTTTTATTCTCTTCCGATCCCTGTGCTTTTAGAGTAAGGGCTAGGGGTCTTTGTTTTATGTGCTTTTCTTCATTTTTTTAATATTGAGAGGTTTTTGTTTTTAACAAGAAACTAAAAAAAATTACTGTTTGACATATCTTTTTTCTATTTTGTAATTGTGCATTACAAAGTTCTATTTTTAATTGAGCCCTAAGAATTTAGTTTTTGGTTAAAACAGCATACCGTGTCCACTTACTAGATGACAAGATTAATTTTTCATAAAATGTTCAATGATGGGATGTCAGTTGTACCAACGCTGTTACTCATTTAGCACCACCCAGGAGGCACGTGCAGCTTAGGGTTTGTTGCGGACGCTACTAACTTTGCCTCCCTAAATTTTACTAAATGGTACTGGGATACCAGGAGACTCATGGGTTGATTCTCATTTTTTTTTTTTTTTTTTTTTTTTTTTTTTTTAATGAAAATATTTATTTCACAAACAAAAACAATAGTACACTTCAATAATACATATAAAAATGAAAATAATATGATACATATAAAACTTAAAAAATAAACTTCAGTAATAATAACATTACAACTTCATTAATAATAATATCTAGTCTGCCATTGGAAACAACAACAACAACAACAGCAACATGTTCAATGATTTTTTTTATTAATCGAATTGTTCACTATGAGGCTACATTTTTAAATTAAATTTTCTACGTAAAAAAAAAAAAAAATTAAAAAATCTAAATATTTTAACGTTGTCAACAAATTAATTGTAATGAGTAACACTTGTGAATATTTCAATCACTAAATGAAAAGAAACATAATATTTCACAATAAATACAGTTTAGTGTTAGAATGGCTTGCTTGGATGTAACACCTGCATACGTTAATAGTAACAAATATGTAGATAAGTAGAACGAAGATTGGTCCAAAATTATACAATTTTAAAATTGCATTCCTTAAAAGATCAATAATGTCAAAAACATTTAATATAAACATGTACCCATCTGGGAGAAACTCATTTTTGAAATTTATTTTAGGATGATGAATACGACTGTTTCTAGTTTTGGTACAACTAACATTTTAATTTCAAAATGGATGCAACCATAAATCTTATTAACTGACTTTATCTTTTCAGTTAAAGAAAGTATGTTTTGAAATCTTGTCTTGTAGTAACATAAAAAAATTAAAATATCGCTTCTTCGTGTTAAAGGATTAATTAGAGTCATGAAAGTTGTATGAGAAGATGTTTTTATCACAATGAAGGATTAACCTTTCCTTTACAGAACAAACCGGAATAGAAGCAGTTATCCTCCAAATTAATATTCCCTTCTCTCATTGCCTCTCTCTGGCTGTGATTGATCGATTTTATACAGATTCGGTTCGAAAAAATCATCTCTATACTAGGTTTAATGTTTAGTTGGCAGTCTATGAAAGTTTTAGTTCTACTAAACGTAATGAAAACATTGGGTTTCATAAATTTTAAAGATGAAGTTTACCGAATTGTAATGTTTATCAAATGATTATGAGTTTTGACATAATGTATTGGTATTAAAAATTGTAGGAATTTAATTTTGAACTAATTATAGCAAATGATAAATTTACACGTCCAAATTGGGCTGATGTTAACCATATTTTGGTATTCTTGATTTGCTTGTGGTCTTACCGAATTAGTCTAGGGGGAGGAAAACCTTAAAGTATTTTTATATAGCAAAATGTTTTACGACTAAAATGTATATATTTTTTTAATGATTTACAATCGAAATATGAACAATTAAAACTGGTCTAGTTAAGGCCAACCAATAATTTTAATCTAGCAATTCTAATCCTGAATAGTTAAGTACTTAATTCAACCATCCATGATTCGAAGTTTTAGTTGAACACCTCTGGAGATTCTTTACACGCTCTAAGACCATCTTAAAGGTTCAATTCTCTTGAGTCTTCTAAGTTCTGGTAATTACAATGCATTGCTATGTTGATGCAATCTCATTTCGTGCTTACCAGCAAATATCTTGACAACTTCAGCTACAGTAGGAATTCAAAGATCCAGATAAATATCCTGTTTACAAACTTACTACAGAGCATTCACCGTATTACATTAGACCTTATTTTGGTTCCATGTAGGTCCAATTGGTTTGCTAAAATCAGTTTCTTTACAATAACCAGTAGTATGAACTTAAAGCCAGCTCTGTCCTTATGTGCTTGTTCCATTTCACTCTACACTGATGTTGAGTGTTGGTTAATTAGATAGATTTTAATTTGCATAATACACATGGACAGAATTTAGTTCATTTAGTTACATTTTCCAACTCCTGGTCTATTCTTATATTTGATCACTTGGTTTAAAGTTTAGTCTCGCTGTTAATCCTCAAAGGCTGCTACTGTTACAATATTCATTTCCTACGTAGCGAATATGATTAAAAAAACATTGATATAAAATAATCTTTGAGTTTTTTGAAATATGTTATGAGCAATTGATTTTCAATAAGTTAATTTGTTGTGCAATGTTAAAAGTAGAGAGCTTCTAATTAAAAACAAACATAACTATCATAAAATTGAAAAATAATAAATTGGACTCCTCCAAACAATTAACTTATTCTGATTTTAAAATTGTTTGATAACGATGGATTCATATTATTAATGTAGTTTATCAAACATTTCCAAACATTTTTTAAATAAAAAAAATATTAATCGATATCTCAAGAGTATAAATCAACTCCAGTTATCAAGAGATAAACTCAGAGCGTAAAAAAAGTAAAAAACATCAACATAGTCTAGGATCTTGATGGAAATAAAAATTAAATTTATAATCTAAAGCTAGACCTGAGTACACAAAACTAAGAATAAAATACAAACGTGATTAAAAAATCCTACCAGACATAGGACTGTATACAAAAAGAACAGCAAATAACCACTCCAGGCTATGATCGAAGTTTTTTCACTTAATAACGAGAGTTGATTTATACTTTGGAAACGTCGAATATTAGTGTTTACATACACAAATGATCGCAATAGTAAATATTAATAATTTACTTATTTTGATTTTTTTTTTCGCTCATGAATTTCATTTTCTTTCTTCCTTGCGTTTTATCACATTGACTAAAGTTGAAAACGTTCAATACGCTAAGTTTTGTTTGAAATAACATTGACCGGTTAAAAAAAAAATTAGAAGAAAGAACATGAAATAGATACCAGTTGCTCTTGAATAATCTTATAGCGTCAGTGTCGGAGAGGTTGGTTAAGAGAGATTTGATAAGAAAGATCTAACTATGTAGATCCAGCTAGGTTCTTCGGAATTGTATTACTTGTACTCACTATAAGTAAACCTTTAAAAGGTCGTTCTGGTTTAACGTTATCTGTGGTTTATCATTTTTGACAGAGAACTCCCGTTCTGATTTTTTTTCAAAGATAACAATACGTTTTCTTTGTTTAGTATTTTGTTTAGTCTACGGCTTTATGAGAAAGGTCTTGCACTGTTTATTTTTATGGTTGGTTCCGTTTTTTCCCACATCTTTGTTAAACGTCATGCACTTTGATTGTGACCATCTCACCTACCCGAGCATTCAAGTCTCTGGGAAAGCGACACTCTCACTACTGTACAAAGTTGCATTGTTGCATTTACAATGTCTGGAGTAGTCTATAAGTTTCACACATTCCCACAACTAACGATCTCATTACATGGCAGTTAAAAATTAAATTATTCGCAACTTCCTGAATTTAAAAGAATCTCATTCAATTTAAATGTCGTATTGTTAGCCTATTGTGATTCTTAGCGGAGGTGTTTCTGGTTTATACTGTAGGTACGTTGAAGAGGATGTAATACTCTTTGCTTGCAAAATTTATATTCCCTCTGAATGAAAATAGTGATCTACGATTAAAATTAATTCAATTCAGACATTTCCAAAAAAAAATCCGTAAAAAAAAATGAAAACAGTATTCCAATATTAGTAATCAAGTTACAAATCTGGTGTGTCCTTACTACCATTACTAGTATGTTTCTAAATTAGCCTCATTGCCTTTATCATTTCGCCAAAAAGTTAACGAAACAAAATTGTGTTTGAAATTAAACGGCACTCATCACGATCTGGCTTATGCTGATGACACAAACCTAATAGATGATATTAATACGTAGAAATAAATGTTGAAGTCTAATTAAAATCGTGCAAGGAGATTGATCTAAAAGTAAATCTAGAAAAAACCAAATACATTGCTATTTTGTTCATATATTGTATTCTCGACTTCTATACACAAAAATCCTAAAACTACAATATTTATTATATTTATTTATTTTTAACATTTAAAATCTCAGCTTAGCTGAAGTGATGTCTGACATCAAAAATCACTCACAAATTAGGCCTACATTAACAATAATATTGTGACGCTTTGGAGTCAAGGTTACTGGTTTGGGTCCCTTTTGTTTTAGTCCAAGTCTGATAGCAACCTAGATTACCAAATTCTTGTAAAAGGGCTTTGATTGTGAATCTCCTTACTGCCGACCTTTGATGAACAACGCAACGTGTAGCGGTGCCTTCTTAGGAGAGGAGGAAAATCGCAGTGCCCCGGAAAAACTCGACAGGACATAAAGTCCCCTCATTTAATTTAGTTTATTTCTTTTAATGCGAGTTTTCTAAATTACTATGTCAGGGTAAGTATTGGGTAACGGGCGTTCTCGGAATTCACGGGATGGACTATAGAATATGTTGGACACCATTAGTTATAATTATATTTCGAGAAGTGGGTAGTAATAGGTTATGGGTCTTATATCACCTTTAATAGATTCGAGTTGTGTGGAGTTACTTTTACAATTAGAACGTAAGTGTTTCAAATTAATTATAATCAACTCATTAAGAATTGGTTACCTGGAGAGGTGTTTGGTCAGTCGGTGATAAGTGATTTATGACATCACAAGAGTAAGGGCAACCAGTTTTCCTCGGATAAACCAATCTTAGGTTAAAGCATACCACCGGATATTAAATGATGATATTTCTCCTAACAACCGCAATTCATTCACCACAACATATGACTATTATGACAGTAAACCCTACATAATGATTTTGCATATAGTAATATTACGATATAACTTGTACATTTATAGCACATAAACACACTCATACAAATATTTTAAATTTCTTCTCCAGCGGCATAGATGTTCTTGTCCAGCAAGGTGCTTATTTCAAACTGATGTTTGGTGAACTAAAAAAAACAAAAAAAACAGCTGATTTCACTGCTGACTGATCAGCTGATCTATAATATTTGTAATAATAACATCTGAATTGTTGAATTTATTTTATCAATGAGTTACTAGATCAGTTACTTGTTTAATTTCATAAAAGACATATTTGTACAACTACTAACATTTCAGTAAATAAACAGTTACTGTTAATAGATAAATGTGAATAAAGCTTCCATTAAAATGTATAGCTAAAAGAGAACTTCATTTATTCATTCCATTGTTCCATTTTATATTGTGGAGAGGACAAGGACATCCCCATACACGGCATGATAAGAAAATTCCAAATCTCGTTTTTTTTTCAACCAATTTTAAAAAGCAACCATGGATTTGTCATAAAATTTATTTAAAAAAGTTAGGTTTTAATTTTTTTGTATAATGGCTAGTTTTAGAGTTATTTCAATGTTTAAAGGTTTGAATGACCGCCATTTTGAAACGAGTTGGGTTACAATAATGAAACTTAACATTATTATTATTATATAGACTGGGGAGAGTGTTTTAAAAACCTCCTGCATTGCGACCTAGTTAGATCTTTTGTGCCCCCCTATTGTTGGACTCATGGGAGATCTATGTCTTTGACAAAATTGATCAGACCCCTGGTCGGGAGGTTTAGTAATTATTCTTCCGAAATGAAGGAAACTTAACATACTAACTGAAACTAACAATATCATCAATGCACACAAATTTGGTTATATTCAGTAGGTTTTTTTAAAACTTTTTTTAGGCATACATACAGACGGACAACAAAAGGATATAGATACATAGCCATCTTATTTTTAGCCAAGGAACAATACATCGAAGTTTGTAAGGAGAGTTTATAAAGGAACGCCCTTTATAAGTAATATTGTCTCAACTTCACTTTAACCACATTTCAAATGTAACCTCAACTTAGATTAAACAAATTACCATTAGGTGTTGGTTATAATCGGGTTGCAACCAAGGTTACGGTCTGGTACTTGAACTGACCCCGGATTGTCCTTCACATGTGAATTCAATTTAAATACTGGTAGGGTAATTATTCCCAATTGGCTTATCTAGAACATGCATAATTAATGGGGTTCTCACATGTAAATGCGGCTAGAAAGATACATAACTAATTGTTTTAGTATTTTGATATTTTTTTAGGGTAGAACTCTGCGGCGTTTTAAATTCGATATCTTAGATTTTGCTATTTTTGTAATTGTTCATGAAATATTTGATGTTTAAGTTCTTGTAATGAGGAGATAGTCTATTTACTTGCACAGTTTACGAAGTAAGTTTGGAAATTGCAAATAAAATCGACCTCTTCTACTTGACTGATTTTCTCGTTTCAAAATCGAAAAAATATGTATTTTTTTTTTGTTATTCAAAGATGAAAACCCCTAGGTCCTCATCGCTTTATACAACAAGGGGGCAAAAACCATAAAATAGTCACTTAAACCCCGATACTCAGAGTCAGAAAAGAAACAAGAGTTGGTCAAGTAAGTCCTGATAGGAAAGATGTAAAGTGGGATATAATTTAATCCAAGACTACTTGAAAAGATGTTAATCTAACTAGAGCATTTCGGGATTGTAACACTCGATATCACTCCTCAGTAAGTGAACTACTGTGGGATTCACATTCATACCCACATGTACAACCACCAACAGATACACCAAACGTTGTCTCAAAAGTTTATCATTCTACGCTTCTTTTGTCCTGACAGAAATAATTCTCTTCCTTTTTGTCGTTTTTCATGTCTACCGTGTAATGTAACGGAATCAGTTAATACGTTGCTTTTGTTTTGTTTGAATGAATCTAGTTAAACTAATTATTTAACTTTCAACTTGTTTTTTTTCCCAGTTAGTTTTCACGATTCTAAAACACACTTCTTTAAATCTCTACAAATCCTTGTAATTTCTTATTTTACGCTACTATTTCTTTCCCAAATTTTTTACTTACAAAAGTTTTTGCTTACACACTAACAGCAGCCTTCCTGCTTAAAGCGCAGACGCAAAGAATGCTGAAACTTGCGGGGAAATGTCAGAGAAACAGGAAGTAAACTGAGTTGAAGTTGAGGAGAACTGGTTCCGGGCATGCGCACTACCTGTTACCTAATTCCATGTGCAGCCATTAAGGTGTGTCTGCTATGTTGTCTGACATATGTAACCTGACTGAGGTCGTATCTGTATCAGCTGTTTTTGACAGGAAGTTAATTTCTTTTTTGTTTTGCATATTCGTTTGCCAACTAAGATCGTGGTGTTAATATTGCAGAACGTCAAGTTGGACCAAATGAGCTGGATCTACACCTTTTTTATGTTATCGTGGGTTAGAGATTTCTTATTTAGTCTCTCATGAGACGAACTCTTGTTCTAAAAATCAAAACAAAAAGTTGATGGGGCTATCATGGTACTTAACCAGCCCTAATATAATACAGAATCTCTAAATGTACTGCCTAAAATAGTTGGTTTCATAACCTTGTAGAATATATTACATAGTGGTACATCATGGATATTACATAGTATACGTAATTTAGGGTAACTTTATTTAAACCAGTTGATAGACAGGTTTTTCGAACATTGTGTGTATCCATATTTTCTTGACTTCCGCTAGACGCCAACGGGCCTAGTAGATGTTTATATATTAAACCTCTCCACTCGCTTCGCCATGTCGGTGTCTAGGCTCTGCCGGATACCGACACTACATTTCTTGGAATGTCAGAGTTTGTAATTGTTATTATTGTAAGTTGACCATAACTTCGCTATTTGTCGTCGTTGATATCATTACTTCCGAACTGAAATCTACAAATTTTAATCTAATTCAATGTGTTTATAAGCTGAACACAACACCACATATGAAAGAAAAACTGTTGTTTGGGTCCTTAGAGAGTACAATTTGATCGGAAGCAATGGAGCCAATTATTAGAGAATCATAATTTTGTGAAATTTGTATAGGGGACTTAAATGTGTTTATAATGAAATTAAAAAAAAAAAACTAATATAACTTGTCAAACTGGATATTAGGAAACCAAGCTGTATCTATTCCTTTTTTCGTGTAGTCTTGTTTTAGATCACTCGTCTTCATCTTTCCTATCACTTTTGTACAACTCTTGTTTTTTCCGAAATTTACGATTTTATATCATTTTCTTCCTTTACTTTACAATCGGGAGATTTTCCCTTTTAAACAACAAGAAAAACAAATAAAAATATGCATCAATGATGAACCCAAAAATAAAAGTTTGTCACTACAAATGTAATTATAACCACATAACCTCCAAATTGTTCACCAGAGGAATGTAACAGTGACGCCAGTTTGACACCGAGAGATGTGTTGTACAACAATAGTCACGATCAAATATTGCTGTTTTTATGTTTTGTTTTTGTCCTGCAGTTGTTAGAGAAAGTGTCACTAATTGATTATGATTGCTCTGGTGTCGGACAGACATTGTTTGTTGCACGGACTTGTTTATGGAGATTAATAAATGTGGACCATTGGGTTAGGTGAAACTTATAATCAGTTAGTTAGGGCTTACTGAAAGCAATACGAAACAATTTGATAAAACTTACCCGGCTTCTTCATACAAGCCTTTAATTTTATGTCAACAAGTAGATCTATTGGTCCCTAAAGGAAATCTTAAATTGTATTGGAAGGTGAAGGGGTAGAACAACTACCATTGCAATACACAGGGATTCTGAATCTTGTGATTTGGTAATTCCTTGACGTCGACTAGATGGCACCATTTTTTTCGCTCGTGTCGATGTCTCGGCCTTGACAAGCCTCGTAGCTGTACATATTTGAAAAAAACATCCACTGGATACGCGAGTTTCGGTGACTCACTACCTAATCTCCTAACTATCGATTATCGTTTTCATCGAGTTCAGTGATCGAAATTACATTTTTGACAATAACTTTGTTGCTACTTGTTTTCGTAGAGCTGTGAGGTTGATACCATTACATGCCGAAATGAATTCTGAACATGCATAACTAATTTAGTGTGTTATATGTTGAAAAGAACCGAGATAGGGACAAACTGTTTAAATGGCGCCATTTTAATATTTTTAATTCGATTTTCTGAATTACAACATCTGTATAAAATTTGACATTCTTGATTTTATATGTGTGGCAGTAGGACAGATGACAACAACAGACGGCTTGTTAAATTACGTTTTCCCGTTTCCTTAGGTCATGAAACTTAAGGACAGCAATAAAAAACTGATTTTCTTTTGGTAATTACTATAACCTAACCTATACTGGGTAAGTGAAATGAATCATAAGTTAATTATCGTCGTACACGTTAAATCGCTGTTTTGAAGTCCGCAACAGTGCTGTGTTGTTTTATTTTTCGAGCAAAATTATCCAGATTTTTCGAATGGAAATTTATGCAATTAATCGTCCATTTTGAAATATAAAAGCGTAATTGACATGTAATGAAAGAATTTTAAATTTGCATGTTAACTTTCATATTCCGAAAAAATTTTGTTAATAACTTCTCTCTCTCTCTCTCTCTCTCTCTCTCTCTCTCTCTCTCTCTCTCTCTCTCTCTCTCTCTCTCTCTCTCTCTCTCTCTCTCTCTCTCTCTCTCTCTCTCTCTCTCTCTCTCTCTCTCTCTCTCTCTCTCTCTCTCTCTCTCTCTCTCTCTCTCTCTCTCTCTCTCTCTCTCTCTCTCTCTCTCTCTCTCTCTCTCTCTCTCTCTCTCTCTCTCTCTCTCTATATATATATATATATATATTTTAAGATGACTTTATTATTTAAACGGCAGTTCCCTAGGGGCTTACCTTTAGCGAGTACTAGTGTGGCAATGCCGTTGGATCTACAATTTTTTATACAGTCTTAGTTTAGATCCTTTCTTTTCAACTTTTCTACCAGGTCTCTCTTAATCAACTCTTGTGCTTTTCCGAATCTAATGTTATTAAAGTATTCGAGGGTCTTCATTTTTTCTTCTTCATTTTTTCATGAGGCGATGATAATGAAGAGATTTTTCTTCTTTAAACAACACGAAATAAAAAAAAAGTCTACTTGTTTCAAATAAATTGTTTTCATCTTTTTGTATAACCTACGTGATTTAAACAACTTAAACACGTTTCAGTCAAAATAGTAGAATGATTTTATTTAAATTTGGCATGTGGTTCGGACGAAGAAACATGATACTCATTTAATCGGCTGTATTTTACTTTCGGCCAAAGCTGGACGACGACAGTGTTAAATCCTCCTAAAATATTGGAGACTACGGATCAGTAGTGTTACAACATCCTACTACATCTTTGCGTATGATTCTCGTCAAATTGTATAATCACTTCAGATATTCCACTTCCGTACAACACACTTTTCTCGTGTCAATCTCAGTATGTGTTTAACTTCAAAGGTTGTCATAACGACGATTGCAATGTCAGCCATTGTCGAAGCCAATGATCGATCCCAAGAATTGGTTTCGCTTAGTTCATACCGTGTGAATACTAGTAAACATTCTGTTTCCTGCCTTCTCATCGAAAGAGTTTAACGAACGGATAGAAAAGGTTGTCTAACATCTTGATTAATTTTGTTACGCATAGTTGAGGCATGAAAATTATGTCAAGTGTATAATATAGTAACTCTGCACGCAACTGTTTCGCTCACTTGGCAGGATTTCTTTTGTATTTCTGCTAGTTTACTGACCTTGAACTTGGTATTAATATGCAGATTGCTTGGTTGCTGTAAATGAATTATTATAGGCTTAATTCCTTAAAAATAGTGAGAGTCAGAAAAAATAAGAATTCTTCAAGAAAGACCTGATAGGAAAGATGAAAATTTGGAATGGAATATAAACCAGGACTACATGAAAGAAGGTTTAGAACCATTAGGGTACGAACAGAACAAGTGGGTCGCGGTGGAGGTGGAGGTCGCGGTGGATGCTACTAGTTAAGTCGCGGTCGATGTCGACAGCACATAGCGAGGAGGTGACCTGCACTGCTCAGTCGAGCTAGGACCACTGTCAAGTGAAGTAGTTTGATGAAATTTGAATGACAAAAAGATTGTGCTTTTGCGATGTTGTGTGAGTAAAGTGATGATAGTGATGAAATGTCAGCTGTCACCAAGTGGTGGTTGATAGGTAATATACCCACAATACGGGAGTGAACTGCACAATTATTGCCATCAGATCTTCCTCAATATTTAGCACTTGAAATTCAAAAATAAACTTAATACGCAAAAGAGATTATGGAAAGCAACTATAGTACCCTAGCGCACGGAATGACAGACGCCAGACGTGTTCTATGCGAGTTGCTGTGGAGGGGGATGGCACCTTGGCCTTGAACGCACCAATCACAGGGAAGCATCCTTGGAGACCGCGGAGTAGGCATCAATTTAAAACAAACTCATTTGATTTTCAAAAGCATCGATGTAAACTTCCTGGATGGCATCGCGCTAAACCTCCACCGCGACTTACCTGCTCTGTTCTCTTCCATTCACTACAATGTGTTTGTTTTACATGGATGTCGACATCGACCGCGACTTAACTAGTAGCATCCACCGCGACCCACTTGTTCTGTTAGTACCCTTAGTCCCCTGGGAATTGCAATGGTGAGCCTCTGATAGGTAAATACATAGATACAAATTATAGTAATTATTTGCTCACATTGTCGTGGTCGATTGTAAACTTCAGATAAATGTTTTTAAAAATAATTTCTAGGATTTGAAAATGCAACGATAGTTACTTAACAACGACCTTTAAAACAAAGTAAAAAAGGACGTAAATTAAATTCACCTAGCCCTCGAATACTCTAATAACTTCGGAAGAGAACAATGAGTTGGTTAAGAGGACCTGATAGGAAAGAGAGGGATCTAACCCAAGACTACATAAATCGCTCGGGATTGCCAAGCCCGTAATCTTGTATATGGTGTAGACCTACTGAGTCCTGTCGGATCTCATTTCTATACGAATATTATGAAGGTTGGAGATTTAAATTCTAACACACGAGATATGACCTAAAAACAGTTTAAAATGGCTGTCATTTTGATATTTTCAATTAGATTTTTCTGTATTTCAATAGGATTACGTAGACTATACCATATTTCGTCCTCATATCTTAATCTTAGTTTTTTATTTATTTATTATTTATTTATATTAAAACTGAGGTGTGCCTCATCTAGCAATTTTCTTTAACATTATGTGTTCACTGTGTGCTGGGTTGCAGTCCGACGGCTGGTCCCAATGTGTTTATGGTCTAGAGAGGTCCATTGCCTTGGTCCTTTTCAGCCTTCTTGTGATGTCACTACGATACAGAAATTTGACAATCTCTGTATTTTTGTGATGCTCTAACCTGCGACGATGCTTATCAGAGAGCTGCTTGATGACTTTATCCACAGATTCAATGCCTAGGCCCTTATGTATGTTGTCGTTCCTCACATACCAGGAGGCGTTTAATCTTAGTGGCCCCGCTACCATAGTTACGTACAGACTACAACAATGACGAACGGACGGCATGTGAAAATTACTTTTTTTCTTTTTCTGAGGCCAAAAATGTGAAGATTAGTACAACATTGGAGATTGATTTTTTTTTGCATTTATCAAATTTACCCTATATTTGCAACCTTATAGTTGCTAAGTAAAAGTTATAACCAGATTTGAAATTTGAAAATCAACAGATATTTTATATTGAACTGACTTTTCTAGCTAACGAACTAGTAAACCATTTAATATATTCGAGCCTACGTAACAAATTTAATAAAATCGTAGAACATACAATTTTTTTTAACAAATATTAATATTAGATCGGGTAAATTTCTTATTCTCATCAGACAAATCGTATAATAACTAATATTGCTATGTTAGATATTCGCTATTAAGTTCCATAGAAATAAATCCACATGATTTAATTAATTTACGGTAATAGTTTTTTTACTGTTGATAATAATTAGACCATTAATAAAACGCCGGTGAACACTAATTCACTTAATCGCTTCGCTTGTTTTGGTTACTCAGCCTTGACAAGTCTGTTATTTATGTGTTCTACCTCCTCTCCAAAGCAAGGATTGGTTTCGCATAACTCACATACAAACTATGTGAATACTTGTAAACAATCTTGTAATGGTTTCGCAAGATACTGCTTTCTCATCGAGAGAGTTTAACGCACCGATAGAACAGGTTGTCTATAATATCCTGACGTTTTACTGTCTACGTTTAGAAATATAGTTATTTAAATACTGTCAAGTTGAATTGTTAATAGTTTGTATTCCTTGAACGGTTCCGTTTTTTTTACTAAATAAAGCAGTTTTCTGTTTTAACTTTCTTTTCTCATTTTCCGTGTATAAGTAAGTTTCTTGTGGTGACTTTGCATGCATTACAAACCCTCGTTCTTAATGAACTTGCACTGGGAGCAACTGAGAGGAATGTATTAAGGTGAATATGAAGGAGATATGAGAAGAAATAGACGAAGAACGCATATTATGGCTGTGGACCGACAGTAATTTTAAAGTTTAAAAGAAGATGGCTTAGATGGGCAGGTTTTGTTTTAATGATAGATCCTTCAGATCCGGTATTATCTTATTTTGTACACCCAGATCGGATAATAAAACTAGGAAGACCATAACTGAAACGGTAAGAGGATGTGGAGCGATATACGGGAAAGGGCTGTGCTGCAACAGAGAGTTGCGAGATCCCCTTCGGCAGTCATGGACCCATAAGTAATTTCCATAAAATAACTTCTATGTATCCTAGTAGTTAGTACATGGTATAATTAAATTAAAATTGACTTAGGTATAATTACGTAATACAGAGTAGTTTTGAAGAAGGAGGTAATCCGAAACCCGTCAAATAATAATATTAAAGTGACAGGACTAGGAAAGGTTGAAAATTGTACTCAACGTATTTATTTAAGTTATGGCGCTACCGCTTCTGTAGATCCTTCGTTATCCCATGCATCTTTCCATCTATTTCTGCCTTCCGTCACCTTTCTCTACTATCAGCTTCTTACTTGTCTAGGTTCCTTTCAACTTTATCGAGCATCCGTTTTCAATCATTCATTCAGCTTTGAAGTTTCCTGAATATTAGTTTTTTTCTTTTTTCAGAGATTAATTTCTCAGCCCCTCTCTCCAATCCTCCATTACGTTACGTTTTCATTCTTTTCTATCCAACGCAGTCTGTCTCCATTCTCGGCTCTTATTACTCTCAGGTCTCCCTCAAAATCCTGTAGCTGTCTCCTTTTTGGTCTTCCCTTTCTCCTTCCTGCTTCCACTACTTCTTTTGACATTCTCACTTCCTCTATTCGAATCACATGGCATCCATCTCTACTTCGTCGACTTCACAAAACTTATTATGCCCTCCCCTCAATCATGTCCTCTATCTTCCTGTTAATGCGAATTCGCTTCACTTCTCTCTCCTTCACAGGTCCATAAACATTCTTTTCTCAAACACTCTTAGCACATTAATGTCACCAGTTAAGATAGTACATGATTCTGCTGCATATGTCGCCACTGGACTAATTATGGTGCTATACACCCTAACGTTTTGTCCTTTTACTAAGTAGTGTGGATGTAAAGCACAGTATGATTTGTTACCACTCATAATTTTCTCGTTGGACATTATATTATCCCTGTTGAATTTAAATTCAAAGTTGAAGTCTATAGAACCCCTTGAAATTCAGAGGGTTGAAATTTCCACTACTCTCCTCTTTCCACCTGTGTAGTAACCTTAAGGTAGTTCTATTTAATTTCATTGACAGTAGACCTATTGTTAGTACCTCTTTCTAAAGTTGCTGGAACGATTATTTCAGAATAATCAAATTTCTTACCAACAGGACAACCTAACCTAACCTAACCTAACTTCAGTTAGATCTTGATATATTATTATAATATTGTAAACGATTACCTACATTGACTTCTGTACCTTGGCAGTAGTACAGTCTGTTTAAAATTCCGTGCAAACTTTGGCAAATGTTTCAAGCGTGACTTCACCGAAAGTTCTTTCTATTTGAAAGTCATAAATCTTCCATCCAATTTAATTTGGCTTGCAGATAAATCACGCTTGAAATATCCTATTACTGGTGAATTTCAACAGTTGAAGGCTATTTGGTTAGCAAAATTAATTTTGAAACATGGCAAAATTAGAACCCGGAACTATGAAATGAGTACAGATCTGACATCCAGAACACGTTTTGAGTGTTAGAATTCTTATCCGCAATTATTGTTTGGACAAGTTTGTTGAAAACATAACATTGGTTAAAAATTTGCAAACAAGTTGCTGATTTAAATTTGTCTAGTGAATAACGTATCACCAATAGGTTTTCAATTCTAACAATAGCTTGTTGTGTGCGCCTTGAAAATCTGCATCCAATATTATCCATTTGTTTTTTTACTACAAATATAGAGTGATTACATGGAAAGTAAAAACGTAAAATTGAATCTAATAACCTAAAAATTGGAAAAGTAACCCAGTACTAATCTAAAATATTGGTCATTTTTTCTTTGTTGTGTAGAGGCAAAAACCTTTCTGTCATCATCGCCTTATATAAAAAAAAAGATAAAAATAACATAAAATAATGAACATTAATTCTCTAATAATACAATAGCGTGAGAGTCGAAACAGAACAGAGGTTGGTGGAAACCTTTTAGAAAGATAAAAGTGAGGGATCTAACAAAAGATTACATGAAAAAAGTGTAGATTCAGCTAGTACCTCGGGATTGCCACGTCACTATAGTGAGTCTCTAAGGATCAAACGTTGATAAGGATAAACTCTTCTGTACTAATTAATTTCGTATATACAATAAAAACTCATTGTTAAAGAAATATGTTTTTCCTTATCAAAAAGAACTAAACTATATTTTCGGTGAAATAGCAAGGAATGTTAATTTCGGTTTAATAGAAGTTCGTGTTCAGTTAACACAATATTTTATTACATCTCCTTAATGGCCGCCATTATGACGTCATTTCTCAAACAGCACAGCTATCCGTTGATTACTTGTTGACAAGCCTATGATATTTAAAGAATTCCGTTAGGCTTTGCTAATTGTCTGGGATGGGTAATTATATACATTGCCTTTTATTTCATAATGCTTGTTATTAAAACCATTGCTAAGAGATTAATGCAATCTGACTGAGGAATTTATGTGGTAAAGAATTGTAATGCTGGGTTTGTACTCGAAGGCCTACGTTATTTATTTTGTGCCGATTAAAATACCGCGTTGTTAGTTCACACCCTGAAGATCTTTTGACAGCTCCACCCTCAAGGATTTACATATAATGAAAAGAAGCGTGACAATCCCGAGGTTCTCTAACTGGATCTAGACTATTTTCATGAAGTTTTGTGGTAAATCCCTCACGTTCATTTTATCTATCAAGTCTTTTTCATCAAGTCACTCTCTTGACCAGATCTTTTTCTCTTCCGATTCTGATGCTGTTAGAGCATTCTACAGCTAGAAATCTATACATTCTCTTTTTTCTTCATCTTCATTATTTTTGAGTCCGATCATATTCCCGAAGCATGTTGAGTCAACTATCAGAAAATATGTGATTTCTTCTTTTAGTTTGTTTTACTTCGGAGTAATCACCTTCCTGTCTCTTCTTCCAGTGTGTCCTGAAGGTTTGTATGTCGTGGCTGAGGGTGTAATCAAGAAATCCCGCTCTTAAATAAACAAAAATATAAGTCTACTGTCAAAACGAACTTATTTTCATGATTTTAAAAACCCTCAGGCGCTCACTTATAGTTAGGAGAAGCATAACAATCCCAAAGTTTCATTTTTAACTTTGTTATATAGTATTGGGTTACATCTCTCTAGATAATCTTTTCTACGAAGTCTCTCTTTTCCAACTCTTGATCTCTTGCCACCCTGACGTTACGAGTGCTTTAGCTGACTTTTAAGTGACTATTTTATGTTTTTCTTCCATTTTTATAAGGCGATGATGACCGAGAGGTTTTTTGCTTTTATTTTAACTCTATAGTCACATAGTCGTGACACTCCAGAAAATGGCTGAGTATCTCATTCTCCCCCATATATCGTAAAAGGGCCATCCTTTTTAAGGAAAAAAAAATTAAATTTTATATGAAGTTTCAACAAACACCTACTGATTTTAAGTATTATATTTAATTGTTGTCTAAATTCTAAAAACGTCTCGGTCAATCATTGCCTTATAAATAAAAGTCGTATAACATAAAATAAAGTATTCGTATTGTAGAATAGTAGCTACCAAAATTGCGATAAAACAAATGATTACCTTAATTTGTCCTTCTGAAATCTTCTGTTTTTTGTGATTTTTTTTTTCAAATAATTACTAGTTCCGACAGAGTAGTATCATCATCAGATTTTCACTAAAGGTTTTTTAAAGTACGAATATGCAAGTAAAATTTATTTCCATTCAATATGAATGATGTCAAAAAACAAACACACTTTATATAAGATGATAAAAATGAACACTTTACAAACACAGTTATAAACATAATTATAAAGTAATACACTAAACACAAAAGTTGGTGGATCAAATTATGTAAAAAGTTCCTTCTTGAGTCTAGAGTTACAACTCTTATGTGATTGTTTTTTACTTCAGTCATATTGTAAGGAAATTAATTTTACTTGTGAATATCTGATGATGACATAACTGTCGAAACTAGTAATCATTTGACAAAACAGATGATTTCAGACGAACAAATTAAGCATTTATAAAATAAAGACCAATAGCACTCTAATAGCGTTAGTGTTTCGAAGAGAACAAGAGTTGGTTAAGAGAGGAAATCTCTAAAAAATCGATAAATTCCAGCTGTTCATTTTGGTATTTTACAAATTAACCCCTAATTGTAAATTTCTTTTTCTCTTTGATACATTGGTTTACGTGATAAACCTTTTCATTTCATCAAAATATTCTGGGTAGTTTTTGAGTTACTCGATTTTCTATGACTGTGTCCTTCTTTTTTTGTCTTTTGTCAAATAACTGTTATTTTGGTTAAATAGCGACATTGTTTGTAATTTGAGAAAGTAACTGCAATTTCTTTTCACTAAATATTTCGGACAACTCTACGATCTCGTTAAATGATAACTATATTCAACTATTCCGCCCAACCAACCTGACTTCAGTGTTATATAACATTTAATTGCGTTAGTAAAAGAAAGTGATTTCATTTGCGTCGGTTCCGCCAACCTACGTCTAATTGTTACTATCTTAATGTGTTATATCTGTTACTTCATGATAATCTGTTAATAGATCTGTTTGCAAGATTTTATCTGGATAAATATCACAATTAAAAAGTCATAAATATAGAGTGATTAAGTAATTAAATCAGTAGCCGGTGTAATAAATTTACTTTCTGTTAGAAGTAAAAAACGTTACAAATATTTTACTTGTTGTTTAGGGACAAATAACTTCTCTTTCTTTATAGAAAAAGGAAATAAAATGAAGACCTCTAGTAAAAATGGTGGAGATCCAGATAAGTCCCTCGGTATTGCCACACCCACACTCACTTTAGTGATCTCCTGAGGATTAAGGGAATGTGTTGACAGTAAGGTAAAGAAAGAACAAACAGGATTCAGAGAAATTGATCATTTGTTGATCAAATTAAAATTTTGAATGAACAGAGTAATGCTATTCAATTCTGGGCTGTATACTACATGAAAAAGGTGTACATTCAGCTACTTCTTTAAGGATTACTACGCACTTACTAACTGAAGTGAGCCCTGGGAAATTTGTTGAAAATTTATTTAGTTTTTTCTTTAGTTCTTCAAATATAGAAAGTGCCGTTTTTGGTTCTTTGAGTTCTACAAAAATCCTCTGTTGTGTACGGTGGCACAACCGCAAACGTTTAACGCGTGAATACTTCTTGGGTGGTTTACTGTTTTAAATCAGTTACATTAGTTTAATCAACGTCGTACACTAAAGGGCGCTCGTAATGAATACGGGCGCGGTAATCTCGAAGGATAAAAGCTGGATCTACGCCTTTCCCCGTGTAATTTTTATTTTATAGTCTTTGGAAGTCCATTACATGGGTAATTCCAACTTGAGAAGGGAATATTTTATGAATGTTCATCTACGCTGATCTTATCTTACCCTGCCTTCTTCTTGTGTCGTAAAAATGAAGTCACCATTAAGAGCTGTATCAACAATATAAAAATACTTCAAGGATATTCGTTTGTGTAAAAAAATATATAAACGGCTTAATATTTCAAGAACTGCTTTAGATAGAAAAATGTTCAAATCGTTGTTAATCCCCAGATACCAAAGACAAAATAGTGAATCAGTTGTGTGCTTCAATTCTTGAATGCAACCTTGAACAATGTGGAGTATTACACTATTAACTACTTCTAAAGCAGAACTTCTTTGAGCCGCTCTTCAGTATAATACTTGATGTGCGCCATTGTGGTACTTACCCAGCCCGACCATACAATGAGATCCTCTAAATGTAATAGCGAAAAGTTAGTCTCTTGGCCCTTGTAGGAATTTGTTAAATTGTTTGGTGGATGAAGAGGTCTTACACAGTAGGGTACGTTTGTTTAAAACAGTTATCACTACTTTCTTGACGTCAGCTAGGATTAGGCCTCTTAGATATATATATATATATTTAAAGGATTCCACTCGCTTCGCTCGTGCTAGTGTCTTGGCCTTGATGGACCTCGAAGCTGTGCATATTTGATTCGCTACTATTGTGCTGGATATTATAACTATACGAATATTATATTTTCCTCGGAGGTTAGGCTTAGGTTAGGTTAGGTTAGGGTTAGGTTAGGTCAGGTTAGGGTTAGAAATTCCATTTCGCTATTGATTGTAGAGAGTTGGTACAGTTAAATGCAGAAATAAATACTGTACATTTCTATATAAGTAAACAGACGAGATATAAAGAAAACACTTTAAATAATCACCATTTTCAAATAGAATTTCAGTAGAGTTCTATATGAGCACACTATAGTCCATATATCTATTTAATGTTCCTTTCTTATTTTTTGTGGCCGCTTTCCTGTTTACGTACCGACGACAAGAACACCTAACGGATAACGACATGAAACGTCAAGACCAGTCGTAAAACGGTCCAAATTGTAGACAATTACCAAACTTACCCTATACTTCATCTAATGGATAAGTAACAATTGAGAAAACTACCACAGAGTAACTAGTGATTCTCTATTAGCGATTGTAAAATCACTATTAATCTTATAGGTGGTTGGCTGCGTCAAATGTGATAAACAGTGATTAGTGATTTTATTATTCGTTTGAGTTAATACGTGATTCTCGTAAAATCACTATTGGGGTTGTCTTCTTTAATTGGGCGGTATCATTTTCACATCTACCATATTAACCAATTGCGCTTTCAAATGAACAAAAGATGATGTGATACCTCTAGACATGCACAGGAAAACATGCTCCATGAAGTTCAGAATCTTCCTGATAAGGTTGCCTGGAAGGATTGTTTCTTATTTTGTCCAAAGTTCCAGGGACTCCATCATTTCTCGATCGAAACACTCGAATTTGCTCGTAGATAATTGCAAATATCTTATTGTAGCCCATATATCCTACCATCTTATTAACACCTGCCTAATCAGAAAATGTGATATACAATATTCGTAAAGAAGCGTCTCTTCTGGTGTACCTTCTCCACCCAAATACTAACCTCCAGCTTCTTGGTTACGCTACAAAACAAAAAGGCTTAGCTTCTATGAATTTTATTGTTGACGATTTATTAGCTAGTAAATCTGCACATTTGTTCTTACTAAACTCATGGGATGTTTCAAGGGTCTTTGTACGATCAGTAAATCTGCACATTTGTTCTTACTAAACTCATGGAGTGATTCAGGGTATTTGTACGATCAGTAAATGTGCACATTTGTTCTTACTAAACTCATGGGATGTTTCAAGGGTCTTTGTACGATCAGTAAATGTGCACATTTGTTCTTACTAAACTCATGGGATGTTTCAAGGGTCTTTGTACGATCAGTAAATCTGCACATTTGTTCTTACTAAACTCATGGAGTGATTCAGGGTATTTGTACGATCAGTAAATGTGCACATTTGTTCTTACTAAACTCATGGGATGTTTCAAGGGTCTTTGTACGATCAGTAAATGTGCACATTTGTTCTTACTAAACTCATGGAGTGATTCAGGGTATTTGTACGATCAGTAAATGTGCACATTTGTTCTTACTAAACTCATGGAGTGATTCAGGGTATTTGTACGATCAGTAAATGTGCACATTTGTTCTTACTAAACTCATGGGATGTTTCAAGGGTCTTTGTACGATCAGTAAATGTGCACATTTGTTCTTACTAAACTCATGGGATGTTTCAAGGGTCTTTGTACGATCAGTAAATCTGCACATTTGTTCTTACTAAACTCATGGAGTGATTCAGGGTATTTGTACGATCAGTAAATGTGCACATTTGTTCTTACTAAACTCATGGGATGTTTCAAGGGTCTTTGTACGATCAGTAAATGTGCACATTTGTTCTTACTAAACTCATGGGATGTTTCAAGGGTCTTTGTACGATCAGTAAATGTGCACATTTGTTCTTACTAAACTCATGGGATGTTTCAAGGGTCTTTGTACGATCAGTAAATCTGCACATTTGTTCTTACTAAACTCATGGAGTGATTCAGGGTATTTGTACGATCAGTAAATGTGCACATTTGTTCTTACTAAACTCATGGGATGTTTCAAGGGTCTTTGTACGATCAGTAAATCTGCACATTTGTTCTTACTAAACTCATGGAGTGATTCAGGGTATTTGTACGATCAGTAAATGTGCACATTTGTTCTTACTAAACTGATGGGATGTTTCAAGGGTCTTTGTACGATCAGTAAATGTGCACATTTGTTCTTACTAAACTCATGGAGTGATTCAGGGTATTTGTACGATCAGTAAATGTGCACATTTGTTCTTACTAAACTCATGGGATGTTTCAATGGTATTTGTACGATCAGTAAATGTGCACATTTGTTCTTACTAAACTGATGGGATGTTTCAAGGGTCTTTGTACGATCAGTAAATGTGCACATTTGTTCTTACTAAACTCATGGAGTGATTCAGGGTATTTGTACGATCAGTAAATGTGCACATTTGTTCTTACTAAACTCATGGGATGTTTCAATGGTCTTTGTACGATCAGTAAATGTGCACATTTGTTCTTACTAAACTGATGGGATGTTTCAAGGGTCTTTGTACGATCAGTAAATCTGCACATTTGTTCTTACTAAACTCATGGAGTGATTCAGGGTATTTGTACGATCAGTAAATGTGCACATTTGTTCTTACTAAACTCATGGGATGTTTCAATGGTCTTTGTACGATCAGTAAATGTGCACATTTGTTCTTACTAAACTGATGGGATGTTTCAAGGGTCTTTGTACGATCAGTAAATCTGCACATTTGTTCTTACTAAACTCATGGAGTGATTCAGGGTATTTGTACGATCAGTAAATGTGCACATTTGTTCTTACTAAACTCATGGGATGTTTCAATGGTCTTTGTACGATCAGTAAATGTGCACATTTGTTCTTACTAAACTGATGGGATGTTTCAAGGGTCTTTGTACGATCAGTAAATGTGCACATTTGTTCTTACTAAACTCATGGAGTGATTCAGGGTATTTGTACGATCAGTAAATGTGCACATTTGTTCTTACTAAACTCATGGGATGTTTCAATGGTCTTTGTACGATCAGTAAATGTGCACATTTGTTCTTACTAAACTCATGGAGTGATTCAGGGTATTTGTACGATCAGTAAATGTGCACATTTGTTCTTACTAAACTGATGGGATGTTTCAAGGGTCTTTGTACGATCAGTAAATGTGCACATTTGTTCTTACTAAACTGATGGGATGTTTCAAGGGTCTTTGTACGATCAGTAAATGTGCACATTTGTTCTTACTAAACTCATGGGATGTTTCAATGGTCTTTGTACGATCAGTAAATGTGCACATTTGTTCTTACTAAACTCATGGGATGTTTCAAGGGTCTTTGTACGATCAGTAAATCTGCACATTTGTTCTTACTAAACTGATGGGATGTTTCAAGGGTATTTGTACGATCAGTAAATCTGCACATTTGTTCTTACTAAACTCATGGAGTGATTCAGGGTATTTGTACGATCAGTAAATGTGCACATTTGTTCTTACTAAACTCATGGGATGTTTCAATTGTCTTTGTACGATCAGTAAATGTGCACATTTGTTCTTACTAAACTGGTGGGATGTTTCAAGGGTCTTTGTACGATCAGTAAATCTGCACATTTGTTCTTACTAAACTCATGGAGTATTCAGGGTATTTGTACGATCAGTAAATGTGCACATTTGTTCTTACTAAACTCATGGGATGTTTCAATGGTCTTTGTACGATCAGTAAATGTGCACATTTGTTCTTACTAAACTGATGGGATGTTTCAAGGGTCTTTGTACGATCAGTAAATGTGCACATTTGTTCTTACTAAACTCATGGAGTGATTCAGGGTATTTGTACGATTAGTAAATGTGCACATTTGTTCTTACTAAACTCATGGGATGTTTCAATGGTCTTTGTACGATCAGTAAATGTGCACATTTGTTCTTACTAAACTCATGGAGTGATTCAGGGTATTTGTACGATCGGTAAATGTGCACATTTGTTCTTACTAAACTCATGGGATGTTTCAATGGTCTTTGTACGATCAGTAAATGTGCACATTTGTTCTTACTGAACTCATGGAGTGATTCAGGGTATTTGTACGATCAGTAAATGTGCACATTTGTTCTTACTAAACTGATGGGATGTTTCAAGGGTCTTTGTACGATCAGTAAATGTGCACATTTGTTCTTACTAAACTCATGGAGTGATTCAGGGTATTTGTACGATCAGTAAATGTGCACATTTGTTCTTACTAAACTCATGGGATGTTTCAATGGTCTTTGTACGATCAGTAAATGTGCACATTTGTTCTTACTAAACTGATGGGATGTTTCAAGGGTCTTTGTACGATCAGTAAATCTGCACATTTGTTCTTACTAAACTCATGGAGTGATTCAGGGTATTTGTACGATCAGTAAATCTGCACTTTTGTTCTTACTAAACTCATGGAGTGATTCAGGGTATTTGTACGATCAGTAAATGTGCAAATTTGTTCTTACTAAACTCATGGGATGTTTCAATTGTCTTTGTACGATCAGTAAATGTGCACATTTGTTCTTACTAAACTCATGGAGTGATTCAGGGTATTTGTACGATCAGTAAATGTGCACATTTGATCTTACTAAACTCATGGGATGTTTCAATGGTCTTTGTACGATCAGTAAATGTGCACATTTGTTCTTACTAAACTCATGGAGTGATTCAGGGTATTTGTACGATCAGTAAATCTGCACATTCGTTCTTACTAAACTCATGGAGTGATTCAGGGTATTTGTACGATCAGTAAATCTGCACATTTGTTCTTACTAAACTCATGGAGTGATTCAGGGTATTTGTACGATCAGTAAATCTGCACATTCGTTCTTACTAAACTCATGGAGTGATTCAGGGTATTTGTACGATCAGTAAATCTGCACATTTGTTCTTACTAAACTCATGGAGTGATTCAGGGTATTTGTACGATCAGTAAATCTGCACATTTGTTCTTACTAAACTCATGGAGTGATTCAGGGTATTTGTACGATCAGTAAATCTGCACATTTGTTCTTACTAAACTCATGGAGTGATTCAGGGTATTTGTACGATCAGTAAATCTGCACATTTGTTCTTACTAAACTCATGGAGTGATTCAGGGTATTTGTACGATCAGTAAATCTGCACATTTGTTCTTACTAAACTCATGGAGTGATTCAGGGTATTTGTACGATCAGTAAATCTGCACATTTGTTCTTACTAAACTCATGGAGTGATTCAGGGTATTTGTACGATCAGTAAATCTGCACATTTGTTCTTACTAAACTCATGGAGTGATTCAGGGTATTTGTACGATCAGTAAATCTGCACATTTGTTCTTACTAAACTCATGGAGTGATTCAGGGTATTTGTACGATCAGTAAATCTGCACATTTGTTCTTACTAAACTCATGGGATGTTTCAATTGTCTTTGTACGATCAGTAAATGTGCACATTTGTTCTTACTAAACTCATGGAGTGATTCAGGGTATTTGTACGATCAGTAAATGTGCACATTTGTTCTTACTAAACTCATGGGATGTTTCAATTGTCTTTGTACGATCAGTAAATGTGCACATTTGTTCTTACTAAACTCATGGAGTGATTCAGGGTATTTGTACGATCAGTAAATGTGCACATTTGTTCTTACTAAACTCATGGGATGTTTCTATGGTCTTTGTACGATCAGTAAATGTGCACATTTGTTCTTACTAAACTGATGGGATGTTTCAAGGGTCTTTTAACGATCAGTAAATGTGCACATTTGTTCTTACTAAACTCATGGAGTGATTCAGTGTATTTGTACGATCAGTAAATGTGCACATTTGTTCTTACTAAACTCATGGGATGTTTCAAGGGTCTTTGTACGTTCAGTAAATGTGCACATTTGTTCTTACTAAACTCATGGAGTGATTCAGGGTATTTGTACGATCAGTAAATGTGCACATTTGTTCTTACTAAACTCATGGAATGTTTCAAGGGTCTTTGTACGATCAGTAAATGTGCACATTTGTTCTTACTAAACTCATGGGATGTTTCAAGGGTCTTTGTACGATCAGTAAATGTGCACATTTGTTCTTACTAAACTCATGGAGTGATTCAGGGTATTTGTACGATCAGTAAATGTGCACATTTGTTCTTACTAAACTCATGGGATGTTTCAAGGGTCTTTGTACGATCAGTAAATGTGCACATTTGTTCTTACTAAACTCATGGGTTGTTTCAAGGGTCTTTGTACGATCAGTAAATGTGCACATTTGTTCTTACTAAACTCATGGAGTGATTCAGGGTATTTGTACGATCAGTAAATGTGCACATTCGTTCTTACTAAACTCATGGAGTGATTCAGGGTATTTGGACGATCAGTAAATGTGCACATTCATTCGCACTAAACTCATGGAATGTTTCAAGGGTCTTTGTACGATCAGTAAATGTGCACATTTGTTCTTACTAAACTCATGGAGTGATTCAGGGTATTTGTACGATCAGTAAATGTGCACATTTGTTCTTACTAAACTCATGGAGTGATTCAGGGTATTTGGACGATCAGTAAATCTGCACATTCGTTCTTACTAAACTCATGGAGTGATTCAGGGTATTTGGACGATCAGTAAATCTGCACATTTGTTCTTACTAAACTCATGGGATGTTTCAAGAGTCTTTGTACGATCAGTAAATGTGCACATTTGTTCTTACTAAACTCATGGGATGTTTCAAGGGTCTTTGTACGATCAGTAAATGTGCACATTTGTTCTTACTAAACTCATGGAGTGATTCAGGGTATTTGGACGATCAGTAAATCTGCACATTCATTCGCACTAAACTCATGGGATGTTTCAATTGTCTTTGTACGATCAGTAAATGTGCACATTTGTTCTTACTAAACTCATGGGATGTTTCAATTGTCTTTGTACGATCAGTAAATGTGCACATTTGTTCTTACTAAACTCATGGGATGTTTCAATTGTCTTTGTACGATCAGTAAATGTGCACATTTGTTCTTACTAAACTCATGGAGTGATTCAGGGTATTTGTACGATCAGTAAATGTGCACATTTGTTCTTACTAAACTCATGGGATGTTTCAATTGTCTTTGTACGATCAGTAAATGTGCACATTCGTTCTTACTAAACTCATGGAGTGATTCAGGGTATTTGGACGATCAGTAAATCTGCACATTCGTTCTTACTAAACTCATGGAGTGATTCAGGGTATTTGGACGATCAGTAAATCTTCACATTCATTCGCACTAAACTCATGGAATGTTTCAAGGGTCTTTGTACGATCAGTAAATGTGCACATTTGTTCTTACTAAACTCATGGGATGTTTCAATTGTCTTTGTACGATCAGTAAATGTGCACATTTGTTCTTACTAAACCCATGGGATGTTTCAATTGTCTTTGTACGATCAGTAAATGTGCACATTTGTTCTTACTAAACTCATGGGATGTTTCAATTGTCTTTGTACGATCAGTAAATGTGCACATTTGTTCTTACTAAACTCATGGAGTGATTCAGGGTATTTGTACGATCAGTAAATGTGCACATTTGTTCTTACTAAACTCATGGGATGTTTCAATGGTCATTGTACGATCAGTAAATGTGCACATTTGTTCTTACTAAACTCTTGGAGTGATTCAGGGTATTTGGACGATCAGTAAATCTGCACATTCGTTCTTAATAAACTCATGGAGTGATTCAGGGTATTTGGACGATCAGTAAATCTGCACATTCGTTCTTACTAAACTCATGGAGTGATTCAGGGTATTTGGACGATCAGTAAATCTGCACATTCGTTCTTACTAAACTCATGGAGTGATTCAGGGTATTTGTACGATCAGTAAATCTGCACATTCGTTCTTACTAAACTCATGGAGTGATTCAGGGTATTTGGACGATCAGTAAATCTGCACATTCGTTCTTACTAAACTCATGGAGTGATTCAGGGTATTTGGACGATCAGTAAATCTGCACATTCGTTCTTACTAAACTCATGGAGTGATTCAGGGTATTTGGACGATCAGTAAATCTGCACATTCGTTCTTACTAAACTCATGGAGTGATTCAGGGTATTTGGACGATCAGTAAATGTGCACATTCGTTCTTACTAAACTCATGGAGTGTTTCAAGGGTCTTTGTACGATCAGTAAATCTGCACATTCGTTCTTACTAAACTCATGGAGTGATTCAGGGTATTTGTACGATCAGTAAATCTGCACATTCGTTCTTACTAAACTCATGGAGTGATTCAGAGTATTTGGACGATCAGTAAATCTGCACATTCGTTCTTACTAAACTCATGGAGTGATTCAGGGTATTTGGACGATCAGTAAATATGCACATTCGTTCTTACTAAACTCATGGAGTGATTCAGGGTATTTGGACGATCAGTAAATCTGCACATTCGTTCTTACTAAACTCATGGAGTGATTCAGGGTCTTTGGACGATCAGTAAATCTGCACATTCGTTCTTACTAAACTCATGGAGTGATTCAGGGTATTTGGACGATCAGTAAATCTGCACATTCGTTCTTACTAAACTCATGGAGTGATTCAGGGTATTTGGACGATCAGTAAATCTGCACATTCGTTCTTACTAAACTCATGGAGTGATTCAGGGTATTTGTACGATCAGTAAATCTGCACATTCGTTCTTACTAAACTCATGGAGTGATTCAGGGTATTTGGACGATCAGTAAATCTGCACATTCGTTCTTACTAAACTCATGGAGTGATTCAGGGTATTTGGACGATCAGTAAATCTGCACATTCGTTCTTACTAAACTCATGGAGTGATTCAGGGTATTTGGACGATCAGTAAATCTGCACATTCGTTCTTACTAAACTCATGGAGTGATTCAGGGTATTTGGACGATCAGTAAATGTGCACATTCGTTCTTACTAAACTCATGGAGTGTTTCAAGGGTCTTTGTACGATCAGTAAATCTGCACATTCGTTCTTACTAAACTCATGGAGTGATTCAGGGTATTTGTACGATCAGTAAATCTGCACATTCGTTCTTACTAAACTCATGGAGTGATTCAGGGTATTTGGACGATCAGTAAATATGCACATTCGTTCTTACTAAACTCATGGAGTGATTCAGGGTATTTGGACGATCAGTAAATCTGCACATTCGTTCTTACTAAACTCATGGAGTGATTCAGGGTCTTTGGACGATCAGTAAATCTGCACATTCGTTCTTACTAAACTCATGGAGTGATTCAGGGTCTTTGGACGATCAGTAAATCTGCACATTCGTTCTTACTAAACTCATGGAGTGATTCAGGGTATTTGGACGATCAGTAAATCTGCACATTCGTTCTTACTAAACTCATGGAGTGATTCAGGGTATTTGGACGATCAGTAAATCTGCACATTCGTTCCTCCTAAACTCATGGAGTGATTCAGGGTCTTTGGACGATCAGTAAATCTGCACATTCGTTCTTACTAAACTCATGGAGTGATTCAGGGTATTTGGACGATCAGTAAATCTGCACATTCGTTCTTACTAAACTCATGGAGTGATTCAGGGTCTTTGGACGATCAGTAAATCTGCACATTCGTTCTTACTAAACTCATGGAGTGATTCAGGGTCTTTGGACGATCAGTAAATCTGCACATTCGTTCTTACTAAACTCATGGAGTGATTCAGGGTCTTTGGACGATCAGTAAATCTGCACATTCGTTCTTACTAAACTCATGGAGTGTTTCAAGGGTCTTTGTACGATCAGTAAATCTGCACATTCGTTCTTACTAAACTCATGGAGTGATTCAGGGTATTTGGACGATCAGTAAATCTGCACATTCGTTCTTACTAAACTCATGGAGTGATTCAGGGTCTTTGGACGATCAGTAAATCTGCACATTCGTTCTTACTAAACTCATGGAGTGATTCAGGGTCTTTGGACGATCAGTAAATCTGCACATTCGTTCTTACTAAACTCATGGAGTGTTTCAAGGGTCTTTGTACGATCAGTAAATCTGCACATTCGTTCTTACTAAACCCATGGAGTGATTCAGGGTATTTGGACGATCAGTAAATCTGCACATTCGTTCTTACTAAACTCATGGAGTGATTCAGGGTCTTTGGACGATCAGTAAATCTACACATTCGTTCTTACTAAACTCATATATTGTTTCAAGAGTCTTTGGACAATGAATTTGATACTTCTCGATAGAAAGCTATTTTATAAGTCTTTTTGTCTTCTTACTTGTTTAAAAGTAAGAGTCTTTTTAATAGTCTCTTGGTCCTGATCGCTTAATAAAAAGAAATATAAGAATAAAATATAAAGACTCCTAGCCCTCGAATACTCTAAAAGAGCCAGCCAGGGTTGAAAAAGAACAAGAGTTGGGCAAAAGACACCCGATAGGAAAGATGAAAGAGAGTGACCTAACACAAGACTACATGAAGAAAGGTTAGGCCTAATAAACTCTATTGGTTTACTTACAGTGTTAACTTCCGACACTTAAGTCATAAGCACTTAGAAAGAGTTTATGACGTAAGCTTAGGAAGTCTATGCTTTAAGTGTAAACTAATAAAGTTTATTAGGCCTAATTACGAACACAAGCGAAACGAGTAGAGATTTTATTACGAACGCGGTAGCGTTCCTCTCTACTAACTATATATTTTTTTAAAATCTAAGTAGCCTACGTACATGAATCATGGTTTTTGTTCTAACCAAAAATTACATGAAAAAAAGTATAGATCTAGTTAGGTTTGTCAACCTCGTACCCCTGTTGGTGCTTTCTTAAATTGTTTCCTGGAAAAGGCGTTGTTTTTTTTTTTGTTACGTGGCCTCTCTTGCCTTCCAAAAAGTATGTGAAGAGGCAATGATAAAAATTTTAAAAAATTGACTTTCATGACGTAAACATATTTTAAAACAAAACTAAATTGATTAACTGTAAATTTAAAATCTACTTTATGAATTATTAATGGTACTTTGTCTGAATCACTTTCATTAAAGTATTGTCTTACAAGGGACCTTAAAGTTACAAGGGGCCTTAACGTAGTCATTTTAGTACTTCTTGTGCAAAGCACAGATGGTTACTTTTAAAGTGTTTTTAACTCCCTTGTTGCTTAAAGGCAAAACATCTCTCAGTCATTAATGCCATTATTAAAAAAGAACATAAAATAAGACTCCTAGCTCTCGAATACTCTAATAGTGTCAGGGTTGAAAAGGAACAAGAGTTGGTCAAACCAGATCCGATAGGAAAGATAAAAGAGAGGGGTCTAACCAAAGACTACATGGAAAAATGTGTAAAGCCAGCTAGTACTCTCTTGATTGTCACGGGTGTACTCACTATCCATAAGTTAACTCTTTAAAGTTTAAATTTTTTTATTGTGGCTAGTCATTTATTTATTTTTTATCTAATATCTATGTTTCTTCTGTTCACAGGTGAGAAATTGTTCCTAAAAAGTGGTTCCTATTTGTAATTATTATTCTGATCTTCTCAAAAGTAAGTGAATGCAATATTTTTATTTCCCAGCTCTCTCTCTCTCTCTGCTCCCCCTCTAACCCCCTCTCTGCTCCCTCCCTCCCTCCCTCTCTCTCTCTCTCTCTCTCTCTCTCTCTCTCTCTCTCTCTCTCTCTCTCTCTCTCCCCCCCCTCTCTTTCTCTCTCCCTCTCTCCGTAAATAAAATCACCACTAGTTTCGCTGGTGTAATATTTAGGCCTAACATTGGTTTACACTTGGATCATCAAATTCCGACGTTGGCGTCATTAGCTCTTAGAAAGAGTTTGTAAATGCAAGCGTCGGTAGTCCATGTTCCAAGTGTAAACCAATATTAGGACTAAATATTGAAACGAGCGAAACGAATGATTTTATTAGGAACGCGGTAGCGTTCCTCTCAACCAACTATAAAAAACGTACGAATATTTTTGTAATTCCAAGTACCTACATTAATCATCGTTTATTTTTGTATTTATATTTTAAAGTTATTAGTCTGAACTTAGCCAGACAGACAACACAGACAAGATTACTCTCAAGCTATGTGACCGGAAGTGTGCAAGGTGTTTACGGAAATGTACAGGATGAAGTAATTTATGTACAGTTATATAGATATAATGACGTAAGCATACTGGGTCAGCGCGATATCTCACGCCGCGTTGTGTCTGAATAATGAATGAAATACTTTATTCCCGAACAGTATGAATAACTCTAGCGTGATGGATACTCCCCTTCAAAGGCACGGGTGTTGCAATCCCGAAGGAAAATGTAAAACTGGGCGCCATCGTGGTACTTACCCAGCCCCATTATACAATGCAATACAACCAGATCTTCTAAATGTATTGGTTTCTTGGAACTTGTAGCCTATAAACGGCATAAAGAACTTTCCTGAATATCTTGCTGGATTGCTCCTTTTTAAACGTTTTTTAAATTCACCAAAATTATAATATTATTCAAAATCCAACTACTTATATATAATTTTTTAAACTATTGTTTTTAATTGTCGCCATTTTGAAATTACATATTGATTTTTCTGGTTGGCAAGTTTATTGAATTGTTTTTAAACAAAACAAAGACGACAAATAGACGATAAAACGAGACGGCAACAAGACAAACTTTGACAGCGGAATGGAGCTGAGTGAATGTCTTTCATCAGTAGTAGTAGTTATGACATCACTCCTCCGCCAGCTTGCAACTTCACCTAGCGCGCATTATGAATGTCCACATTACATCAGCTTACAGACTGTACAGACGATAACGACGATAGACGGACGGCATACCTAAAATTACTTTTCCTGAAGCATAAAATATCCAAATCAGTCGAAAAATGAATTTTGAAAGTAGTAATACACAAAATACGATGTTCAGAAAACATGTGTAACAACTGTTTTAAACAAATTGCACTACTGAGTAATAATATCACTAGATTTATCAATACAAACATTTCCTATAAGCGCCAAGAGACCAACTTTTGGTTAAAACTTTTCCTGGATCTGCTTGTATGACAGGGCTTGGTAAATTCCATGATGAGTCCCCATTAACTTGTTTGTGTTTCCATTCATTTGGAGAATTCGTCTACCGTTATTTTAAAATATTTCCATCCGTATATGTCCTTCAAAGGGTACAAAACACATCCTAAGTTATTACAAAACGCGTCATAGACCGGTGGAAATGGTAAATATACAATAGTATATAGCCAACCCACTAGACTAGGAGTGGCTCGGAAACCACTTTATCGCAGTTAGTGGGTCACAGTCGTGCTGACACGGACTTTCTCAGAATGCTTGGCAAATATTGACAAGAGTGGGTTGTGGTATTTGAGTGGGCTACGGTTGATATTTTGGGCGCCGAAATAAACAATTAAGACATTCTTTCGTGTTGACAGTTTAGGGTTTCACTTGAGTAAAAAAAATATCATTCCGGAAGTAGCTTATTCAAATAGTATTCCGTCAATATTGTATACTCAAGTATTACTGCTTACTTTTCTATTTTTTAATTTTGTTAAATTCTCTTTAACAAAATATTTTTGTTTATAAAATTGTCCAAGTAAGAGGTTTATATAAATTTATATCACTAAAGAAATGTTTTGTAATTGGTCAAAATCATGGAACATGGTTTGTAATTACATTTTGTAATTATGGAAATATCAATTTAGAAATCTTCTGAGTTGAATTTTATTTTATTATTTTATGTAAGCGTTTATAACTACTGTATTCTCATTTATAACTACTGTCTATTATTTAATCATAGTCCTGCAAACAGATGTACAAGTTTCATCATTGAGGGTGATTATTTTGACAACCATTAAAAATATATATATATATATTATTATTTTTGTACTGCAATGATAAAAATAAGCAAAAATAGAAAAAAAAATACCAGGTGTCCATTTTAACCAGCCACCATTGTGAGTTCTGAAACTACAAGATCTACAGCAAACTATAAATAGAGGACATCACTTCCTTTTTAGTGACTATTAAAAATATTAAATTATAATTTCAAAATCCGTCCGCCATTATCCAATATGGCGGCAAACTTTATAATTTTTTACGGAACTCCCTATATGTTCTGGTGTTTCGGAATATATACAATATTTTATGACTTCTTTATTCTTGATATCATTTTCAACGTTCAGATGCCTCTCAGAAGATTGAAAAGACGAATGTTTTGTTTATATTTAAGCGCCATTTTATAATTATTTAAAATAAAATTTAACAACTAAATGTCATTATTGTGAAGTCGCCTAGTAATCAAACAATTAATTTTAAAACAAACACAAAAAAAACTTAATAAATGGGAATGTGTGTTTAAAAATATACATCATATCAGCTGATTACAAATCAGCTGATATGATATATTCAGTCGTAAGTTAACAGCTGAGGTTAATAATTATTGTTCTCATTGGCATTTATGGTGGCTGTTGATTCTTCTTTGACAACACATTAAAGCCAGATTTTTTATTCGTTTTCGATTTGACAATTAAGAAATGAAATAAAATTATTCAACTACTGTACTTGTAAATAGCACAGTTCAACAGTGCACAGTTCATTGTTAAATTTAATTTTAAATGGGGCTCAAAAATAAACAAAACATACAATTTTTCTATCCTTTGAAGACTCTACATTCTGAACGGTAAGGTTAAAGAAAAATTCTGTCAAGAATAAAAAATCATAAGGAATCCAAAACATCATATAATACAGGGAGTTCCGTAAGAAATTATTAAGTTGACCGCCATATTAGAAAATGACGGACGAATTTCGAAATCCTATTTCACATTTTTAATGAGCATTAAAAAATTAAGTGATCTCCTCTATTTAGAGTTTGCTGTAAATCTTGTAGTTTCAAAATGGTGCCCAGGTTAATATATATTAACATTAACAATATAAAATATAACCTAAATAAGTATAAAAAAATTACTTATCTAAATGAAACTTTAAACAGAAATTAAAACAAACATTGACAAGAATGACTAATGCGACCTTTATGGTCCAGTTTATTCTTTTTGTTGTTTAAAGGCGAAAAAACTCTCGGTCATAATAATAATAATCTTTCTTTTTTCATGCGAAGTTAGTTCTTCTCTTCCACTTAACCTTTAAATAACATCTTACAAAATGCATCAAAGTTAATAATACAAATAAAATAATAAACAAACAAGAAACTATAAACTAGTAATTAATTTTAAAACATATTACACAATACATCAAAATTAATAAATAAACAAATAAGAAGAAGAATTAAAATATTAATTACTTCTAAAAACATAATTTACTAAAGTTGAAAAACTATAAACACATTTATCTTCAAAGTAAAATAACTAAAAGTAAATTATGTTGTACAAAAAATCAAATATAAACATCACATACACTCAAGAACACTCTCCAAAACATCATCGGTTATATAAAAAACGGTAGAAAAGAACATAAAATAAATACACACCCCAAGGAAACGCAGAATGAAGTAAAAGATGGACAGTTGCTCAAGAAAACGCCGATAGAAAAGATGAAAGAAGGGATTTAACCCGAGATTACATTTAAAAGGTTGGATCTAGCTGGAATCCCCACCATGAAGGCTTCTGGTTATTCATTTAGAGGCTGCATTCATTTAGTAATGAAAAAAACGTTAAATTGATCAATAAACGAAGATTCATGGAACAATTAAATTAGAGTAATAAGAAAAGTAAATTTTTACACTTTTACAATTTTTTTTCCATTATTTACATATACAGTAAATGTCTATTTATAATTTTATTTAAAAAAAAAAACTAATATAATCAACTACCTTAAATAACAAGATTAAACACATTTACAGAAAAAAATAAAATAAATATGTATCCTTAGAGGCTAAGCTAGATTTTTTGGTTTCCATCATTTAAATAAAAGAAAATCATTTTTGGAATTGAAAGATTCTAAGATCATCTGCTTTTTAAAAAAAATACATTACTAAAAATACAAATGTAAATTTGTTTCTTAAATAAATAATATGCAATCTTTTTTGAATAATTCCCCCCTCCTCTTGTAAAATTTACAATACCAAAACGAAAATACAGAACAATTTATTCAAATAGACTTTAAACGAAAATATCCAAAAACTTGCCATATCTTCGAACAGGTCTCCTTTGCCTGTCAGCTAAAATATACATACTCACTCATCTCCTTACATTCACCCTTTGCATTCACCAATCCTTTAGTAAATTCCCATTTACATCTAAACTACAATTTACATATAATTACCAAGTACACACACATACACACAATTCCCTATATATTTATCATATTCCCCAGTTAAGCATCTTTTTCACGCATTCATGTCCATTTAAAATTCTAAAATCTTTATACTTTCAAAAGAAACTTTAGATTTTTAATTTTTTTCAAAACAATTATTTTTTTTGTGGAAACTAATTACTTGTATTAGTTGTTTATTAAACATTTTACAAAATAATATACCGGAAAAAATTAACAAATAGTGCAATATTTTATGCATCCTGCAAATATATGTTTGTATATACAGACTTAAATATATCACAAGAGAAGTACATTAATTCAAACACACACACACACACACACATATATATATATATATATATATATATATATATATATATATATATATATATATATATATGTACACATAGGCACATGAACATACATAGGCCTACACGTCCATAGAAAAATTTATAGATACAGTACTAATAATAATAATATTCAAATATGCATACATTTATAGACATATCGTATACATACACACGCACATATTCTTTAATTGGCAGTCATACTAAATCAGAGTCAAACATTTAGTATACATGTATTTACAATTTCCAATCCATTCAAATAAGTTCCTCTACGCAACTCGAGGTCACAGCTCAGGTTGCACCTCATACAATGAGGTTGCACCTTAACTCGCCTTATCTTGATCATCATCGTGGTTGTAATCTTGAAATGGTATTTTACATATGATACAATACCATTTCTTTCTTACAATACATATATCTAATTACTAAATATTTTAAAATTATATCGTACACTGTATTGCGTATGGTTTTGTTAATTTTTATTTGCTAAAGATCACATCACTCAATTTCGTTTTTTTTAATCGACTGTAAAGGTTAAACAAATTTTTGTTCGAAAGTAGTCTTTAAGGGTACTGAAAGGCTTCGCAAAAATACTGATAAAAATGAATAACATTTTTATCAAACTTTTGTGAAAACATGCCAATATTAAAAACATTGGTACATGATTACGGTCTACAAGTTAATTCAATAAACAGAAAAAAAACCTTTAACTTAAAATAAATTTGTCTGATTTGAATATCTAAATATTACCATTTAGAAACGAATGATCACGCCTAAGTCTCGTTGTAACTAACGTTCACTCTCTGGACTTTTCGTCCAATCGCTTACAAGTCACCTCTTAGCCTAGTGATAGAGGTCGTAAGGTTGTACTGCCAGATGAAGCATGGAGAAGAGTAATGGAGCAGAGAGAGAGACTGAGAGTTGGTCTGTCACATCCTTTGTTCCATCGCGATGAGTCAACAGTTTTGTGAAGCATAACTAGACCTGTGGGTGGAGTTGAGAAATCATTTTGGTTTTTATTTAAATATAAATGATGTGTCCCACAGATGACTTTTCAGTTCATTGTGGTAAATTCAAACACACTGTTTTATCACAATTTTAAAGAGATTTATTTGGTTTCCTACTGGGCTGGATCACTTGAAATAATTAAGTACATCCAAGTACCTTCAGTGTTTCTTCGGTCTCCTGACTGGAGTTTCACCCTAACAGGGATTTTTTCAAAGGTTTTTAATTTGGTACATTTAGTTCAAGTTACACATACGATTAAATTCGTTACGTATGGTTTACGCACAAAGACTTCTTTTATATGATTCTGCAGACAGACTCCTTTGATAAGAATATTGTAATATCCCAACGACTTTAAACATTGCCAAGAACTCCCGTGGGATAATCAGTTCTATAAAGTGTACTTCGGGTGATATATCTTTGTATATCGTAAATAAAAAACCTTTGAAAATAGCGTGTGGCTGAAACTCCAGTTACGACACCGATGAAAAACAGGACATGAAGGTAATTGCATATATTTAATTAAAAGAAAATTCTCCTAAAAACCATTATAAGTAAATGGGTGTCATCATGGTAATGACCCAGCCCCATCAGATCCTCTAAATGTAACGACCAGTTGGTTTCTTGGGCCTTGTAGGAAATGTTAAGCAGATCCAGTAGGGTAAGTTTGTTCAAAGCAATTGTTTCACATGTTTTCTGAACCTAGTCATTGTGAATACTACTACCATCTAGGCTATAACGGCCTCAAAGATGTGTATATCTTAAAGAGTATTCACTCGCTTCGCTCATGTCCATTACTCGACCTTGAAGCTGTACATAGATGAAAGAGCTTCAACTTGATACGTTAATGTTGCCCTACTGGTTTTAGTGACTACAAATATCACATTTTCTAGGAAGGTTCGAAATTACAGTTTTGACAATAAATTTGCTGTTTTACATCGTAGTTTTGTTCTGATATCACGCATTCTTGAAAAAAAAATCACGGTAAAAAGAAATAAATTTAAAACTATTTTGTACGTCATACAGTATAGTAGATAATACCAGGGCTATCCAGAAAGTAACAGACGTTTTGAAATAAAATATAAACAAAGTGAAAAAACCTATTTTTATTATATACATTTTGAAGGTAAACTCTTAAGCTATTTTCTACATAGTCGCCATATAAATTAAGGCATTTATCATAAAGTGGTGCAAGCTTTTCAATGCCCTCTTTGTAGAAATCTGCCGCCTGCGAGTTCATCCACTGGTTTACACCGGCATGGAGTTCAGCGTCAGTGTCAAAGCGTTGCGTAGCGAGCCATGTCTTCATCACTGGGAACGGATGGTAATCGCTCGGCGCCAAATCCGGGCTGTGAAAACTTCCCATCCAAAACCGTCCAAGAGTTCTTGGGTACGCTTGGCCGTGTGTAGACGGGCGTTGTCGTGTAAAAACAAAACTTATTAAACAAAAACGTATTTAATAGCCATTCCACACGCAATTCTACACTCATTTAGCCATCGTAATTTTCTACCAAATTGACCTACACGTTTATCGTAAAAGCTACACCCGAAGACATCAAATTTCATGTTGATTTAAAAAGTAAATGAAAATTAAAAATTGAATAAGCTTCCAATAAGCTTGAAAAATAACTGATAAGCTTCCAAGATTCACTTGAGGAACTAGTCCAGATACAGATAGTGTACCTACAAGATGTGTTTTATTGTGTCTTCTATGTGTATGTGTATTGCGTGTATAACTGTGTGTTGTGAACTTTTATGTTATAACGAGGAATAGTAAATGTCCTGAAACTGAACACTTGAAAATGGCTGAATAGCCGAAACGGCCGTCGTTGAGAAAAAACGCAAAAAACTACTGGACGGTGAGTAATTTAATAAATTATAAAAATTGAAGCACGAATTGCCCCCCCAATTTGTAACGAATAAAAAAAAATTAATAATTAATCACACAGAAATTGGACACTGTAAAAACATACACACAAAACGATAGATAATTTACGAATATGAGTAACAAACAGTTTTGGATTCTGGAAGAGAGTCTTTGTGTCTGATTTAAGTCACGTGACAGTTGCCACACAATACGATTCTTTTAAAAGTAGCTAAAAAACTATTGTATAAAATGTAATATTTAATCCAAGATTGAAGAGTCATTGACATCATTCTTATAGTCTCTGAACAAAATATTCATTGTTAAGTCATCGAACAATTTATAAATCGAATGCATACCTATATAAAACAATTAATAGTAGCTTCTTTTAATCTAATTATCTACCAACATGTTTCGCTACTTTGGGCACCATCATCAGGTCATCTGTTAACACTACATACCTTGCACATTGCATTCATATAAACAAAATACTAAATCTTTAAAACTGTGCACGTCAAGTCACTATTATAAAATATTACAGACATCTGTGATTTAATATGTCCGATTGGTTAATATAAGTGAAGAGATATGTGTTTAAAAATGTGTTTTTGCCTGGCCTGATTGTGCTGTAGATGTAGGTAAGAAACTATATAATTGCTTTTTAAAATGACTGCTGTTTTCAAAGTGGTGAATAGAGACCCAGTTTTAGTGTATACCACCTCTAATCGTAGGTCAAAGAAGCAACAATTCCATTTCATTAACATCATGTTTTCTGGAACAAAACTCTAAACAGCGACCACTGGTAGTTTCACACATGTAGTCAAATTACTCCATGCTAATTGTGAATACCGTTGGCAATAACCTACTTCCAACTTTGCTGCTTTATTGTGTACCAGTAATTTTGGCTTTTATTCTGTAACTTGCATTGTTCTTTCATTGTTCTATGTAACTAAAAGACTGTCAACGTTTCTGCATGCTACATTCTATAGCTGGCAGACAGTGTTGACTGATTCATTTCAATTCACAGAACTGTACAAGAAAATTACTTCCTGAAAAATAATCTCTTTTAAAATCGAGGCATTTCTCAAAAATATTGCTGGGGGTTCATTCGAGTTTGTTTATATAAACTTCTTGGTCATCATCGTATTATTAAAAAAATATCCTTATACACCATATGTCCAGTAGACAGATTGACCTTGAAGAAAGCCAGAGATCGTGTGAGTTTGCACGTTGTGCAACCCTCCCCCCCTCCCGGTGGCATGTGATACTTTTGCAGTTACGTTAATTTAAGGCTTTAGTAAAAATCTAGCTACGGCATTTAATTTTGTATCACAGTTGCATAGAGCTTAATTTAACGATCAATTAAAAACTATATATATTGTTAACTACTTTTCTACCTTGTAACAAATCATCAGAAATTTCTCAACAAAAACAATTTTTTCCCGATTAAATTAATAAATGGAATACAAAAATCTTTCCCCTTAAATTACAAGAAACTAAAATTAAAAACTGGTGTTTATTTTTGTACTTGGTTTATTATTATTACAGGGGAAGTAATTACTTGACGGTACAACCCATTCTAAGAAAACTAAGTACACAAATTACTGCTTAGCTACATTTAATTCCTAAAGTTACAACTTCGTGACAGAGTTTTGTAAACGTTTTATTCTTATTTACACCGATAAAAGAAACGAAAATAGGGTAGGCGTTTACACAGATGCATTTGAGGTATATATTTTTTATTAGGGTTGCACCGCTGAATGTAAACGCAACTAACAAAGTATGAGGGCCCCTCTTTTCCTCTCCACCCCAGACACATTCCTAGCTTGAGGATACTGTAATCTTGTTTTGATTTAAAAATTGCACTTTGGTTTGAATCAAAAATCTTCACATTTCATAAAAAGTGAGTTGTGAGTATAAATCATTTATAAATTTTCAGTGAAACTACACGACTTTGTGAGGTATGGTATTTATTCGACATTGAATAACATTCGTTGGGACCGATTTAGAGAAATTTGATATTTTATTTTCAAGCACATGGCAAGTACTTCCAAATTTCAAGATACTAGAAAAGTACGTCTACAAATTTCAGTCCTTAATAAGCCGTATCTTGGAATGCACAATTTTCTTTTAACCCAAATGTCACAAAAAACACTAGCGCATTTTATTATCAGTTTTAAAGACGATCAAATAGGTTTTCTACAGTAATTAGTTATAAAAATTACTATTAAAGAAAATCAAATTAAAATAATAAATAATAACTCTAGCTTCCTGATTTTTATCTACAATATCTCTTTATTCGATGGTGTTTAAAGGCGATACAACTTCCCTTATAATCGCCTTAAAAAAAATAAAATAAAGACCACAAACTCTCGAATAGTATAAGGCTCAGGAAGAACAAAAACTGGTCAAAACTTGATAGAAAAGATGAATGAGATGGATCTAACACAAGACTACGTCAAGGTAGGAATGTGTCCTGGGGTGGAGAGGAAAAGAGGGGCCCCCACACTTTGTTTGTTGCGTTTGCTTTCAGCGTTACAACCCCAATAAAAAAATATAGACCTCAAAATGCTTCTGTGTAAACGCGTACCCTACTTTCGTTTCTTTTATCAGTGTAAATAAGAATAAAACGTTTACAAAAGTCTGTCAGTTTACAAAGCTAAGCAGTAATTTGTATACCTAGTTTTCTTGGAATGGGTTGTACCGTCAAGTCAGGCTAAGGAAACAAGTAGAAGGGATGACACGCCCCTTACACCAGACACAATCCTAGTCTGAGGCTACTGTATATAAAGAAAGGTCCAGCTAGGACTTCGGGACTCACTATAGGTAAAACCCTAAAGGAGAAAAGAAAGAAAGAGATATATTATATCATTATAATTAAATAATAAACCAAGTATGATAAATTAGGATTTGTTCCGCCATAATAGTTGAGGCGGAAATAGCGGCAGTTTCATCAACAACCATTGACACTGTAACAAAAAGCGCGCATCAACTAAATATTACGGTTATGCCGTCAGTAATTATAATTGATAACGTTTTATATGTTTTAGGGTTATATTAGTAGGTTTATGGTGGATGTGTGAAAGTACTTGCGTTCACAGGACTTATGTTTGTGAAGTAAACCAACAGTAATGTGTTATTCTTTTGGGGAATGGGTTACCGTGATATTTGACTACCTAATGTCGTAAGAGTTTAATAGTCTCACTCCCACCATTTTAAATTAAAGTTATTAAATTCTACATTCTGAAGACAGTTGAGTTGATGGGCATTATGGTACTTACCTAGCCCTATCGTACAATGTAATAGAAGCAGATTCTCTAAATGTAATAATAATCCTCTACGCTCCTGTCGGTTACTCGGCCTTGGATCTCGTAACTACGCGAATATTAGGGCTTATACTTTTTTGAGGTTATTACGCAATTACATTTTTGACAATAACTTCGGTATTTGTGATCGTAGAGCTGTAGGGTTGGTACTATTACATTCAGAATTGAAATTTGCAAATTTTCATCTAGTTTAGTATAAGTTAAATACATACGAAATAGGAACAAAACCGTTTAAAATTGCCGCCATTTTTACATTTTCAATTACCATGTAGTACATTTCTTGTTTGTATCTTAATTTTGTCTAGACAACAACGACAATGATGACAAACGGACGGCGAAAATAAGTTTTCCATTTCTTGAGGTCATAAAACGTGAAGATTAGTCAATAAAACAGAGGCCAATTTTTTTTACAATTACCAAACTAAATCTCTATTTCGTATATTGAGAAAATAAAAATACCACTATCGATTTCAACCTACCGGTCATTTACAAGTGACAAACGTTCTACAACAGTCCCTATACTTTTATAAAATTTATGAGTTTGTCGGAATGTCAGAAGTGAGTTTGCGATTGTTGACCAGCTGTTTACATTTTCTTTTAAAAGTTTAAGTTGTCGGTTTTAACGAGTAAAATATAATTTCCGACTTGTAGATTTATCCAACTCTTTTTCATGTATTTTTCATTTCAAAATTCTAATATTCGACAATTATTTTTCATTCTCAGCAGTTTCTTTTTCATTTTAAATTACAAGTTTCAAAACTTTTTTTCATCGTCTAATTCGTAGGCTTGTTCAGTTCATTCTAATCTGATTTACGTTTAGTCCAATCAAATTAGAAAATAAGTTCGGGTATATTTTGGAGTGAATAGAATTAAATCTGACAGAGGAATTGCTTTGTTATAACGTCTTAACAAAAACTGAAAAAAAGAAAGAAAGAAAAAGGAAGAAAACAAAAACACCGATGCTGCACAATGATGATAATTGTTAAAAACAATAAATTTGTTTATACAGTACTTTGATTACTTATCGAAGATTTTCTTAAATGACTCTGAAAAGGTGATTTAGATTATTTGGCCAAAAATAAGTAATTTTGTAATTTTTTTGTATTTTACAAAATATTAGGCTTTTGAAAAAATGTAAAAAGGGGAAGGGGCAATCAAATAATTTTAAAAAACTTCAGAATGATGTGATATAAAAGACTTCATTACCTCTATAGGCCTACCTATCCAAAAAACGAATTTTCAAGATTTTCCAAAAACCCACTTAAAACTTTCCAAAATATTAAGAGTGAAAACGAAGGTGAGATACGTTTTATAGAAATTTGAAAAAGTCATATTCGTATTTAACACAAAATTTATTGAAAATAATTTACTAAGGTTTATTTTCCGACTTTCCAGGGGTTTTTCTTTAAAAAAGTAATAGTGAAAACGTTGAACAAATTTTCGTTTGACCTAAGTCTTTACTCACTTTAAAGTAGAGTATATATTTTCCTCTATGAAACATCAAAGCGTTTTGTCTCGCAAAAGGAACGAAAAATTCCAATCAAATTTATTTTAAGTGATATAATTTGAAAGATAAAAATATTTCTTTTATCCTTGAGTCGTCGTCTATCCTATTGCAGGAGTAGGAATATTCTCATTGTTAACTATGTACATATCTTTTGTCAATTCTACCTCTCATTGGAAATCTAAAGACGACCTCGACACGGGAATTTAATATCCAGAAAGACTATAAAGTAGGGCATTGTTTACTGCCAAATGCTGTAAGTGAAAGGTTGGGGGAGATTAAATAACAAAATCGTACCGTTAGTGTTGGAAAAACAACTCACATTGAAATCAAATATGTAGGTCTATCGTGTGACAGGACGGGGGAAAATGCTTTGTTTGATTATAAAGCGGACTTTGTTACGCATTGTCAGTTATTGGTTCGGACACCTGTTCTATACCCGCGTTGAAGTCTCCAGGGAAATTCAATGCTATTTGTTCTAAAGTCTCCAGGGAATCGATATTTTGTTTACAGTTATGTGTAAACCTATTGTTGTGGAATTAGATGAATGAGGTATTTGCATGCCCGAAACACTAAGTAGCGGGGAATCTCGATCCGTATTAGTGGACAACGGTGGAAAAACATTGCACTAAATTTCTCACACACTCGTCTAGAAAATTAAATACTATGCAATGATAACAGTTTGTCAGCATTTTCTTTGTCAGCGAGTTTTCACAATGCTGTATTCTTTATATTTAAAAGAGTTTAATTAGAACATAAACTTGTTGATTTATTTCAGTTTTAATGTTGGGAATCAAGTTTCATTTAGGATATTGTAATTTTTTAACGACAATAATTCTATATTTAATTTGGATTCTTAGAGGCTAAAATAGACTAAAAGTATGATTTTAGGTTTTTAATGGCAACTAACCTTCAAAATTTAAGTCACCGAAAAAAGTTTAAGCAAGTCTCAAAACTAAAATATCCCTAACAGATATGATTCAAATAAATTTTATCGTTTCGACTGCAAATAACTGTACAGTTGAAAGAGGTAGTCCCAAAATATTTTTTTTTAAGTTGTTCACATAACTTACTCTATTCTAAGTAAAAACGAGAAAGTAAACGACACTACATATTTCTACATCAATTAGTCAGGAAGATAAATTAAATATTTATTATTATCAGTGAAAATAACGCAGTCTTACAAATGTTCTAAGGATGTTTATGTGCATCATTCTGTAAACCCCTTCACTCATGCGTCACTGACTGATCCGCCTGACGTGTTCATCATAATTTACTGCCGAAATGCTTCAATATAACTGAATCACGAGAGCCGAATATCTCAAAATTGTTTGAAAGTCTTTCATTCAAACTTTAGATACACTTAAAGAAGTTCTAAATTGGTGGTTTGATAAAATTTTAGTGAATTGTGAAGATTTAAAATGCAAAGCAACGTGCCAAATTGGAAGTAAAAAAAGGTTTTGTTATTAGGGAATTTAGTAGGGGTAAAAATAATTAGACGATTTTTAAATTGGATTTTTGTAAGTTATAGATGAACCTCTAACCGTATTAGCAACCAATACAATTTATTTTAAAACGGCTTCATTCAAAATAATTTAATTAAAATCATTAGATATGTTATGAAAAACGTGTTGAGTAACCAAACTTTTTATAACATCCTTCGTAATTAGAAGCCCAAAACCATCGTAGATACACTCAGTGGTCCTAAAATGGATTTATTAAAGAAAATTTCATCATAGATTTTTTCCTCTATTACAATACTTTCTCTCCATATAAATTCAGGAACAAAATATACAACAGAATGAAATACAGTATAGAATAACTATATAAATAGTTTTAAAGTCTTTAAATTTTAATTGTTTTTACAACACGGAAAAATGTCTAAACTTTCATCCTTTAGTTTTGACTAAAATTTCCGCCAACTCTCCAGTCAAACAAATAAACATGGAGAATACCAATCAGTTTTCTCTTTTATTGGACAGCATTTCACTATTAAAACGGCAATCACAATCCCCAAGGCCCCAACACTCAATGTTGCCAGATTTCTTTTCCACTGCCTTCTAAGGATGAGGAAAGGAAAAGATGTAAAATCTCCTTGGCTGTGGGATTGTTGTTTGAAAGTAGTTGAGCAATGAAACATGTCGTGACTTCTTCTTTTAGTTTGTTTTCTCACGATAAAAGGTTTCGACATTTCGTTTTGTTTGTGTTGACAATTAAACGAATCGATTACGAAGTTTTTTTTTGAGGAGCAATTGTTGGGCAACGTGGCGTGCCTCAAGGTTATAGTTTGGGTATGATTTTGTTTAGATTGCGGTTAAATAATTGATGAAAGTAGGGAATTGTGAAATAGAGAAACTAGCAACTATTTCCAGTGTTCAATGATGTCTGTATTAATATACTTACTTGCTTCGCTCGGTCGGGTTACTGAAGTTATGATGAGAGTGTCAGTTGAAAATATTCTCCTCCGTTCGATAATATCCTCAAATCCGATACGATGAAACGCGTACCAAACTTATTATTTGAAAAATTATGACAATGGTTTTAAGGTGTTATTTTAGTCTAAGTGAAGACAGTTTTGTAATGGTTATTAACAAAATAATATTGGGTTTTGTATGGAAGTATCCATTTTGAAGTTTGTTATCCTTAGAGTGGGCTACAGCCTAAAGTGGTAGATTGATCACATTTGGTACGTGTATGGTTATAAACAAAATTAACTTTAAGTGTTACATGGACATAATCGTCTATAGGCCCCAAAACAGTTTGTCTATCCTGTGTAGAGTAGGTACAACTTTAATCAGTTTAAATTTGAATTGTAGAGATATTTTGACTGTAGCTTAGGCATATTTTTTTTTTACTAAACAAATTAATGTTTGGGTAAACGAGCGTATCTATTTTGAGGCCCTAAAAAGTCTCATGCGTAGGGTGGTCTACAACTTAAATATGTAGATTGATCAAATTAGGCATCTAGGCACATTTTGGCTGTAGCTAAGGGATATTTTTAAAACGGTGTTTATAGTTAATCATAAATTAATTTTAGGTTTGGTGAGGTTAGGTTAGGATGCAATATTTATTTTAAAATCCGCAAAAAAACCTGATTGCTGTGCGTAGAGTGGGCTGCACCTTAAAATGGTAGATTGATCAAATTAGGCATCTAGGGACATTTTGGCTGTAGCTAAAGGATATTTTGAAAAAAAAAAGAAGTTTATGGCTATTCAAGAAATTAATTTTTGGTTTGGTTAGGTTAGGTTAGGATGCAATATTTATTTTAAAGTCCGCAAAAAAGCCTGGTGTTTGTTGTGCGTAGAGTGGGCTGCACCTTAAATGGTATATTGATCAAATTAGGCATCTAGGGACATTTTGGCTATAGCTAAGGCATAGACTATTTTTTAATGTATGGCTATTAAATAAATAATTCTAGGTTAAATGACGAAAATTATTTTAAGGTCGCCAAAAAGCCTGTTATTTGTCTGTCGTCCGGAGTGTAGACTACATCTTAAATCGATAGATGTAGGCTCTAGCTGAGGTTATGTATGGTTACTAAACAAATTAATATTAGGTTACATGGACACATATATTTTAAGGTCCCCAAAAAAGCCTGATATTTGTATGTAAAGTGGGCTATTATCCGTGGATTAATAAATTTTTGTTATGTAGGCATATTTTATCGGTATTTGTTTTGTTGCCGTATTTTCAAAATCGTTCGATTATTCCAGGTATGAGACCAAAATACAAAACTATAATATTATCAAATTTGATTGTAAAAATTTTAAGTTATTTTTAGGCAAATGGAGGACCAAATTAGTACGTATTGGTAGCAGTCTCTCAAAAAAAACACAGTTCCAGAATTAAAGTTAATGTATCGATCTAGAAATCAAAAGGTCCAATTTGTAACTTTAATTGCCACACAAACAATATGTTTCATACTTTTCTTGTACTACTATGCACTTTTCTTATCTCCCTCAAATTAGAAAAACAAAGAACTTTAAAATTTAAATTTTATTCCACTGTTTACTAACCCAGTGTAGGGGTACATTATTTGGTTTTCGTCAAAAATGTCGACATCCGCTATTTGACTGATCTTCAGTTTTCATGATCTCAGGAAATGAAAAAGTGATTTTCAGCGGAAGTCATCCTTCCGTCATCGTTGTCGTTATGGTCTGTCCATAAGCTTGATAGTTGCAAAAAAAAAAAAAAAATAGGAACATCAAACTGTTTAGCCATATTAAACACTTTTTTGTTCGTATTTTATTCAACTTTATAACACACTAAATTAGAGACAAATTTGTAGATTTTAACGGTCCATGTAATGGTTTCAACCCCTACTCTCTACAGTGATAAATAGCAATGTAGTAAATATTAAAGATATAGTTTTGAACAATGAACTTTCAAAATGTTATTTCTCGTATACTTACGAGATCCAGCAAGGCAGAATCACCGCATGAGCGTAGCGATTGGAGATTTCCTCACACATGTACAGCTTCCATTTTTTGTTTTCAAAACTTTTCACTTGTTAAACCACCATGGGATATTAGAGGTCCTTGGCAATTTTTTTTTTGCGATAAGCATGATAGTCAATTGGCAGATAATTATTATACCCGAGAGTGGTGTTGCATCTTGAATGACTTTGTAGAATACCGTATAGTGGAGAAAAAGTTTTAAAATTATTTCTTTTTCCCCCGAGATGTTCATTTCAATTATGGTTAATACTAGAACAAAACTACGATTTTAAACACTGACCTATCTAGAAAATGTGATATTCGTATAGTTACCAGTTCCAGCAGGACAAAATCACCAACACGAGCGTAGTGAGTGGAGGACCTTTCATATATGTATAACTTCGAGGCCCCTTAGACATAGACACGATCAAAGCTAGTGGAGACTTTTTAATATTTAGGAGGCCCTTCAGGACCTAGCCAACATCAAGAAAATAGTAATTATACATAATTACGAGGTTCAGAAATCCTTAGTAACAATTAATTGTTTCAAACAAATTTACTCCTTGGTCTCTAATATTTAGCATTTCCTACAAGGACAAAAAAAATTTTTTGATAGTGAATTTAGAGAATCTTCTCGTAATACTTTGTATCATGATACTGGGTAAGTACCACGATGGCGTCCATGTGTGGCTTTTAAGATGATCTTCTCACGTTAGACAGAATGTTAAACTGATATTATTAAAGCAATTTAACACCAACAGAGTGGGTAATTAGGGCGTTCAGGAGACGATTATTCCCTATTTATATTCTAAAGTGCAAAACACCAATGAAGACATGGGAAGTTACACTTGGTCAGCTTGATAATGGATATCGCTTGTTTCAGGAAATGTGAACAGGAAGAAATGTCGGCAAATTCGTATCTAGGTCAGACTCGATGACTTTTTAACCTAATGGGTTCGGCTTTTATAGATAATTGGAAACTGTGTCTTTACGTGTTAAAGAAACTGTGCACAAATATTGCACTAAACATTCCAATCTAAGCATATACGAAACTAAAGTTTTTTAAGAACAAAACAAATTAAGCTCAAAGCGAGAGAGTATTTCACTATAATATATTCAAAGTATTTATATACTTTTATTGTATCTATTGTGAATTAATATACGCTTTGAGCTCAATTTCTTATAAAAAATTATATAACCTTGACATAGTTCTTTTTAAATCCTGTATTGATATCGTGGTGGTTAAGTAGAAGCGATATCGAGCCTTGCTAGAATATTGTATACACGATAAAGAACAGATCCAATGAGTAATCCCAACAATCTGTATTCATTCAACTTTACAACTTTTAAGTATCTTTTTATGTGATGATTAATGGCGTAATGGCCACAAACTTGGCCTCCGCAGCAACAATATTTCCGGTTGCAGTTGGTTGTATCCACCTTCTTAATATAAGAAGGAGTTAGCTCTAGGAGTTAGCTCTAGGATAAGTTAGCTCTAGGAGTTACTTTATCCACCTCAAACTTCGACTTCCTCGTAGTCATCTCTCTCCAGATTGGTCCACAAACATTCTTTTGGACATTCTACTACCATCCATCCTCTGCGTTACCTTACCCACCTCAAACTTCGACTTCCTCGTAGTCATCTCTCTCCAGATTGGTCCACAAACATTCTTTTGGACATTCTACTGCCATCCATCCTCTGCGTTACCTTACCCACCTCAAACTTCGACTTCCTGGTAGTCATCTCTCTCCAGATTGGTCCACAAACATTCTTTTGGACATTCTACTACCATCCATCCTCTGCGTTACCTTACCCACCTCAAACTTCGACTTCCTCGTAGTCATCTCTCTCCAGATTGGTCCACAAACATTCTTTTGGACATTCTACTACCATCCATCCTCTGCGTTACCTTACCCACCTCAAACTTCGACTTCCTCGTAGTCATCTCTCTCCAGATTGGTCCACAAACATTCTTTTGGACATTCTACTGCCATCCATCCTCTGCGTTACCTTACCCACCTCAAACTTCGACTTCCTCGTAGTCATCTCTCTCCAGATTGGTCCACAAACATTCTTTTGGACATTCTACTGCCATCCATCCTCTGCGTTACCTTACCCATCTCAAACTTCGACTTCCTGGTAGTCATCTCTCTCCAGATTGGTCCACAAACATTCTTTTGGACATTCTACTGCCATCCATCCTCTGCGTTACCTTACCCACCTCAAACTTCGACTTCCTCGTAGTCATCTCTCTCCAGATTGGTCCACAAACATTCTTTTGGACATTCTACTGCCATCCATCCTCTGCGTTACCTTACCCACCTCAAACTTCGACTTCCTGGTAGTCATCTCTCTCCAGATTGGTCCACAAACATTCTTTTGGACATTCTACTGCCATCCATCCTCTGCACTTGTCCAAACTGTAACCTTTATACTTCCTGTCAAATCTCATTGTGAGCTTTCTGTTGGTTCTTACTCTCCAGTTATTCTCTTCCTTCACTTGTCCATACATCCTTCTCAACACTTCACGCTCTCAGACAAGTAGTTTTCTCTCCTAAATGCTCTTCATTATCAATACCTCCAATATATAACGACTGGTGTCAGGATGGTCTTGTAGATGACTTGCTTAAGTTTCCTTGAGATGGAATGAATAATTTCGTAAATATCTGTAATTAACATATCCCTACTGCCTCCACATTTGATAGCTTCTGTTTTCTTTTTATGGTGTTACTTGAAAGAAAATGTTGTTTTTGAAGAAGCAACGGATAATTCAAAAAGTTACTGTTCAAAGTTCCTGCAGGCGGTTGACCATTTGGACCAACCACCATTCATATTTTGCCTTTCCTTCGCCGGACCATGGCTGTAAAACATTAAATTGCGCAGGAAAACCGTGTATCTTGGAAGAAATTGAATACCACGTTCTCTGGTGTAACTTTTAGTCAGAAAAGTGACGCTTTAGATCACTGTGCTACTAGACTACTTAGAAATAGTTTTCATAATATTTGAGTAATATTGCTACTCTAATATAAACAAAAGTGTTGTTTCAAAACGTAAAATAAATAACAGTTTCCAACTGTTGTGAAAGTTATTTACAGTTTAGGCTGTATTCTTAACATAACTGGATATATTAAAATAGTATTATTAAAGCCTAGTCGTTCTTTTTTAAATAAGAAAAATAATATGACGTTATCTAAACTTATAGATAGGAGAGGAAATTACACAGAAACCTGTTAAATTGCATTGTGGTTGAACATAATAGATTTTATAAAAATGTAATTTACTTGAAAATGCTTATGACAGGCCTGTTTATTACTATCTGCTCGCCCGGTTACGAAAGTGTTAACAACCGTTAAAGCACGTTTTCAAGCCGAAAATAGATGGTATTTAAATTATGTGGTTTTCCCTAAATACAAACTAAACTTTAGAGTTTATAAAGCGACATTCATGGAGGAATGGAGAAACTTTAAGGAGGTGTTCTACTGGTAAATAAATAGAAAAAAAGTTCAAATAAACATATGGTCCGAAAACGCGCTTAGTTTTACGTCCATCCAACATTTTAATTTTGTACAACAAACATTATAACTTGGAAATAAATAAGATATTGAGCTCAGATGTGGTACAACCATATTTTTATGTTACGTTCTTATAAGTGTATAGAAAACAAGACTGTTTTTAAAATTTAATAGAGGTTTCTTAAAAGATTGAACATAAAATATCCTGAAAAGAGTTAAGTTTGTAAATAGAATTACAAGAGATAAAATATTTCCCTCTTTTATTATAAATAAAACTTTACTTTTCTGTAGGTCAAAGGATAATTTACTTATCAACAAAGAACTAAACATTTAATTTCCTGTTAATAGTCTAAATTACCCAAGATTACCCTAACAACAAAACATTTTCGAATTCAGATAATTTTATTTCGGAATCTTTTTATTTTGAACCTTATGAATAAATTATTATATTAAAAGGAAGTTATAAAATTTGAAAATATCAAACCTAACCTAAAATCGCTTTATTATTGGAAAAATAATTTTACTCTCACCAAGAGTTAAAATTGTTCTTGGCGGAAATCATAAGAGCAAGAAATTCCCTAAAGAAAAACAAATTTCCACAATAAGTAGACGTTTCAACCACTTCTCGCCATCATCAGGTAAAACACAATAACGCTACAATCTACTTCGTACGTTAAGAAAGTAAAAACGAGTCAACATCTGTTATTACACACTCCAGCTGTTGATACTCATATATTAACACACTTTAATTAACCATTTCATTACCCAGCTAGGTCAATGCCTGTTTGATTACCGACTAGAAAGTGTTTTGGATGCTATTGACCCACATCCAAGAAGAAGAAGAACTGTTTGGTTCAACGAATCAAGTTTGTTTTGGTATTTAAATGAACTGGCACCGCCGGAAAGGTCATGCACGCCAACCAACATGTCGACTCATAGGTTAATGTCTGTTAGAATGATTGATTTTGTTATTTCGAAATGTTACTTTCTCCCCACGCCTTATCTAGATGCTATTGTTGATGAATTTTTTTCTTGTTCTGCGCCAAAAGAAATAGTTCATAATATTTCTCGCTTGTAACGCAACCTAGTACTAAGTTCGCAGAATTCTAATTTCACATTTTGCGTAACTGTAGAAGCGACACGTAACTCAAATTACCACACTTGTAACCTCTTTGTACTTTATACGTTCGCATATTTAAGACAATTCAATCATGGTGTTTACCCAGCTCAGTCATGTAGTACAAGTAGATCTAACTCTAATGCCCAAAAGTTGGTTTCTTGGGTCTTGCAAGAAATGTTAAATTGTATTAATAGATCCAGTAAGGTATGTTTGTTTAAAACAGTTATTGTACAGGTGTTCTGAAACTCTGAGTATAACACTACTAGTCTAGATGTTTTACTCTCCAATTGCTACGCTCGTGTCAGTGTCTCAGTGCTGGGGTGCTACAAAGCTGTAGAAGAAGCCTCCCCTAGCTAGCCTCGTGTCGGTGTCTCAGTGCTGGGGTGCTACAAAGCTGTAGAAGAAGCCCCCCCTAGCTAGCCTCGTGTCGGTGTCTCAGTGCTGGGGTGCTACAAAGCTGTAGAAGAAGCCCCCCCCTAGCTAGCCTCGTGTCGGTGTCTCAGTGCTGGGGTGCTACAAAGCTGTAGAAGAAGCCTCCTCTAGCTAGCCTCGTGTCGGTGTCTCAGTGCTGGGGTGCTACAAAGCTGTAGAAGAAGCCCCCCCCCTAGCTAGCCTCGTGTCGGTGTCTCAGTGCTGGGGTGCTACAAAGCTGTAGAAGAAGCCTCCCCTAGCGAGCTTCGTGTCGGTGTCTCAGTGTTGGGGTGCTACAAAGCTGTAGAAGAAGCCCCCCCCTAGCTAGCCTCGTGTCGGTGTCTCAGTGCTGGGGTGCTACAAAGCTGTAGAAGAAGCCTCCCCTAGCTAGCCTCGTGTCGGTGTCTCAGTGCTGGGGTGCTACAAAGCTGTAGAAGAAGCCCCCCCTAGCTAGCCTCGTGTCGGTGTCTCAGTGCTGGGGTGCTACAAAGCTGTAGAAGAAGCCTCCCCTAGCGAGCTTCGTGTCGGTGTCTCAGTGTTGGGGTGCTACAAAGCTGTAGAAGAAGCCCCCCTAGCTAGCCTCGTGTCGGTGTCTCAGTGCTGGGGTGCTACAAAGCTGTAGAAGAAGCCTCCCCTAGCTAGCCTCGTGTCGGTGTCTCAGTGCTGGGGTGCTACAAAGCTGTAGAAGAAGCCCCCTAGCTAGCCTCGTGTCGGTGTCTCAGTGCTGGGGTGCTACAAAGCTGTAGAAGAAGCCTCCCCTAGCTAGCCTCGTGTCGGTGTCTCAGTGCTGGGGTGCTACAAAGCTGTAGAAGAAGCCTCCCCTAGCTAGCCTCGTGTCAGTGTCTCAGTGCTGGGGTGCTACAAAGCTATACATATATGAAGAAGCCTCCCCTAGCTAGCCTCGTGTCGGTGTCTCAGTGCTGTGGTGCTACAAAGCTGTAGAAGAAGCCTCCCCTAGCTAGCCTCGTGTCGGTGTCTCAGTGCTGTGGTGCTACAAAGCTGTAGAAGAAGCCTCCCCTAGCTAGCCTCGTGTCGGTGACTCGAAGCTGCCGAATATAGTAAAACAATACAACACAATATTAAGTAAACTATCTAGTTTGGTTTTCGAGATATCAACAACCAAAGACGGGAAAAATCAAATTATCTCAGAAACGTTTGAAATTACATTTTTGACAATACTTCGTTATTTATCGTCATAAAGAGGGTTGGAACCATTACATCCAGAACTGAAATCTGAAATTTATTTAGTTTTAAGTTGAATAAAAGATATAAACAAAAACTATTTAAAATGGCGTCATTTTGACATAAGTTTTTTCTTAATTTCAATAGAAGGTTCTACATGTGCACACTGTAGTCTCCTATAATAGATATGACGATTATACACTATTTTATATTCAAATAATCCAAAATAGTGTAATCGATAATAAATTGTTTTCATTCTTATAACTCTAGAACTACCAAAGTCTGTTTTTTAGACGGTCAAATAGACTTTTGTTTTCATCCAATTTTTATCCAAATTTAAATAATTTTGGTGATATTCAATAGCTAAAGAGTCAAGATTTCGTATGATAGTCTATAACAATATGGCACAAATTTAGTTTTATAGTTTGTAGGGTTTTTTTTAATGTATTAATTCTTTTTATGCAGCTTTTTCCATTAATTTTTTTCATTACTAGTTTTGTTTAATTTGTAACTTGTTTAACTATATTTTCTTATTTATTAAACCTCAGGGACTCATTTGTGGAATTTGGACAAAAGTGCTACCGTCTGTTTAAAATTTTTTTGACATACGGGGGGGAATCTCAAGCGTGTAGTCTTAGTAACTTAAGGGGGAAATTACCTTAATTTGTTCAAATTAACATGGGCGGTTAGGGGCTTTCTGCTCCAATTAAATTTTAAAAAAATATATATATTCAGTACATAATTGTAGATGTTTTGTATAATGGAAATGAGTTTTCATAGCATCTGTGGAAGTTGTATTATTTTCAAGTAAGAATTTTGTTTCAAACGAACAATATTTGACTCGATTAAGGGTAAAAAATTAACAAAAAATTTTTTTTCCGCCATATAAACGTGTATAGTACGTAAAACTACATATATCACTTCATAGTTTTAATTTTTTTCAATTTATGGCGACTTATGAAAATACGCTTACAACAAGTCTAAAACTGCCTGGTAGCTAGGAAATTCAATCGACAGTTCTGAGATTTAAAAATTTCTTTAATTTTTGAAATTGTCATCTTAAATTTAATATGTTGTGTCGCATTTTGGTATAAAACAAATTAACTTATATAATAGTTATTTTAAGCAAAGAATTGAATCTTATTTTGTAGAACGAAATGTTTAGATAAAAATAATAAATAAAAACCATTTGTTTCTTTCGTTCTAGTTTTTCATTTATTCCAACATCACAACTCGTACAAGTTAACAATGAAGCTATTACGCATGCGCAAGTTTAAGTAAACCAATGACGCTATGCACATGCGCAATAACAATGCGTAACCATAGATAGATAGGCCTCTGGACTCTGGAGGTCACTTTGTAACTGTTTCCACGATGTAACGGATACCATCTCCGTATTGAGAAACCACTGCCTTCTCTATAATACCAACCTTACCTACTTCTTCTTCTTCTTCTTCACATCTCTATAAATCACAGCTGTTGAATGAACTTTGTATAGTTTGGGCTATTCACACCATGGTTCATTTCTGTGTCCAGAAGTGTAAGATGTAATGAAAGAGAAATTTTAATTATTTCCATATTGCCTTCCGAACTACTGATATAATTAATTAGTTAGCATACCTTAAGTCAAAAGTAGTTCATATTTCCTATTAGTAGCTACAGCTGTTTCGCCTCAACATAAGGCATGCTCAGGCTTAGCACACGTAAACAAACTAAAAACACGTTCACAACATAAAACTTGTTTGTATATAAAAACACACACACAATCACACGAAGTAGTAAATCAATCCTCCCCCCTCCCACTCCCAACCACCCTCATCTCATAATTATGTAATGGACACATATGACTTGTGATATCTCAAATTGAATACTTTTAAAAACCATGAATTTCTATTGCAAGAAAATAAAAATTGGCCAACGCATTCGTTCGCTACGTTCAAAAATGTTATTTTCTAGAATTTAATAAAACGGGTTACCGCACAAAGAAAATATTATTTATTACAAGTTTAATATTTAAGATTAAACAAAATCAACAGCGTGCAATTGAGAAGTTTTATCTTTTTCATGAAAGTAAAATTGAAACAAAGAACAATTTAGGTAAGTCTGCAATAATTTTTTTGTGTCATTTTTTCTTGATTTATGAGAATGTCTCCTCATTTAGTCCGAACTTCAATTTGTAATTACTATAAGTATTATTTCTTGTAATACTCCAACCATAATTTATGAAGGATGTAGGAATTTTATTTTCGCGAGAAAGTTTCATTACAATTATTTAATGATAAAGTAGTCAGTTTTCCTTAGTGCCATCAACTAAGCTATTTTCTTAGTGTGGTAATCTATTTTTATAAATTTGTAAAAAATAACATTTTCGAGCGTAGAGAACAAATTTATTGGCCGAGTTCTATTTTCTTACAACAGTTCATACTTTTTAAAGGGCGTAATAGAAACCTGGAAAAAAAATAAGATATCATATTTTGTATTTATACAGAGGCTATTTTATCTTTTGTGATTTTTTAATAGTTAATTGTTTTTAAGATATGTGCCAATGAACATTTTTAAAATCTACAAAAGTTTTTGGTAGTCTAGTAAATTATACATTTAAACCAAATATGGGCTTCCATATCTCATCAATTTTTTAGTTAAAATTGTTTTCTAAAAACCCCAAACAGAAAACAAACTTTTAGGACACGTGTTTACCGGAACATTTAGCTTTATTTTGATTCATTAAACCCATTCCATGGGATCATCTTGTATAATATAACGCCAGCACTCAAGTGAAGTGAGCGTTGAAACGCGTAATGACATCTCGTAGAAAGCCTTCCCATCATTAGGCAGACATTTCAATAGACGGACCACTTTATTCAAGTTTCACTTGTCACTAATATCTTCTCGTTTTTCTTTTGTTCACAGGTAAGATTAGTCACGGATCTGAAGACGACGAATCTGTGAGCAAAAACCACCTTGATAATCAATTAAACGTTATTTCTAGGTTATTGGGTAATTTAGTAAAAGTAGTTTTAGGGTGAACGAAACAGATTATTCTGAACATCACGTATTAAAATGTATCTATAATGTTGTGTATTTAAGTATTTTGTGAAGATGAAGGTACGCCGAAACGCGTTAAATAGTAATAATAAGTTGCCAAGACTGATTGTTAACAACATAGTCACAGAGGCTCACTATAGTGAGTAAGTACATGGAAAACCCGAGACACTAGCTATATTTACATTTATTTTTATACAGTCTTGGGTTAGATCCCTTTTTCATCTTTCCTAACAGATCTCTCTTGACCAAATCTTGATCTCTTCCAACCCTGACGCTATTAGAGTATTCGAGGGCTAGTGGTCTTATTATCTTCTTTTCTTCCTACTTTTTAATAAGGGACTGGTGACCGAGAGATAGAGGTCTTTATTTTATTTTCATTTTTTAAATTATTTTTTTATTAAAGGCGATGATGAACGACAGGTTTCTCGTCTTCAAATGACTTGGTACAATTATGTAACTCCTACCACATTAGGCTATAATAAGAACATTATTACCACTGTTGTAAAGAACATTATAATAAATCTATTGGTCTTATACTATTAAACAAGCAATTCTTTCATGTTTATACATTTTATTTTGAAAATTAATCACGAGATGTGTAGGAAACATGTCTTTCCTTTCCACCCATTATCTCACCCAGGGAACAATATCTCATCCTTTCCTCTTATCACTACATCCAAGCAGTAATATTTCACCCTTTTTAACCATCATCTCATCCAGGAAACGATATCGTACCTTTTCTACCAATCACCTCTTCCAAGGAATATTATCTTACTATTTTTACCCATAACATCATGCAAGGAACAACATCTTACCCTTTCCTCCCATCTCATCCAAGAAACAATATCTTACCATTTCTAACCATCAATATCACTACATCCAGGGAACATATCTAACCTTTTATTCCCATCATCTCTTCCAGGGAACAAATCCTACTATTTCTGTACATTACTGCATCCAGGTAACATATCCATCACCTCACGCAGATAACAATATCTTACACTATATACTCATCATCTCGACCAGGGAAGAATATCTAACCCTTTATACTCATCTCCTCATCCAGGGTACAATACATTACCCTTTCCTCCCAGACCTCATCTAGGGAATAATAGCTCAAACTTTCTACCCATCATCTCTTCCAGTGAACAATAGCTTACCTTTCTACCCATCATCGATTCCTGGACAACATTTAACCCTTATACCCAACACCATCATCCAGGGAATAATATCTCACACTTTCTTCTCATTATCTCTTCCAGTGAAAAATATCTCACCCTTTCCACCCATTACCTGTTCATTTGCTATATGTCTTACCAGACGAGGTACGTTGATATCCTATAGTAAAATCCAACATTGGTCTTCAAATCTCGTTCTACTAAAAAGAGTAAAGACTACAACAACAAACTAAAATTTCTCTTTAGTGCACATTGATTACATTCAGGTAAATATTTGTTCTCCATAATACAGTAAGACTTGTCCATTTTAAAAGCACAATACCATCACGTTTCTTTATAGCCTGTATTTCTCGTTTACTTTGGTAGCAATATTTCCCTCATTAGTAAAACAAATCTATTCCAACTTCTCTCCATTCAGTTGTCATAATTAAATTATTCAATAAGAATGTCGTAAATTATTAAATGAATGGACTAGAAATTATTCAGAATCACACAGTTTTGACTTTCATAAAATAACTTATTTTAAAACAGACAACCAAATCACCCCCCCCACACAACTCTCTCCCTTTCTCTTTCATTCACATACAAACTCTTCGCAAGAAAACTTTGAACCAAAATAACATGTTTTTAATCTCCCACAATTAAATCTTGCATGCAATAAAAATGACACGTTCACAATACAATAAGATGCAACTACTTGTGCAAGATATTGCATAGTGTGAATGGTGTTTAATGCTATTGCATGCGCACATTATGTTCCCGTTTTATGAAGGTTGTAATGAACATTTAAAGGTGCGCAATACCAGGACGTAGCCAGCGTTGTAGTCTCACTACTTTCTTAACGAAATGTGAAGATAAACTGATGAGACTGGAATTTGTCCATAAGTCTACAAAGTATCATTAAAAAAACGCTCAATTTAAATTATGAATGTTACTAATGATATTTGTATATAAACAGAAGAGAAAACACTTCTTTAAACTGAATGAGTTGAAAACTGTCAATCGTAATGGTTTTATGTTTTTATGAATAATATCTAAAATTAAAAGTTAAGTTGTCAAAAATGATAGTTTTATTTACGTATTAAGAGCTTAAAGTAGGTCTTTTTCCCTACGAGAGATAAAGTCACTGCGCCACATGTAGCGTGGTAATTTCTCGAGAAATGACACTTTAGACTCGAATTTAATACAAAACTTTTCCTACAACTGCAGTATACATTATATTCCTCATCTATTTCAAAATCGTGTTCCAACATTGTGTCGAACAACAAGGCATATAACTGCATTTGAGGTTAGCTGAGTCGGTGTTCTCCCACGAGAGGCGGTGACTTCAGAGCGCCGCATCTTCAGTTAGAAGGGTTTGCAAGTCTAGAGGCTTTCCGCTGAGCTGCACATTTTTCTGTTAAAAGAAATTTCTAAGATAAGTTAGGTTAGGCTCGAAATCGACATGTTTTAGTCACCTTACTAAAATTTACTTTGAAGATTTAAAAAATAACATTAATTCAAAGTTTAAAAAAATATATCGTTTTAATGCTTTTTTCGAAAAGATTTATTGGAACATGTTTTATTGTGTATTAATATTACCATAAATCTAAGAATTTTGAGCTATATTGTTGACAAACGTAAAAATAATATTTAGGCAGAGTGTTAGTTAGCAACATGTATAAGAGTGCAGGGTGTGAAAGAATGTAGCTTGATTTTTGTGCAGCTTAATGTATTACATTATTATTTGTTATATCTGTGCGTTGTTTATCTAAATACAAATATTTTATATTTTATACGTTATTTTAATATTTCATAATCTTAATTAGGTCATAATATTTTTCTGCCGATATTGTATCGACTGAATCGCTATTTTGTACAATGTTTCAATTAAAAAAAAAGAAAGGAGGGCATAGTATTTAATGATTTGTTTTTGTTTTTTATTGCGAGGTTTGTACATAATCATGTATTTTATGCATATGTTTTTAGTTAGGACATGTTAGGTAACATTTTCGTTGTTTATGTTATTATTTAATACGGTTTACCAATCATATGAGAAATATATTTCAATATTCTTTCTTTACTGCTCTGTTTATCTTTTATTCAGATTATTTCACCCCTTAAGTTTTAACAATGGTTTGTTTAGAGTTGTTGTTAATCAAATTTCATAAACATTCAATAGGTATTACTTAAGAATTGAGAAACAGAAATTTCTTTTTGTATCAAAAGTGCTTATAGTGGGTGGGTCACTAATTAGGCAGAGGAATCTGTGATTGTGCGTGCATGAGAGAGGGTTTTGCCAGGTAGTCGTCTTCTTTAGTTTACAAACTATAACCACCTTCATAAAAATCAAATTCGATTATTCCTAACGTGTTTTGGTACAAGTGAACTAAAATTATGCTTCATTTAAATTTACAAAAAAATTATAGAAAATACAGGAAAAAACATAGTAATAACGGAACACATTTTTTTCTCCCACTTGAAAATACAAAGACGGGGGGGGCGATGAATTTTATTTTTGGCTTTATTTGTGACAAAGTTATTGCAATACAGTATTTTACAACTTTTATTTGTCGTTTCCTTGTCACAAATATGTTACGATATCGATTTACATTAAAATTACTGAATTATCTCGAAATTATTATATTTATTTAGAATAACCCTAAAATTTCAATCAAAGAATATTATAAAATTCCGCCAGGACAAAAATAAAGGAAATTTATAATCTAAAAGATATGGTAACACTGATACAGTCTCGAGTAACACTCACGTCTTCAAGAACATGTATTGAATTGTAGGTATTACGGAGAGAGAGAGAGAAGGGAGGGGATCTTAAGAGAAAGTCTGGCAATTAATTAAAACGAAAGTGTTGAACAGGTGGGGCTGTAACAAGGAAGAAGAAGGAGAGGAAAATTGTGGTTGTCCTTTATGGTAACCACGCCCTAGTGTTACCAACCTATAAATAATAAAACAATATAATTAGGTTATTTATTGCCACGTTGCGGCAACACTGTATTGAAAGTGGTTTAAAATTTCTAGCATTTTAAATGTTAGATTTGTTTGCATCAGTTTGATCGAAAGAAGAATAAAAAAAATTATAAAATTTATCAGCAAATGAAAAGTAAAATATATAAGTTTGTTCAAATGGTTGATGTGGCAAAATGAACCGATAGTTTTGTAGCTCATTCATATCCACGCAAAGACATTTCTTTGGGGGTTCGATTCCTGTAATTATAAAACAAAAATGAATTTAATTTGTGTTGTAAGTTTGTTTTTTTAGTTTGGTTTGTTGTATTATTTTGTTTCTATAAATGGTGTAAAAACATTACAAATACTTCAACACTCGTCCGTCCCTAAAACCACATAAAAACAAACCTTGACTATTCGTCACAAAAAAATTTCAGTTCTGTTTTTGTCAGTCAAAAGGTGAAAATGAACCACTTGTAAGTGGTTTAATACATAGATTTAAATGGGCTCTAAACTTAATTTGATTATACCATAAAGGCATCATCAGCATAACAGCGGTTAAACTTATTTTTGTTTTTTACCAGTTAAACGTAATATTTTCTTTACTTGCGAATTTGCACACGAAATTGGAGTCAATCTTCACATTTCACAAATATTTGAGCGAAATCTGTACAGCTGATTCTTAGAATCTTTTTGTATTTCATTTATTATGTATTTTATAACTGCCCCATAGAGAATTTTTCAATTTGAATTTATCGATAACTAACCTAACTGACAACCAATGTGTTTTGGTTGGGCCCTTAAACGATATTTTATGAAAATCATAATGTTGTGTCTTTTTACCACCTCCATATTTTGTGTTTAAAAAATGCCAAAATATGCCCACATAGCAATTTTGATTAATATATGTCTACATATTTGTTTAAAAATTAACACTGTACGAGTACACGCTGCTTGAAATTGAACATTTTTTTTTTAAATATATAAAATTATTTAGAATACACTGTTTTGTAAACTAATTTGAAGCGTTCATTCATTGGTCCATTTGTAAATGGTGTAACTTCGGCTGGCATCCTTAGTGCTCGTTTATACGAATCAATGTTAGTTTCCTCCTTGTTAAGTCCACGCGTAATTCTCATGTAGTTGCGGTGATAAACACGTCTTCTGTATAAGTTTCTGTTCGCTCTAGCTAAAGGCATTGTTATTGTTAAAAGTACAATGAGCGACAGTTCAGTAAACTTAAAAACGTTATGGAAAAAAAACATTGCATAACAAGCATGAAAAATCTCATTTTAAAATATTGCCAGTCAATACGAAACAATACAGTCAAAAACAAATACTTCTTAACGAGGTAACCACATAGATGATTTTATTTGATGGTGTATTTTAAAACATGTTTTTTCCTTTTGTTTTTTTAAAGAACAATTTCTTAATATGAAGGCAGATGTCTTAAATACAGATGTTTATATATTCCTCAATAAAAATTATCATGGGGTTAATAGTGGAAACTTTAACCCCTTCTTCTTTTTTTATCTTATGTTCCATCTTTTTGAAATTTGGGCGGAAACTCCTTCCGGCTGAGCCCTGTCTAAAAACAGGTCAAACGTCAAATTCGGTTACAAACTTTAGGAGGAGTTTTACTCATAAAGAACCTCTGTTCTATTATATTAGCATAAATAAACTTACAGCATAACTTGTCAAACTTTAGCCACATAACTTCTGCTTGTTGGTTAAAGGCAAAAATTTTCTTGGTCATCAACGTCGTATATAGAAGGAAAGAAGACCACTTAACCTTCGAATACTCCATGGTTGGAAATAACAAGGGTTGGTCAGAGAGAGATAAAAGAAGAAAGTGAGTGATCCACCTCGGTTCCTAAGGATTGCCAAGCCCGTACTCTCTAAGGTCCTTAGGGTTCCACACATTTATCAGCTATTTTCTTTTCACCTTAACATTCAATTAGTCTCAAACAGTTCATTTGACACGTGGTTTCTATTGACCATATAAATCTGAAATAGTTTTAATACAATCACTACTTTTATCTTGTTACAGTAGTGTAGCAACTATATATCCATTTCTTTATTGTGGTAAAGGATGAACGTGGCTATTTTCCGATTGAATGTCGCTAGATATTCTTTTATGCAACTTCTACTGGTTTGACCTATATATTTCTTAGAGCATGATTCACATTTAAAAGTATACTCACTATTACATTCATATTTATATACTAATTCCTATTTTGAGTATAGGTTTTAACATATATTGTAAAGATACTGAAATTCCAAAGTTATAAGATCATACATAACATGAAAACCACACAAACATATTCACTACCACCAACTAAACAAATAATACATTTTATCAAAATCTATACCAGAGTAGATATAAATATCATTCATATTTTGTATCTCGAGAATATATAATTTATACAACATGAACAGTGGCAGAATTTTTATTATACGTAACGAGTTTAAAACACAGAATATAAAGAGCAAGATGAACTTTCACTTGAAGGAAAAGGAAGTCTCTATGTTGAAGAAAAAAATTGTTGTAACAGCCTGTTCAAAGCATTTAAATAACCAGGATCATTTTTAGATCAGAAAGAAAATTCAGTTTTTTAATAAATCAAAAACAGCTAAGTAGCTTATGTATGCTATCTTAGAACCATTGGCGAGTGGAATGTATAACTTTATTTATCCCTCCAAGAATTGATTCAACATTGTATATTTACCTTTCAGACCAAATTCATCCAGATATTTGTTGACCTAACTTGTAACGAAATAACGTTTATTAACATAAGCAATAGAAATATCATTCTTTTAAAAACACAATCAATCGTCAGTTTTGTATCATATTCACCAAAGACTTATCCACTTCCATCACACAACATTAATTAGTTTTAGACATCAAATATCCAAGATGTAAGCCCTATATATTTTGTGCACTCAAAAATATTGGAAAAATACCCAAAGCAGGAGAAGCAATGAAATTTTGATCCCTAACATTAAGGAATCACGTTTTTTATATTTTAAAAATTTAATAATTAAATAGTAAACTTGTTACAACAGATACACGTTGTGTAGCCTATATATTATTTTTTTGCTGTTTAAAATGGAAATACCTTTCAGTTTTCTTTTAAGGAAGAAAAGAATGCAAAATAAACATCCAAGCCCTCTATTACTCTAATAGAATCAGGGTTGAAAAAGAACCAGAGAGATCTGCTGGGAAAGTTGAACTAGAGGGATCTAACCCAATATTACATTGATAAAGTGTAGATCAAGCTAAGGTCTTCAGGATTGCCAACCTTTATAACAATAAATAAGTCCCGGAGGAATTGTCTGATATGTAATACTACAGGTAAAACAAACAATTCAAAAGGATAATTAATTTGTTTCTTGATTCTATCAGATAAGAAGTCCAACATAACAGAATGGTAAAACGTAAAACACTATTATATAAGCAAAGTAATAATAATAGACTGCAATATTGTTAATAACAACAAAGCTTTATCGATATTCCCTAAATTAGAAAAGCATCTCCAAATAGAGTTGATAATACAAGGTTATACTTAAGTTATAACAAAAATTTCACTGAATACGATGTTATAACTACAATCTCTGTAATTATATATTTTTAAACTAGTCTTTTTTAAGCTTCTACAATGTTCTTTAAATACCTGAACATTCTTTTCTTGTCTGGGAACACCATTAATCAATCACTATACCCACAGTTTCTCTCCACCATCTGATAGCTGGGTCTTCTTTATTTTCGTCAAATTTTCCCTGGGAATCTATTGATACATATTTTATCCCAGTGCTAATTCTCAATATCCTCTATTTATTACTCAATCTATACTGTCTCTTCATACTGAGCATGCTCCTCTTTATCCTATACTGTATTTTCACCAGTCTGCAGACATAAAATTAAATTTTTTAATGGAATACACTTATGTCTTATCGTGACAATCGATCCGAAATGTACTGCTTCCATCAATTTCCTTATACTAACAACAAATAATAGATAAAATAAATACAAAACAAAATCCGACTAAGTCAGAAACACTCGAGTTATCAGAACACAATAACCCTCTCAACACTATGTGTAACTAGTTTTAAATTGACGTTTTATTATGACATTTTCATAGGTTAAAACGAAAATCGAACTCACAAAATAGGCAGATTTCTAAACATAACATAATGAGGATTTGTGACTGAATATCTTGTTTTGGAACTCTTATTAGTAATAACAGAGATCGGTTGAAAGGTTTATTGTGTTCTGCTATCTGTGAGTTAGTGGTATACTCCAGCAGTCTGCTGTTTATTTGTTTTGTTTTTGTCGGCTTGTGTTTATTCCGTTTTATTTTCATTCATTTTAGTTTCAGGAATTAATTAAAATGTTATATTTTTAATTTTAATAACGATTAATATCCACACAAAGGCTATTCACCTTGTGGGCTCGATTTCTGTAGTTATTAAAATTCATAAGAGTATTTAACTTTTGATATAAATTTATTTTTAAACTTGGTTTATTTTATTATTTTGTTTCTATAATTGTGTTTTAACTTTTATACTGTGCTTGATTAAAGAATCAATAACCAAATAAAATGAATTGATAATCTCGCTTGACCAACTCTTGTTCTCTTCCGACTCTGACGATATTTAGGTATTCTAGGCCGTAAAGTTTTGATTTTATGCTCTTTCTTCTTTGTTTACAAGAACGAAGACTGTGAGGTTTTTTGGATTTAAACAACAACAATATGTATAGCCTACTACGTATAAGTGGAACAATAATAAGATAAATTCCACACGATTCTCTATATAGGGTGTTTCGTAAATAAACTATCTAACTTAATATCTGATTAACTGAACAAAGTAAGCTTAAGTCCTTGTAAAATTATCACTTCTATATAATTCCCTCTTCCTGAAAATAAACACGACATTTAACTACTAACGAAGCACCGTAAAATATTTATCATTCCTAAAGCCGTACTTAAAACATTCCACTCAAGAAATTATTGAATTACAAACGTGTTTAAGTTAACAAGCAGAAAAAAAGCATTACGTGAACTTCGTTTCTATCCTTCATTAAAGTCTCCACGCGGAAAAAAAGCATTACGTGAACTTCGTGCCTACCCATCATTAAAGTCTTCAAGTCCACGCAATGTTTATGTATGTAAACATGATGCAATTGCCTAACAGTATAAGAACGCCTTAACATTAATTATTAATATTTCTTGGATGGCGTCATCCGTTTCGTTTACGGTATCGGGTGAATCACACACTCCAGGGCTGCCGATATTGCGTAAGTATTAAAGGAAATAGTAGTTTAAGTCTTGACTGGTACAATGGACAATATGTTGTTTTTTGCATAGTCTGTAACAATGGGATTATTAGATATGGCATTAGGTTTTATTTATTGTTGAGTAAGGTATTGTTATAAGGCTGAATGAGAGGAGGTATGCAGATAGGATAATATGATAGGATTCGAATTTCTTTTGGGATTTCGCGTGTCCGTTTTGATTTCAACCTTGGTGTGCAGTTCAGTAAACTGCTTAAAATAAGGTATTTTCAATTTCTGTAAGTTCTAACTAAAAACGAGTGTAGAAATCCTGAAGGCTTTTAACTAGATATACACATTTTTTCATGTAGTTAGGGGTTAAGTAGCTCCCTTTTATCTTTCCTATCAGGTCTCTTTTGACCTCTTCCGACACTGGCGTTATTAGAGTATTCGAGGTCTAGCGATCTTTATATTATGTTCTTTTCTTCCTTTATTTTTGCAGGGCGATGTTGACCGAGAGATTTTTCGGCTTTAAACAACAAGAAAAACCTTGGTGTATATGTGCCGTTCAAAAAAGACTTTTATTTTGGATTTGTGTAGGTCCTAAATAAGAATGAACTATTGATTCAAACGGCTAAATTTTAAAAAGTTTGCTCTTTTTACTAACCAAATCAGTATTCGACCAACGTTTCTAGACTGATTTTTACGTTTAATGACCTCAGAAAGACACAAAACTTATTTTCGGCATTCCGTACGTCAGACATCATTGTCGTCTGTAAGTAAACACTATAGCGGCCACAAAAATTAAGTAAGGAAGATGAAATTTAGTAAAGCGACTATAGTGTGCTCATGTTATAGCACCTTATTGAAATTTCGAAATTGCTAACAAAAAAAGTTAAAATAACGGTAATGTAAATAGTTTTTTGTCATACTCTTTGAAACAGCTGTTTTCAATACATGGATTGAGATGCCAAAGTTGTTGTTTTTAGTCCTAATTACATCAGCTGAGGTTGAGGTTGCTGTTGCTTCGTTCATACGAATTAATTAATGATTGTAAAGCATCTAAAATAATAAATGATACTCTCGATTGTAAATAACCGTTAAAACAGTATCTTAGAAACAGTTAACCGTTACCTTAGATTTGAAGGTAAATAGCTTATAACATAGGCCTATTATGTTTTGTGAAACTATTTTCTTATATTATTTGAAGTATAACGAAAAATATAGTTCATCACTTGGACCAAAAGAAGCTTTCGATCCTCGCTCATTTTCCGGTCTCGGCTCCGCAGTTAAACTTGAGCTTGTATCGAAAAGCTTCACTTTTGGTCCTAGTGATGAAATATAGGCTACTATTTTGTTTATAAGTCGAGTGTTACTAAATTTATGACAGAATAAATTTAATTTCCAATTCTACATGTAATCTTATAAACGCCATTTCTATCCGCGATGACAAATAGCAAAGTTGTTGTCAAAAATATAATTTCGAACTATAACCTGAAAATAAAATCTGATATTCCAATAGTTATAAGATCCGACGACGCCAAATCACCGACACGAGCGTAGCGAGTGAGAACTATTTAATATAGTATAGATAATATCTAAAATGGCAAGTAAAATTAGCGTTTTTTCACCACAAAAATGAAGGCTAAATTTATCGCCTTAATAGAATTATTGTCAATTGTTGAAAGTACAGTTTATTAACAAACCCATAATCACACAATATATCTCCCACAAATGATACCTTGGCGAAGGAAAGGACAGATGCACATGGCAGGACATGTGTTATTCAAGGTCACCTTAGGAATGTAATAGAGCCTTCTAGTTAGTTGCCTACCTACATATTTATCATTGCATTATAACAACGCAAAACACTCCTTTAGCTCTAACTGCCAAGCAGTGATTTGCTATCGAGATTACAAGAGAACAGTTGATTGCCGACATCGATCTTGAGGGTATGCAGATCGATAAACCTATCTTTATTATAGGATCATGTAGAAACTGAAAATAGTCAAACTGTCAAATTGGTAATAATGTACTTGTTACACACCGTACTGGAAACATTTAACTAGGCCCAACTAAAGGAGAATCCAAGTTAAAATAATTATTCATGAGTGTATTTTAACATAGGTTACCTGTTCAGGAACACTTCTGCATACCCTTCTAATAAATACATATTGCGTAGTCAATTGTAGTCTTTTTTATTACTACACTTAGCTACATGTTTCGCTGCATACAGACAGCATCTTCAGGCTAGTCAATTATGAGCAAAATATCACACAAAAAACAATATTAACACGTTCACTGCTGAAAAATAAGTATATACCATCACCTATGGCTAAAATTTTTTATGTCAATTTATTTCAGTTGGTCTGGCGCCGACTTTTGTCGGCGCACGCCTCATGGCAGCGCTAGCTACGCCGACTAAAGTCGGCGCGATCACCCAACGTGTTAAAACACATATAAAATCATGTCTTAAACTTTATTGTTCACGTTACATTTGTAATAAATATCTAAAACATTCTCAAGGTATGGTACTGACTAAAAGACTGATTTAAAAAGGATTGTTTTGGTAGTTTTCTGCTTTGGGCAGAGGAAATCTTGTAGATTCAGTATATCTTAAAGGCAATTGGAAGTAATTTTCATATAGTATAACATCCGAAAATTATTGTTGGTTAAATTGTAAAATATTTAAATGAAGACGAACCGCTAAACAATTCGTTTTAGCTTCAAATTAGGACATTGTAATGTTTACACTCGAGTAACATTGGTTTGGTCTTACATTGTCGTATTCCGATTACCTCCAACCAACTTCAATTTAAAAGTCACGTGGACACTTGCCCGTATTTGATTTATCAGTGGATATTTGCACCCGTATTCTCTCTGACCTCGTTTATGCTTTTTTTTTTTTATTTTTTTTATTTATTTTTTTTTTTTACGAGGTTGTCTGGCGGATTATTTACTACTAGACTATTCACCATGTGAGTGAATTATGAATTACATCATATTTTACAACAATTTGAAGTGTTGAGTTTTTTTTTTTTTTTTTTTTTTTTTTTTTTTACAAGAAGATTTTCTTAAATTTATCTTTCTCAAATAATACATAGTATAGAGAGCGCCTAACGTGAAGATCAGTAAAAAAAACGGAGATTTACCAAACTTATCCTATATTTCGTATACTGGAAATAAAACCAATTAAAGAAGATAAAATAATATGAAGGAAAAGAAGAAAAGTAGAGGAGAATAAACTAGAACTAGGACAAACCAATAGGCATATTGAATACGTAAGAGAGGTTCCTTCATTTTTTATGTTCGGTTTTTTACATTTTTTATTTGATATTCTATTACAATACATTATAGCCTATATCTTGCGTGGAATTCCAAAGTATTTAGATGGGTAACCTTGGCAGTTCCAGTTTCCAGTTATCTGAAGATTACCAACTGGTTTACCTTGAACGTCCTACGAGATGCTGTAAGATTTAATTAAAATACACAATATATTTAAATGGTGAAGTGATCTATTCTGTATTTATTAATGATGTTACTACGTTCATAATTTTTAAGGAAACAGGGAATATAGAGTATGAAGGAGGTTATAAAATCGGGAACATAATTTCCAGACTTTTACAGATCCGTTTTGTTTTTCCTTGAGTTTTAAAAGTGGTTTCTGCAAGGCCGTTTATCCGTGTATCAAAATGAAACATTGTCACTGAAGTAAAAAGGTGGAATTAGAAGGTCAAACCAATGTGTCAAAATCTGTCTGGGTCATTTCGGTATCTAGAGATATTGTGTAACTGTTGAACTTAACAAGTAGGTACAGTATGTAAAACGCACAAATACGGCTGGCTACCTGGTTGGTGGAAGAGTCGCCCCACAAACACAGGGTATTATATCTATCGTTTGAGGGTCGGCGTGATCACCACTACTGACAACAGAGAAATCATTTAAAAACCACTTTTTGAACTCAGGTGATATTTTTGAACAAATATCGGATTAGTTTTTTCATCACATAACTTTTTCCATACTACTTACGACAGACAGAAAAAGTACATTTAAAATTAACACTGACCTACATTGTTAAAACACGAATCGGAAAGAAATATTCTTAAAAATGGCATTTACTACACAATGTGCCTTGAGAAAGTTAATGCAATAGCTGGACGGCGTTCTTTAACTTTTAATGCTCTCTTCACGCACGCTTAAATAAATACGATAATCGCTTAAAAGCTTTAATAACTTTGTGTGAAGGGATTTATTAAAAGTGTCAAAGTATGCCGACAATATCCGGAAACAGCCGTACTGTCACGAAGTGTTGAGGTCATTTGGTGAATATATTGAGAACATGGTTGGTGTGTCGAGCACGTGACATTCCTGTTATGTAAAACACTAAGAGTATAAAATATAAATAATATGAACATATCTCGTGAAATCTGTCAATAAAATGAAAATAATTACTGCGAAAACATTGCACAATTCTCCCATCCTAAAAACTAAACAAAATTACTTGTCTTTTTTGTGCTTCTTTTTGAACCTTTTTTTTTTTTTTTTTTTTTTTTTTTTTTTTTTTTTTTTTTTTTTGGATTCAGGGGACCTCGAAACGGATATATCAGAAAAAACAATCGGCATCAAAACTCAACCATAACTTTCTCTAAACTATGCATTTGTCAGAAAGTAAAATCACAATAATTGTAATTGTTATTATTTCACTTATTCCCTTTAATGCCTTGATTTACATTTAGATAACGTGGTTATCGTCATCAGAGAAACACTGTTATCGTTATTGATATACTGGAATATTCGGATTAGCTTATAATTATAGCTGATAATAAAAAATATCGGATATTATGAAGACCTGATGATGGAATATTAAGTCCGAAACACGCGTTGTATATAATAAAACTACTGAAATAACAGGATTACTGGCGGTAAGTAAAGATAAATATTATTATCACTTAGAGTTGTCATTTGCTAAATTAGAATTAACGTTTAAATTGAATACAACATGAATGTTGGCCTACCACCCCTTCCACTCCACAGATATATCAGCCTATCATCTAAAATGCACGTGGTTAACATCATCAGAGTTAAGAGTTATCATAATGCTAAACTAGAACTACTAGAATCTACTCCACAGATGTATCTACTCACTCCACAGATGGGGAAGAGAATAGCGAAAAACAGAAGGTAGGTAGGGGTATTGTTGGAGATAGAGACAGGCATGAGATTAAGTTAAAAATATAGCCATGAATCGTATCAGAGGGCGTGCGTGCTTTTGTATGTTCTCTTAAGATTTAAGGGAAACAATACCTATCCTAATTTCTTTGGCGTTATAGTCCTGGATTGGCTTTGGGACCCTCACAATTCGTCCCCATTCCTCTCTATACTCTACCTTCTCCCGCTATCTTTCGATGTGCTTAATCTTTAAACCGTCCTCTACATCCTATATTTATCTTTTCTTGGCCTTCAACGTTTCCTTCTTTCTTTTATTTTATCATTCTTCAACATTTTTGGCATTGGCTCTTCGTCTATATGTTCCACGTTCCCCATGATCATGCGCTGGGATTTTACGAACCTCACTACGTCTTTCCCCTGGAGTATATCTTTCCATCTCCATCTTTCTTCCTCTCTTACGGGGGCCGTATATCCTTCTCTTAATTTCTCTCTCAAATATACATAAAGTATTCTCACCAGCAGCTGACATGGTCCACGCTACCGATTCATAAGTCACAACTGATCTAATAAAAGTATTATACAGTTTTAAATTTTTAGAATAGTTGATTTCACAAGTTTAATATTGCAGAAATAAGGTTTGTTCTCATCCACGATATTTATCTTAATTTCTAATTTTATCGTGATCTCGTAATTGAGAAGACTACCCCAAGTAACTGAAGCACCGCAGGTTCTCAAAGGTTTGTGACTCAATTGCTGTATCCACATCACATCTCCTGAATTTTCCAGTCAACAGATGAACGTAGATTCTAAAATAACACTCAGAGGTTTCACTATCGTAAGTACGGGTTTAGCAATCCCGAGGAAACTAACTAGTTCTACACCTATTTTTCATACAGTCTTCAGTTAGATTCCTCTATTTGATCGTTTCCATCAGGTTTTTCTTGACCAACTGTTCTTTTCTGACTCTGATGCTATTAGAATATTTGAGGGCTATACGTACTGATTTCATTCTATTTTATTTAAAACGATTATGACTGAAAGATTTCCCTTTTATACAAAAAGGAAAAAACTGTACTCTTAGATAGAAGGATTCGTTTTAGAAGCCTAACATTGTTGAAATAAGATCGGTTCCCATCCATGATACTTTTAATTTCTAATGTGACCATGATCTCGCAGTTCAGAAAACTACTCAGGTAACTGAAACATCTCAAGTCCTCGAAGGTAATCGCCGACTTGTTACACTTTCGTCACGTGATCTGAACTGTGTAGCCAATAGAATAACGTTCTGAAATAGTAAAATTGTAGACTAATCAGCACAGAGACTGTATTCAGTGAACTTTTACAAAAAGAAGGATATTGAGAAAGTGCGCGGCAATATGTTCTCTAAGGTGCGCAGAAGAAAGGAAAGCGTTTCAACGACAATGTGAATGTCGTTGAGAGGTAAACAAACCCAAATATGCGTCGTTGGTGAAATCACTACTGTGGAATGTAAATTTAGTGAAGCGAAAACGTCAAGGTTGGAGAAAACAACAAGTGTTAATGTGATGATTGGCGTATCTCCTCTCTATACGATCTGGTTAAATTATAGACTTTATTGGAACGTTCTGCGATTGAAAGAAATGTTTAAATGTAGTAATATGATATACAGGGAGATCCATTATAGCTGACCACAATTAGAATTTTTTTTTAATTTAAGAGTCACATTAAAAATTAAATTGAGAATATCCTTACTTTTATATCGGATTTTAAAATATGCTATCAACATTTTAAATAACCGCCGCCATTTTCCATGATAACCCAAATTATTTTTCATAGCAAAATAATATTTTTATGGTATTGCTGGATAACCAAAATTAGTGTTTGTATGGTATTTCCGGATAGAATATGTATTTAAACTTTTATGATTTAGTATTTTTCGATAAATTAAAACAATTAGAATCTACAACCTATGAACGATTAGAAATATATTACTTACGCGAATTTTAGCGGATGCTTTTAATTATTATGTATCTCCAGTTTGGAATAAAATTATAATTTCCTACAGAAATTAAGGCAGTCCAGGATAATTGAATCTGTAAGAAAATATGGGAAATACTGCGACTTTTCAAATTTCGTTGATAGATTTCTAAATATCATAAAAAAATATGCAAACTTCCCAATTTATAGTTTTTGTATCTCTTGAAGTTTTATAGATCCTATTGGTTTGTTTATATTATTGAATTTTATAATATAAAATATCCCTTATAACAGAATCATATGACACCCATATAACTTTGATCCTTCCCTCTGTTAGAAGCAAACCCAAGGATAGATTTGCTCCGCTGCTTTCCAAAATGGATCCATGTAACCCCCTCAATACTGAGTCTTAGCTACACATAACAATGGTTCAATAGAATTAAGTTAATGGAAGCCATCATGGTACTTACCCAGCCAATGTAATACAAGCAGATCATGTAAATGTAGTGCCAATAAGTTGGTTTCTTGGGACTTGTATTAAATTTGTATTGTTAGATCATTAGTTGTATAAACACATTAGTGTATGTTTATTTGAAACAGTTGTTACACAGGTTTTCTGAAACTCTTAATTGTGTATAAAACTTCATTCTTGACGTCTATTAGATGTGTATATATTACTCAGTCTCCAATCTACGAAGCTACATGATGTTTCTGTATGTCGTAATTATAGGAGTATCACATTTTATTGGAAAGTCAGTTTTCAAAATTACTTTTTTGACAATAACTTGTGTATTTGTCATCGTAGAAAGGCGCTGTTGGTACCGTTACATGGAGAATTGAAATATGTAAATTTGTATCTCATTTAGCGTGTTATAGGTTGATTAATTCACAAGTTATGAACAAAACACTCTTTAAAATAACCGACATTTTGATTTTTCTGAATCTAAGTAGAATTATACATGAGCACACTATAGTCATCTTAGTGTTTGTGGCCAGTATCGAGATACGACGCCAGCTGTAACGTAAATAAATTCTCCCACAGCTACTGTTGGAAAGTAACTTTTCGCGCTCTACTAATAGTATACAAAAGAGTTTTAGAATGCAAAACAGTTTATTTTGCACTCTAGAAATCAAAGTAAAGTCATTTGATTAACAAGGGATTGCTCAATATGTCGATGTATTTCTCTCAGCTATTAGTTACTATGCCAACAATACCAAATATTTAATTTCAATATTTACAAACAACTAACCTCAAAAACGCATTACCGACATCGTTGTAAACATAGATGCATCCATGGAGTATATTGATAATAATGAAGAATTTTCATGTTGGGGCAAATAGAAATCATTATAATTACCTATGTAATATGTAATAAGTATGATTTATATTTAGAATCGCACAAGTTGGAATTATTTGACAATTAGCCCTCGTATATAGGAGCAAAGTTATTTAATATATTACATGTAAAAATTAAACTTTTGACTAGTACAAAATTAAAACTTGTTTTAAAAGAACTTTTAAAAGATGGTGCTTACTATTAAGATTAGGGTTGAGGAGGACTTGAGATTACATTGATAAATTACATTTTGTATCTGTGGTTTTTGGTTGCTTCCCAGGTTTAATCAATGCATTTTATTTTGTTCTATTTATTGACTTATGTACTTTATTATATTTTTGTAAGTCTTTGTAGCTGTGTTTAAATCTAATTGATTATATATGTTTTACCTTGTTTATTATATAGTACTATATATTGTTTTGACTATTTAATATGTACTATTGTGTATAGGGTATTTCAAATTGAGCATATATGAAAGTAAACTTTAAAGTTTCTTCCGGCTCTTGAACTGTCAAACTGATTATTTTATAATACAAAGCAATGGGTTAATATTTAAACTATTTTTTTTTCAGTTATTTTTTTCCGGCTGTAGACACACTTATGTGTAGTTTGAGCAAAAAGTGCTGATTGTATACTCGTAGATATTGTATCTTTGTTAGAAGTTGTAAATCGTTACCTCTTTATTTTCAGTCACTTCTCTGTTTTCAGAAACTTCACCATCATTTGTTTCCACTAGACCTACATTCTGTTCTTCCTCTTTTCTCTTGTGGTTTACAAATCTCTTCTTTGTATTTAGATAAAAAAAATTGTTTAAAATTTCTCTGCCATATGGGAATTTCCTTTCTTGAAAACGTTTACAGTCGTCAAGCTTTTAGTCAGGAGCCATATTTCTCCCACTAAAGATGAAACGTTCTTTTTATTCCTAATCGCTGACATTTCGCTAAATTAGAATCTCAGCTAGTTGTCAAACTTACAAACACTGACAAGTCGACAAATATGTAACAAGTAGACGTAGTTTGAAAACTGTTATTTGATTTTGAAAAGATAGTGTTACAACCCAGTTATCAAGTGTCTTGCATGGCCGTCATAAATAAGCAAAACTGGCCTCAGTTCATAGCAACATTTTATGTAGTACAACAAACACACAGAACACAATTCTCATAAAAAAATACGCCTAAGTATCAGACGCGTTTCAACGACAAAATCGTCCTCCTCAGCGATACACCAGCCACACCAATCAAACTACAACTCTACAAAAAACCAACTCTACAAAAAACTCTACACCTACAACAAAAAAAAAAAAAAACAACATTTTATGTAGCAATTCTCGAAATGTTTGACAAAAACTTCACTCTCTGTCCACCCATTTGCTGTGGAAGCATAAAAAGTGTCAAGAAAACTATATTTTTCCACAAACAATAACTTCTCTAAAAGTTTTAGATTTTCATCAGTTCAAGGTATCGTATATGTTAAAAATTTATTTGGACTTTTCAATAATTTGTAAATCATCCATGGTTTTTTTTTAATAAATTAAATTATTGATTTAGAACAAAAGGATCCGCTACTCATTTCCTGATGAATTCCACTTAATAGATAGTCGGTGTCGTATTTTAAGCAGAGAAACCAATCATCTCTATCACCAAACGGACACTTTGCGCTCTTAATACACGAATAACTATTTTCTATTTCCTGATGCCATTAAATTTGAAGTTCAGTCAAAAAATGGACGAAATTGTGAATATATATAATTCACGAATTAGACTTCAAGTAAATGTAAAAGGATAGTCAAAATATATTAAAATCATGGTCAGATTCACTAATTAACTAGTTTTTAGTTGCAAACGACTATACACCTGTCACAAACCTTTTTCCAAGGAAATTCTCCCAACTCACGTCCCTGCTATGTAGTTGTCTGCCAAGATTATTTTTTCTTTTGCTTTTATAAAAAAAGTCTTTCTACAGACGACTGTAGCGTATTGAATGTCGGCCATGTTGAAGTGAAAGGCTCTCACGAAACTAAAGTTCATGGCTACATGATCAGGCAGCAACTCTTTTATTAAGAATATTAGTGACCGTGATTTTTGTACTTTCTCACATATTCTTAATATGGAGAAAGTTTTATATTGGGTCAAAAAAATCTAATGGTATCTAATCTTTTAGATATCAGGTCTCCCAGAAAAAAAAAGAATTTTTTAAATGATATTTTACAAACGAGACAACAGATTTTAGCTAAATTTGGTGATATAATGGAAGTTTTGTTTTTAAAAAAACATTTTCTGTCACCTGTCATATATTACTAAAACACAATATTTTAATTTCATTAAAATTTAGCCCTTAAGGGCATAAACCAAACGAATTGGTCACCGACTTACCAAAAATAGTTGGTTAGGAATTAGAATAGTTTTAGTTAGGAATATAGTCTAAGTTCTTTTTAAGAAGCCAGTATGACAACAATTATTGTGACAGATCTGGAAAAGTGATGAAATTGCTTACTTTGCAAGCAAGGCAGGCGTTATTGATGCTACAATGATATATAAACCCTTGGGTGGGAGGAATTTGGTCAGTGGGCCAAGATTGACCAAGGGAAGTTGCTGCAGGAATTCTTGAAGATAGCCAAACGGACTTCGCGAGTGAGAGCTTCCTGGAAAAATAATTCTTGAAGATAGCCAGACGGACATGGCGAGTAAGAGCTTCCTGGGAGTATAATTCTTGAAGATAGCCAGACGGACATGGCGAGTGAGAGCTTCCTGAGAGTATAATTCTTGAAAACAGCCAGACGGACTTCGCGAGTGAGAGCTTCTTGGAAGAATAATTCTTGAAGATAGCCAGACGGAAATGGCGATTAAGAGCTTCCTGGGAGAATAATTCTTGAAGATAGCTAGACGGACTTCGCGAGTGAGAGCTTCCTGGAAGAATAATTCTTGAAGATAGCCAAACGGACACGGTGAGTAAGAGCTTCCTGAGATCATAATTCTTGAAGATAGCCAGACGGACTTGGCGAGTAAGAGTTACATGGGAGTACAGTATAATTCTTGAAAATAGCCAGACGGACTTCGCGAGTGAGATCTTCTTGGAAGAATAATTCTTGAAGATAGCCAGACGGAAATGGCGATTAAGAGCTTCCTGGGAGAATAATTCTTGAAGATAGCCAGACGGACTTGGCGAGTAAGAGTTACATGGGAGAATAATTCTTGAAGATAGCCTGACGGACTTCGCGAGTGAGAGCTTTATGGAAGAATAATAATTCTTGAAGATAGCCAGACGGACATTGCGAGTAAGAGCTTCCTGGGAGTATAATCCTTGAAGATAGCCATAGGGACTTGGTGAGTGAGAGCTTCCTAGGAATATTGAGACTTCGGACGAGCAGCGATAAGAGTGGCAAGCAGAGTGAGCAAACTTCGTGTTTAAACCTTGTAATTATTTCAGAGACAAGTCATTATAAACTATAATGTAGACACAAACGTGTGAGTCACAACAATTAGAGTCATTCTGGATTGTTAGTAATTAAGAAGATTAAAATATTTATAATTAGTATATAAGAGAACGAAGAGAAATAGTCAAGTTATATTAAATATTAAAGAACCATTAATCAGATTAGTAAACCACTGATTTATTTAGTTTAAAGTTAAAGAACCTAGTCAGTTTAAGGGAACCAATCCTAACAGAATGATCGGTCAAAATGTAAAAATAAAACATTGACGAGTTTCTAAATGACTTAGTAGTCAATAGAAAGAAGACATATAAGGTTAGTTCTAGAGAGGTAAATGTAGAGATAACCTACTAGACGCTAATTTTATAGTATCGAAAGATTTTAAACTATATCTTTACGTGATAGTGAGAACGGGAGGACAATCCGAGGGATGCTAATTAGATTTACACATTTTTATGTTGTCTTGGGTTAGATCCCTCTCTTTCGTTTTTATTATCAAGTCTCTTTAGACAACTCATCCAACGTTGGCGTAACTAATTAAGCTACACAGCGTATTATGGCTTTTGACTTTGTATCGACTGTTAATTTAGTTTCGTATAGGCAATTGGAGGATGAATGGACAAATATGAGAGGTCAATAAGCTGAGCGCAGTAAAATATACAGTCCGTCCTTGGAATTAATCTATAGGTGCCAGTTGGCAAGAGGAAAAGGTGATTACTCGTGTTTTTATTGGTCATTCCATGTTCGTTCGTGGATTTCTGATGGGTGACGGGAATCCGCCACAATGGCCATTTTATCAAGGCTTACTCTCCATTAACCACATGCTTATTGACTGTTATTCTAAGAGCTGTGCATAGAACTTTTGCCAAACCCAATTCTATTCAGGCGATGTTGGGGAATAAGGTAGAGATTCTATATTGTTCATTGTATTTGTTACGTCAACAACAAAAGTGACCTTGGGGTAACCAAACTAAAGTTAGAGTTAACTAGTTCTTACTTAGTTTTAGGGATATGTATGTTTACTTAACGAAGAAATTAATATGATGGCTCTAGGCCACTTAAAAGATTTCGACTTTATAAAAATAACTCTCCCATGTGCATGCGGACACACACATGCTTAGCTTTTTTGATTGTGTTTTCTCATAGCTTTTGAAATATATTTAATCTTTTTTTAGGTTGTTTTGTCCAACAGATTTTAATTACTGATTTACTAATAACATTTTAACTGTTTCAGGTATGTGAAAGAGGTTTTATTGCAGAGTGCTTGCTCCGCTCTTTCTTCCAGGTCAGATTATTTAATGTTGGTAATGTAATTGTGTGTATTAAGCCATTTGCTGTTATTATTTCGTTATTTACAGAAGCTTGAGAGTTCTAAAGCCTGAAAAGCGAAGATTATTGGATATATACATAATATATATTCCTTGAACCAAAATAATGAAAAAAGTTAATTTAATTATAGGTCCGAAAACGCTCGTTATTCGTCTGTCAAAAAGGTAACAAAAATATTCGACGTTTTTCCGGATATATTCTTATATGAACTTTTTTTCAATAATTTTATCCAAAAAAATAGACCTGTAAAATATTTCTATTTCCTCCTGTGTATTAAAAGATGAAATATTTGCCTACGTATTGAGTTTCGTTAAAATTGTTAGACACGTTTTGCTGCAACTAATACGTATGACATAGATCTTTCTTGCTTTAAACTTGAGGTATCACTATAAACACCCTGCATAACTGCAGTCTTCGACATGAGATGAACATCGAACCTGCGAAAGACTGTTTCATTCCTACAAAACCTCCAAAATTAATTTCCAACTTTTCCTTTCTTTATAGTACAAGACTATACTTTCCTTCGCTATATTTCGTCTGCTCTAGTTTTACTTTACCACGATTATCCAAGTACGTGCTCCAAGTACGGTTACTTTTTGTGCTGTAGAAAGTACAGGAAATGCAGAAATTGTAAAATTACATATAAAAACTACCGACAAGTGTAACACTTAATGTCTTTATGGATAAATATAATAATACAGCATAAAATAGCGATTTGAAGGGTGAAATCAATAATGTACGTAGGATAAATGGTTTGACGAATGTTTCCGAAGATACCCGAAATTGGTTTTCATTCGGATAATTTACATCATTCGTATATGAAAACCAGTTGGTTCTACACCGAAACTTTTTTAAGGCTTGGGAATCAAACCAGGAACATCGTGCAAGACGAGAGTGTCACTAGAAGACAATGGTATGCATTTCATAAACCCAAACCTAACCTTAACTAAAACAACTTTATAGTTTTGTTATCGTAGCTCACATGCATCACTGAGGATGGCGATTTTATCGTTGAAACGCGTTTGATTAAATAAAAGTAATTTTTGTTAGATCTTGTGTTCGAGTTTTTTTAAACTTTATTTATATAAAAACGTTTCAATAAATACATTTCTATATCAAAATTTGTTTAAACAATTTTACAAAATGAAATTTTTAACGGCAAATTTATCACCTACGAACAAAGAGACTATCTCTTACAAAGTGTTTCGTTCGCTTCGGACACAGGTAACGACATCACTACCACAATTTATCATCATAAACTGTTTAAGCCTACGTATAATATATTGGTTAATACCTAAGATTATGTAACACCCATTATGTATTGTCTATTGTCTATACTATAGCAGCCATTGTATTCAGACCGCACCAGTGAAATACCACCTCTCACTCAATACCACACTGAATGCACCTGGGTATTATCATCTAACTGCCAAATCGTTGTCATTTTACTTCAAATGAAACTAACCTTGAAAGTATTTTTTGAAGTTATCTGAAATATTAAGCTTTTTTTAAGTAAACGTTTTGTTGAATATTATTTTTTTAAAGCTGTGCATTATCACGGGGATTAAACACCAGAACGATGTACCCTCGGGGGCGCACTTTATTGAGTACGGGTGTGGAAATCCCGAGGGAACCTAACTGGATCTACATCTTTTTTCATGTACTCTTGGGTTGGATCCTCTCATCTTTTCTATCAGTTATCACTTGACAAACTCCAGTTCTTTTCCAACTATGCCACAATTAAAATGTTCGAAGGCTAGGGGGTCTGTATTTTACATTATTTTCTTCTTTGTCTTATAAGGTGGTAATGACCAAGAGGTTTTTATTGCCACTTTTCGAATTTGAACTACAATAAAAAAATCAGAACAATGTGGCGCTCCATCCTGAAAATTGTGTGTCAGCATATCTGTATATTTTTATTTTAAATTTTAGACACAATAGTGAACATTAACATTTTTCAGAAAACTCCAATTTTCAATTTGTAGAAAACTTTACAATTGGCTGTTTTCTGCTACATGAGCTTAAATCTGTTTTCCTTCCTCTTTTGAAATTTATAATTGGTATTTTCTACAAAATGAACTTTTAAATAGTTATTAAAAAAAATTGTCAGCTCATTACATCAATTTATCTTTTTGTTTCGTAGAAAAATTTGTAAGATCGGAGAGAGATGAATGAATGAGTTCTGGTTTACCTTAAACAATTTTTGACACAAGAGAGAGGCACTAATGTGTTTTTTTCCCTTTCGTTAAACCTTCTCTAATTATAGAATGAGAAAAGAAAAATATAAGAACTTACAATGATTATAATTTAGATATTTGGATTGCATACTTTGTTATTCAGTTGGTAGGCCTATACGTGACACAAAAATTGTTCATTACGAAAATGAGGTTTCAATATGGACACTAACTTATCCCTGTTGATTAAACTTCTCGTCTTAAGAAATAAAAGAGGAAAAGTAAACATAAAATAAAGACTACTATAGGTCTCCACCATCCTTACTTGAGGCAGCCCAAACTGACCTCCAGGGCTATTATCAACCTGTCTGCAACCGACCCTTTACAATCCTAATAGCGACGCTTCCATAAACGCCCTCGTTCTATATTAATTAAAATGTGATATACTGATTTACGAGTTCATATTAAGGACAACGTTATAACAAACATTTATGTTTTCATCATATTTTAATCTGACATCATTAAAAGTTTTTGGGGGTGGGGGTTTGTTTTTTGTTTTTTTAGAAGAGTTTTGTGTTTTTATTTTTTGTCTGTTTTTATGTGATATTAGTTGTATTTACGTGTCTATTTACAGAAGTTAGGCGTAAGAATGACTTAGTCAAGGAGGAGTTCTACAGCCAGTAATTCATACAGCCCTCCTATATTCTTATAGCGTCAGAGTTGGCAGAGCACCTGATATGATAGATAAAATAGAGGTACCTAACTCAAGACATGAACAAATGCATAGATCCAGCTAGGATACCTTACGATTGCCATGCCCTTATGGTCTTATTAAGAGGCGAAATCATCTTAACTGATTTTATATTACATAAATTTGATTTGATTTCTATCTAAATACTTACTCTAAACGTTATTCAAGCCACCTTTTCTTTCCATATCCAACGCATTATGGTTCCTTGGGGTCAGACTAATTATTTTATACCGCGATTGAAGTTATCCTAACATAAGATAGCCACCTAATCTAACCTAACCTAACCTAACCTAACCTAACATAAGATAGCCACCTAACCTAATCTAACCTAACCTAACCTAACCTAACCTAACCTAACCTAACCTAACATAAGATAGCCACCTAACCTAATCTAACCTAACCTAACCTAACCTAACCTAACATAAGATAGCCACCTAACCTAATCTAACCTAACCTAACCTAACCTAACCTAACCTAACCTAACCTAACCTAACATAACCTAACCTAACCTAACCTAACATAACATAAGATAGCCATTCTGCAGGGTAACTTGGTTGCCCTTATCATAAGGTCTAAATCCCCACCCCCTCTCTTTATACCAAACACTACTCCATCTAACCAGCTCAGTTAATTATAATATACTAATTTAGAGGGCTTACATTTAATTATGGTGGAATGGTGGCACATTACGTCATCAGCAAAAACTTCGCCAAATAAATCTTGACAATTCGAAAATCATGTGCACAGTTTTTGTGACAGACACGGCATTCTACTGTTGGATTTTTTACAGTGAAACAATCAACGCAAACGTTTACTACAAGACGCTTAGGGAACGGCATCGCGCAATACAGAATAAGCGCCGTGAAATGCTCACAAACGGTATTATTTTGATTTAATACAATCCCCAGCCTCACGTTGCGAACCTATCATGACAAGACTTTGGGTGGGAACAGTTTGACCACCCTCCTTACAGCCCTGACCTCGTCCCCAAGCGAGTTCCATCTCTTTATGCATCTGAAATCATTCTTTGGTGGTCAAAACTTTAACAACGGTGTTGAGCTCAATGAACATGTGTTAAAACATAGTTGACAAAACAGGTGGCAAAGTTTTATGAAGAAGGCATACGAAAACTTGTGCCGCGCTAGTGACAAGTGTCTTTAAAATTGTGGGAGCTCTGTAGAAGAATAGTTTATGATTTGTACATTTTTTGTAATAAATAGTTTCTCTTTATCTGTAATAGTTTTGTTTTACTTACTTTCTGGATTTATCTCGTGTGTACAGCTTCGACGTCCGCTCGGGCAGACACGGACACGAGCGAAGCGAGTGGTGACACTTCAATATGTACAAATCTACCCTGAAAGCCTCGTCAAAATAAAAAAGTTGTATACAATTATGATGTTCAGAAAAGCTGTGTAGCAACTGTTTTAAACAAACCTACCCTACTTGATAAACCTCTTTATCTACCAATACAACTTAACATTCCTACAAAGCCCAAAAGAATAACTTTTGGGCATTACATTTAAAGGATCTGCTTGTTTTACATCTCAAGTTGATTCTGGGAAAGTATCATTATAGAGCCCATTAACTTTTTTCCATATTGTTTATTTCAGAACGAACGGTGTACACTAGTAATTAAAAATGCAATTTCAAATCGTTAAGTCACAACGATTTTATCAACCGACTTGCATCAATTTCTTAACACACAAATTGTGCAAATCATTTTATACTCATCAATGCATTCTAGTAATTAAAAAGGTCTTTAAATTGAAATTAACCTATTTTATTTTGACCTAATTAGAGTTAAATTCTAAAATAACGTAAACTACAGTTAGACAAGAAATCTATAGATGATAAAAACTTAATCAATTCACACGACTGCTCATTGGCATGACTGGACAATTATCGCAGTTCAGGAGGACGGTAATTTGACTTACACCATCAATTGAGAGAGCGTTTATTTATTCATTGATTTTAAGATTTATATTGTAGTATAAATAGGAAATACGAGTATCTTTGGAGATTGTTTGATATTGCGGTTGGTTTAACGACTGTGGTAAAAGTGGATGGTTTAGTAATTTAATTTAGATTGGGAAGAAGATAAAAATGAAAAAGACATGAAATGGTTAATTGACATTTTTGAAATTATTACCAACTAATAAAATGGTTTTTGATTAATTTTGCTGTCATGTTTAACTAAGAATTAATGTCACAGTACCTTGTAGAGCCGGCGTTCCTTCCTGGTAATGTTCTGTCGTCCAGAATGCCCGTGTGCACACGCGAGAACAGCTGCTCTACAATTGTAAATCGTAAAACACATAACAAAAACAGTTGACTTCTTAATACTAAATATGACAATTGTTTATGAGTCACAATTAATGAAGTTGTTGGCCGAAATGCGTATGTAATAAAAAGACAGTAAAAAAAGGATTTGGTGTCTGCAGATTTAGGAAGAAACACAGTTACCTGTTTGAGGTTGAAAATTGGACTGATTGATAAGAGACAAAGGATACCCCAAAACAGCTGGAGATCTCAGAATTCCGGTTGAAACAGTTTCATAAAAATAATATTGGAACGGGAATTTAAAAACTGTAGATATACTGAACAGACATTTTTTAGGAGTGAAAACATATAACGCTTTCTGATAACGTCTAATAAAACCCGAAAAAAAATTACTAACCTGGAATGTTTAATAATAATATATTTAGCATCAATTGGTATATAGATAGCATCAATGATACAGTAAACATTTGAGTTGAGTTGTCACAGATACAACATTCATATTAAGCAGTTCAAATAAGAGGAACATATGACACAATACAAGTAAACATACACAGGACATATAAATTTACAATTGAAGGTACTCTTCCGCCAAGTAAAATGATTGCTGAATAAATTTAGTTTTAAATCTAGGACTACAAGGTGCCCCCCTTGTGTTATCCGGTAACCTGGTGTACAATCTGAAACTTGAGTAGCTTATTTCTCTCTCATCTTAACCTGTGAATTCGGTATTGAAGCATTACATTTCCTCCTCGGGTAATAAAGGACAACGTCTAAACATAACGAAAAATATTGACATTTTAAATGATGAACGGAGACAATTTTATTAATGAGCAAATTTATAATCAGAAGTAATGTTGTAAAACTTTAAAATGCTAAAGAAAAAGAAATAATTAAATAAATCCGTCAAAGTAAATAACAAGGGAGGCGGAGCCCCTCGTAGTAAAGGACATGGCAAAGCTGTATAAATAGACGAGACGGACGAATCCAGTTCAGTCCGTAAGGTGTAGAGACTGGACTCTTATAATGCGCGTTAGGGGTATGATGTCATAACTACTACTGCTGATATAGACATTCACTCAGCTCCATTCCGCTGTCAACGTTTGTCATGTTACCGTCTCGTCTTATTGTCTGTTTGTTGTCTTTGTTTTGTTATTGGAAAAACTTTCTAAAATTTATGATCGGAATATTCGTTAGTTAAATTTTAAAAATTGTGGGCTATTTTCAGATAATGAATAGTTTTTCAGTTTAGTTTAAATTTGGTATTAGGACTCTGATTAACAAACAATTAAAACAAGTTGCTAACCAGAAAAAAAATATGTAAATTTCAAAATTGGGGAAAACTTGCAAATTAGTTTAGTTTTTTAAAACCGTTTAGAAGTAGTTTCGTATTTTATTAAATTTGATATTTAAGCTCATATTCGTTAAATTAAGAACTCACATTGATTACACATTTAATATGATTTCGTGAGATTGACTATGGAAGACTAAACTAACACTAACTTTCTTCCTTGCGTTTTTACCTTCCAACACAACACAACACATCCAAATTTGGCTGCACGTATAATTTTTTCAGATTTTTATAAAACGTTTATCATATTTATTTTTACCTTTTTCGAAAAGTCATAAGAGAAATAACGTCTTTTACTTTGATTAAACCTTCCTGAATTTTTTCATTTTTTAAAATTTATCGTCTCCATCTTTTTGGGCGGTTATATTTGAGAAATTAAGCATTTTTGAGAATGTAGTTTTAACAATCTTTGAGATGTCATTAATTTTATTATTTATTACAAAGATAAATTTTCCATTATCGAATTGGGTGAGTGCGTACTCAATAATACTCCCAGATCGATTTTCATTTCATTCACTGCTGGAATTTCCGAGTTTGACTCTTAAAATGGGTAATTTGATTGGACTGTTATTTGTGGTAACCCGTCGAGGCTCACTTTATTGTGTACGGTCTTGGCAATACCGAGGCACCCTAGCTGGATCTACACTTTTTTCCAAGGAGTACTGAGTTAGATACACTTTCATTTATCCATGTTTTCTCCCGACACTGCAATTAGAGTAAACCAAGAAATTAGAATATTTATTTTACGTTCTTTTCTTAAGGTGATGACAACCTACATGTTTTTGCTTTTAAACAACAACAGAAAACGGTATCTATAGTACTGTCAAAATTGAGACATATGACACCTGACACACTCGGACAGTTTTAGAAATTCATAAGAGAAAGCCCGAACCCATGAATCAAGTGGAAACCGATTATTTTAGTTCACATTGGGAAATAATTAAAGCATTGGGAGAGATTGTGCAACACTGAGATTCTGAAGGGAAAAGTGGTGACGGTTTGGTGAAAGTTGAAGGATGGATGGTGTAGTCGTACCTTAGCGTGGCGTAGCGAGATTTCCTTCTTTCTGTTTTATTATTACTTTCTTACATATGCACAGTATAAATTTATGTGATTAGTCAAATACAATGCTAAGTTTTTTACGGATATGTGCGTTTTAAGACCGCTTAAGAGAAAAACTGTTTTTATTGTTTATTTTCGATTTTAAGTAAAGTATGTCTGTCTTTCTAGCGATTATCGTTTCTCGTGTAGTCCGAACACATGGGTATCATTACTTTCAAATTTGTTATGTGGGCACATTTTGAAAATATCTGCAGTCTCTTTTTACCTTCTTCTATAATTCAAATTTGCAGGTACACCCTAGATCTAAAATACAAATTTTCCAAAATCGTTTCGAAAGATTTTGATAAAAGCGTAGCTGCTAGTACCCAAACAAAACGTATTGATTAGATTTCTTCAAAATATTGGTTCGTGATTTCTCGTAAAAAACCCCAAAACCTAATTTCTAGCTCTACCAATTCGTTCAAATTTAAATGAAGGGTAAGTTTATTGATTCAAATTCGTATGCAAAATTTAAAAAAAAAAATAATAAAAATAGTTTCAAAAATACAAACAACTAAAATACACCACAGAGATCGGTAAATAGAAATTTTTTTACAACAAGCCGTCCGTCCGTTATCATTATTACTGCACGATAGCTGTCATACAAATTAAGATATGTTCATGAAATTTTGTCTAGGGTGGGAATTTAAAAATGGTTGTAGTCAACTGATAACACATTTAAATGAAAATGTGCAGATTTCAATTCTGCATGTAATGATACCAACACACCAAAAAGCAAAGTCGTATGATGACAAATAGCAAAGATTGGGGACTACATTTAGAGGATTTGCTTCTATGATGTGACTGGGTAAGTACCATGATGAACACCATCAACTTGTTTTCTATAACTGTTGCGTTTCCATTATCGATGTTTTTTAGACGCCTAATAGTGCAGCTTCACTGTATTAAATACTGCCAAAGTAACGTCAAACGTAGTATAATATTATATTACAAGACTGAGAACATACAGTCGCGTCGGTTTATTTTTTCAATGCTAACTAGAATCTCTTAAAGGTATCATCTCTCCACTTACATAACACTGACTGACATACAATGCCAACTAGATCTAGCCTTCGATAGATCATCTTCTCATAAAGTTACATAAGGCATAGAAGCAATAGAAAGTTGACCTGTTTCAGTTATTATTGCCGACGGAGAGGTCATAGGTAGCCGTTTCAACGTTAGGTATTTGTAGAAGATGAGAATGATATTAATTAGCTGTCATAAAAGGAATTTCAATCAGACGTTACTCCATTAACAGGCGTGTTTAACTGACATGTGATGTTGGTATTAATGACTAGAGACACATCCTGGATTGAAGGTTGAGGAGGGTTATGGTGCTCGAGACTGGGTATTTATATAGAAAGACAAATCCAACAAAGAGACAGGACTTAACAGGAACTATCTATGACGCTTTTATCTAACTATGTGCTAATTCGGCGCGGGATTTATAACGCAAATTTGTTGACTACACTTTATGAATTAAATTATTTCTCCAGTATTGCTTTACACAAAAAATACATTAAACTCAGAAAACGTCTTGGAAACACAACAAATAATGTCCTTAGATAAAGCAAAACAGGAGAAAAGGAACACCGTTAGGTCAATGGATCTGTTTGTCCCAGCTAATTATCTACATTAAATAGACAGAAAAAGGAAAAAGAGTGGCAACAGACCGACTTTTATCCATATGCTAAAATTTGTTCACGAGTTAAAAATAACATAAAACAGTTTCAGGATTACCTCATAAGAAAAGAAACTAACACAACTTCTTGAGATTAAAAACAAAGACACTAATTACAAAAAATAAATATACAGAGTGATTTTATTATTTTTATTTTCACTTCTATTATTTAAAAAACAAACTAAGAAAGAGCCATGTCTCGGGACAGTTATTCATCTTTAGAGGGACGTTTAGAATACCTATTTACAAAACAAAAAGAACGTCCACCTTCCTGCCTTCTCACCTCAAAAGGACACTTGGAATTGAACCCAGGACCTTTGTGTTTGGCCAATGCTCTACCAACTGAGCTATCCTTGATCGCTTCCCAGTATTGGTTGTACACTTCTCGCTTGACTTTGTTTTTATTGCAATTTTTGAGTTACAGTTAAATTACCTCGTTACAAACGAAATTGAAGCTAACCTGTATACTCGGCTTGCAGCCTTTACGTATGTATTTAATTATATTGGCGCGAGAAGCCAAAGGTCCTGGTTTCAATTCCCAGTATAGGTCGTGTATTTTTACTTGAAATAATTATTTAATTTATATACTAGCTTTGTAAAAAAATATATTAGCGTTAACATCGATAAATTAATATTATTAATTGTAATCTAATTGACAATATCTAAAAACTTTTAAAGATAATTCAAAGTTTGATCGTTGCTACCATGAGACAAAAATACAAAATTTCGTTGTTTTTTTTTAATCGCTTTAACAATTTTGATTACATTTTCCTCAAGTGTATCCTCTAAGTACCCAAATAAAACTATTTTTCGTCATATCTCTAAAATAAACCAAAACAACGACCTTTCAGCTGTTATCAAAAGACGTAATTTCTCAAACTGTTCTACCGATTTCGTTCAAATTTTAATTAATTGTAAAAGTTAATTACCTGAACTCACGTGACAAATTGTAAATAAAATTTAACTGTTCAAATATAATTCCAAAAATTAAAAACGAACCTTGAAAGGTTTCAATAAAAGCTCGATTTACACTCAAGGGTTTAGACTTTAGTAAAATATATATATTTTTAACAGCGTCGTGGTAGATTTTCACAAGTAACGAATTGACGTTTTCGCTGATGAATAGTTTTGGTTTTTTTTTTTTGCAATATGTATTTTTATTTTATTGAACGATTTTATATATTTTAGGAATATTTTTCGTAATATTTATATTTTGCAATAGTTTTATTTTAAACAACAGAAAAAACAGAGCTTCGGTTTTGGGGATTGGTGAGTGAGAAACATTGTGCATTGTTTTTAGACGGTTTTTGTTTTCCTACTGTTATTTGTTTAAAAGTTTCTTAACCGTTCTAAGAACTATTGAAAACGTAGCCTATAAAACATATATTATGAAAATTTTAATTATTAAGATCATAAAGATATTCAATTCTTGTTGACACAAATGCCAAGAAGTTATATTATAAAATAACTTCTAGGGAAATCATAATCAGTAAGGTTTACTATCTATCACCCAATTGCAATTATCATGGTACTTACCCAGCCCATGACACAATGTAATACAAGCAGATCCTATAAATATAACCCCAAAAGTTAGTTCCTTGATCCTTGTAGGATTTTTTAAATTATATTGATAGATCAAAGGATCTAACTAGTAGAATCAGTTTGTTTAAAACAGTTGATACGCAGGTTTTCTGAACCTCGTAATTTTGTATATCACTAGTTTTTGGCGTCAGGTAGATTGAGTGTAGGAGCGAGAGCCAGCCGACACAAAATTTGACGAGGGCAATCCAGGTAGTTAAGCGGAGCGAGGGCCAGCGGTGAGAAGAGCCAGACTGGTCCTTGAATAGGCGAAGAGAAGACCGAGTCATAAAAGAGGAGCAAAGGATTTCTAGAATAATTGTATTTCCCGTCTAAATAGAACAAATAGGAACCCAAGCTGGGGACAATATATGTCTGATTTATTTATGTTGTCTGATTTTAATATTATTACATATAATAACATAACCTAACCTGTTTGTGGTGATTCATGCTAGCAATAATCTAATCTTCATTTTTGTTTACCATAAACTCCGCTACTTCTCGAGTTTCTTTTTCTGTCAACCAGCTCCTTCTCGCTCTTAAAGTGGAAAGAAAGCGCTGGCACTCGCTCCGTAACCTAGCTAAAATTGTATATGTTAAACAATCCCTACTCGTTACGTTCGTGTCTATATCTAGGCTTCGGCGGCCCTCGAAGCTGTACAAATATGAAGAAACCTCTACTCTCTAAGCTCGTTTTGTAACAAGTCAGGGTTCGAAATTACAATTTTAGTTCGCTATTTGTTATCGTAGAAAAGCACGGTTGGTACCATTACATACAGAATAAAATTTAGAAGTTTTTATCTAATTTAGTTTGTCATAAGTTGAATAACATACGAGAAATGATTTTTTAGATTTTTCTGAATTTTTGTTACCGCTATCGTCGTTGCGTACTGACGACTACAACAACGGACGTAGGAAATCACTTTTTAAATTTTCTGAAACCATGAAACATGAAGCTTAGTTAAAATATGAATGTGTTTGCAATAAAAAAATCCTATACAGTATATTGGGTTTCGTAATAGCTTCCTTAACACTCTAAATAGCATTGAAGATTTCATTCTTTAAGGTTGGCGGCTCTGCATTTCCTGCGGGGAAAGTGTCCCGAAGGGACATCTCATTCCTGACATTAATGATAGCTATTATGCACAACCTGCCGATCTGTTTCTTTACAATCGGTCGAGTGGTTTAATTTCTGCCCATTGTGTCTGAATTACTTTCTCTTATGGTTCGAATCGTCACGGAAGTTATACATTTCAATTTTATTGTTTTTTATGTAGTGACGAATTTGAAAATGACAACTGTGATCAATGGTAGAAACAGAGAGATAGAAGAGAGGGCGATACAAGTTCTATTGTCAGGTTAGTTGTTTGTATCGCAGAATTTAAAGCTGAGACAAATAATGTACCATGTAGCTTTGAAGGAGTTGGAGATGAAAAATTATTGCGGAAGGAAAAAAGGAAGTTTTTTAACATATTGAAATCACTTTAGTCAAAACTGAAGTCACTAAATGAAGGGATACGCCTTTGAATAAATATTTATATATTTAATTAAGGCTAAAACGTGTTTTGATTGTACTTTAAACGTGACATTATCGTATTTAACTAAAAATCAAACTTTTAATTATAAGCGGACAAGATTCATTTTTGTTTTTTACCTATGATATTTTTTACTTGCACTTTGCAAACAGGTTTAGTAAAATAATCTTTACATTTTACTAAAACTTGAACGAAATCAGTATAGACGATTTTGAGAAATAACTTTTTTTTTGGATGTTACACTAATAACTCACGAACTGTTGTGTTTGGCATGATGGCAACCAATACGTTTTGTATGCGTCCTTAGAGGTCACACGTGAAAAATAAATTGATCAAAAGCTTTTTATCTAAAAGAGTAATTTCATGATTTATATATGACAGCTACCCCAATTTTTTTTAATTGTTTGACTCACCAAATTATTTTTTCTATACTAAGTATATGCGAGAGAGAAAAAAATGTATAAAGAAATTAGCGTCCGTTCGTGTAAGTTTCAGCTACCAAACATAAATTTAATTTGATTGATTAAACTCTAAAATATTCTAAAACACCAGGACAGGTTTTTTTTTTTTTTGTTTGAACGTAGTGAGCTATAGCATTGCCCGGCGTCAAATTTAATTTAAAACTGATTCTATCTGACATTCTAATAGACGTTTAGAAATTCATGAGAGAAAGTTAAATCGAAACATTAAGTTATAATCGATTATTTTAGTATCGATGTTAAATTATTATATCAATGAGTATTTTTATTTATGTTATCTTTGTTGTCTATGAATAAATCAGCTTTGACGAAAGCCGACATTTGGATACATAGCACGGGCGTGGCAATCCTAACTGAATTTACACCATTCTCATGTAATCTTGGGTTAGATCCTCATCTTTCATCTTTCCTATCAAATCTCTTTTGACCGACTTTTGTCCTTTTTCGACTCTGACAAAATTTTTTTCGACTCTGCTATTAGAGTATTAGAGGACTAGCAGTGTTTATTTTGTTTTTTCTTCGTTTTCTTTTATAGGGCTATTATGACCGAGAGGGTTTTCACCTTTAAACCTAACATAACCCCACCTAACCTAACCTAACCTAACCTAACTGAATCTACACCTTTCTCATGTAATCTTGGGTTAGATCCTCATCTTTTATCTTTCCTATCAAATCTCTTTTGACCAACTTTTATACTTTTTCGACTCTGACGCAATTAGAGTATTAGAGGACTAGCAGTGTTTATTTTGTTTTTTCTTCGTTTTCTTTTATAGGGCTATTATGACCGAGAGGGTTTTCACCTTTAAACCTAACATAACCCCACCTAACCTAACCTAACCTAACCTAACTGAATCTACACCTTTCTCATGTAATCTTGGGTTAGATCCTCATCTTTTATCTTTCCTATCAAATCTCTTTTGACCAACTTTTATACTTTTTCGACTCTGACGCAATTAGAGTATTAGAGGACTAGCAGTGTTTATTTTGTTTTTTCTTCGTTTTCTTTTATAGGGCTATTATGACCGAGAGGGTTTTCACCTTTAAACCTAACATAACCCCACCTAACCTAACCTAACCTATCCTAACTGAATCTACACCTTTCTCATGTAATCTTGGATTATATCCCTATCTTTTATCTTTCCTATCAAATCTCTTTTGACCAACTTTTATACTTTTTCGACTCTGACGCAATTAGAGTATTAGAGGACTAGCAGTGTTTATTTTGTTTTTTCTTCGTTTTCTTTTATAGGGCTATTATGACCGAGAGGGTTTTCACCTTTAAACCTAACATAACCCCACCTAACCTAACCTAACCTATCCTAACTGAATCTACACCTTTCTCATGTAATCTTGGATTATATCCCTATCTTTTATCTTTCCTATCAAATCTCTTTTGACCAACTTTTATACTTTTTCGACTCTGACGCAATTAGAGTATTAGAGGACTAGCAGTGTTTATTTTGTTTTTTCTTCGTTTTCTTTTATAGGGCTATTATGACCGAGAGGGTTTTCACCTTTAAACCTAACATAACCCCACCTAACCTAACCTAACCTATCCTAACTGAATCTACACCTTTCTCATGTAATCTTGGATTATATCCCTATCTTTTATCTTTCCTATCAAATCTCTTTTTACCAACTTTTATACTTTTTCGACTCTGACGCAATTAGAGTATTAGAGGACTAGCAGTGTTTATTTTGTTTTTTCTTCGTTTTCTTTTATAGGGCTATTATGACCGAGAGGGTTTTCACCTTTAAACCTAACATAACCCCACCTAACCTAACCTAACCTAACCTAACTGAATCTACACCTTTCTCATGTAATCTTGGGTTAGATCCTCATCTTTTATCTTTCCTATCAAATCTCTTTTGACCAACTTTTATACTTTTTTGACTCTGACGCTATTAGAGTATTCGAGGACTAGCAGTGTTTATTTTTCTTTTTTCTTCTTTTTTTAATATAGGGCTATTATGACCGAGTGGTTTTTCACCTTGAAACCTAACCTAACCTAACCTAACCTAACCTAACCTAACCTAACCCAACCTAACCTAACCTAACCTAACCTAACCTATCCTAACTGAATCTACACCTTTCTCATGCAATCTTGGGTTAGATACCCATCTTTTATCTTTCCTATCAAATCTCTTTTGACCAACTTTTGTCCTTTTTCGACTCTGACGCTATTAGAGTATTCAAGGACTAGCAGTGTTTATTTTGCTTTTTTCTTCGTTTTTGTATAGGGCTATTATGACCGAGAGTTTTTTTACCTTTAAACCTACCATAAATCCACCTAACCTAACCTAACATAACCCCCACCTAACCTAACCTAACCTAACCTAACCTAACCTAACCTAACCTAACCTAACCCCACCTAACCTAACCTAACCTAACCTAACCTAACATAAACCTTCAGAGACTCACTATAGCGAGTACAGGCGTCACAATACAGAGGGACTATAGATGGATCTCTACCTTTTTCAATTAGTCTTGGATTAATCCCCTATCTTTTTATCTTTCCTGTCAAATCTCACTTAATGAACTCTTGTCCTCTTCGGACCCTGACACTATTAGAATATTCGAGAAGTAGCGGACTCTTATATTCTTTCATTCATTTCTTTTATAGGGCGATGATGACTGAGAGATTTTTCACCGTTAAACACTCAGTGGCTCACTCAATTCAATCCCAAGGCACCCTAAATGGATCTATACTACTTTTACATAAACATGAATTAGACCCCTATCTTTTATCTTTCCTATCAAATCTCTCTTGATGAACTCTTGTCCTCTTCCGAATCTGACACTATTAAAGGTCTTTAATGTTCTTTTCTTCATTTTTTTAATAAAGCGATGATCACCGGTATGTTTTTCACCTTTAATCCCTCAGGCGCTTACTATAGTGACTACAAGAATGGTAATTTCGAGAAACGCTAGCTGTATCTACACTTTTTTCACGTAGTCTTGTGTTCGATCCCTACCTTTTATCTTTCATTTCAAGTCTCTCTTGAACAACTCTTGTTTCTCTCCTACCCTGGCGGCATTAGAGTACTAGAGCTCTAGATCTTTTCTGTCATGTTCTTTTCATGAGTTTTTTATAAGACAATGATGATGAAATATTGTTTAACCTTTAATCCTTCAGGGGCTTACTAGAGTGTTCAGGAATGATGATTTTGAGGTTACGCTTGTTGGATATACGCCTTTTTCATGTAGTCTTAGATTAGATTTCTATTTTTCATCTTTTCTATCAGGTTTCTCTTGTACAACTTTTGTTACTCTCCAACCCTGACGACATTAAAGTATATTGGGTCAACGCCCAAGAATAACAACGGCAGGCTAAAGTGAAATCAAACAAAGTAATTCACTCAAAAATAAAAGAATAGAAAAAAAACTCAGATATAAATGATCCGAATGGGTCCTTCCAAATTTACCAAACAAATTTTCGATAAAGTGTTGTACACAAGGCGGGTACGTAAATGAGATGAGAGAACTCTACGAACTTTAAATTACAGCTGAAGACTGCCTCTATAGGTATGGATTTTGAGAGCGAAATTTCAAAATAAAGATTCTTGTGCCATCAAAACAAGACCGCAGCAACGGAAAATGAAGAGAAGAAAGAAATCCACTTCAATTCTGAAAATTAGTGAAAAATCTGGAGGAGAGAACGGTGTCAAGAGGAAATGATATTTGCGTGGTCCTTAAATGGCCAGTGAACGTTAAAAAAAAAATAGGTCGTTTACTGTCTGCGGCTAGAGAATGAGGTAACATTTTACAATCAGCTGTTAAGGGACTAGGTTACGCTGATTGGCCATCATACTCTCGAGTGAACATCGAGGACATCAAACTTCCGAGGAGATTCCTTTATCCCTGATGTCCTGAATCTTGCGGTTACTTCAGAAGAAATGCAGGAAGTATGTCTGTTATGCGGAATGTAGATTAGTTTCTTAATACAGTTTATTTAATAGGTTACGTATTAAGATGTTTTAGAATTAGAAAATACTGCATTTTCGTATTTTTCTTTTCTATTTTGTTTAAAGGGGAGAAATCTTTCGGTCATCATCGCTTATAAAGCAAGGAAGTAAATAACATAAAATAAAAACTGCTAGCCTTTGAATACTCTAATAACGTCACAATCATAGTACAACAAGATGTGATCAATAGAGGCTCTATAGGAAAGATGAAATTATCAAGACTATACTTAAAAAAAAGTGTAGATCCAGCTAGGTCTCTCTGGATTGCTATGCTCGAATGTTGAGTAAACCTTTTTTTAAAAGTAGCCCAGTAGAAAGCTGTACTAGCACGTATTCTTTTGTAAACTTTAAAACCCCGTCATTTTCGACAGCATGAACCTTTTGAGATCCGATTTGCGACACTTTTATTTGATCTACATATCAAATTTTCTTCCGAATTCCTGTGGGTCGTCCCCCATTGTAGATTGACACTCAGTGAGCTTATCAAAACCTAGGTATTTAGGTCCAATATGGGTTGTGGAGTTTCAATTTTCTAATTTAAACCATTTAAAAAAGGTAGGGGGAAGGGACTTACAACTCACCCTGTATAATATGTCACACGAATATATAACATGAAATACAGTCTTTGTTGTTCAAAGGAGAAAAACTTCTCGGTCATCATTGTCTTATACAAAAAGGCTGAAGAGAACTTGAAATAAAAAAGAGATAGATCTAATCCAAGACTACATGGAAATAAGTGTATATCCAGCTGTTTCCTCGGGATTGCCAAATCTATACTCGCTGTAAGTAAGTCCTTGAGGGGAAATCTGACTAAAATTAATCAACAGGTTTGACCTCTACAGACGTCATTCCAAAAACTTGTTTAGTCTCAGGAGTTCTCAAAACGGACGGATAAATCCCAAAAATACGACATTTATATTTCGACACATCAAATAAATATCTCTATACTTCGTACACGTGAAAAATTAACAACGTATATATTGATTTCTTATCAGTATTTCTGAATAATTCGTTATTTACAAGTTTACCTCTTCAACTAAATTTGAGGTTATGTCACTATGTGAACCGTTAATTGCACGTGTGTCTGTATGTGGAGTATCGGTCCAATGGCATTGTTCCATATAAAATCAAGGCCGCTTAGTCTAATCCATGCTAATAGCTTTCTTTAGTTCTACATGAACATTGTGACTGAAATATTAAATCAAGAGTCCTACTTGTAGAGAAATGTCGGATCATACATTCAGTACTCGTGTTGCTTAGGTTGGTACAATTGGACTGATAGAGCGTTTTGTACATGTCGGTATAGCGGTTAATCTACTTCAGGTTGTAATATAACTAGGTTGGTGGGGGACGTTGTGGTACTTACCCAGCTCAAATATGCAAGGGTCTCCTCTACATGTGATGGGACCTATAGGAATTGTTAAATTGTTTTAATCGATCAAGGTGTCTTATCCAGTGGGGTAAGTTTGTTTAAAACAGTTTTTACACATGTTTTCTGAACCTTGTAAATGTACATATTTTCTGATATCGACAAAGATCTGACAAACCTCGTCGATGTGATATATATTAAAAAGTCTCGATTTATTTCTTACTTTTGAGTTGCTGAACTTGAAGCTGTACATATTATGGGAAAGACGCTTTCACTCGCTTCGCTTTTGTAGTTGACTTGGCGCCGCCAGATTCTGTAACTATTCAAATAACATTTTTCAGCGTCTATATACACATCTAATTGCCCCCTTGATCTACCAATACAATTTAACATTTTCTATTAGGCCCAACAGACCAACTATTGGGCATTACATTTATAGGAACTGCATACATTGTATGATGAGGATTGGGTAAGTACCATGATGTTGTACATGAACATTTTCCCTCTGGTGACTACTAAAATAATTGTATTAGTGTTGATTTCATTATAAACGCAATCGTACAAACCACGCGGTGAAATCTCTTCCCCTAATTACATTTGTGTCAACCTTGCTATTTGTTTTCGTATGGAGTTGGTACTATTATGTCCGGAATCGAAATTTTCAAATTTTTGTTTAATTTTGAATAACACTGAGATATGAAGAATAAAATGTTTAAAATGACCGGCAATTTGACGTTTTGAATTTTTCGTAATTGCAGTAGTATATGAGCACAATAGTAGAATAAATATGACAAATATTTATTTTAAAACTTCTACATTGTTATGTAAATAAATAATAAAATTTATTGTTGAATATTTGTGGCTATATTTGAGCCATTTTTTGTTGTCTTAAAATCATTAAAGTAATTTATAAAAATAATAATAATAAGTTGTGAATCAAAATTTAAATAGTAGCTTAAATATAAAAATATACTTATTCGGAGATATTATTTTTTTTCAAAATTTAATGTATATTTCGATGAAGGTTACATTAACACCTAATGTATAAATGTTTGTTTATATCACCTTTTGTTTTCAAACTTAGATTAAAATGTAAATCTAAACACCTCTGTACTGGGGTACTGCTGGACATTACCCAAGACATGGCTCCAGCATCTCCACCAACACGTCATGTGAAGGCCGAATGGTCTGGCCATGAAATAACTGCCACTTTCCCCGCCCCGCCCCACACAGCCCTGCCTGTTGTAACTGTAGTAGCCTGGAGTATTGCATACATGGTTCTAGATGCAGTTTATCTGTCATTTGATACCATATTTGGGTGTTTTAGATTTTTTTTTCTCTCACAAAATATTCGATTTCCAGATCTTTGTGGGGTCCCTGACACCAAAATGATTGTCTTCTGGGTTGTAGTTATTTTTGATAAAATATGATAGTTTAGACGTATTGTTAGAATTTTGTTATTTTTTTAATTAACTAAAAATGTAGATTTTTTTAAACTACAAATGTACTCAAATGAAGCTCATGTAGTCACCAAAATATTAGTTTCGATGTTTGTGTAACCGTGACAAAACACGTACATCTGTTAAGTGTCACAAAAGAAAATTAACAAATATAGAACGATCCTTTTTTATGTTGATAATTTAAAACGCAAGAAATTTGAGCATACTTAAGTATAAGGTTAATTTTTAAAGATACTAAGACAAGATAGATTTCTCATTTCAACGAAAATCTACCATCAAATTGCGGATAATAAAAAAGAACATGAAATCGTTTTTAAATGTCGTAGAATAAACAAAAAATGTAATGCTTATATTCTGAAATTTTCCTCCTCTAAGATTTTCATCTTCTTTTGGACAATCCAAATTTTTCACAAAGTTTTACCTAATTTCTGAGCTAACCGTTTTGATTTAGTGCAAAGTGCCACGAGTGCCTAGGCTTTACAATAGAATTTTATTTATCCAGTACAGGAAAAGTTTGTTAATGGCAAAATTTTCGGTTTTTGATTGATTTTCACGTTTCTTGACTTCAGAAACCGAAAAATTGATTTTCACCATTCAGTTAGACACCCGTCGTTTGTACGTAAACACGATAATTACCACAAGAAATAATATAAAAAGATGAAATTTACCGGAAACTTTGGAAAACTTTAACTGAAAATTTCAAAATGGCGGCTATTTTAAACAGTTTTTATTCATATTCAGTGTGTTATTCAACTTATAACTTAATGTTAGATACAAATTTGTAAATTTCAATTCTGCTTGTACCTAACCTAACCTAACCTCACTACGATGACAATAATGAAGTTACTGTTTAAAATTAATTCCTGACATCCAAGAAAATGTGATATTCGTGTTGTTACAAAGATCCGAGTTGCCGACACGAGCGTAGAGAGTGGAGACTCTTTCACTTCATATTTTAAAAGTCCGCCAGGTGTGAGCGAAGCGAAGCGAGTCGAGTTTGTAGACTATAGTTGTCGTACGTACACTATAATGCTCACAAAAATTAACATAACAAGATGAAATTTGGTATAAAGGGAATTTGCGATGGTTCTAATATAGAATCATATTGAAATTTTTCAAAAAACGAGTTGAAATGGTAAAAATGGCGGCCATTTTAAAGAGTTTTATGATCGTGCTATTTAACTAAGAACACACCGAAAGAGATATAAATTTGCAGATTTCAATTCTACATGTAGTGGTACCAACCCGACCTTTCTACGATGACAAAAAGCGACGTTATTGTAAAAAATGTGATTATAGAACCTTGACGTGAGGAAAGGTACGAGATCTGGAAGGTGCGAGTCAATGACACGAGCGTTGCGAGTGGAGGCGTCACCACATATGTTCAGCTTAGAGCCCCGCTATGGGCGATAGACTGAACCGAGCGAAGCGAATAGAGTTTGTAGTCTATCTAATGGGGTTCTTGATCTACATATACAATTCAACTTTTTGTATAAGCCTCGGGAGACCAAATATTAACTGCATGTATTACATTATATAATGGTGTCCATCAACATTTTCCGTCTGGTGACTACTAAAATAATTGTATTAGCGTTGATTTCATTATAAACGCAATCGTACAATCCACGCGTTGAAATCTCTCCCCCTAATATAGCCTAGTAAACTTTCCGACCAGGAGAAAGCCAATCGTACAAAGCAGCAATGTGAAGTTTTCTTGTCATTATTGCCTTTAACTTCGCTTGTTACTGTTATTGTAATGGGTAGAGAGATGAGCGAGCTGGCATCTGATGTGACATCATTAAAATATCACTTTGACTTTTACGTAGAATAAAATGTGATTCAATATTCGCTTTAAAATGGTGAATGAAGAACTAAATCGGTTTACGTTAATACAATCTCTAATACATGGTGTTTCAAGAGTTACCAATATTTGGAAAAAATATTCTAGACATCAGAATAAAGAAAAATGTTTCTATCGACATAATATATCTAAAATGTTTCGTTTTCCATTTATAAAATTCCAAAAGGGATTGAGTTATCGATAGCAAATTTGGCAGATGCTATTAGTTAGAAGTGTAGGCTTATCAAAAATTAATTTGTCTGATAATCTTTCACATAACCGTTTCAAAATGGCGATTATTTCATATTTACAATCACAAATATATCAAAACAGTTCATTTTTTATTAATTATTTATAAAATACAAAACATTTAGCCGTTTCATTGCGTAGGCCTATATATTATAACCTCCTTGAGTTGTCGAAGAGACTTCTTCATATTGGAAATAATTTAAAGAATATATCCATCAAAATGGTACTAATTTATAGTAGAATTGCGTTCTAATATAGTCAACTTTTAACACTCAAACTGAAATTAAACATTGTTTACTAAAATTCGTTTAGTAACAAACACATTTTGTTTACTACGAAGCTATTCCTAAACAAGTTGATGTGCCCATGGTATATTTGGGTGATCACTGTTCTGCGATTTTTTATATAGGTAAATAGTATTAGCCTATTCTTGCATAGACTAATGCAACTCCTGGATTTCTTAAGTTTGTAATTTCTGAGAATCTCCTTAACTCACCACAGTCCTTTTGTTTCTATCCAAAGTTTTGATCTTCTTCACTTCTTTTGAGTCCCATCTTGACGTAGCTTTCTCCAAGTCCAGAGAGTGGTTCTGGTTCCATCATTGGTCCCCTTTCCACTATTCTTGAGAAGTTCAGTTACATAATCCTTTTCAATCCCATAGCTTCTATAAACTGCACGATTCGAAAGGGAGTTTGAGAGGGTAGATTTTCCACTTCTAATTGTTATGTCAGGGTCCTTCTTCTTTATTAGCTTTGGCGTCGCAATCTATTAGTAAGTGATGAGGGGTTTCTTCGCCCTCCTTACAGTACGTACAGGTCATCTTCTCTGTTAGGAAAAGCTTCCTGAGATGTCCTCTGAATGTGCCATGTCCTTCCTGTAAAGAAACCCGTTGGAAATCTTAGCCTATTCTTGCATAAACTAATGCAAGCTCCGGATCTCTTATGGACATAATTCCCAAGAATCTCCTTAGCGTCAATCGGTCTTTTTGTTTCTTTCCAGAGTTTTGTTCTTCTGACTTCTTCACCTCTTTTGAGTCACATCTTGAAGTAGTTTCTCCTACTTCAGAGAAAGGTTCTAGTCGTACGAATGTGGTGGATGATCTCTTCTTCGCAAGATCATCTGTATTTTCATTCCCCTTTATTCCCGTGTGTCCTGGTAGCTAGAGGTACTTTATTACTCCTGCCTAGCTCATTACGTTTTTGTAGGTTTCCCAAATTATCGCTGAACTGATGACTAGAGAGCTCAGCGCTTTGATGGCAGTTTCGCTGTCTAACAGACTTGAGTTGTTCTTCACCACGGTTACATAAATGTAATTCCCAAAAGTTCCTTTATTGGACCTTAGTAAATTACATTGGTAGATCAAAGAGTCTTATCTAGAATGGTTAGTGTGTAAAGCAGTTGTTACAGAGGTTTTCCGAACCTTTTATTGTGTATTTTACTACTTCCTGCACTACAGTTAGGCCCTGTCTGGTCGTGGTGTAAAGCCACGACTTGCTACGCTCGTATTGGTAAATCGCATCTACAGGATATCGTAACGATGCGAATATCTCATTTTCTTTGGATGTCAGATATTACGTTGTAGGTAGTTACTTCGCAAAGAGGTGAGGTTGGTATTATTACATTTGTGAAATTGAAATTTGCAAACTTGTTATTATATGTTGAATAATACGTGGTATGAAAAAAACTGATTGAATTAGCCGCCATTTTGAAAATTTCAATTCGATTATTTGATTTTCTATAGGATTCTATATGATGAGCACAGTATAATCTCACCAAATTGCATCTTCTTATCTTAATTTTTGTGGTCATTATCGTACAAAAGAGGACGTACGGACGGCATGTCGAAAATTATTTTTTCGGTTTCTTAAGGCCATGAAACGTAAATATCAGTCAAAAAAAGGAGTCGAAATTTCTACATTAATTTCAGAGCTATATTGAGTAAGCAAAAATGGACTCATTTTATTCATACATCTACTTACATAAAAACACACAAAAGAGAATTAACCTCATTTCCCACGTGCGTAATTTGACAATTCCAAACATTTCTCCGACCTTACCAGCTAATTCCACCATTAATCTAATACTTTTTTGATTAGCTACAAGAACAAAACAATGTATGATTAAAAGATTAACCTGAATACCGTAACGAGCGCTAGTGTTGTGTCTATGCAACCTTGATAACGTCGTCGTACTGCTGCGGACTATATTAATGTAGGCTAGAAACATATCAAGGTTATTATTATATCGGTGTTGCGATATATTGTAAACAAATAACTCTTGCAACAGTGGAATTGATATTACGTAGGCTTCGACACAAAGTAGAGTTAATATTAATATTAGGGCGTCCATCTATTGTAGCGCGTATTCTATGATTGAAAAAACAAAATGTAGAATCTAGCTATCTGTGATCTCCCTGATGGAGATGTTTACACGATACTATGAAATGCAAACCGATCCTACTCAAGGGAGAATTTGGTTGTTTTTACTCACTATAAAAATATACAGGGTGATTCAAGAATAAATATTCACGACGTTTCTGCTGGTACAAATAACTAAAACGTTCTTGTCAACGTACATCCAAAACGTTGAACTTCCTGTCTTTCCGCCATTTTTTTTAAAGAGTAATAACATTCGCAATTGTGATACCCATTTTTTTATGTTACGTTTGATAAGTGTACCAAAAACAAAGACTTGATTTCGTATATTTTCACAAAATTTAAGACATACAAAATTGTAGAATACAATAATGAATCTAACTAGCTCTGGATTATTAAAATTCGTTTCTAAATTAGGAGAACCACATATTTTACCAATGATCTGTTACATTAACTTAATCAGCGCCTATTCAAGTCAAGAGTGAAACACCATTGTTGAGTTGTTTGATATCAGCTGATGAAGTAAGGACTAAACAGCTGATTTTTGTCTACTTTGCATTATTGTTGATGGCTAATTGTTGACATAAACCATTTTAGAGAGTGTAAGTTCAATTATTACATGAGAGATTTTTAAATAGTATAAGTGCGTAATTGTATTTATTTAATTGTTATAAACATTATGGGAGGTAATAAGTAGTGAAATACACAAATATAGGTTCATAAAACCTGTTTTATAAACAAACTTACCTCCTGGATAAGATCTCTTGATCTACCAATACAATTTAACATTTCCTACAAGCTCCGAGAAACCTTTAGGCGTTACACTTAAAGGACACTACATTGTTTGGGAAGGATACCATGTGTGTCTATTAACATATCCATTAAGTAAGGATACGCAGGGCTACATGGATTAAAAATAATTCTTATTTCAAAGCAGAAGGTTTATTCAAGGATTCTTTTTTAAAAAATAATCATTCCTTAAGTGCACTAGAACGGAAACTGAAAGTACGTAATAGTATAGAATAGTGTAGTGTCATTGAACTGTATCTTGTGTAATAGAATGCTTTTGTTTTAAAGTCGGTTTCCTATGAGAAGGGAATTGTTCTAGATAATTACCAAGTAATGAAATATTCGCATGACCTGTTGTAGGATCAGGATAAAATATCTTGTTGGGTTATGTAGGAGGCGATGTGTGAAATCATAATCTGTGAAAACTTGCATTAACTTTCACACCTACTCACTGAGCAAAAAATGTCATAACGTAGATTTTGGGGTCTTTCATTCAGAGAAAGGGTTTAGGCGTGGCAAAAATTAACGCAAAATAGGATGCTAAAGCTAAGCAGTGGAAGCAATAGAATTTTTTTTTTAAATCTTAACTATTGAACTTAGCACCCTAACCGCGTCATTAGGAATAATGGAAGGAATTAATTAACTTTGATTCAGCAATGTATTGCCAAATGTATAATTCATAGATATTTGGTTATAAAATATACAACCTTATTAAAATAAAATAAAACAAAACATGAAATTAATAGGAGCTGCTTTACATAAATGAAAATGAACTTTACTTTCCTCTAATTTAAATAGAAATAAAATGAATTCACAATGTTATAAGAAGTCAAACAAAACAAACTTTTACAACTTAACAGAGATAACATAAATAATTTAGTACTGTTTATGATATAATGTTTTAAAGAGAAATACCAATGTTCTCCGGGGATGAGCCTCAAACATAAGAAAATACCGTCTGACCATTTGTTGTCATCGTAACCTCATGAAGTAGTTATGATGCCGTTATGTGTGAACAGCAGGAGTACACTATTTACACCTATTAGAAAATAGTAGGTTTAACTGATACTGACGACAGTTAATAACTTGAGTTATAATATAAAAAACATTACACTTGCTTGATAATGTGCAATATATATTTATGAAATATAGTTAGAACACGCACAATTATTTTCACAATGAATGTCCTTTTTATAGAAAAAACAAAATCCATCTGACCAGTCCATACAACCACTTGGAAGCCAACCAAACTACCGGATTTATCTGTTTGTCTTGTTAAACAAACAAAGTACTTAGATTAGGCCTTCTTGAATCCAAGCTAGATGTTGACCTTTATGCATTGAACTGTAAAGTTTGTTTTAAGATAAGAAATATCCTGCTTGTTTATGCTTACATAAACAGAAAGTAAAACAATTTTTATTTTGGTAAGGTACAACTTCTAGCTCTGATTAGTCTTTATTTAACCTTCAGGGTGTCTATCATAGGGTGTAGGTTTATGGCAACCACGAGAGATCCTAGCTGGGTTTACAGTGATTTTCATGTAGTCTTGGGTTACATCACTCTCTTTCATCTTTCCTATCAGGTCTCTTTTGTTATCAACCTAACTTGACACAATTTGAGTGGTCTAGGGAAAGGTTAGGTAATGTTTTTCTTCTAGATGTTGTAGGGAGTCTTTGACATGGAGGCTAAAACGTGTTTTTACTACGGTTATTCACAGGGTGTAACAAAATTTCGGTCCTCTACATATTGTTTTCAAATATACATCTAACGGTAAACAATTTTTTTCAAAACTATACTATTATATAAAAATCTAATGGTGTCTGTCTGTGTGTGGGGGGTGTTACTCAATCACGTAAAAACTACTGGAACCATTGAGCTGAAATTGTACATGGACATTCTTAGGGTCTCTGGTTAACACATAGGCCTATTTTTATTTAGAAATTCCATCAGGGCACCGCCCCTCTGGCCTCGAAAACTCACTTAACACTCAATACAAATATACGTCAACCCCGTACGAAGGACGGGTACACTGCTAGTCTTAAATATAATCAAATTACATTTTATTAACTTTACAAAATACTTACACTTATTTATTTAAAATGAAAGATTACACTGTGTTCACAATATATTGGGTCTTTCAAAGTTAAATTAAAACTTTAAATGGTTGTGGTTTCGTTATTTGTTGTCCAATCTCCGATAAAAACTATTTTCTTGTATGCAGATATGATTGGGATTTATTAAAACATCAGCTGTTATTCATTACTATTTATTTGTTGCCATAGCAACGAGTTTTCTCATTGTTGACTGATTCACAGTAATCTAGGAGTTGGTAAACTTGAAGTTTACAATAATTAATAATTGATTTTGTTTATTCCATCATTACTTAACAAACACGCATAGCATTAACTCAGTATTCATGTAGTCTTGGGTTATAACTCTATCTTTCATCTTTCCTACCAAATCTCTCTTAACTCTAGTGATCTTTAGTTTATGTTCTTTTCTTCCTTTTTTTTATTAGGCTATGGATGACCGGGAGGTTTTTTCCTTTTAAACAACAAGGGAACATTTTAGGGAGGTAACTTCGCATGGTCTTTAAATAGGAGAAATTTTTGTAATTTTTAATCTTGCAGGTATAAAAACCCTGTTAACTTCTTACTCGTTGCTCTTGTTAGTCTTTACTTATTTATATTTGCCCAGAGAAGCTCGTTTACAAAGAGTACCTGCGTGGGAATTTCGAGAGACCCAAGCCGGATCTAGAACTTATTTCATGTAGTCTTTAATTATACCCGTCTCTTTTGTCTTTCCTATCAGGTCTTTCTTAACCAACTCTCGTACTTTTCAAAGCTGTTAGAGTACTTAATTGCTAGAGATCTTCATTTTGTTCTTTTCTTCCTTTTTTTTATAAGGCGATGATAACGGAGAAGTTTTTTGCCTTTTAACAACACACAAAAAACATAAATATTGCAACATGTACAATGGGTATCCTAACCTAAATAAACGAACAAAATCAAAAAAACAATTCGAAACACAGCTAATGAAAAATAAGTACACAATAAACACAATCACTAAACTAAACGAACCATCAAAATTTAAAAAGAAAAAAACCAATACAAAATAAAAATAAACTGAATACAGCTGGTATTAGGCCTAAAGAAAAACATATGACATTAGAAATAACAAAACAGCTACCAACTTGATCATCGTCGCCACAATCCATTTTCATACCTGTCATCCACAATTCATGGTAATCTAAACAAATTGTAACAACTTTAATTATTATTATTATACAAAAAATACTTTCAGTAAATATATTAAGATTTGAAATAAGAAATAAAAATCAGTGGGTGAAGTTATAACTACTGCGATTTTCAATGTGTGATCAGAAATCAAAAGAGACACTGTAACTAACGTCGACGATCCAAGGCTTGAGAAATCAAGAAAAAGAAAAATCAACAATTAAAAAATATTGTTATTGATATGAAAAACCTCAAACCATTAATTACGCCCTCTTATAGTTTATATTCAAATAAAAATATATTTTGTGAAAATATCAGAGAATATTCAAGTGTTTATATAATTTGCTACTAAATAAACAAGGCGATAATCTACGCCTGAGCGATAAGTATCTCATAAATGATAAATATATACTTTGAGTTTGAACTAAAACCAAAAGTAGGGATATAAATTTAATAAGAACAAAATTACTAATAACAATAAAAAAATATTAAGACTATTATGAAAACATTTTTTTAACGAACTTTCAAATTATAACAACATTCTTAATACTAAGAGCTAGCACGACACCCAAGACAAAGACTCTACTTATCTAAATATATGTAATTAGAAATTTTAAACAGGAAAACGTTCATATTGTTATCATTATACATTTTATTGAAAATTGACATTTAACATTCTATTCATTGGTTACAAAATATTGTCATATGAAATCTTTAAAAAATGGAAATTTGTTAAATAGTTGCATAAAGATATGAAATGTTAAGCTTGACTTATGAGAAAAACTATACAGTATAACAAACACACAGAACACAATTCTCATAAAAAAAAATACGCCTAAGTATTAGACGCGTTTCAACGACAAGGTCGTCCTCTTCAGTTGTGGTTTGGTTGGTGTAGCAGGTGTATCACTGAAGAGGACGACCTTGTCGTTGAAACGCGTCTGGTACTTAGGCGTATTTTTTTATGAGAATTGTGTTCTGTGTGTTTGTTATACTGTGTAATTGCATAAAGGTTTATTTCTGAAGGTAGAAATTTAAAATAACTATGTATTCTGGTTTTACAGTTACTGGATAGTGATGGATTCTCCATATTATTGTATAGCTTATTGGAATCTTCATTTGTGTTTATGAAAACGAATACACAAGGTTTCATGACTGTGGATCACTTAAATAGTAAAGCAACCAGTGAAGAAATGAGTTTATTATGACTTCATTAATGAAAACTTAATTCAATTGAAAATAATAATTCTCTACTTTAATAAGCTAAACATTTCCGGTTAATTCAACGCATGACGTGACTACAATGTCAAACTTTAACATTTTACAGTAGGGACAAAACTGTTAAGTATGCATGTCTTTGCCACACAACCCCGTTTTCTTTGATGGTAATTTAATTTTTTCCCTCTGTAATTTAACTTTTGTCTGCCATTTTAAAACTGTTTAGTGAAAAATAATACGACCCTTGGAAGAACTACAAATTAATTGTACAAAATTGTGAGCAAAGTTTAGTTATCTTTAATAGTTTCGGGGTTATTTTTTGTATTTCAAAAACAAAATGGTGGACAGAAAAGAAAGCTGTTTACGACATATATTCATAAACATATATATACGTATGTAGGCTATGTATCCCCTATTACACCTCGAACTTTGGTAAACGTTTTAAGAATACTCTATATAATATATTGCTTGGATTTACTCTACGACCTTCATATACCCTTGATTATTCTCTAACCTAAACACGTACTTTGCTGTTTACCATAAGCGAATTTGCAGACTGCATTTTGCATATTGACCAACAAACACAGTCTTTATTTGTGAGGTTAGGTGTCGACGTGACTGGAGGAACAATCAGGACATTGTCCCAGACCTTGATTATTTACTGGTCAAAATTACTGCTCTTGAATATGTAATGTAAACAGATGCAGTTTTGTTAGGAATACTAACTATTTTGATTCCTCATTTTTATTTTATTTTAGCAAGACGTCGTTACAGAAGGAAATGGGTTTTCATGAGGTGTTTGTATCGCCGTAAAATCTGAACCCCTCATTGGGATTCTGACCCTCCGGGACTCACTTAGTGTGAGTACGGGCTTGGAAATCCGAGGAAACCTGAGTGAATCACTCTTTTTGGGGTCCGTAGTTAAAACCCTTATAATTTCACGCGCGTGTCTGTCCGTCTCTCTGCCTGTAAGTCACAAACACAGATAAGTCGAAAAATCCCATAATTTTTATTTCAAAATTCGTTTTTATATACTTTGTATTGCCCCATATGTTGGAAAAATATAGCGGTAATAGAAAAAACCTTGAGTAGAAGGGGCAAAATCTATTGAGTTGAAAAATTTAATTTTTGGAAATATTATATGTAGGGATAAATAAATTAAGAGTTAGAAGTTATTTTGATTACGAATATATATGTTTATTTGACGAGGAAATTAATACGTTGGAATTAAGTCGTTTAAAAGACTTCGATTTTATAAAAAACAACTGTCCCTATAATATAGTCACGTCTTGGTTTCAGCACAGGTTTGACCCTTTATTTTTTCTAATCTTAGGTTAGATCCCTCTCTTTCATCTTCCAACTCTTGTTTACTTTCGACCCTGACGCAATTAGAGTATTCAAGGGTAGGGTTTTTAATTTATATTCTTTTCTTCCTTTTTTTATAATTCGATGATGACCGAGAAGTTTTTCACGTTTAAACAACAACAACAAAATAATATTTTGTTCAGAAAATAATTATAACAATAAATAATTAGAACAAATCCTTCATTTAGGTATCTCGGAAAACGTTTCACGACATCCAAAATGGAGACTTTATATTGCAATTTATTTTGAACCCGCAAAAGTCGACAGTGATCGGATAAAAAAAGTTTTTTTAGTCAAAAGTTTTGTGAAAAAATAAAAAATAAAAAAAAAATTACAAGTTTTTCGCTTTATGAAAAATGCAATCTATTGTAATGTTTGGAAAGAACTAGTAGGATATCTTTAGTAGATATCCTAAATATCTTTAGTAGCCTATCTAGTAGAATATGTGAAAGGTTTTGGAGAGTTTTATGGCTGTTGCTGTCGAATCAATTAAAAACACCCCTGGAAATATGGTGTAAAAAGTAACAAAATCGGTTTACTGAATTTTCAGAAATAAAAAGTATTCCCCAAACGATATTTTAACCCGAAAAATTAAAATGGATCCATCACACTTCTCTCTCTCTCTCTCTCTCTCTCTCTCTCTCTCTCTCTCTCTCTCTCTCTCTCTCTCTCTCTCTCTCTCTCTCTCTCTCTCTCTCTCTCTCTCTCTCTCTCTCTCTCTCTCTCTCTCTCTCTCTCTCTCTCTCTCTCTCATACATAAATAAGTGGAAAAATTAAAACACTCCAACAGAAGTTCCTTATCAGCGTCAAATTAATTGTTGCAAATGTAATTGATAACATAACACTCCTCCTTAATGTTCATGTAATTGTCCTCTACTGAAAACATATGTTCCTATCATGAAATTAGGCTAAATAGTCCTGCATATTGTTAAACTAAGACAAGACAGCGCTAGTGTAGAGGCCATGGCATGACCTAGCGACCACGCCCTTCCGTAAAGTGTTGTCAAATAATTATCACTCATTATTGTGTCTAAAGTGAAATATATTAAAAGCTATTCAATGTACAGGATGATTGCAAAGACGACGATTAACGAAATTAACAGACCGTTGAGATTTTAATGATGTTTCCAGCCCACCTCCTTTCCGGCGAATTTTTCTTGATCATCAGTAAAGATTTATCAAATTTTAAAGTTGAAGAAAATTGAACAGTTGTTTCACTTAATGCAAAATAAGCAGTCATTTACGTCTCAACTTACAGGTCTCTCTGGAGCCTTTTATAAGTTCCAAAAGCCTCGATGGGGGAAGGAACTTTGAGTAGATTGTGATCGATTAGAGAGACTCGTGTTGGAGAACTGTCAGCATTTTACTAGTCACCAGAAGTCCTTTATTTCGACAGCTTCACTTGCAGTGAGTAAATTTTTATGGCATTCCTGAGATCCCAACTTAGATCTGTACCTTTCTCCATGTAGTCTTTGGTTAGTGTCATTTCTTTTATCTTTTCTGTCAAGTCTCTTTCCACAAACTCCTATTTTTTTCCAATACTGATGCTATTAGAGTATTCGAGAGCTTGGTTGGGGGGGGGGGGATTTCATTTTCTTCTTTTTTATGATGATGATGATGCTAGGGTTTTTCGCCTTTATAAAAAAACAAGTTAGTTGTCCATAATGGTACTTGCCCGGCCCTATCAAGCAACATAAAAAGCAGATTCTCTAAATGCAATGCCAAAATCGTGGTCTCTTTGACCTTGTAGGGAATGTTAAATTTTATTGGTAGATCAAAGAGGTCTTTTGTTTTAAACGGTTTTCTACATATATATTACTACTTTCATGATGTCTGTTAGATACGTTAAACAGAATCCACTCTGGTTAGTGTTTCGGCCTTCAAAGCTGTACACATGTAAAGAAGTCTACTCGCTACGCTCGTATTTGTGACTCGGCCCTGCCGGATCTCTTCACACTTTCTTTAGAACTCAGGTTTCGAAATCATATTTTTGACAATAACTTCTTTTTTTGTTGTCGTAAACGGGGGGGGGGGCAGGATACCATAACATCAAAAAATTGACATAACCAATTTGGGGAATAGATAAAAACTATCTTAAATCTACTGTAACTATAAGCAATGTGTAGTTTTTAACTATACCACAAATTAGATATTTAAATTTCAGTCCTGCGTTGGTATTTACACTTCATAGACAACGCCTAATTAAATTTTTAACTTAATGCAATGGAAAATCGCTCTCCCAAAACGTTTTTAAATTTTCGAAACTTTAAGCGCCTTTAAATCCTTAAAAAGTGGATTTTTTTTTAAAATATCCAAGGTTTAAAAAAGTGTTAAAATTTTAAAACACCATAAAAAATAGAAGTTTTAAAATTAGCTGTCATTTTAAAAATTTCTAATCGAGTTTTTTAATTCAATTACAAAGTGACGAAGATCCCCAATTTAAAGATTATAGGGATCAATAGTTTACGGAACACCAATAGTGTTCACCCTGTATAAATACATATGAACTGTTAAAAATAGCGTCTAACTGTTTAGTCAATTCATAAAACTACCTAGGAACGTTTTGTCCAATCACGGTATGGTAGTAATTCTTGAATGAATAAGGAAGAGTGAAGAGTAGGCTAGTCCGTTAGATTTGTGTTAGGGACTGTACTGGCCACTAGGAGCGCTACATGAATTTGACAAAAGTGTGTCATTAGCCTCTACGACCTTTAGGACTTTACATAATACAATGAAAAGCTTATTGCATACAGTGTCGTCTGTCCTGTGCATGAACTTTGTATCACGTGCATGAATATAAATATTACAATTTCAAATAAACTATACATATATATTCCACTGAAATTTCTTACAATATGTTAAACAAAAACAGGGTATTAGTCTCAATAGTGAATACGACCCTTTGATGCCGTTTTCTATTGTATTTTGAAATAGGATGCAATTCATGTTCTATTAATATAGCTCCATACATTTCTAACCCCCCCCCCCCAACATCTCATCTAGAGAACAATACCTCCCCTTTATTATTCTTTTGATATGAGCTACGCCGCTCCCCAGCCTCAACAAACAAACCCAATAACTTCGAACACGTAGAGTAAATATTCAATAATTAAAAGATAATAACCTCAGTAAAAAGATTAAAAACGTTTCGTCTGCTAAGTTGTCATCTTCAGTTGTGTGAGCACACAAACTCCTAGAAAACAGTACTAACGTAGATTAAACAACCTTATAGAATATGGTGAAAAATTTAAGGAGTAAAAAAAATTATAATTGGAAGTTGGGTGCTTAACAAAATTATTTCCTTTAAGGATTCACTTACAGTTTGTACGTGTATGACAATCCCAATGTATCCTAGCTGGATCTACACATTATTTGTGTAGTCCTGGTTTAAAAACGTTTCTTTACCTCAGCAATATTTTCTTCAACCAATTTCTGTCGTCAACGTTTTCCTCCGTCACTCCAGTCTGTTCGAGATTTTGATTCACTTCTATCATAGGAACTTGTGTCTTTTTGTAGCAGAGGAACTTTTTTACTAGCTTCTCCCTGTTCACTTTTTTTCATATGTCTCCCTGTTCACTTAGTATAGAATGCTAGGCTGTCTTTACTTTCTGAAACTATTTGTATAACTCCACTTTAGGGGTAAACGAATTCTCACGACGCTGTTTCCTTGTGTCCTTGGATATTCCTCAGATATTTCCTTTCTTTCAAGGATAAAATAAAGCAAAAGCTTAAAGTTTCAAATATTTAATAGTATAAATGAGCTACAATTGTTTCGCCTTGCGGCATCGACGGGCTACTGATGATGCCTTTAACCACTATTCCGTACTACCTGTAGGCTCCTTCACTTGAAATGATAGTGACTTGGTACTGTAAGTTTTAAGACTCATTCTGAAGGATTTCCATCTTCTTTGCTCTTTCTCTACCGTCATCTTCTCTATGTTGTTCGGAGTGATTTTCTCTCCAATGTATTTGAAATTTGGACTCTTGTATTGTCTCCGTACTTGGATTCCATCATTCTGTCCCTCTTTTTTCTAACCAAAGTCTTATACTGCGACTTTTCGAATGATATTTCCAAACTGTAAGCCAGTTTTTTCTTGTAGTACGATGTTGAAATTAATTAAATAATATGAGAAATAAAATGTTTAAATATTGGACATTTTAGAATTTATCTTTGGATTTTTATAAATATCTGTGGGTACGTGAGCCCTCTAGTTCTTATATTCTCCCCTCCTTTCTCCACTTTGAACCAAAACTGATCTAACACCATTAGAGTTTTCTTATTTCCTCCTGAATTTTTTTACTAAACCTATAACGCTTTTTTTTTAAACTGGAGACAATAAATATTGAGAAGTGTCTTCATCACTACAGTTTAGGATTTATAATCTTGAAAAGGCAGTTTATCTCTTGGGACGAAATTTTCTATCTCAATATATATTGCTACTGTTTCTTATCAATACAAACCACTTTATAAGTAAAAATTCAGTATGTTCAGAATATAATATTCATATTCTTTACAACATGAAAAAAAAATGGAAAAATGGAGGTTAAAATTACAACAATATATACACATAGAAAGTAATTAAGTTAAAAAAATTCTACCAAATTTTTAAACAACTATTACTCTTCCACTCCTCCTTAATTTACAATAATTATATATTATAAATTATAATGTTCACCGTACCTACATAAGGAATAAAAAATATTAATATTAAACCAATTGCACTATTGAAACGATCGCAAATACTTTCAGAAAAATGTTTTGACTCCTTAAATAGTTTTTCAACTAAAGTCTATATTTTCACGCAAACAATACTTTCTCTTTCCTACTAGTCAGAAAGTAAAAGCACAAACAAAAACAGAACAATACAAAGTGTAAATCATAATGCAAATCGAGCGAACAGCCTACCGCCTAAACTGTTCTCTTGAATAAAAGATGTTTCTATGGTAATTTGTTAAAATCACTTTCCATTGTGTAATTTGACAATTACGTCTGACACAAAAGTAAAACTACTTTCCAGTAAATGCCAACATAATTACGCCATACTTGGTCGTAATTTGAGGCCCACCACTTACGTTGTTAACCTCAAATTACTGATTACTTTTGAAGGTTTCACAGATTACCTCTTTTATTGAAATGAGCTTGTCATGCAGTTGACATGGTAGTACACGATTGTTTTTTTGGTGTTAATTCATTCGTTTGACGATCTCTACCTTTGTATTGACCAGCTGCACATTATGATCTATATCAGCACGGATGAGAGTAATTTATTTAAGTAAGAACCATTCTCGCACAAACTGAAACTAAAATAGTCAGTGAGTTAGTTTGGATATTTATCCCAGGAGTTCACTTGCAGTGACAAGCCCAAGGGACCCTATCCACACTTATATTTTTCTTAATGTAATCTTGGGTTAGATCACTCTCATTCATCTTTTCTATCAGGCCTCGCTAATCAACTCTTGTTCTTTTCCCTCCTGATACTATTAGAGTAGTTGAGGGTTTGAGGTTTTTCTTGTATCATCTTTTCTTCTTTTTATAGGGCGATGATGACCGAGAGGTTTTTCACCTTTAAACAACAAAAAAAAATTGTACTTTTAATTTGAACATTTGTTTTGAGGTTAAAAAATAAGAATTAGAAACAAAATTTATTTTATTGGATTACGTATTAACACGAAAATCTAAGAGAAAATGTTTTTTGTGTTTTTTAACTTCCTTAAAATACAATATTTTTGTTCTTTGTTGTTTAAAGACAAAAACCTCTCTATCATCACCGCCTTATAAAAAAACAGAGAAAAGAACATAAAATAAAGACTCTAGACCTTGCATCTCTGATAGTGTCAGGAAAGAACAAGATTTGGTCAAGAAAGACCCAAACGGAAATATGAAAAAAAAAAAAGAGGGAAAAAATAAAATAAAAAAACAGATCTAACTCAATACTACGTGAAAAAGTGTATATTTGGCTCGTGTCCCTCTGGTTTTCCAAGTCCTAATATAAGTTGGTCAAACGCTTGAATGTTTGAAATATTTAAAATTATTAATAGTTTAATTTGAAATGAAACAGAGTAAGAAATTAAATAATTTCAAGTAAGTAAATGGAACTTTCCAAACTAAATATAAATTCTCCCTAATAGAAAACAATGGCCTAGTATCTTTTAGTTCAGTGATTCAACCCAAGAACATATTAAAATTATGATAATCCTTGGGTTTTCTAAACCTTTACTCAAATTTTGGGTACATCATTAGCAATAAGACTTCCTTTAGACTTTAGTGACAACGGGTTTAGCAATCCCGAGGGATACTAGCTGTATCTACACCTTTTTTCATGTAGTCTTGGATTACATATCTCTCTTTCATCTTTCCTATCAGGCTCTCTTGTTCTCTTCCTAACCTGAGACTATATGGGTGTTCTAGGGTAAGGTTAGGTTGTGTTTTTCTTCTAGTTGACGTAGAAAGCCGTTAGATCAGGAGTTGGAAAACTCTTTAATATGGCTATTCACAGGGTGTAACAAAATTTCGGTCCCTTATATATTGTTTTCAAAAAACTATACTTTTTTCCCCTCAAAATTAAGCACATTAGTTTCACAATTTTAGTTAGTACCCATAAAAATGCATCTAACTGTAAATAAAATATATTTTGATCATAAATATAAACAAATTACATTTTTATCTTTACAACAAACTTACTCTACTTGTACTTGAAATGAAAATTTACAACGTGAACAATTACATAATATACCGGATCTTTCAAAAGTAAGTTAAAACTTTAAATGGTTTTGGTTTCGTTATTTGTTGTCCAATCCCCGAGAAAAACTCTTTATTGTATGCAGATATGATTGGGATTTATTAAAACATCAAGTGTTTTTCATTGTATTTATTCGTTGTCATAGCAACGAGTTTTCTCATTGTTGACAGAAATCCTAGAGTTGGTAAGCTTGTAGCAGAACTTAGACTATTATTCCTATATCTATACCTTACTTCCTAACAGACATGATTCGTGACGCATAGTATAGAATGCTGAGGTTGGTATCATTACATGGAGAATTGAAATCTAACAATTGTGTATCTTGTTTAATATTTTATAAATTTAATAACAGACGACATATGAAGACAACATTTTTTTAATGGCTGGCATTTTCATTTTTTAAATTCAATTGTTGTTAATTTCAATAGGATTCTGTATGAACACACTGTAGTCAACTGTACCGGATTTCCTGTCTATATCTTATTTTCTGTATCCAAACGATGGAGTAACTTAAAAAAATAAGCTACCGTTTGTTGTTTCAAAGTTTCTTACACATTGTATTTTTTTATACAATAATTCAGGCCATAATTTTGTATTATATTTAATACAAATTACATATTGTATTACGGTCAACATTGTATTCGGGATTGGGGACAGAAAAAATTTTAAAGACTGCAATTTTTAAAAAGCTTGAAGATTTTTTCATTTTGACTCATTTTTAACCCTGATCATAGAGTTCATTCCTGGAAATATTAAGAGCATATATGTGGGCGAATATAGAAAAGGACAAACTTTTTGGGGGCAAAATACTTTCCTTATTATTTTTTTTTTTAAATATTAAAGTGCATGAATTTTTTTATTACGTAGGTTTTTCTTTTATTAAATAATTTTACGAACACCCCAAAAGCTGAATTTTTTTTTATGGAACACCCTGCATCAGGTCTATTTGTACCTGATCATAACCAGACACAGCTCGTATCATACATCTTCAATCCGTTTTATCGAAAATATTTGTGAAGGTAAATAAATTTCATTATTTATGTAATCTTAACCTGCAACAATGTAGAAGTTTCGTTTAATTTGATTTCGTACAAACAGATTTGTCTGTTTGTAAAGAAAATAAAAATTTCGTTCCTTAACCTGTTCCTACATACGATCAATATCTAAATAGTTATCAACTGTGTTTAGTTCACTCTAACTTTACACTAATCCTTCAGTTATAATTTTTGTCAAAAATATTTTCTTGAGATGCATAATTTTCGCACCATGATCAGTTCATCCAAACTGGAAAGATCTATCTCAACTTTTAACGTCAGTAAAATGGATTGTTCGTCCAAGCGATTTTCTTCAGTCAAACAAAATTTTCGTCACCTCACAATTACGTACGAACTCTAAAGACCTGCCTAAACAGTTACCTTTGACTTGTCAGAATTCAACTAAAATTTCGTTTAGTTTTCTTCAGTTACATTAAATTTTTGCCCCATACCATTTCTTACAAACGGTAAAGACCTGTCTAAACGGTTACCAACACCCGACTACTCAAACTTTACCTAAAATTTTGGTCCAAGCAGTTTTGTAAAACAAAATTTTCGTCCCCTCTTCACTTCATACAAACTATAAAATCACAACAGTAAAATATATATACTCTAACCTTGCACTAGTAACAAACCTCAGCTACAATTGTTTCACAAGAATCAGCTGTTAACAATCCATGCACAGGATTGGTTGATGCTGGGGGCAAACTGCGGTTTCCACTGTGAACCAGTCTTGACCTAAATCCAAACATTCCATGGCTATAAGGTCAATAAAGACTTGTTTGCGGCTGGTTTTGGGGAATTTCATTTTCATTGATTAGATTTCGCGGAGGTTAATCATAAAAGGAAATTGCACAGTGGATGTAATATTAAGGGTAAGCGATACCAGTATGGAATTGATCATTGCAGACTTCTTCAACCTTACTACTTTCTCTGAGAAATGAAAAGATAATCTGACGTAATAAATTGAATTTGTTTACAACATATTATGATTTATAAAAAAAGCAAGTTTTAAATTGTCACTATTACCTAATGATATGTGTATACGTACAGAAAGTATAAAATTGTCGTATTGATTTTCTGTTCTCTACTATTTATTTATAAGTTTTTATTTATATACAAATATTAAAATATATATAAATTGATGACCTCTATATTATTTACATAAACAATTCACGGCTGGCGAGTCTTGAGATTAACAATTAATTAATTGAAATCCCTAGAAAAAACGGAAAATAATCCCCAAAACAAAATTAAGATACCTATATAAAATTAAAAACAAACACAAAAACTAATGAAATTATATTAGATAAGCACAAAAGTAAACTCCACAAACACAAGAACAATATAATACAAATTAACCACTTTAACTAAAACTAACCACGCATCAAAAAAGTAAATAAAAATACTATATATTATATTATTGTACTTACTGCGTATGGTAGTTTACTTGTAACTATATATTTTACGTCTGTTTTTATGTGAACAATTTGTGTTTTTTTAATGTTTTAACGACCTCTTACGAGCAAAATCTGAAGATGCGTACGTTTCGAAACGCGTTACATGTATAGTTACAAATAAGCCATGAGACGGAGTAAGTATAATAATATATTACCGGTATATTAATTCTCTGGCTTGGAAAATAAATCTCTCAAAAAATGAGTTTTAAAAAACGAAAAACATTGTTTCTCTTTAGATTTCATTGATACCACAATTCTATAGTAAATAATAGTATATTTCACCACTAGAACCAAAAGTGAAGGCGGAGCCGAGGGCGTAAAAATGAGCGATGATGTTTTTAGGTCCTGGGATGTACTTTAGCATCCCAGTGCATGTATCGAAAACAACTGTTATTGAAGCAGTATGACGAAAAAGAAATATTTTACTTTATCAGGTATAACCAGAATTGTATTTACAAATCTACCTTGATGATCTGCCTTTCTAACCAATGTCCAGTTTATTTAGTTTTTCTAGCATAAACGATTTATCCATTTCTGATGGCATTTGTGTTTGTAAGTGTTTTTATTTTATCGCATCTTAATTATATAAGATAAAAAATATAATATAACTGCACTTTAATAGCATGATTCTTCGAGAAATGAAAATTTGGGAAAGACTAGACTGTAAACATGCTTGGTAATACAGATCTAGCGTGTTGAGCGAATGGAATTATTAAACTTTAGTAGTAGAAAGAGTTGGAGAATTGAATATTTTTGATAATGTTTGATGTTTTTTTTAACGTTTAAAAAGTGATTTATTTGTTAAATTTCATATAACTTTTGTTGGCTGAGATTTAGTATTTTTGTTTAGAAGGAACAGTTATTCTGTGTGGTGATTTGTTTGCTTTTTGAAATGCGACTCCCCCTAACAGCCCAAGGTCTAGGGTATGTCTTTTTATATTTCATTATTATATTGTAAATCTCTTGTTACAATAAAGACGTTTATCTACCTATCTATCTAAAAAGCACTCGGAGAAAATTCGTGACTCGTCGATTTATTAAAAAGGAAACTTTTAAGATACTTCACGTACCTTTTTAAAGCTATATTTTTCCTTTTTGAGAATATATTAAAGCTATTTTTACTCTACAATAGTAATAAAAAGAAATCCTTGCATGCATTAGTTTCATTTTAATTTAAAAGGCGCCCTTTACTTTGCTTTACTTAGGAAATTATAACCGCAAATGTCCACATTACAATTTCTAAAATGAAATTTAACTGAAAATGGGTTATAGTGTCTTCTCAAAGCGGATACGTTTAGAATCAAAATTTTTAAGGATAAAAAAAATGTCTTTTTATTAGAATTTGGTGCGGAGATAGGTGTGAGTTAGTTTGTGTACTCTAGCTTTCGTTACTTGGAAAATGTAGTTAATAAAAGTCCTACTATATTTGAACGAATTATTAAGTTTACTCACTCTAAATACGATGTATAAGGTAAGTTAGGTTAGGTTAGGTTAGGTTAGGTTAGGTTAGGTTAGGCTAGGTTAGGTTAGGTTAGGTTAAGTTAAGTTAGGTTAGGTTAGGTTAGGTTAGGTTATGTTAGGATAGGTTAGGTTAGGTTATGTTAGGATCGTGCAAAATGCCAACCTACATTTTATTACTGAGATTCACGATGACCCTGGGAAATTACACGCCACTTCTCCGTCGTCATTGTCGTCTGTACGTAAGTACGATAGGTTAGGTTAGGTTAGGTTAGGTTAGGTTAGGTTATGTTAGGTTAGGTTAGGTTAGGTTATGTTAGGTTAGGTTAGGATAGGTTAGGTTAGGTTAGGTTAGGTTAGGTTAGGTTAGGTTAGGTTAGGTTAGGTTAGGTTAGGTTAGGTTAGGATAGGTTAGGTTAGGTTAGGTTAGGTTAGGTTAGGTTATGTTAGGTTAGGTTAGGATAGGTTAGGTTAGGATAGGTTAGGTTAGGTTAGGTTAGGTTAGGTTAGGATAGGTTAGGTTAGGTTAGGTTAGGTTAGGTTAGGTTATGTTAGGTTAGGTTAGGATAGGTTAGGTTAGGTTAGGTTAGGTTAGGTTAGGTTAGGTTAGGTTATGTTAGGTTAGGTTAGGTTAGGTTAGGTTAGGTTAGGTTCGCCCAAAATGTCAACCTACATTTTATTACTGAGATTCACGATGACCCTGGGAAATTACACGCCACTTCTCCGTCGTCATTGTCGTCTGTACGTAAGTACGATAGGTTAGGTTAGGTTAGGTTAGGTTAGGTTAGGTTATGTTAGGTTAGGTTAGGATAGGTTAGGTTAGGTTAGGTTCGCCCAAAATGTCAACCTACATTTTATTACTGAGATTCACGATGACCCTGGGAAATTACACGCCACTTCTCCGTCGTCATTGTCGTCTGTACGTAAGTACGATAGGTTAGGTTAGGTTAGGTTAGGTTAGGTTAGGTTATGTTAGGTTAGGTTAGGATAGGTTAGGTTAGGTTAGGTTAGGTTAGGTTAGGTTAGGTTAGGTTATGTTATGTTAGGTTAGGTTAGGATAGGTTAGGTTAGGTTAGGTTAGGTTAGGTTAGGTTAGGTTAGGTTATGTTAGGTTAGGTTAGGTTAGGTTAGGTTAGGTTAGGTTAGGTTATGTTAGGTTAGGTTAGGTTAGGTTAGGTTAGGTTAGGTTAGGTTAGGTTAGGTTAGGATAGGTTAGGTTAGGTTAGGTTCGCCCAAAATGTCAACCTACATTTTATTACTGAGATTCACGATGACCCTGGGAAATTACACGCCACTTCTCCGTCGTCATTGTCGTCTGTACGTAAGTACGATAGGTCAGGTTAGGTTAGGTTAGGTTAGGTTAGGTTATGTTAGGTTAGGTTAGGATAGGTTAGGTTAGGTTAGGTTAGGTTAGGTTAGGTTAGGTTAGGTTATGTTAGGTTAGGTTAGGTTAGGATAGGTTAGGTTAGGTTCGCCCAAAATGTCAACCTACATTTTATTACTGAGATTCACGATGACCCTGGGAAATTACACGCCACTTCTCCGTCGTCATTGTCGTCTGTACGTAAGTACGATAGGTTAGGTTAGGTTAGGTTAGGTTAGGTTAGGTTATGTTAGGTTAGGTTAGGATAGGTTAGGTTAGGTTAGGTTCGCCCAAAATGTCAACCTACATTTTATTACTGAGATTCACGATGACCCTGGGAAATTACACGCCACTTCTCCGTCGTCATTGTCGTCTGTACGTAAGTACGATAGGTTAGGTTAGGTTAGGTTAGGTTAGGTTAGGTTAGGCTAGGTTATGTTATGTTAGGTTATGTTATGTTAGGTTAGGTTAGGTTAGGTTAGGTTAGGTTAGGTTATGTTAGGTTAGGTTAGGATAGGTTAGGTTAGGTTAGGTTCGCCCAAAATGTCAACCTACATTTTATTACTGAGATTCACGATGACCCTGGGAAAATGACACGCCACTTCTTCGTCGTCATTGTCGTCTGTACGTAAGTACGATAATGGTGACAAAAAGATATGAACATGAAACTTGATATGAATAGTTCATATTCTTTCCTATTGAAATGCAGAAAAATCTATTTCAAAAAATTAAAAAACGCCCAATTTAAATATATTTTGTTCAAATCTATTGTATCAACTTATATTACAAACTAAATTAGATAAATATTTACAGATTTTGATTCTGTACGTAATTCTAGATTTTTACCATAATGTATAAAACCCTTGAAACAAACTTTTGGGCACTACATTTAGAGTATCGGATTGTATTACTTTGTATAATTGGGCTGGGTAAATACCATGATGGCGCCCATTAACTTGTTTCACATATAACTACCATCATCATTATTTTTAATGAAGTACTGTTTGAGACGGCGTCAAAATCTCTTTGGACAACACCTGTTGTACGATCTTCCACACTTGTAGACTAGTGTAAAGCTATCATTGTATTCACACATACACAGACAGGTACAGCGGTATCTCTCCGAAGTAATGCATGAACTTTCACACGCCATTGATTGTCTCATCTTACAGTAATGGCGTCTTGTATGCTATCAGGGAATAAAACTTGCTTTATAACACCGTATTTCCGACTTAAACAACTTGTATTTACATTAAAACATTGTTCACATCTATAATTGCTATCTTGATATAAACCTTTAATTTGTCAATTATACTTGTGTTAACTTTCCCATATAATGTGTAAGCAAACGAAAAGGTGGTTTCACTGGAATCTATTAAAAGTTGTCATCCTCAGTTGTAATCAACACGAAATTTAATTAACAAGGTAGGGTAGATAAGTACCTTATAGGGAACGGTGCCAAATTGAACTGATAAGTAATGTTAAAAGTTGTCATCCTCGGTTGTAATCAACACAAAAATTAGTTACTAAGGTAGGGTAGATAAGTACCTTATAGGGAACGGTGCCAAAGTGAACAGACAAGTAATGTTAAAATTTGTCATCCTTTGGTTGTAATCAACACAAAAATTAGTTAGTAAGGGGTTGATAAGTACCTTATAGGGAACGGTGCCAAATTGAACAGACAAGTAATGTTAAAAGTTGTCATCCTCGGTTGTAATCAACACAAAATTTAATTAACAAGGTAGGGTAGATAAGTACCTTATAGGGAACAGTGCCAAATTGAACAGACAAGTAATGTTAAAAGTTGTCATCCTCGGTTGTAATCAACACGAAATTTAATTAACAAGGTAGGGTAGATAAGTACCTTATAGGGAACGGTGCCAAATTGAACTGATAAGTAATGTTAAAAGTTGTCATCCTCGGTTGTAATCAACACAAAAATTAGTTACTAAGGTAGGGTAGATAAGTACCTTATAGGGAACGGTGCCAAAGTGAACAGACAAGTAATGTTAAAATTTGTCATCCTTTGGTTGTAATCAACACAAAAATTAGTTAGTAAGGGGTTGATAAGTACCTTATAGGGAACGGTGCCAAATTGAACAGACAAGTAATGTTAAAAGTTGTCATCCTCGGTTGTAATCAACACAAAAAACAATTACTAAGGTAGGGTAGATAAAGTACCTTATAGGGAACAGTGCCAAAGTGAACAGACAAGTAATGTTAAAATTTGTCATCCTTTGGTTGTAATCAACACAAAAATTAGTTAGTAAGGGGTTGATAAGTACCTTATAGGGAACGGTGCCAAATTGAACAGACAAGTAATGTTAAAAGTTGTCATCCTTTGGTTGTATTCAACACAAAAATTAGTTATTAAGGGGGTTGATAAGTACCTTATAGGGAACGGTGCCAACGTGAACAGACAAGTAATGTTAAAATTTGTCATCCTTTGGTTGTAATCAACACAAAAATTAGTTAGTAAGGGGTTGATAAGTACCTTATAAGGAACGGTGTCAAAATTAACAGACAAGTAATGTTAAAAGTTGTCATCCTCGATTGTAATCTACACAAAAATTAATTACTAAGGTAGAGTAGATAAGCACCTTATAGTTAAGGGTTCCAAATAGAACGGACCAGTATATTGGTAGTAACATCACAGTAATAGTTGGTCATCGAATGAAGCAGATGGTGAGAGCCGATTTTTTGTCAATTTTAATTTTAGCCTCTAAGAGAAAAAGCAAAATTACGATTTTTCTCAAAATCAGCACCAATGATTTTGGTTAATTCGAGTCTCTATGACCCGAAACAAAAAGTATGGGTTTCCATCTAACAGAAAATGCTGGTTCTTGAATTACTGGTAAACAAAAATATAAAATCGGCCATGGGGTTGTCACAAAAGAGCTAATATCTCAAAATCTGGGTAATTAAATCTTTATTTTAATCTAATTTACTGAGGGGATGTTTATGGTACAAGTGAAACAAGATTACGCCCTATTTAATTTTGTTTTTTCAAACAAGACGCCCATGGTTCAATTTGCCTTATTGAGTTACAACTACCAAATTGACATTTTCGATGGTGATTATTTCCTAAAAACCTTTCAGTCATCATCGTCGTATAAAACAAATAAGATAAAATATCCTTATCCCTTGAATCTTCTAATGGCGTCAGTGTCAGAAGAGAACAAGAGTTGGTCAAGAGAGACACAATGAAAGAGATGACTACATAAAAAGAAGTATCAATCCAACTATAATTCTTCGGGATTGCCCCGCCCGTATTTACTTATAGTAGGCCCCTGAGGCTGTAATCCTGACGAATAATCATGGTTGTTTTTATATTTGGTTTTGTGGATGGATGAACGAGAAAGTCTGTGCAATATTTTCACACCGTTCTCCAAGACAACAGTAATCCTAACCCGTACAACATATCCATTTAACATTTCACAAAACGTGCCTCTATTTTCCCAATTTCCCAACACGATATCAAACCGCCTAACCACTATTGTGTAACACTTTAATTAACCATAATTTGCAGACTTGCGCACTGACCACAACTATTGTGCAACAAGGATAGAAAGTCCAGAACGGAAGTGTCACTGAAATATCGCGTAATCATAGTTTATAGATCATAGTTTATAGATCACAGTTTATAGATCATTTTAAATTTATTTACATTAATTTACTGGAACAAGAGAAAGGTCCTTGGATTTGATTTTACCTTTCTTAAAATGTTGATTTGTTATCAGGTCAGTTATTTCATTTTTACGTTCTCTAACTTCATATAATTTAACTATCTTTCTGTCGTGAATAACTTCGAGAGAGTAAACAAATGGACCGATTCTAACTTAACTTTACGACTGTAAGAAAAGGGTTGATTGGAAGTCAAATTGCTCGATCGTATCACAACTGTAATGTACTTTTGTAATCAAATATCCAAAGCAGTCAAGATGGAAGGAGAGGTAGATGAGTTTCACATTTCATGGCTTCTGAAAGTTGAAGAAGTCATTATCGATATACTGCCCTTCCGTCGCCATTGTCGTTTATACGTAACCACGATAACGGTCACTAAAAATACGAAAGGAACAAAAAATGTAGTATAGTAGACTTATAGTATGATTATCTATTAAAAACTGTCAAATAATGACGGTAATTTTAAACAATTTCAACTTGTAACACACTACATTTGTAGATTATAATTCTGCATGTAACGGTACCAACTTCACCTCTCTACGATGACAAATAGCGAAGTTATAATCATAAATGTAATTTCGCATTCTGACCTTCCAAGAAATTGTGATATTCGTATATTTACGAGATCGTCAAGTGACCTACACGAGCTAAGCGAATGAAGGTTTCTTAACACATGTACACGAGCTAAGCGAGAAGCAGTGATTCACGAAGTCTTAGCGGCGCTTTCTGAGTTCACTCCACAAACCAAAAGAGAGAAAATTTTCATATAAGCTATGTCCTAAAACGCTTTGGTATCTAGTTAAGACTAGCGAAATATTTCACCCTGATTTATAAACCTCCCTATAATTCAGTCTTGCTCAAATCCCTGAGACAAATTAAGGGACAAAAAAAAGTGATGTTTTTATACTTCTGAAAAACTGTAAAAAATAGTTTTCAGAACTTTTTCTCCATTATCAAGATGATGTTGCACCTCCCCGTTTCTCTCTAGCTGTACGAGCCCACTGGAATTGGCACTTCCCAGATCGATGGATTGGTCGTTGCGGTCCACAATCCTGGCCACAGAGATCGCCAGTTCTGCCACCAGTCAATTTTTATACTTGGAGATGGTTGAAAAATATTGTTTAAAAGACTAAATTTCATTCCCCTTAGGAATTAATAGCCCGCATTATGGGTGTCGTTGCGCAACTTAAGTCCAGCCCTCCAGGACTTCGAAGAGAAACATGTGCGATCTACAAGCGTGCAGACAAATATATTGAAGTGAAAGGACAAATTTAAAATATATATATATATATATATATATATATATATATATATATATATATATATATATTATAACATTTGGTGAATTAATTTATCAGGCAATTAAATATCAGCCAATAAATTTTTAGTTTCAAAACAACTTTTGTCATTTTTAATACACTTTGTTTTGTTTTTAATAAAAAAGAATATTTTTCGTTTTTATTTATTTTTTACATTGTCCTATACCAATTTCTTCAAAATTATTTTCTCTACAAGTATTTTGAACAAAATTATCCTTACTGGGTAAAACTCCGGATCTGCCAATACAATTTAATATTACCTACAAGGCCCAAGAGACCATTTTTTTAATATTACATTTAAAGAATTATATTTTATGATTACAGGGCTGGGTAAGTAACATGATGGTCCGTGTATTGTAGGACTGTCAGGACGAAAGGATAGGTAGGGGACATGAAGAAAGAGTTATTGTATCCCAAAGCAAATTTGGGAGATCCTGTTTTACCTTCCCCCATATATGTAGTATTTTGAAAGTTATGAATGGGTCGAAAAGAATGTAGATTTTTTTGAGGATATCTTTTGTTTGAACAAAAATTGATTCTTAAATATGAACTCCACTAGGGTTCAACTATTGGTCCGGTACTCTTTTTATTCTACATATATAACACTCAATCTTCTGCAAATTCAGGTAAAGTTATTCAGTTTGCTGATGACACAAATCTTACTTTTCGGGTGAATATCATATCTGAGATTGTTATCTACAGTTTAATATGACAAGTCAATATTTTGATAAAGTAAATCTAAAAATTAACTCAAAAAACCATTTGTTTTCTGGCACCAACTCTATCACTACATGTATTTTGATGATGTCTTACTAGGGGACATTAGGTCTGATAAATTTTGTAGTTTTAAATAAATTATAGACTGTCATGTGCAGATCATATTTATAACCTGTATCATAAAATAATTTCAGAAGTGTTTTAGTCTGGAATTTGACCAATTACTGAAATTTTCGTGTAATAAAGTTGGGTTATTATGGTTTAATACATTCCATTTTAAATTATGGGAATTATTATATTGGGTAATAAACAAATGTCATAAAAAAACAATAAATAAAAAAAGAAAATGACAATAAATAATTTTAAAAAATAAATCATAGAGAGCCATACAGGGAAGCTTTTAAGGATTTAAATATCCTAAGAGACCCAAGCATGTATATCCTTGAAGTATATTATATTGTGAAGTATATTAGATAGTGATTATATCTCAAACTCGTTATTCTTTTATATTAAAAATGAAAGTTACTTTAATGAGCCAATGGATTTTTTAATTTATATTTATTAACAACCCTGCAGAGAACGTTCAATATTTTGTTTACAAAATTGAAATTTTTAAAACGTCATAAATCGGTTGTTTTTAAAGATAAATTAAAAATGCCTCTTAATTTGACCTTTTAAATATGTAAAAATAATAATAGCATTCCATTTTTTAAAGTTGGGGAAAATCATGTTTTCTTATTTTTGGAACACTCTGTATATTCTGCTATAAAAGTTTGTACCACGCTGTAGATAGCTCAGTTTAAACTTTAAAATAAAAGGTGGAACTTCTTTTCTATTTAAAGCAGTTCTTGAAATAACAAGCCGTTTCCATATTTTTGAGAATCACTATATAATGTCATGGGACTATACATTAAAAGAATGAATTAATCAAATCACAAGAAAAACATTTTTTTAAACAACAAATTATTTCCTGTCAAAAAAAGAAAGAATGCGTTTTGGATTTGGGTATATTTCAATACGAAAATAGTTTTTGTTGTTAAAAATCTACACTTCATGTGCAATGTATTAAAAATAAAAGTTAATGCTCCTAAAAAAAATAATACAGAGTGATAAACTTTTAAAAAAATTTGTATATAGTTTTATCTGTAATGGCGTGTGCAATAGTGGGAATCATTAAATTACTTTTTCTTCTTCTTTTTTTCGTTTTTTTTTCAAAAGATATCCTCTAAACTGGCACTGTTGGCCATAGAAAACTGGCACTCTTGGTCATAGAAAACTGGCACTGTTGGTCATAGAAAACTGGCACTGTTGTAAAGTAATAAAAATAAAAATTAGTATTATTATTTTAAACTACGATTTATCAAATAAAAGATTGGTATTGTTTTTAAAAAAACTATAAGGGAAGTTTTAATACAGAATCCATCTTGTCATATACATAATATAGATTTATCCCCAAAAAGTCAAATATTAAAAACACTTTTAAATATTCATTTTGCCAAATAAAACCTCGGGGGATTTGTCTTTAGTTGAATTTAGTCATGAAATTTGGGTCACTGGCTCCACAAACCGGTCTCAAAACAGCTTTAGGTTTGGCGACTTGTTTAGGTTCCTGGTCATTTTACTAATTGCCAATAATAATGCCCAATGTAGGCTGTGGCCTTAGGCGTGGGCAGTTAATACTGTTTTGTTTTGCGTATATGGCAAACAGGAACACCATCATGGTACTTACCCAGCCCTATCATAGAACCAGATTCTACAAATGTAATCTCCAAGAGTTCCTTTCTTAAGGCTTGTAGCTAATGTTAAATTGTATTGGTAGGTCAAGGAGTTTTATCCTGGTAAGATTGATTGCCTAATGGGCCTAGACGTGTATATATTAAAAAGTTTCCACTCGCTTCGCTCGTGCCAGTGTCTCGGCTCTGGAGGACCTCAAAGCTGTAAATATGTGACCTCTATTATCGTGTTGGTGAATCAGCCAAGCCGGATCTCCTAACTATACGATTACAAAATTTCCTTGGGAAGTCAAGGTTAGAGATTACATTGTCGACTATGTACTTAGCCTAATTTGTTTGGTAGCTTTAGTTTTCTTTGAAACCCGTCTAAACTGAACCAAATTTAAAGACGTACGTCAAAAATGATCACTCAACTTGAAACTTAAAAAAAATTATTACGACCAACTAATTCGTACTACTAAAAATACATCCGGTTTATAGCAAAAGAATCTCCACGTAGAATTTCTATGAAAATAGATAAGACCGCTCATCCGGGAGCATACATAGCATCGAGATAAAATTTCTGTTATCTTCTTCCCAACAATATTCTTTTTCATTTACCCCAGTTTTGTTTATAACCGACACAAAACTAATATATTTTAATATAATTCAAACCATGAAAGAACGACACATGCATTAAAAATCTTAAAAATGGTAACTCAAAAGTCGTGAAAACCAATCTCATCTGAAGCAGTCCTGCGCAATAAATGACTGATGACGTCAGCATTTATTGTATAAAACATGAGAGAACGGTGAATGATGCAACGGTAATTTATTGCGAATATTAAAATATTGAAAGTGATTGGATACTGTGCTTTAGTTGTGACAGGTTGTCCTTTAATTATATATTTATAGAGAAGGGAATGTTTAAAACCAGGGCTACGTAAACTAGAAAGGTAATGGATATCATCCGATAAACCTTCTGTGCTATACCACCGTACAAGTCTTTCAGTACTTAACTGTTTAATTGTACGGGGTGATCAAGTGAAATGTTTGTATTTTAATTATTTACTTTAATTACCGTTAAAATGACTTTCAGGTTTCCTAAGATCTACATATATGCGATAAATAAATCATCATAGACAGAGACAAAATTGGAGGCTAATTGTGAAGAAAGACAAGCTACAAAAGATTGTAGAACCAATGTGGAAGAAGATAGAGAAACATTGAAAAATCAAAATAATTTAAAGTGAATGTTGGAAGTATCCTCATTCTGCATCAAACATCCTGTTTTAAACATTCGAACATGCGAATGCAATATTGTTTATCACTTGAGTGATGTTTAAAAGTGTTTCTGAACGATCTGCATACACCCTGTCTTTAAAAAATCCGAAAGATAAAAATCTGCCGATCTGTCTCGCTATAGATTCTTTTAAATAATGCGACATAATTTTTTTTAGTTGAATTCTCTCTATCAATGACTTCAGACCTAACGCCATATTGAAAGCGTAGTTATGAAATATCTTCGCCAAGTGCAACAAGACCTTGTAACAAACAAAATTGATTAGAACTGCACATGCGTATAACGGTAGCTAAATTGTATCACGACTTTCTACCTTTGTTTTGAGTATAACATCGTGACGAAACTTATCTTTAATTGAAGATTAAACAGCGTGTCTGTGTTATATCTGATAGAGTACTGTACACAATGTTTATCTGTGATAGAACAGTCAACAAAGGCATAGTGATAAATGTTTTTCGATATAAAGTGACTACTTGCTCATACTAAACGATTTTTTAAGCAAAAATTCGATTCTGAGTGACACAAAGCCGTGAGTACGACTCAATTTTTCCGGATTTTTGGGATTTTGTTCATAATTTATGTGAATAATAGTATAGTAAGTAATATATAATATAGACAATATAGAATAGTAAGACAATATCCTTCAGCAGTCATATTTTTGATAACGTAGAAAACATGCAAAATTTGCTTACCGAAATATGCAAAAGAAGCTAGTAGAAATGAAACTCCTTACATTGTACTTTATTCAATAATCTCTTACTAAATATTTATTAACAATTAATTAATATGTAGTAATAAATTACCTCATTTGTTCCGTCATGTGACTTAAATTTGTCCTGTTCTCAAGACGCATTTCGGAGTCGGGACTCCATCTTCAGTTATATCTCTGTAGTAGATGTCGTCAAAACATTAAAACATTTACGACCTCTACTACAGGACTACATTTTAAAACATGTTTTGACGACCTCTACTACAGAGATATAACTGAAGATGGAGTCCCGACTCCGAAACGCGTCTTGAGAACAGGACAAATTTAAGTCACATGACGTAACAAATGAGGTAATTTATTACTACTTATTAATTGTTAATCATTATTGACTTGGACACCAACAATGAACATTAAAATATTTATTATTGTAATGAAATATGTTTTTTCTTTCTTTTTTCAGGCGACTCTGATTTTTTGCTCAAAGAAACTTACAGAAATGGTGAACGTATTAGAAGGGACGATGGAGGTAAAACGATAATTTCTTATCAAATTATTCTTATCAAGTTATTCTTATAATTACTTTCAATACATTTTTATTATGTTTATATTTTCATGTAGTACGCTACTTTTAAATTTTTGTAACAATTTCTTCTATTCTTCCTGTTTTCTTTTCTATTTATCTCTACTGTGCTAAATTACTCTTCATATAATTCTATTGTCCAAGATATATTACAAATTATGAAATATCTCATTTCTGTATTTAAAGAGAGAGATAGAAAGAAAGAGATAGAGAGAGAGAGAGAGAGAGAGAGAGAGAGAGAGAGAGAGAGAGAGAGAGAGAGAGAGAGAGAGAGAGAGAGAGAGAGAGAGAGAGAGAGAGAGAGAGAGAGAGAGAGAGAGAGAGAGAGAGAGAGAGAGAGAGAGAGGGGAAAGCAATTGATAGGTCCTCTTCTAGATTGAAAACATTACAGTGTTTAAATTTATTGATATTTTAGGAAAGATCGAGGATCATTAGGTGAACAATAACGCTTAAAGTACAAATTAACATTTATAGAAAACTAAAACGGAAAAAAAAAAAATTAGAAAGATCGTAACTCTCCAAATTGTTATAAACATAAAATGATTGTTCATTAGAAAAATCTAATTATTATAAAATCATACACTTTGTAAAATGGAATGGGAGGGTTACATTAACCGCTCACTCTTCAGACACAGTGGGTGTTGTAGACAAACCTCCAGGACATAGGAGAAGAAATGATAGAAAGATAGGATGGGCAAGAGTGGTCCTTTCCCGGAACAAAACAAAACAAAAACAGAACATGCATTTTATTTACTCAATGGTAAATTCGTAAATCGACTAAATTTCTACCTCCGTTTCAGTAATTTTCGTCGTCTGTACGCAAGCAAGATAGCGGTAACAAGTATTACAATAGACACATGAAATATAGTATAGTTGACTATAGTCTTCTCGTATACACACTACTGAAATTCAGTAAAATCAAATTCAAAACGTCAAAATGGTCATATTAAACTGTTTTTTTGTTCATATATCGTGTGTTATTGAACGGTTAACGCATGAATTTAAATAAACGTTTACAAATATAAATTCTGCATGTAATGTACAATGACAAATAGAAAAGTTATTGACAAAAAGTAATTTAGAACCCTTATTTCCTAAGAAAACTTTTTATGGATATAAACTTATGAATATTAGTAAAATGTTATCCATACTGTACCGAACTCATCCATATTTTAAGCCTTGTAACCTAACCTAACCATCTATATTTTAGACTTTGTAACTTAACCTAACCTTACTATACATAGGCTATATTAGGCCTTGTATCCTAACTAACCATCTCTATTTTAGAGTTTGTAACCTAACCTAACCATCTTTTTTTAGGCCTTGTAACCTAACCTAACTATCTATATTTTAGACTTTGTAACTTAACCTAACCTTACTATACATATATTAGGCCTTGTATCCTAACTAACCATCTCTATTTTAGAGTTTGTAACCTAACCTAACCATCTATATTTTAGGCCTTTTAACCTAACCTAACCTAGCCCATCCATATTTTAGACCTTGTAGCCTAGCCGAGCCTAATCCATCAATAATTTAGGCGTTGTAACCTAACCTAACCTAACTTAACCATCCATATTTTAGGCCTTGTAATCTAACCTAACCTAACTTAACCATCCATATTTTAGCCCATGTAATCTAACATAACCTAACTTAACCATCCATATTTTAGGCCTTGTAACCTAACCTAACCTAACTTAACCATCCATATTTTAGGCCTTGTAATCTAATTTAACCTAACTTAACCATCCATTTTTTAGGCCTTGTAACCTAACCTAACCTAACTTAACCATCCATATTTTAGACCTTGTAACCTAACCTAGCCTAAACCATCTATATTTTAGGCGTTGTAACCTAACCTAACCTAACTTAACCATCCATATTTTAGGCCTTGTATCCTAACCATCTATATTATAGACTTTGTAACCTAACCTAGCCTATCCATATTTTAGGCCTTGTAACCTAACCTAACCTTTTATACTTTATACTTTGTAACGTAACCCAATCGTATCTAACCTGTCCATATTTTTACCCTTGTCTTCTATAAAATGTGATATTGGTTTAGTTATTCAAGATCCGGAGAGCCGAGTCACTGAGTATAGCTTCGAGATCCACTACACTTATCTCGAGGCCAGTTAGGGTATTGCCGACATCAAGATAATAGTTATATAGACACAATTACGAGGGTCAGAAAACCTCTGTTTTTAACAAACATGCCCTACCCCTTGACCTTGATCTACCATAAAATGTAACATATCCTACAAGGTTCGAGAACTTTTGAATATAACATTTTGAAGATTCGCTTGTATGATTGGAATGGGTAGGTACCATGATGGTGACCATCAACTTGTTTAAAACTTGTAACCGTGAAATTTACGACTTTACCTTTTCGTCCAAGCAATTATGAACAAATTTCAGAGTTTTACACATTCTGGTTAGGTAATATTTTTCTCATATAGTACGGCGCCATCGATGTAAAGTGGAACACATCTGATCAATTAATCGATACATTTAGGCGTGGTCGATATTGCATCAAGTGTTGCAATATGCATTGGTGTTTTACAGGTTTTGTAAACGTCAATCAATCTATATATTCCCCCATGCAACAATGTCTGACAATCTAATAATAATAGAAATGTGTTTATTTACCACACAAAAATTATTGAAAATTTTACAAGAATAAAGAAAAAGAACAACGAACAATAAAACTCCTGACATAACAAACATACAATAGAACAGATATAATAAAAAAAACTAGCTTACTACACTTTATGACATCACCTAATAAGGTTGGTAACATAAAAAAAAAAAAATGAAAAGAAGGAAGAAAAAAAAGGAATTTGTAAATAACAAAAGTAATGAACAAACCGCTAAACATATTTCTTTGTTAATAATAATTTATCTTTTCTAAAATTAAATACAAAAATAAGTTCTTCCTTAATTTTAATGCTTGTCGTAGAACTTTTATTAGACTTACGTTTCTCCCAATTTAAAATATTTATTATTTCTTGTTCCTCAAAGACTTTATTTTCCCTGTCTAACTTCGCCTAATAATGGTTTCCTTCTGCCCAGAGATTCCCAAGGAGCAGTACTTTTCTTTCTCTTCCCTGTCTGGTCTATAATTGAGAGCTAACATGGGACTCCTTGCTTTGAATATAATACTTATAACATTGATCTACTATAATATTGTAACTAACTTACAAACAATGTCTTATTAACTGCAGTAATTATTTACAAAGGATCATTGTAGTGTGTAAAGAAAAGGTGCACACATATTGCACAATATCTCTCACAAAATCATACTAGAAACTAAAACTTAGGCAATCAAAAAGCATCTATCTTTTTATCCCCACAAAAGTTAGGACTAGTTGATGAGAACCTAAAAATTAACAGAAATTAAGTTAGGTTAGGTTGCCAGGCCTAAAATATGGATAGGTTAGGTAAGGTTCAAACCTAAAATATGGATACATTAGGTTTGGTTACCATGCCTAAAATATGGATAGGTTAGGTTCGTTTAGGTTTCTAGACACAAAATATGAATATATGAGGTTCGGTTAGGTTAGGTTACCAGACCTAATATGAATAGGTTACGTTCGGTTTGGTTAGGACTAAAACAAAATTACCAGGCCTAAAAAATGAATAGGTTAGATTATGTTTCCAGGTTTCTAGGCCTATAATATGGATAGGTTAGGTTAGGTTACGTTGAAAAGGCTAAAATATAGATAGTTTAGGTTAGGTTGCAAGGCCTAAAATATGAATATGTTAGGTTAGGTCACAAGGTCTATAATATGGATAGGTTAGGTTAGGTTAGGTTACCAGACCTAATATGAATAGGTTACGTTCGGTTTGGTTAGGACTAAAACAAAATTACCAGGCCCAAAAAATGAATAGGTTAGATTATGTTTCCAGGTTTCTAGGCCTATAATATGGATAGGTTAGGTTAGGTTACGTTGAAAAGGCAAAAATATAGATAGTTTAGGTTAGGTTGCAAGGCCTAAAATATGAATATGTTAGGTTAGGTCACAAGGTCTATAATATGGATAGGTTAGGTTAGGTTAGGTTAGGTTACCAGACCTAATATGAATAGGTTACGTTCGGTTTGGTTAGGACTAAAACAAAATTACCAGGCCCAAAAAATGAATAGGTTAGATTATGTTTCCAGGTTTCTAGGCCTATAATATGGATAGGTTAGGTTAGGTTACGTTGAAAAGGCTAAAATATAGATAGTTTAGGTTAGGTTGCAAGGCCTAAAATATGAATATGTTAGGTTAGGTCACAAGGTCTATAATATGGATAGGTTAGGTTAGGTTAGGTTAGGTTAGGTTACCAGACCTAATATGAATAGGTTACGTTCGGTTTGGTTAGGACCAAAACAAAATTACCAGGCCCAAAAAATGAATAAGTTAGATTATGTTTCCAGGTTTCTAGGCCTATAATATGGATAGGTTAGGTTAGGTTACGTTGAAAAGGCTTAAATATAGATAGTTTAGGTTAGGTTGCAAGGCCTAAAATATGAATAGGTTAGGTTAGGTCACAAGGCCTAAAATATCGATAGTTTAAGTACAATATGAATAAAATTTTACGAATAACCATAAATTTGTACCCATAAAAAAATGTCTTAAGAAATTATGGTTTTAAATTACATTTTTAACAATAACTTCGCTATTTGTCATCGTAACGATGTAAGGTTGGTACCATAATATGCAGAGTTGAAATCTACAATTTATTATCTAATTTAGTACCTTATAAGTTGTATAACCCACGTGGTATGAACAAAGAAACTATTTAAGTGGCTGGTTTTTGACGATTTTAATTAGATTTAAAAAAAAATCAACAGGGTTCTATATGAGCACACCATAGCCCCCTATACCAAATGTCATGTTCCTATTGGTTTACGTACAGATCCCTTTGGACACACGTCATATTGAAAATATATTTTCTGTTTCCTTAGGTCATGGAAAATGAATAACGGTTAAAAATGGAGGTCCAATTTTTTTGCGATTACCAAAGCTACACTGTGGTACGTATAGTGGGTACAAAAGCACGTGACTAGGTCTATTGGCGTAGAGAACCATGTGTGAAATCGTTTAACAAGTTTTATCGGCTATCTATCAAATATAAACACATTAACCGAACTGTATGGGAAGATATAATAGTAATGAAATCCATCCCAATTACTTTGATATTGGCTAGCCGGTTCATCGATTATGGAGCGAAGCGAATGGCAAAATATCCGTAGTAGCGGTTTCTTAAAATGTGTAACGCGAGTCGGTTAGTAGGACGATTATGACGAAATTCTCACGAAATATTGCAGTTAAGGAATATTTAGAAATGACAAAAAACTAAATTTTGTTTTAACTTTTTTATATAAATATATAGACGTATTATAGAGAAATCACAAATGGAAATACAGACTTTCAAACAAACATTTTATCTTGAACAAAGAGACGTTTCGATAATTATACTCTCTTCAGTTGTTTCATGTATACGAACTATGTGCATAGGAGGCATTGAGAAAGCCTAATTTAAGCCTTGAAACTCCAGACTAAACCTATTGTTTGTAAAAATGATAAATGTTTGTTCAGTGGAGATCATTTAAAAGGTAAAAATTAGTATTGAATGTCGTTTTAAAAGATTTCAATTCAGCATGTAATGGTTCCTACGTCTCTACGATGACAAAGAGTGAAGTTGTGGTCAAAAATGTAATTTCCAACCCTAAACGTACAAAAAATGTAATTTCCAACCATAAACGTACAAAAAATGTAATTTCCAACCATAAACGTACAAAAAATGTAATTTCCAACCCTAAACGTACAAAAAATGTAATTTCCAACCATAAACGTACAAAAAAATGTAATTTCCAACCCTAAACGTACAAAAATGTAATTTCCAACCCTAAACGTACAAAAAATGTAATTTCCAGCCCTAAACGTATAAAAAATGTAATTTCCAACCATAAACGTACAAAAATGTAATTTACAACCCTAAACGTACAAAAATGTAATTTCCAACCCTAAACGTACAAAAAATGTAATTTCCAGCCCTAAACGTACAAAAAATGTAATTTCCAACCCTAAACGTACAAAAAATGTAATTTCCAGCCCTAAAGGTACAAAAAATGTAATTTCCAACCATAAACGTACAAAAATGTAATTTACAACCCTAAACGTACAAAAATGTAATTTCCAGCCCTAAACGTACAAAAAATGTAATTTCCAACCCTAAACGTACAAAAATGTAATTTCCAACCCTAAACGTACAAAAATGTAATTTCCAGCCCTAAACGTACAAAAAATGTAATTTCCAACCCTAAACGTACAAAAAATGTAATTTCCAACCCTAAACGTACAAAAAATGTAATTTCCAACCCTAAACGTACAAAAATGTAATTTACAACCCTAAACGTACAAAAATGTAATTTCCAACCATAAACGTACAAAAATGTAATTTACAACCCTAAACGTACAAAAATGTAATTTCCAACCCTAAACGTACAAAAAATGTAATTTCCAGCCCTAAACGTACAAAAAATGTAATTTCCAACCCTAAACGTACAAAAAATGTAATTTCCAGCCCTAAACGTACAAAAAATGTAATTTCCAACCATAAACGTACAAAAATGTAATTTACAACCCTAAACGTACAAAAATGTAATTTCCAGCCCTAAACGTACAAAAAATGTAATTTCTAACCCTAAACGTACAAAAAATGTAATTTCCAACCCTAAACGTACAAAAAATGTAATTTCCAACCCTAAACGTACAAAAATGTAATTTCCAACCCTAAACGTACAAAAATGTAATTTCCAACCCTAAACGTACAAAAAATGTAATTTCCAACCCTAAACGTACAAAAAAATGTAATTTCCAACCATAAACGTACAAACAAATATAATTTCCAACCCTAAACGTACAAAAAATGTAATTTCCAACCCTAAACGTACAAAAAATGTAATTTCCAACCATAAACTTACAAAAATGTAATTTAGAACACTAAACGTACAAAAATGTAATTTCCAACCCTAAACGTACAAAAAATGTAATTTCCAGCCCTAAACGTACAAAAATGTAATTTCCAACCCTGAACGTACAAAAAATGTAATTTCCAGCCCTGAACGTACAAAAATGTAATTTACAACCCTAAACGTACAAAAATGTAATTTCCAACCCTAAACGTACAAAAAATGTAATTTCAAGCCCTGAACGTACAAAAATGTAATTTCCAACCCTAAACGTACAAAAAATGTAATTTCCAACCCTAAACGTACAAAAAATGTAATTTCCAGCCCTAAACGTACAAAAAATATAATTTCCAACCCTAAATGTACAAAAAATGTAATTTCCAACCCTAAACGTACAGAAATGTAATTTCCAACCCTAAACGTACAAAAAATGTAATTTCCAACCCTAAATGTACAAAAAATGTAATTTCCAACCCTAAACGTACAAAAATGTAATTTCCAACCCTAAACGTACAAAAATGTAATTTCCAACCCTAAATGTACAAAAAATGTAATTTCCGACCCTAAATGTACAAAAAATGTAATTTCCAACCCTAAATGTACAAAAAATGTAATTTCCAACCCTAAACGTACAAAAATGTAATTTCCAACCCTAAACGTACAAAAATGTAATTTCCAACCCTAAACGTACAAAAATGTAATTTCCATCCCTAAACGTACAAAAATGTAATTTCCAACCCTAAACATACAAAAATGTAATTTCCAACCCTAAACGTACAAAAAATGTAATTTCCATCCCTAAACTTACAAAAAATGTGATATTCATGCAGTTACGAGATCCATCCGGTCTGAACACCACACGAGCGTAGCTGCGTTATATGTGTACTTCTGCGAGGCCCGTTAGAGGCGAGACACTTACACGAGCGAAGCGAAACGATAATGTATACATCTACATGGCCTAGCCGACCTCAGGAAAGTAGTGATATACACAATTACGAGGTTCAGAAAACCTGTGTCACTGATTTAATCGAACTTACTCTACAACATAAATTTACCAATAAAATTTTATTTTTGTCACAAGGCCAAAGAAACCAACTTAAGGGGAATATATTTTAGTGGATCTGCTTGTATGGTAGATTTAGGTAAGTACCATTTCACGCCCATTAAGTTGTATTTGTTTGCTTATGCCGGTACTTTTATATTTGAATATCTAAGAAAGTTAGTGCAGTATTTGACGCCGTGAAAAATTCGCTTTCTGTTTATAGGCTAGTAGTTGCATGTCCTTACTTTCCCACGTTCTCTGCGAATGAACTTTGACCTTACAGTAACCAATAGCAACGAACCGGGAAGTATGAGATAACTAGAGATTTCATTGGAATTCAAAGGAGGAGGAGTTGTATCAATATTTGCAATCATCATCAATTGGCTGATTGTTGAATTCGGTAAAAGTAGAAATGTAGTTGGATGTTTAACTTTTTTAGAAGGTCAACAAGGGAAGAGGGGAAATTGAGGGATATCCCCAACTTCAATACTTACTATCCAGTGCCAAAAACAAGATGAGATGGTACTTTTCCAGCCTCTTTATACAAGCAGATACACTAATTGTAATGTCCAAATGTTTATCTCTTGGGCTTTGTAGGAATTTTTAAATTGTATTTGTAAATCAAGAGGTATAGGGTAAATTTATTTATATCAGTTATTACCCCTCGTAATTGTGTATATCACTACACCTTGATGTCCTAAAATATATTAAACAGTTTTCACTTGTTTAGCTAGTGTCAATGTTGTTGCTGTTCATATATGAAGAACCCTCCACCGTAGGAGTATAAAATTATCTTAATTTGATGATCAGCCGACAATATCAAATTTATCAACCGAATATTTTGGTATTTTAGACTATTTTACCATCAAATTATATTTTTATTCAAATTATCCTTTCGTATACAAAAACCGTTGTATTTGTCTTTGAAAGAGCAATATATTTTGTCTCTTTTAAAGTTTCTATAAAATTAACGGCTATCTAGATTATTGATATTAAAAAGTTAAAAAAAAAATAATGTTAAAATAGTTAGTTTAAGATAATGTACAAAATAGGTCTACAATCTTAATGTTTTGTGGTACTTACGTATTAACGCCACCGCAGCAGAAGTTACGCTAATGCACATGCGCCAATAAAGAGCAAACTGGTTTGAGGAGAGCAGAATTCCATTTTGTTCAGTTTTGAGATTCATAATACTTTCATTTTATGATTTGTCGCAAAAATTTTAGTAGTAGATTGGCGGCACTTCACTTTTCAAACTCATATTTATCCGTGATCTAATTTCAAATTATTACCTTCTATAAACTTACGAAAGGTTAGGCCAGGTGTTTATGTGTGTGTGTGTGTATATATATATAGCTACCTGGCCAAACCTGTCGTGATATATAATTATATCGCAAAGTAAGCAAATATTAGCGCAACTTCTGCTGCGGTGGCGTTAATACGTAAGTACCTGTTTTGTTTACCAAATCTACATTATGCCATTTATTTATAGTTATACATAAAATCAAAAAAAAAAAAACGGACGGATAGACGGAAAACGAAACGTTCTCCTGTAATATGTTCGTGTTTTTCGAGGAAAAACATTTTCTGGGTAATTGTATAGTACGCAATTAATTTCAAAAATGTATTTTTTTGTTTTTATAATTTAGAATTTCATGTAGAATTGTTTATAGCCTAATATTCCTGTGGGAAATTCAAAACTGTAAACACCTTTTGAAAGTCTTGCTTGTCTTTTTTTAAAGCTGTTTTAACCAAATTTTAGTTTTAAAACATTTCCCCCGCATCATACATCAAAATACCCACAGACAGACTTCTAAAATGTTAATTTATATTTCATAGATAGTCGGTATAAATTTTGTATCAACAAAATACTTTCTGTTTTCATGTGTAAAGAAATGTATACAATGTAAGAAAGTCAGTGCAAAGTTCGTATACACTATATTTGAACAATAAATATTGAAATTACAGAATACGACTTCTATCAAGCCACTGCCTTCTCGATTTCATATCACTTTAACCAAAAAATCAGCTGTTTGCTAACTTCAACAACCAATAGTTTTCCAAATCTGTTTCAATAATTTAGGTTATGTTTTCCTACACATTTTTGTCCGCTTGTAAACCACTCTTAAAAAGTTTAATTTTGCTTGTAGATTGTTTTGTATTTTCTGTTTGTTAGTTTCAAGTGTATTTATTTATTGTTTCGTGTTTATTTTACTAATAAATAACTTTAATTTAATTTTCCAATATTGGTAAGTCAACATACAGTAGGCTATTTTTGTTTCTTGTATTTAAAACTTTTTTTTGCAGATAGTAAGCTCATATGTTGCTTAAGTTTCAAAACTTTCATTTAAAAATACCAATACATTTTTATGTATTTCTAGCCTTGAAAATAAACGATTAGGCCTAGGTTTTTTTTTATAGTATAGGCATATGTTAGTTTTACCATTATCTTGAGTAAATTCTAACTTTATAGCATGAACATTGACATTTAGAATTGTACTGTTCTAGGAACATAAAAGACTACTTTTGGAATAATACTGTCTGTGACATTTTTGTAATGGATGGAGTATGTATTATTTCAAATCAGGAGAATAACTAAAAATCTTATTTGGATAATGTTTAGGCCTAAAATGTTACTAAATCGTTTAAAAAGTTGGAATTAAAGTGAATAACTCCAAATTCTTGTAGTTTGATTAGTAAACATTAATAGAATAGGTTAACTTACAAGTATAATTTTGCATTTTTTAAAGTGTGTAAAGTAGGCCTAGGCTTATCTTTTTTAACATTTATTATAGATAATTTTTTATAATTCTTTTTTTTCCAAATTTCACTGTTATACAGTTCCCCCCACCTAACCGTTATTCATAAGACTTAGCTTAACATCCATTTCATCACATAATAATAAGTAATAACTGGTATTAAAAATGTATAGGGTGTTCTAGTCAATTACCAAGAAATTTTTTTTTAAATCTTTTTTATTGATAGCTCGATTAACTTTGACCTACAATGAAAATAAAGATATTGTATTTATCGTTAGAATGTTGACATATTTTGTCTCCACTAAATTTTTAATATAAAGCTAACGGCTTTCGAGATTAAACAATCTGCCTTTATTTTGGAAACGTACAAAATGTGGTCTTGGATTTTGGTATAGGCCTACTGTTAAATTGTGACAGTATATAAAATGTATAGCCTGAAACAAATCTGGACTCAAAATCTCATACTAAAAGGAAATTTATTTTCTGAAATTTGGTTGGTAGTCTTGGATCATTCTATATACACGTTGAACCAAAAATGATTACAGTACAATGACAGAGGAGATTTTTTTAAAATTATTATTTACTCTGCTTGTTGGATGACCTTGTCATAAACATAAACCAATCAACAGTTCCAAAAAAAGACCAATTACATTTTCATGTATGTTCAAAAAGAAGAAAATAGTGAAAAAGGTGTAAACAGCCTCCAATTTAAAATTGTTTTGCAGTGATACAATTGATTTTACGTAGACTACTAAATACTTATAAATTAAATTATAATATTCAACAAATATTATACCCTAATCGGTATTTCGAAATATTCTTAAATCTGCTACCAAAATTAGTGGTTTTTTCTAAATTTGAGATTTTATTTACGTAAATTATTATTACCTACATCAATAGATGCAGATCTGAATGGGGGGAAATGGGGTGGATTGTTGTTGAAATCACAAGTAAAAAGCTATTTTCGAAAAGTCATTTTTGTAAATTTTACCAGCCCGTAATAAAAACAAGATTTTTGTAAATAATTGGTAGATCATCAAGTCTTATCCGTTTGGGTAAGTTTGTTACTCAGTCTTATACTCCTCGTAATTGTCCATATCACTACTTTCTAATCTAAGCTAAGTCCCTAATGGCCCTCGTAGATCTGTCTACTTTAAAAGTTTGCCGTCTCTCTTTTCGGTAACTTTAACTCTAATAGTATCACATTTTCTTGGATAGTCAGGATTTAAAATTCAGTTTTAGACAATCGCTTCGCAAGTTTTCATCTTAGAGAGGTTACATTACCTTAGAGCAGAAATTAAATTTGCAAATTTTTACTTAATTTAGTGTGATATTAACAACAACAAATTGTTTAAAATGTCGCCATTTATATTTCTCGCTTTAATAGCATTCCGTATGAGCACATAGTCCCCTCTATCTAACTGCATGTTCGTACCTTAATTTTTGAAGCCACTATCGTGTCGTACCGACGACAATGACAATGGACTGACAGTAGTGATGTGTGAGTTTGAACTAAAATACTCGGTGAGTCCGAGTATCAAAATCCTCGGAGCATTCCGAATATTAAAATTAGTGATGTGTGAGTTCGAATTAAAATACTCGGTGATGCCGAGTATCAAAATCCTCGGAAGAGTCCGAATATTAAAATCCTCGGTTTCGTATTAAAATACTCGGTCAAAATCCTCGTAACTAGGAACAAGAAAGAGGTAATATGCGAGACAGCGAGTATCCTCGGTGTGCGAGTATCCTCGGACAACGATATTCGTTAGTGTTGTGTCAATTCCAAACAAAATACTCGGTGTTTCTACTTTGTTATATTAGTTTCTAAGCTGATTTTTCACTACACATTAATTAAACATTACGATTTTGAGTTATAATGATTTAGATTCGGTAACAAGTTCAATTTAAAATAACAATAGTATTCATTTATTTCCACATTAACAAAAGGTAAATTAAATTATTATTTAATTGTTATTACTTATATTTAAATAAATATTTATAGGTTACCATCTTTATAAAAAATATAGTAAATTAACTTATTTTAAATAGTAACTAAATTAATAATGTTGGTAATAATTGTACTAACGTTAAATTACTGAATTTGTGTCGAGGCAGGATAACATTTAATTACGTATTACAAGTGTCAATCACATATTGTTAAAAAAAATAAATACTTGGTGGATCAGTCTAACAGATAGAAATATAACACACACTCACACATAATGCGCATAATCATTCTGCGCAGATACTCGATGTCGAACTAATAATAATAGTATTGAAATCATTCGAAGCCGAGTATTGCGAGTATCTATTTCACCCGAGTATCAACATTGCTAATTAAAATACTCGGTTTCGTATTAAAATATTCGGACGAAATCCTCGTAACTAGGAACAAGGAGGAGGTAATGTGCGAGTATGAATTCGAAATAAAATCCTCGGACAACGATATTCGTTAGTGTTGTGTCAATTCCAAACAAAATACTCGGTGTTTCTACTTTGGTTACATTAGTTTCTAAGCTCATTTTTCACTACGCTTTAATTAAACATTACGATTTTGAGTTAAAATGATTTAGATTCGGTAACAAGTTCAATTTAAAATAATAATATTCATTTATTTCCACATTAACAAAACGTAAATTAAATTATTATTTAATTGTTATTATTTATATTTAAATAAATATTAATAGGTTACCATCTTGATAAAAATATAGTAAATTCACTTATTTAAAACAACTAAATTATTAATGTTGGTAATAATAATTGTACTAACGTTAAATTACTGAATTTGTGTCGAGGCAGGATAACATTTAATTACGCATTACAAATGTCAATCACATATTGTTTAAAAAAAATAAATACTTGGTGGATCAGTCTAACAGATAGAACGCAAAAGTGTAGGTTTATCTAAAACGATCTGATTGGTAAAGCTGAGTTCGAATCCGATGCGCAAAATCATTCTGCGCATATACTCGATTTCGAAATAATAATACGAGTATTGAAATAATTTGAAACCGAGTAATGCGAGTATCCAATTCACCCGAATATCAACATCGCTAACTGACGGCATGTTGAAAATGTTTTCGGTTCCCTGGCCCCATGAAACGTAAAGATCGGTCAAAAAACATTGTCTTTTTGCGGCTAAAACTTACAGCCTAGATCATATAGCCTACTTTCTAATATGTCATTTTGAAATCAGACGAGTTGTATAACTTCTAATGAATTTATTGAAATATGAATAGTTGAAAAATATGATACTTAAATCGTTTAACACGTATAGATAGCACGATATTACTCCCATCAGTAGGATCGCTTATCATTTCATAGTCTCTGTTGTACACAATAAGCCTCGTGATTTGGGAACAGCTGACGTTGCTACGACTAACCTATATCGAGTAGACAATAAAGACGTTTAATAAACGGTTACGCGATTGCGTAGAGTAATTTAAAACTTAACGGACAAGTGCCGAGTCGAGTTGTACAGTTATCAAGAAATACCGCGTGGAGGCTCTCAAATCGCAATATAGGTTGTTCCATGGAAGATGACATGTGTTGTAAACACGTTGTTGACATGATAACGTATGGTATTTTTTATGGTTCAGTAAAATTTCGTCCCGCTGCCAATTTCCTAGAAAAAAGGAACATTTCGTCCCGCTCAGTTTTACAAAATGATTAAACAAACTAATTAATTCATCATCTCGTCCCGACGAAAGTTTGACAATGGTCGAGGAATAAATTTAAAAGTATCTAGTTTTACCAAATTCGATAAAAACATTTTCATACGAGAAGTGTTATTACTATTAACATATTTTTATAATTTGTAAAAACAATTATTTTTATATTATATTATAACCTAACCTAACCTAGCGATATTTTTTTTAAATTTGTAAAAACTATTATTTTTTTATATTATATTATAACCTAACCTAACCTAACCCAACCTAACCTAACCTAACCCAACCTAACCTAACCTAACCTAACCTAACCTAGCGATATTTTTAAAATTTGTAAAAACAATAATGTTTTATATTATATTATAACCTAACCTAACCTAGCGTATGTGCCAGGACGAGATGTTACTAGTGGGCAAGTAGAGAGTTCATCCCCAACCCCACGCTCGTGGAATCGGGACGAGATGTTACCGGGGACGAAATGTTACGACACCATTTTTATTGCCTGTATGTAAGCGGTCGGTTTTACCGCACGTTTAGAGGTATTATAGATTCGTGCAGGTTCTAGATACAATAAACTACTGGAATTTTGAAAATTTGTTTTTACGTGAATTCAACTTTAGCCGATTCACTGTAGGAGGGTATCTCTGGCCTCAAATGCTAGAATTAAAGGAGCTAGACGTGCTGACCAATACGTATCACAGGATGAAAAATCGTCTAGGTCCATATTGGACTGGTGAGCTAAGGATACAAAATATCTAGCCTCTATGAAAACCTTAGCGACCACAAAAATGGCAAGTTTAGTCGCGAAAATTCCTCGTAAGTTATATATAATAATTGAATCATTTAAATTTTGTTGGATAGAGGGTTTATTCATTTCAATTGATGGGTAATGGGGGGTGTATATGATGGAGGGGTAGTGTTGACCTTGAAGGCTGAAAATGACGCCGCACGACGGTTGGGAAGTATAACCAATGACTACATAAATACTATAAGACACGACATAGGATAGGGAAATAGTCTACGCTTTACGGGTGCTGTTCGTCATAAGTTTGACACACAGCTATCAGAAAGCGCTAGCAGCAGGTGCTTGACTGTACGCATCCCACTTGGTTGAGACTGTACAACTGTTGACCTCTCTCTCACAAACCTTCTCACTTACTTCCGTCAGCATAGTCAGTGTTGTCAGTTCGTGCGCTGAGATAAGCGATTCTCGACCTTCCCTCGCATCTCTGGTCCCATATGTGGCACTGGCATCAGTGCGTTTTCTCTTACCCGCCTGAAACATTGTTTGACCGTAGAGCCACCTAGCGCCAGTCACATCAACTTCAGATTGGTCACATCAACGCCACCTAGCGGCTATTGGTCAACTCAAGAATAAGCGTAGAATATTTAACATGACCATGTCGTGTCTTATAGTATTTATGTAGTCATTGGTATAACTTAGGTTTTCAAAGCCATAAGTCATTGTAATTGATGTCGATGTATAGATAACGAAAGAAGCTACAATGTTATTAATTCATAATAACCGATAAAATGAAATGAAATGTGTAAAGGTGTAAGCCGAAAAGTGTATTTAATTGTAGAACATGTTTAAACTTTTCCAAAAATAAATTTATGAAATTTATACTATTGAAAAAATTAAAATGGAATCGGAAAAAATTAAATGGACTAATGCGAAAGATGCAGAAAAATGTTTATCTTTTAACCCTTGTATGAAATACCCAAGAGACCAAACATTTCGAAGATTTCCTTGTACCAAAATGAATAATCAGTCTGGGTGTGTACCATGACGGTGCCATCAACATGTTATTATACTATAATAAATGTATAATTGTAACAAACGATTTAGCACGAATTGCAAAATTAGTTTCTGCGAACTAATAACTCTTCTAGGAGAAACCATTTATAAAGTTTTTTAAAAACATTAATTTGCATATCTTTAAAGAAGAGACACGCCCTGTATATAATTACTACCTATTTGAAATAATCACCACTTTGTACATTCTTTGACCTTGATTTCAAAATTTGGAGGTCAAACCTGTCATCAGATTCGGCTCAAGGCAGTTTCACTAAAACCCGATTAGGCTGGATGAGTAGGTTAGGTTTCCAAAAATTGAAAACCACTTTTTAGCGTTATTTATGAATGGAAATACCGACATTTGTGATAATAAAATGACCACGTGTTCTATCTTTATAGTTGAATGAAAGCGTCAATAAAGAAAAAACCAATCAACTTTAAACACATCATTTATTTTAATTTAATAGTGAAAACACTTTGTTCTTAATTTTTTAAGTGGGATAATTTGATTGGATCGAATTTAAGACCTAAATCGTATATTTTGAGGTTAGCTTTATTAGATTGATCTGAAATTTAAGGTGGTGTTTGTATTCAATAGAAGCTACATTATTTCAGACTACCAATGATTACATTTATTTTATTTTTAAATATACAACTAATATTATAATATAGTTGTAACTGTTAAATAAATATGCGAGTTTTTAATTGTTATAAGCAATAGGTCTCAATTGGATTAACACGCGAAACAATTGGAAGGCTCATAGAGAACATTTTAGTATCTGTCTAATAAAAATCATCTCAGAGATATTAAAAAATAAAGTCTTCTTTTTTTACAACTTTTATTTAAATTTCCATATTTTTTGGACATTAACTGTACTGAGAAATGAAACTGTATACTTGTTTAACCCCCCCCCCCTAATAAACAAAAAATAAATTGGACGTCTCAAACCGAAAACTTATTTTGTAAATGTTCCTCCAATATTAGCTATACAAAGTGATTGAAACAAATGTGACCGCTGTGTTTTATTAGAAAAGTATAAATGTTACAAAAAAAATTTTAAAAGGTAACCTCAGGATTTTTTTTAGTTAAAACTAGAGAAATTATCAAATTTTTCATTTCGCCTAACGTTTTTTAAAATATGGCGGTCAGCTGTAAGTTTTCTTATAAGAACTTCTATTTTTCATGACGATTTGAGACTTTTTATTTTTAGATATTTTTCGATATCTCTAAACGTTTTTGCGTTCAAAATGGTTAAAATACAAGATAAGGTCCACCATTATGTAAACATTTTCCGAGGTCCATTATTTTCCATACTAAAACAGTTGAATCTAGTTAAAAATAATTTTGACAGATCAGTTTATAAATAAATTCGATAAAGAGTAATCTGATAAAATGCCTCTTAAAAATGTCTCAACAATCGATTTTATGCAATTTGTCTAGTACAGCGTTCTGGCTTACAGCAGTTCTTAATCATTACTAGATGTATTGGACCTTGTGAATAAGATATTATAGCTGAAACAGTGCTTAGTAATACAATTTCTCCATAATGTACAATGTGGTAATACATTTACTAATAATAAAGAGCTGGTGTATGTTCTAGATTAAGCTGGTAATAGATTAGAGCTGGTAGAAAATTATGATTTTTGTTTTCTAACATTAACTCTGTTATTCATGAGCCTACAGAACAAATAAAAATAACAGTAGTGTTACTACATCTTTTAACTTAGCTCTAGTTTAAATTTCATCTAAATTTGAATTTGCGAATGTTTGAAACATTTAAATGCCTGTAGCTCATGAACGATTAGAGGTATCCAAAAATACCTAAGAATAAAAAAGACTTAAAATAATTAGTTTTATACTAAATTGCCATAAAAATAGAGGTTCCTATAAGAAAATTCTGAACTGACTGCCAGATTGGAAAATTTTCGGAAAAAATTAGAGTTGTACCTCTAGTTTTAACTCAAAATATCCTAGAGTTAATATTTAAACTTTTGTACAACTGTATCAATCACGCTGTATAAATATTTTATAAATAAGGTTTTCAAAAAAATTGATAAGTAATCACACATTCGAAGGTTTAGATAAAAAGGGCACCCAACTACTTTTTAATACCTGCGTGACTCTATAGCTAATAATCACAACCGAACCTGCGTAAAAGTAACTCAATTCCAACACGGAATACCAGTTACACCTCAATTAAGACTTGAAAAGACCACGGAAATCTGTCTAAACCTATCGAATCACAGTATAAAAAAACATGCGTCGAAAGTTATAGAAAGTGGAAGATGTAAAGATTTCGTTTTTGTCCACTTTTTGATGATATGTTTTGTACTTTCACATGTACGTAGGCCCTGCGGGGGATGTGGTTAGGAGGAGTGGGTCAACGGGTCGTTCAGTGGCCTCCTTCTTCCAGCATCACCACTAAAGACTGACCCTTGCGGCATACCAGACGTCCGTATTTTGCGAAACAGTATCAGCACTATAATTAATCCAAGAGGAATTCCATACGTTATTGGATTGAAGTCGTTCGCTTTGCTCTGGGTGACGATTATATAGTTCGTCGAGCGTGAAACCGCGGATGTCACAGTAGGTTCACACTGTTTTGTTTTTGTTTATTGTTTCGGATTCTTTGGTTATATCAACTAAATACAACAAAACAAGAAAACGTGTTTATCCAGCCTTAAACAATATTGTTTCAATGAAACTTGTACCGATAATCGAGTGCCTTTTCATGAAAATTATGAGTGTTGGTCTATTTAAATCCATTTCACTTTATCGGTAGAGAAACTATTGTTGTAGACGAAAAATAATCTAAAAAAGATATATCTACTGGTATTAACACTCCGTAATCAAGAAATTAAATTAAATACACGTGAAACCAATTGATGTCCTCTCATCTCTGTACTTACCCGGCCCGATCATATACTGTAATTCAGCCAGACTTACTCAGTAGGATTTGTTCGAAACCGTTGTTACACAAGTTTTCTGAACCTCGTAATTGTGTATACGAGTCTTACACTCGGTCCTTGTAGATGTGTATATGTTAAAATACTTTCACTCGCTACGCTCGTGTCAATGTCTTGGTATTGGTGGGCCTCAAAACTGAACATATTTGAAGGCGTCTCCACTCGCTACGCTCGTGTGAGTGACGCAACCTTCGTTATTAAACGAATATTACATTTTCTCGGGGCGTCAATATTCTAACATTTTTGACGGTAACTTCTATATTTATCATCTTAGAGAAGTGGGGTTGGTACCACTACATGCAGAATTGAAATCTGCAAACGTTTATCTAAATTAATGTGTTATAATTTGAATAGCGCACGAGATATTAACAAAACAAGTGTTTAAAATGGCCGTAATTTGACATTTTCAATTCGCTTTTTTACTTTCTTTAGCGTTTTATATGAACACACTATAGGTTAGGTTAGGTTAGGTTAGGTTAGGTTAAAAACTGTTTAAAATGGCCGTAATTTGACATTTTCAATTCGATTTTTGACTTTCTTTAGCGTTTTATATGAACACACTATAGGTTAAGTTAGGTTAGGTTATGTTAGGTTAAAAACTGTTTAAAATGGCCGTAATTTGATATTTTCAATTCGATTTTTGACTTTCTTTAGCGTTTTATATGAACACACTATAGGTTAGGTTAGGTTAGGTTAGGTTAGGTTAAAAACTGTTTTAAATGGCCGTAATTTGACATTTTCAATACGATTTTTGACTTTCTTTAGCGTTTTATATGAACACACTATAGGTTAGGTTAGGTTAGGTTAGGTTAAAAACTGTTTAAAATGGCCGTAATTTGACATTTTCAATTTGATTTTTGACTTTCTTTAGCGTTTTATATGAACACACTATAGGTTAGGTTAGGTTAAAAACTGTTTAAAATAGCCGTAATTTGACATTTTCAATTCGATTTTTGACTTTCTTTAGCGTTATGAACACACTATAGTCTCCTTTACTAACTATGATGTTCCTGTCTTGATTTGATTCACCGATATCGTGCTTATGTACAGACGACAACGTCGACAGACGGACATTATATCGAAAATAACGTTTTTCTATTTTTGAGGTTAAGAAACGTGAAGATCAGTCAATATATATATATTTAAACTTTTCTTACTTCGTGGACTAGAAAAGTTTAAAAAATTAGACCTGATCGGAGTTCGAACCCACTACCAATTAGGCCATCATGATGTAATCCTGATTGGTTACACTTTCTTAATTGATTGAATACGTCGAACAAATCTTTTTAACTGCCTCATATTGTGTCAACGTTTAAAGCTTAATTGCTCAACTCTATAAAACCGCCATTACATTCTGACCTCTAAACTCCTATCAACTTTCTCACTGAGCGAAGCGAACTGTGTTAACATGATCAACAAATTCCGTCAAGTCATGGTTGGTCGCTGCAGGTGCTGGCTTAGAAAGTGCCATTAAGTTGGCTTGTTTGTTGTTAATGAATTTCGAAAATGGAATTTCTTGTTTTTGCCACCTCCTGCACGGAAATACTTGAGTATGAAATGTAAAACGATCCTTACCACAGGATTCATTTGGAAACATTGTTTGTATATATAGAGAAATATACGTGATGAGTTAAACAATCGATGTTTGTATGGATTTATCCGTTTTTTGAGGCCCCTGAGTACAAAAAACGGTTTTGGAATTATGGCTGTCGTCTATGAAAGGCTCTACAGCTGAAAGGAATAGATCAAATTTATATTTGGCAATCTCGGGCATATTCCGGAACTTTTTTTATTTTCCATTTCTCAATAACTCAAATTTTGGGGTAATTCCCATAAGAAAAACGAAACACTACCTCACGATTTTCTCAAAATCGGCTGAAACGATTTTGATAAAATTTAGGTCAAATGTAGTTTCTAAGAACCTGAACTATTAATCAGGTTAATTAACCTGAACATATGCCTGCTCGTGTTTAATCGGTCAATAAATGAAATAAATAAAATCAACCAAAGGGCGTTTATAAAATACGTAAACTCCCAAAATCGGCTATACTTATTTCGTTCCAGTTTTAGTGAAATATGAAGATTTATAACCCAACGATTATGACATATAAGAAGAAAATTTATATCCTATATAAATATACAGGGTGTCCCTGAACTCTCTGACAGTTTTATTAAGTATTTTTCCTGAGCCAAAGACAAATCAAAATTTCATATTTAAAATCTCCAAAACACCGTTATTCTTACAGCCGCCGTTTGTTTCACTTAAACATTTTTATTTCAACAACGGGTTGTTTGTTGTATTGAATTGAAATTTGGTATGTAGCACTGTAATTAAAAGACTTAATACAAAAAAAAAGAAAATTTGTCCATTTTAAAAATGACTGCCATTTTATTTTGTTAACCTTAAATAACTATAAAACATCAAATCGTCAAAAGGTAATACCTTTTTTTAGGTAATTTAATTACAAAACACAACAAAATATTTTTTTTTTTAATCGGATAAATAATAACGGAGAAAAGTCAATTTACATTAAACAATGTACTACAAAATATCTCGCGTCATGCGGCGTTACCACTGCTGCTAGTCAGCCACAACAATCAGCTGTTTTAACTTTTGGTAGCACTAATCAGCCGAGTAAATATCACATTGTTGAACTGTGACAATAACATTCATATTGGAACAGTATTTAGATAACCCTTAGGGCCTATTGTAAGTAACAAAATTATTAAAATTTTAATCAAGTCTTTAAATTATAAAGTTCCATACCAAATTTTAATTCAATATAACAACCCGTTGTTAAAATAATAATGTTTAAGTGAAAAAATAAAATGGCGGTTGTAAGGTTAACGAAGGAGTTTTGGACATTTTAAATATGATGTTTTGATTTGTCTTTGGCTAAGGAAAAATACCTAATAAAATTATCAGAGGAGCTCAGGGACCGTATATATTTTCATTGACGGATTCCACGGGTAATCTATATGCTACTTTAATTACAACCACTGAACAAATATTTTTGACAACAAATACTTTTATAATATAGTTACCTAACCTAACCTTACCTAACTTAACTTAAACTAACCTCACTTAACCTAACCTAACCTAACCTAACCTAACCTAACCTAACCTAACCTAACCTAACCTTACCTAACCTAACCTAACCTTACCTAACCTTACCTAACTTAACCCAACCTAACCTAACCTAACCTAACCTAACCTAACCTAACCTTACCTAACCTAGCCTAACCTTACCTAACCTTACCTAACCTAACCTAACCTAACCTAACCTAACCTAACCTAACTAACTCTCACAAGCTCAACTATAGTGGCAATCCCGAGAGACGATAGCTGGATTTACACCGTTTTCATGTAGTCTTGAGTTATATCCCTTTCTTTCATTTTTCCTGTCAGTTCACTCTCTCTCCCGACCCTGACGCTATTAGAGTATTCAAGGGCTAGGGAACTTTATTGAACACTATTTTTTCTTTTTTTTTTTATAAGGCGTTGATGACCGAGACGTTTTTCCTTTTAAACAAGAAGAAAAGGAAAAAAAACTACACCTACCCAGTTTTGCCAACCTTCGTCAAATTCAACTAAAACCTATAATTTATAACTCTAACCTAACTGACATATTATGACAAAGTATCACGAAGTTTCCCCGTGTCACGTGCACAAGAACGTGTTAATATCTTCTGTCCTCTATAGAACTCTACACACAGATAGACAGAGCACGTACCTAGAGGTGTCATCCTTATTTTATATCCATTTTAGTCGCATTTCTTAGACCGTTATATTGCATGTCTACAACCTTAGCGATTTTACCTCTTTCCCATCATAATCACGTAGAAATCATCATGACAGTTTGATATAAAACGTGTTGTTTTTTTTATTTTTGTATAGGATCTCTAGAATAAGGAAACTCGTCATATTTCGTTCGCTTTCCCTAAATTTGTAAAAAAAAAAAACGGATTTTTGTCACACTATAGAGAAAGGCAACCGTTTTGAATAAGTGAAACAAGGCCATCATAATACGTACCCCAGCATACAATGTAACACAAGCGCAAAAAGTTGGTCACTTAGGTAGGAAATGTTACATTCTATTAGTAGTTTCTTCGTAGGGTCTTTACCCAGCAGGGTGTTTGTTTCAAAACAGTTGTTACACAGGTTTTCTGAACCTCGTAATTGTGCATTACATCTTGTCGTCGGCTAGGCCGAGCTTCGTACATAGGTACAAATTAAAAGTCTACTCTGCTCTGACGAGCCACAAAGCTGTAAAGTACCCACAGACGCGGAGTGTGTCTGGTGTAATGGGCGTGTCCTCCCTTCTACTTGTTTCCCTAACCTGACTTGACGGTACAACCCATTCCAAGAAAACTAGGTACACAAATTACTGCTTAGCTACATTTAATTCCTAAAGTTACAACTTCGTGACAGAATTTTGTAAACGATTAATTCTTATTTACAGCGATAAAGGAAACGAAAGTAGGGTACGCGTTTACACAGAAGCAATTAGGGTCTATATTTTTTTATTAGGGTTGTACAGCTGAAAGCAAACGCAACAAACGAAGTGTAGGGGTCCCTATTTTCCTCTCCACCTCAGACACATTCCTATATATGTAAAGGAACCTCCTTTCGCTACGCTCGTTCCGGTGACGTCACGTTAGGTAACATTTATAGGATCAGTTCGTATTGTGTGATAGGGTTGGCGAAGTACCATGATGGCGTCCTTCAACATCTTTTTTAATCCGGCGTTCTTTGTTAACAGCAAATTCGGCAAACAAACTGAACAAAATAAATTTCTCACCTTTTCATAGGAACGCATGCCGTGTTTACACCACATTACGTGGTCTAATCTATCAATCGAAGCAGTCTTATCGATTTACATTCCACCGTCGCGTTCCCTCATCTCCGTTAGGTAGGCTATAACTTTCCCTCGATAGTTCCATCTCCGGGGCTTTGGGCCTGGGTCAATCTAATTTCTTTAATCTCAGAAACAAACTGTTTTTTTTTAATAACCGGTTTAGAAAGATGAATGTTCGGGCGGTGAAGGTGTAGGCCGGCCAATTCCGGGGTCAGACATCGGAGAACCGTTGTCACATTGAGATTTGTCGCTTGGCTCAGGTAAATAACTGGAATTTAATTTGTGTACACGCTCTATAGAGGATCATATTCTATGTCCAATTCAATTTGTGTACACGCTCTAATAGGATCATATTCTGTGTCTACTCGGTGAATATGGAAATTAGCTGACACGAAATTTTTCTGTTAATTGTTAAAAAATTATATTTCTTCCAACATTGATTCTTTGTATATTTGTAAGGATATGTAATCGTTTTCCCTCGCTTTGTACATTACTAAGGTTTGTCACGTTTCGGCTAGATGTCATCTTTAGAAAATATACACGAGGTGTTTCACAATACGTTTTCCAAACTTTGGGAAACGAATCTAAATATAAAAAAGTAAAATTCCCATGAACCTAGATCAAAAAATTCTACGTTTTCCATCTGTCTTAAAAAAAATTATAACTCTAAAACGAATATAATTATATTTTTTACGTAACCGTTTCAAAATGGCGTCTATTTTAAATATTTCTCGAAAAATCTTAACTTAAATATTTACAAGGTGTAATATATTTGGTCTTTTTAACGCTGTACAAGATGGTATTTTTCTTTCTGGTGTTTGTTAAAGGATAGCCGAGATGTCGTTAAAAAATTAATTTTTGGTAATTTAATAGAACAGCTTTTCTCTGTCTTCCAATACTTGGCAGTAAATGTTTTATTACCTTGCTAATGAATACTTAGTGTTGAAGATAGCTCTTGTGTGTTCTAATAAATTACCAAAAATTAATTTTTAAATTATTTATTTTTAAACATAAAATAAAAATTAAGATGTCATCTTATTCAGCATTCAAAGAACTACATTTTTTGTATCTTGTAAAAATTTTGTAAACGGAACAGTTTTAGAGATATTTTACATGAAATATTTTTAATAAACGCCATTTTGAAACGGTAATTAATTCATGGTCATTTACTGGGGAAGCTTTTCTCGTTCTTCCAGCACTTATGAGTAAACTTTTAGTAGTTATTACGTCAGTTGATGAAAACTATGAAAGCCAATGAAGGCCAATGAAAGCTCTGGTGTGTTCTAGTAAATTATCGAGAATTGGTTTTTTAAATATTTATGTTTAAATATGAAATTAAAATAAAGAAGTAATCTTGTTCAGCGTTCAAAGGCCTACATTTTATTGTGTCTCTCTTAAATATTTTGTAAAGGGAACCATTTTCGATATATTTATTAACGATTTGTAACGGACATCGTTAAGTTATAAATTGTAAGAATTTGTGGTTAACTGGAAACTAATTGTGGAAAATATTCTGCAAAATTTGATTAGAGATCTCAATTCGTTCTTGGGTTATGTATATTTTTTGAAAAAAGAAAGACAGACAGACGAAAAACTAAAAAAAAACTTTTTTGTTGTCCAGAATCGGTTCCAAAAGTTGGGCAGATTGTGAACACTCTGTATTTATACTCGGATTTTTGCGTGTTACCTCCTCATGTTTTGTTGGCGCCAAATTTTACACAGCAAATTTAAATTTGTATAGGTTAGGTTAGGTTAGGTCAGGTTAGCTTAGGTTAGGTTAGGAACGGTTAGGTTAGGTTAGGTAAGGTAAGGTTATGTTAGGTTAGGATAGTTTAGGTTAGGTTAGGTTAGGTAAGGTTAGGTTAGGTTAGGTTAGGTTAGGATAGGTTAGGATGTTAAGTTAGGTTAGGTTAGGATAGGTTAGGTTAGGTTAGGTTAGGTTAGGTTAGGATGTTAGGTTAGGTTAGGTTAGGTTAGGTTAGGATGTTAGGTTAGGTTATGTTAGGTTAGGTTAGGTTAGGTTAGGTAAGGTTAGGTTAGATTAGGTTAGGTTAGTTTAGGTTAGGTTAGGTTAGGTTAGGTTAGGTTAGGTTAGGATAGGTTAGGTTAGATTAGGTTAGGTTAGGTTAGGTTAGGTAAGGTTAGGTTAGGTTAGGTTAGATTAGGTTAGTTTAGTTTCGGTAAGGTTAGGTTAGGTTAGGTTAGGATGTTAGGTTAGGTTAGCCAACGCCAAAGAGAAAATAAACACGTTCATTACAATGTCTAACCGATTAGTCGTGGTTGGAGATTTACTGTCTTGGTTTGGCTTTTTACAATCGACCGCTTCGTTTGTTCTGGTGTAAATTGTTCAGTGAGTTTGATTTTAAAAAAACTTAACTAGTGCTGTGATCTAGAACAGTCGATTCACATGCCCCTTCGTCTATCGGTTCAGTTCACAGCATCTACTAAAGGGAAATTAGATTGGTCGTGAAAACTACATAAATTCGTCTTGTTTATAATAATTTAAAGAAGTAAGGTTAGGTTAGGTTAGGTTAGGTTAGGTTAGGTTAGGTTAGGTTAGGTTAGGTTAGGTTAGGTTAGGTTAGGTTAGGTTAGGTTAGGTTAGGTTAGGTTAGGTTAGGTTAGGGCGTAAATGTAATGACCCTAAGTTGGTTTCTTGGACCTTGTAGGAAATGTTAAATTGTATTGCTAATTCAAGGAGTTTAGGTTTGTTTAAAATAGTTGTATAGACTCTCTGAAGCTCATAATTGTGTGAATCACTACTTTATTGGCTCGGGCCGCGTAGGTTAGGTTAGGTTAGGTTAGGTTAGGTTAGGTTAGGTTAGGTTAGGTTAGGTTAGGTTAGGTTAGGTTAGGTTAGGTTAGGTTAGGGCGTAAATGTAATGACCCTAAGTTGGTTTCTTGGACCTTGTAGGAAATGTTAAATTGTATTGCTAATTCAAGGAGTTTAGGTTTGTTTAAAATAGTTGTATAGACTCTCTGAAGCTCATAATTGTGTGAATCACTACTTTATTGGCTCGGGCCGCGTAGGTTAGGTTAGGTTAGGTTAGGTTAGGTTAGGTTAGGTTAGGTTAGGTTAGGTTAGGTTAGGTTAGGTTAGGTTAGGTTAGGTTAGGTTAGGTTAGGGCGTAAATGTAATGACCGTAAGTTGGTTTCTTGGACCTTGTAGGAAATGTTAAATTGTATTGCTAATTCAAGGAGTTTAGGTTTGTTTAAAATAGTTGTATAGACTCTCTGAAGCTCATAATTGTGTCAATCACTACTTTATTGTATCGGGCCGCGTAGATGTGTGTATAATTAAAAGTCACCACTCGCTTCGCTCGTGTCAGTGTCTCGGCTACGAAGCAGTACATATTTTAATCTAATTAAGTTGAATAATACACGGTATATGTTAACGTGTGAAAATATAGTCCGTAGGCGTATAGGGACAGTTATTTTTATAAAATCTGTGTCTTTTAAGCTACAGTTTAACTTGTAGGCTACAGACAGACATACGCGTGTTATTATAAGAGTCCTTGATTTTAACTACAAACCCTTATGAAGAGAAATAATAAAAATTCAATCCATCTTTTAATAGGTATTGAATTATCTCTCATCGCACAAAAAAAATGCTTTTACTTATATGCTACACATTTCTCTTTGTGTAGTTAAATTAATATTTCCAAAAACAAAATTTTGTAACGTCATAGTTACTGGCTCTTAAGGCCGTTTTTTTTTGTTACCGCTTTATATTGTAATACAAAGAATATAAATTCAAAGTTCGAAATATGTATGATTTATCGTTTTTTTTCTGTGTAGACTGGTCCGATTTATAGAAAAACACTCGCGTTACAATATAGGGGTGTTACATTATTAGGGTTTTACCTAGGGACCACTAATAAATAAAAATCAATGAAATACAATCCATCTTTTAATGACTATTTAATTGTTTGTCTCGCATCTTATAAAAACGGTTTTTAAAACTTAAACGCTACGCATTTCTCATTGTGTGGTTAAATTAGGTTGTATTCGTGATACAAAATACTATAATATATGATTTCGCACTGCAATTTAATTTCAAATACAAATATGTTTTTCTCAGATTTGTAGGTCACGCCATTTTCAAGCTAGAAGGGAGGGGGTATGTTATCTGACACTTTAAATTTGGCTTGGCGTCAACATAATAATTTTGTCGTCAATTAAACATACATATTTGTAATCAGAATAATTTCTAGTTTTATTTGATACCCCACACGTATTATTAGAAAATATTGTTTAAATTCGTCAGTTTTTGCCGTTAAGAGGAGGTTCCATATAACAAAAATACCGTCTGCCGCCCATAAGACTAATGCAATACAGTACTCTCGTTGATACCCATATTTTTCCTTCATTCTTCATCCGATTTCGTTGATTTTATTTTATTTATTATTATTTTTTTCAATTGAAGAGAACAAACTGCTTTATGTTAACGGCGAGAAAAATCCTTCGTATCTTTAACGGTACTTTCTTAATAAATTGCTAAAGTAAAAAAAAAAAAGTTGTTATGGTTTTCATGTAAAACAAAAAAAGATATTTTAAATTTGGTTCAACAAAACACATTCAGCTGTACAATACCTTTTTATTGATACCTCATTTATATTTAGGTATATCTTTAAAAACAAGGAATTTATAGGTATTAATTTATTGTATTAGTCTTATGGGCGGCAGATGGCACCGGCCGGCTAGTGGATCCTCCTCTTAACTACCACAAGGTATTGTTTGTTACCGCTGTATTTTTACTATAGGCTATGTGAGACAATACAACTGGGTAAGTAAGAAGGGTATTTGTTGATCTGATCGTAGAGCATACTTTCCTCATCTCACCTTTTTATTATTTCTTTCTTTCTGTCCTTGACTTTTTAGTTTTTGTAAGAACATCCGTACACTTTTGGTCTAATCCGAAACAAGGTACATCCAAATTTTGGTAATAATAGCAGTTAATATTAAATTATATTAGCAAATCAATGCATGTTTCGTTATTTAAAGGCTAAAAAAACCTTTCGGTCCGCAACGCTTTATACGAGTGGTTTACGTATATTCTAATACCATCAGGGTCGAAGAGATTAGGAAGTAGCCAAGAGAGAGACCTTATAGGAAGATAAACAGGTGCTACCTAACCCAAGATTACACGGACAACGTGTACATCCAGCTAGGTCCCTCGGGATTGACACATACGTACGAGTAATCCCCTGACGGTGCAAATAATTTCAAATATTTATACAGTAGTTAAATAGTAAATTTTAGCTCTACAAAAATATTTCCAAAATCCATACCTCAAATCAGTTTAAAAACTTCAGTTATTAATATGAAACAAAATAGTTTCTGAGATAAAGCTCGTAAATATATTTATTTAATTAAAAGATTTTAAATCTTATTTCCTGCGTTTCAATTTGTATATTATTATTTGAGTTTAACAGAAATGTAAAATTTTTGTTTTTATTTATGAAGTGTATCTCTCTCTCTCTCTCTCTCTCTCTCTCTCTCTCTCTCTCTTCATTTCTTTTCTCTCAATCTTGATATACACTATTTATCTTCTCTGTTTTACTTAATTTTCCATTTATACTGTGTACATAATTTTTTAATATTATTCGTTATTACTATTATGTATTGTGTGTAAATTTGTTTTAATATTTATGTGTGTCACATTTGTTAATATCGCACAAAATGTGTGTTTCTAACGTAATTACTTTTGTGTTTTTGTGTATTGTAGTTTGTAACCAGTCTTCCAATATTCTTTATCTTAGCGGGTTTTTTTTCGAATAAATTTCCGTGTTTAATTTTAACCCCTAAACTTGCTCAATTTAAATAGGTTTATAATGTTATTATGAGTAGTTCAAATTAACATGTTATTTAAAAATAAATATTTAATATAGGCCTACTTCCCCCAAACCAACTTAATCTAAAGATTCCAATTTTTTTTTATACGTGTGCAATACAAATTGTATTGGATCTGCTAAAGCCCCGTCAATTGCATCAATTTGTTCCTTTTAGGATACTCATATTTTAGCCATCTGCAATCTTACTACTTTCATGTCAATATGTAAAGATAAACTAATGTAACAGGCGTGATGTGTTCTTAAACATCTGTACTATGATGTATAGAAAATCAAAAATTAAACAACAATATTACCTAGTGGTAAAAAAGTTTCATTACGGTCAGACAATTTGTAAACTAGAAAAAGAAGAAAATTGAAACTTTTTGGTGTTTTAATAAAATTATAGAGTAAATTCATAAAATGGTGTTTTCAGCAAGCAACTCAAAATTTTCAAACGTAAACCCACATCGAGTAAATACCTCATTTTAAACGTCAATTTAATTGAAAATAATTGCGCAAACTAGAGGTCGCTACCTCCAATTCAAAATGGTGGCCGGTTAAATTTTAAAAATCTAATTTACTCTAAGTAAAAAAAAAAACGACGAGACAAAATTATTACAGCAAAAACTGTACCGTTGTTTGATTCAAGTTTGACCAAGAAGTTGCATTACCCTAAAATTTTAATTTTAACCTCAAAATTATTTTTTTCAAAGCTAAAATTTGAAAGTAAGTTAATTTTTTAATTATTTCACCGCCATTTTGGATTGGAATAAGATAGCAACTTCTAGTTTGCGTTGTTATTTTCTATCAAAATAGGCCTTTAAAATGAGGTAGCCTATTAATCGATATTGCTTTACATTTTTGAAAACTTTGAGTTCCCTCCCAATAATTCTATTTTGTTGTGGGGGGGGGGGGGTGAATTTACCTTATAATGTAAAAAATAATTTTGTACACTTAAAACATTTGTAAAATTTCAGTTTTCTACCTTTTCAAGCTTTAAATTTTTTTAACATTTCCGGGTTTTTTACACCCTGTATATAAACAAAAGGAAATTCCTTTAAGCTGTAGTAATTTGAAAAGGTAAATGGCCTTAATAGTTTTCTTATACCTACGAATTATTAAATGGAATTGAGACTTAAATTTAATTTAAATGATGTCTCAAACCTAAGATTACCAGCAATAACGTTCATTCTGCTGTGTCATCCCTGAGTACACTTAATCTGTTTATTTTTGGTTAAAAATTATTCTAAAGTGGCAAGATACATTTTGTATAAAATTAATTATTTTTGGTGTAGCGACCCCTTCATAAGCAAATAATATACAACAAAGTAACGAGTTGTAGGAAAAGAAAACTATAGGAACAATTGAAGGGGCTGTAGTAAAATCCAAATCTGTAGAATATCACATTAAAAACAATTTGGCCGAAATTTTGTGCAATTACTTTTACACATTTTTAAAAGTAGACTTTAATGGACATAAAATATAATAAAATCATAACATTTATTTTGTAACTTTTTACTACAGAAAGTACTGTGAAGGTACTAAAATGTTCATGTACCGTTTTCGATGTGTCTTGGTATTGTAAACCTCAAGGATCATATTTAGAAGCTTTTAAGGATATCTGTCTGTGATATTTTTGTTCTCAAGAATTGTTAATCCGAATAACTGAATATTTAAATTTTGTTTCCTTGTTTCAAAGGCGAAACTCTCTCGTTCATCATTGCTTTACAAATCAATTTTTTTTTTTAAATAACATAAAATAATTTCCCCTAGATCCTGAATATTATAATAGCATCAGATTTGGAAGAAAGTAAGTGGTGAACAAGAATGGTTTTAGGAAAGATGAAAGAGAGTGATCTAACCCGAGATTACATGAGAAAATTTAACCTCAATATTGCAACATCTATACTCGCCAAAGTGAACTGAGGGTACAACTGAATATGTGGCCCATTTGATGACCAGTTTAGATTTTTGATCAAATTGCTTAGGGTAGATGTGAGCAAAGGATAAAAATTGGTTTTCAATCATTATTTTATTTTCACTGGTTCATATATATATAACAATTTTAGTTATATGATTTCAAATAGTAGAGATTTGAAAAAAAAAAAAAAAAGGAAAAAAAAAGTGTTTTCACAAAGCAAAATAATTCGAATTTGGGACATGCTCTTAAAATACTCGTTCGCTTTAACTGAAATTTTTCATCTGGAATATTTACAGTTTATAATTTTAATGCACGACAAAAATTAACATTAAAAATAAACGAATTTGTTAGACCTTTCTATAAATTGTTGAAAAGCCTTTAATTGTTCTTTATCATGACTTCCCACTTACATTAAAAACCAGTGTAATTTGATTTTAATAACAAAAACACATAAATATTGAAATTTATAGTTATTAAAACTCATTTTTGAGAAATCGTATCCAAGTCACAGATTTTAATCTAAGTTATTTAATACTTACTCCGTCTTGTGACTTATTTAGTAACATATGTTACGCGTTTCAGAACGTATGTTCCATCTTCAGACTCGCTCCTGAGAGGTCGTTAAAACATTAAAACACTACAAAACGTACACATCGCATGCAATAAACAAATAACACTCAAATGCGTGTTTAAACAACATCGTATTATGTATAAAATATATTTTTTTGTTAGTTTTAAAACCTTGATGTGTACGACGGCTATACTTACATACCAATATCAAAATCCCAAGAGATCCAAGCTGGATATACACTTATTTTCAGGTAGTCTTGGGTGAGGTTACTCTCTTTCATCTTTTCTATCAGGTCCCTTTTGACCAACTCTTGTTCTCTTCCGACACTGACACTTACAGTATTCAAAGGTTTGAGGGTCTTTATTTTATTATTAGTTTCAGTACAATTTTCTACCAACCCTAGCATTGTCTTATTATTTACATTTGTCGACATGTTTTCGAGTTCCCCTAAAGTATATTTTAAAGATGGAAGAACTCTGAAAAGCGTTGCAAATATAAATAATAAGACAATGCTAGGGTTGGTAGAAGATTGTACTGAAAATAATTATGTAGATCCTAACAGATATAATTATTATAACAGTCTTTATTTCGTGTTCTTTTCTTCATTTATTTGTAACATATAGAAGACCGAAAGGAAAATATCAACATCGAAACTACTACATATTTAAATTTTTATAAAAATCAAACTATTTATTCTTGCACCATCCATTTCTTAAGCAATTTAGAACAAAATTTAATTGTTGTGTTAATTTACCTCGTCAAACTTAAAAGTTAATCAAACAGATTTTTCTTTAACGAAATTGACAATCGTTTTCATTCCTTTAACTTTTCAGTAATTTTGATTTTAAAAAAAGATTCCATAATCGCCACACCAATCAAACTTTTAAAATATGAGCGATTCGAACCACTTATTTGTAAGATAATCCTTGCTGGGATTAGCAGAAATGAGGGTGTGGGGTGTGGATACACTGGAAAACTAGTCAGTAGAAAAAATCATAAGACCTGATGTGGCATTTAAAAGAGGCTGAATATGCAGGTCATCAGTACTCGGGTTCAAAAAGAGCACTAAATTAGGTGGAGGAATATCTCAGGATTAAGGATAAGTAAACTTTCACTTTTTGTCTCCTCTAAGCAAGTTTCATCTGACCTTCTTTCATTGTCGGGTGCAATTTAAGGAAGGTGGTAGAACTAATTACAGTGCAATGCTACTTGAGAAAACACATGTACGAAATGGGGGTATTCATTGGGGGGGGCCTCTATGCAGGAAATGTGCTCTCTATGGAGGAAACTGCAGAGCATCTGATTTTAGAATGTGAATCGCATGATTAGGGAAAAAACTGAGACCTTTGGATCTTTGACGAAAGGAGATTATTCCTCAAGACAATTTTGTTAAAAAGACTAGGGTTCACAGGTATTCTGGGGATGTCTAGAAGTGTACATCATCTTATCTTACTTGGGAGTGCAATAAGTCCTTGTGACTGACGTGATGAAAGCTCAGATTGCCAATAAAAATATAATTCTTGAACAAATTATCACAGACATGGTCTAAATTATCTTTTGGAAAATGGTCTAAATAGACCGTAAAAGAGGATAAAATGTTGAGAACTATTGAAAACTAAACTGACCACACTTCTTTACTAGGTAATTCAAAACCTAACTTCTAAATATAAACAGCCCATACTTAAATGCTTCTTTTTTATTTAGGAGAAATTTGATAAATATTAATTGGAAAAATATTGTAATATAAAAACTCTTATACACTACTAACAAAACTTTTCCAAATATAAATCAAATTTATATTTGAAAACAATATTATTAACTAGGCTATGTAAAATATCTATGTTCTGTGTTATACACAATTAGTTATTATTTCTTTTATGTGTTCTATGGTTTATGTAATATTGCTTAAATGTCTGTATTGTAACTAACTTATGTTTCCTTCAACTTTCCTGTCTCTATATTTTCTCTAGATGTGACAATCCTCTCTCTGGAAGAGAATGCCAAGGTTGTACCAGCACTTGGTCTATTGTCAACAACTGCCAGAACATTCGTCAATGGCGGAACCACAACAGAATTTGCGACTCAAGTATTGGGAACTACATTAGGACGTACTTACGCGAGACTACTTAGTACGGGTTCTAGAGTATTTTATGATAACTCAAGACCTTCTAGAGATCGTATAAGACCAACAGATGCGTATTTAGTATTCCCGACAGCCCTTCCTAGGTTTGAAACAACCGTACAGAAAACATCTTACGGTGACGGTAAATCAGGTGGATTATCACAAACAGCGATCAATATTGAAAAAGTTGTAGATTATGTCGAACCTTCTCAAATTATTGATATACCAGATGTCCCTGAAGTTATCAGTAATGATGAACATTATAAAAAGTTAACGTTAGATGATTTATTTGATTTGTCTGATTCTAAAAGAGTAACAAATATTGCAACGAGTGATGACAGAGAAAATGTTGTATCTGTGAGGAAGGAATATTCAGTGAAGAGGAATAGTAATGAAGTAAAACCAGCAAAAGTTGTTAAACCAGGTAATGATTTACCAACGTTTACAGTTCGTCATGAATTCGCACCAAGTGGATTTTCAGTTGACGAAGTCGAAGAAGAAAAAAAGGAAGAAATTAAACCTGGAAAAAGAAATGGTAAAGCGTTATTCCGTGGTGGAATACAATTAAAACAAGAAAAGAAATTAGAAAGTGTGACATATTTTGGTTTTGCTGATTTTACAACAACGGTTGGTGATACTGTTATTGTATTTATGCCAAAAACACCAGATGCTCATCCGCAAGGTTCAATTACATCAATAACTGGTGATGCGACACTCCGTCCAGAAGATGGTACAATGCCTGTAGTGACAAGTGTAAAAACATTTATGTCTCATTCTCCAGGTATGGCAACTAGAACTGTAACAGGCCATTCGTTAAGTATGCATACTACATTACCTACTGTTTTAGTTGATCCAATTTTACGAGAGAGTAAAGCATACGAACCTGTTTTTATACCTGAAGTAGATCCTACTGAAGTTGAAAAAGTACCTACTGTTGAACCATCAACACCAAGTTTTGATTATTCAGAAATTATTGAACCTAGTATTGAACCAATTTCAACAGAAATTAAAGCAGATGCTACCGTAGTCGAGACTGAACCATTGTCAACATATGCAACTACACTTACTCAAATATATAATGCTGATGAAGAAGCGCTAGGTTTGGTGAAATCTATTGGTGGTACAGAAGCATTTAATGGTACAACAACTGTTTTTACTTCATATGTTTTTGGTACTATAATAGATGGAAAATATAAACAGTTAATACAGTCAGCATCGAGTGTTTTTATTGATGTTGGTGATGGAACGATTACGACTACTGGAGTTGGTATTGGTATTGCACCAAGTAGTGTAGAAGCATCTTTACCTGTTAGTGAAATTGATGGTACAACTGAATCTGAAATGGAAATTCCAACGACAGAAGAAAAAGAACCACAAACACATCAAACAACAGCGGAACATACAACTAACGAAGCACCTCTTTTTACATCTCCAGACGAAATTACAACTCAAGAAAGTGATCTATTGAACGAAGTTGACGCTAGAAAAATTGACGTACAATCAATTGATAATTACAACAAACCTGTTGAAGAAACGTCAAGTATTGATTATATAACACGAATAATACCAACGACGACATATAAAACATTTACATATTTAACAACATTTTTTATTCCCGATGGAACAGAAACGACTACTTCTATTAGATCACGTGAAGTAACATCAGAAGAAATTAATTACGAGACTAAATTAGTAAATCCAAATTTGGATATGACAGATATTGAAACAACCATTGTACCAACAGAAGCAGTAAGTGATGTTTTCCTACAGACAACAACACCTGAAGAAATACCTGCACCAACTACTGAAGAGAGTGATATAGGCTTAACTACATCACAAATACCTGTGATAACAACAGAGAAAGAAATAACAACTACAACAGAAAAAGAAAAAGAACCACGAATAGTAACAACAACAGAAAAAGAAACACGAACCTCAACAACAGAAAAAGAAACAATAACCTCAATAACAGAAAAGGAATTACCAACAACTTCAGAAAATGATGAAACTACAGAAATAACAACACTAACACCAACAACTACGAATCCTAATGAAAAAGAAGTTGAATTAATTTTTAAAACGTTATACACAACTTATACATATTTAACAACATTCTTTCAAGAATCTACAACAAGTGTTTCGAGTAGCGAAGTAGTTGTAACAAATGTTATAACAACAACTTTGGATAACAAGTTTTTAGAAGCATCAGACCCAGCAGTTGCAGGTTTATTTGCACGTGAAGATAGTCTAGTAACATCGTACCCGTCTGCATCTGACTTTAACAAAGATGAAATCGCTCCAACTAGTGTTGGTATTGGTCGACCTACTACTAAATATTTTGAAGATACTACTGTTCAAGACGATTTATTCGTATCTACTATAGAATCAGTCGACATTGAAAAAGAATTGGCGACATCTACCCCTACATTAGATTTAGCAATTAATGAAATATCTGATAATGGATTTAAAACTTTTTACACTACCTACACTTATTTTACAACAATTTTTGTAGATGGTGAAACCGAAGTGGAAAGCAGAACGGAAGTTTATACTAATATTGTTACACCTACTCCTCTTTTAGAAATAGAAACAACATCAGCTGTTTCAGATTTATTTATTTCCTCATCCGTTGTACCAGATATTGTCGATCAAATGGAATCACCGCAAGACATTACCGATGATAAAATTAATAGATCTCCGCTTACGTATGCAAGTATTTCACGAGCAAAAGCAACAACTCCACAATCAGAAGCATTGTTTAGTTCACCAGATGTAATAGCAACAAGTATCGATGATGCTTATAAATATGACACGACAATGTCACGTAACCATAATGTCGACACTACACAAGTTGTTGATGATATAACTTCACTTGAATCTGATACAACTGCACGAGATATGGAATTATCAAAAGAAGAGAAACTTTTAATTGGCGTAACTCCAGCTAATGATGATACTGAAGTTTTTGAAACAATGGTTGTTGATGTAACCAGTAGTACATCCGGTGGTGGTAGTAGAAAAGTCTACCGTGAAAGTGATTTCGATCCTGATGATCAAATAACATCAGAAAGTAACACAGAAGAAATTGAACCAAGTTTTTCACCAACACTTCTCCTTCAGACCAGCTACACAACCTTTACATATTTTACAACGATGTACAAAGGAACAACAAGTGATGTTGTTAGTAGATTAGAAACGGTTACGAACGTTGTCACAGAAACATTAAAACCATCTGATATTGAAGCAAGTTTAAATTCAGAAGAAGCGTCTCTACCGGTAACATATTTCACAACTTTTACATATTGGACAACATTATACAAAGATGGTAACACCATGGTAACAAGCAGAGAAGAAACAGTTTCAAATGTTGTTACACCTACGATAACAACAACTGAAACAACACCATCTCTTGAAATTACACCAACTAGTTCTGAATTGATATTACCAACTCTACGTACTGAAGTCGTTGGAACCACTGAAATTGAACCGACTACATTCTACACTACATACACATATTTCACTACATCTTACATTAACAATAGTACAATTGTAAATAGCAGATTGGAAACTGTTACAGAAGTGGTAACACCAACTCCGAATGTTACTGGAACTGATGGTGTATCAAATGTATCGGAATCTATACAACCTACAATAGAATCAAGCTTGGAAACAATGTCTGTTATATCTACTTTAGAATCAAGTAATTCAAAACCAACTGGGTTATTATCGACTATAAGAACGAGTGAAGTTAACAGTGGAATAACAACATTACTATCTACCGATGTATATGGGACATATATTGATGGTCTTTATGCACAAATTTTAGAAAGTTCAACACAGATTGTTACACCGAGTGTTTCTTCATCAACAATGCAATTACCTAATACACAACCCACCGGTATTGTATCAATTAATGAAGGTAAAATAGTTGATGCTGATGGAGTATCAACAACATTCTTTACGACAAAAGCAATTGGTACAATTATAGACCAGTTATATGCACAAGTCATAGAGAGTACAACCTCTATTAAAGTTGACGAGGAAAAGAAAACTGCACAATTAACAGGTGATCCTTCTACTACTGTGGTTGGAACAAAGTCATTCCGTACTGGTCTAGTAAGACTAATTGAAGGATCAATGATTAAAGATAAAACTACAACATTTTATGAATCTAGAGTTATTGGCACTTTGATTGATGGTAGATATGCTCAGATTATTGAAAGCACTTCAAGTTTTAAAGTGGAAATGACATCCACTCCTGTTCCTGTTTTGGATATTTCTCCAACATCTACTATTGCTACTAATAATGTTATTATACCTACAATATCAACGACTACATCGCCTTCACCAGCTGTGATTGAGAGTTCTTTGAGTGAAGACGAATCAGGACAGGACGAAAATGAAGAGAACGAAGAAGATGAAGATGATGATCAGAGCTCAGGACGAGGAAGAGTGAAATCAAGATTATCTTTTTCATCCAGAAAAAAAACTTTTACACCTGTTATACGTCCTTTTGCATCACGACCTCGTCCAACATTTTTACCAAAGAAGAAAACTGGAGCTCTTGAAAGTGCTACAACAATAACCCGAGCAGCATTCACACCGACTATTACAGCAACACCTGCACTAAAGTCTAATGAAAGAGGAAGTTTTGGCTCCAGTAGAAATAGATTTGCTGGAGGTAGAAGATCAAGTTCATCAAGTGTTGCACCTAGTTCTTCATCATCATCAGGAAGACGTTTCTCAAGACCACGGGGAAGCTCAACACCTGCATTAAACCAAAGTAGTTTCAGAGGTAGATCATCCACTGGAAGAACAGCACCAACTGTATCAGTAAGTGGATCACGACGTGGAGGTTTCAATTACAGAACGTCAATTGGAGGCCGTGCATCATCTGACTATCAAGGACGAAGTTCAGTTGCCGGAAGTAACTCTAGATTTAGAATTCGTCCAACTGCATCATCTGGTTTTGGTCGTGCACCACAATCAACTACAACAACAAGTACTACTACTGAAGATATTTTTAATACAAATGACATTGGAGGAACTACGGTAGTAACAGAAGAAACACTTTTTACCTCAGCAGATGAAGAACAAGAAACTGTTCCACCATCAACAACAACAGAATCATCAAGAAGAAGTAATAATCCATTGTTGAGATTTAGACGACCACCAATATTACAACGAACTACAACAACTACGACAACTTCCAAACCACAAACAACTTCAGCAAGGAGAAATCCACTCCTACGAAGACCTGATAATAGAGGTGCTCCAACTACACCGATAACACCAACACGAAATAGACCGTCACCATCGTTTAATAGAGTAAGAACACGACCTTCTAATAGTTTATTCCCTCCACGAGGGTTAGTAAGGAAACCATCACCTGCAGAAGAAGCAGAAGAGAATGAAGAAAAGGAAGAAGACATAGAAGAAGATAATGAAAATGGTGAAGAGAGACAAGAAGAAGAAGAAAATGTCGAGGATAATGAATATGAAGGTTCTGAAAATTCAGAATCACAACAGTCAACTACAACTACAACAGAAGCAACAAAAACAAACAGACGCGGGAAATTATATAATCCAGTACAAATTAAACCATTTGGTGGATTGAGAAGACCTAGAACAAAGCGTCAAGTTACAGAATATGGCACTAGAAGTTTTAGACCAAGATTTCAAAGACCTACAAAATCACCACCACCAGTTGAAGTTGAGGAACCTGATCCAATTCCTTCAGAACCTCCTCCAAGACCTGGTAGGTTCACACCACGTTCAAGAACACAAACTCAACCTAGAGTACGTCCAACAACTGCATCATCAGCCAGTGCAAGATCACAGTTTACTTTAAGAGATAAATCACCCTCAAATTCAAGATCAAATTTTAGACGGCCTACTACAGCTTCACCAAGACGTCGTACGTCAAATACTGACACAACTATACAGAGACCAAAACCACCACGATTGCGAACAAAGAATACTCAGTCTGCAAAACAAACGAAAACACAAGATAGTACTACAAGTACGAGAAGTAACGGTAGGAGATATTCTTCAAACAGTCGCAGTAGACCTTCAAGTAGATCCAGAAATAGAGAACACACAGACTTTGATTCATATACATATTCACAGTCTAGTTTTGATGGTACTATAACTGTAACCCATCAAATCCCAACAGAAGTGTCTATTCCAATTGTAAATGGTAAAGTTACAGAATATAAAAATATTATTACCGCTAAACCAAGTCTTGAAGTTTTAGCACCTCATCAGTATACAACTACTTTAGGTAAAGATGGAAATCCAACTATTCAGTTAACAAGTGAAATAACTGGAACTTTACCAAATGGTGCAATGGAAGTTACAAGGTTTATTGTATATGAAACACCAACTACTAGTATTACTTTTACCCCAACTACTCTAAGAGGAAGAAAAACATCATTCTCACATGTAATCCCAAGTACTGTGTACGAAGTAAAACAAGAAGTAAGCACAGTACAACCACAACTTGCAGCAAATGCACCATTGGCAAATCTTCTTCTATCACAGTTGCTTTTAGGAAATCTTAATTTCCAACAACAAACTGTAAATCCACTTTTAGCATTGAACAATCAACAAGCAGCACCTCCAACACCAACAACTGAATTTAAAACAAAAACGACAACATATGTCACTACAATAACAGATCATACTTCGACAGTCATACCATTAACATTCAGAGGTAAAGAGATATTAACAACAATATTAGATAGCTCAACACAAGTTATAACTGCAACTGAATACATCACAGAAACAATAGTAGTCACACCAACTGCAACCAACAATCAGTTGAATTCATTATTGTTACCGGCATTGTTGCAAGCTCAATTATTGCAACCACAACAGCCGACGATTAATCCCTTGTTGGGAAATCCATTGTTACAACAACAGCAACCACTATTATCGCAGGATATTCTTGGTTTACAAGATGAAAAACTTGTAATCGACGATGAACCTGTTGAGGAGAAGTTTTTATCCCGAAGAAAACCTGCTGAAATTGAAGAAGAAAGACCGGCAAGGGAATCTGAAGTAATTGAAGAACAAAAACCAGAACCAAAAATAACACGAAAGAAGCCAAAGATAAAAGTAAGCAATAAGAAACCACCAGATGTCCCTGTTAATCCTGCAGAAACTAGCGTAGTAACATTGTATATCTCTGGTAGAAGACCAGGCGATTTTAGTACTGTTTTATCTACTGTAACGTTAGGAGAAGAAAGTTCTGTTATTGTCAGAAAACGTGAAGCAGGACCTGAATATCCAGAAATAGAGAAACATAAAATGGAAGCATCAAGACTTCCTGAAATTGGAAGCTCATTCCCAGCACCTGGAGATGAAGGATATTTGAATTATTTAATGCCAGCTCTTAATGAAGTCGCCATAGAAGGTAACGAAGCAGAAACCCAAAGCCTTGAAAGTTTTTTAGGAGACGTTAGTAAATATATCTCAATGGATGAAGTAAGCATGCCTACTGATCGTATCGAATATATTAGAACATCTTTCTCAACCAATGATCCATCTGTAGAAGATTTCGTTGCTGCTTCTAAAACTAATAAAAAAGTTACCGGTCATTTTTTATCCAAAGGCCCCGCTGAGTTAGCTCCACACCAGCGGACGGTCGAAACATTTAAAAATTGGAGCAATTTGTCTTTAAGTACATTAAATATAAATGAAGATGGATTGTTAGTATTTGAAACTGATGGTGAGAAAAGGAGAGTAAAACGACAAACTGAAGAAGTTGTACAACCTGTGAAGAGAAGAAGAGTTAGAGTGCGAGTTCCAATACAGAAACGTGTTTTCATTGATGAAGATTTAACACCATTGGAAGCCCAAAGATCACATGAAGTCACACAACAAGGGGTTAATCTAGAAGAGTCAAATTCCAAGTACGCCCAGATACAAGATTTTGGCACTAGAAAGATTAAAATTATTAGAAAAAAACCAAAGAATTTTGATGAAACAGTGGATGGAAGTGATGTACCAAGGAAAAGAGTAGCAGTGAGGAGAAGACGACCAATAAGTAGTTTAAATATATCTCCACCAGAAGTGGCTTTTTCTACAATAACAAATGAAGATAGTTTCTTTCAAGTTGAACAATCACAAACTCAAGATGAAAGTGAATATGATGTCCCACTATATACAGCACCAACTCAAAAAAGGAAACGAATACGAGTAACAAAGAAACGTGTAATAATGCCAACAGTATCAATTGAACCAACACCTAGACGCAGAGTTATTATTACAAAGAAAAGACCAATTGTAAAAGATATTATACCTTCTAGTACTGATTTAAATGAATTTATCCACGAAATGAAAACAGTTTATGATTTTAAGTATTCAATACCAATGGAAGATAATCCCGGAGAAATGGTAACAGTATCGAATGTATTCATGAGTGGGAACATCCCAGACGATTATCAAATTAAATATCCGAAGATAGAAACAAATGATGAAACAGAAAATGTAGAAAAGGGTGTGATATCAGAAGATATTGAAACTCCAGAAATAGAAGATACATTAACATATTCTAGTCAAATACCAAAAGAAACTCAAAGTTTGATTTGGTTTTATGAACCTACAGATAGTATGGTTGTTGATGTTGCGCCTACAACAGTCATATTAAAAGAACCAGAAAATACGGTTAGTTTTAATAATGAAATGAATGACACGACTGTGTTTACAATCGAACCTTCCATAGAGTTAAATATTACCGATTTGGAAAAAATGATGAATGTAACAGATGGGTTACTCGTAGATATAACAAACACAACTAATTCGTCTATAGTTGAAACAGAAACTAGTCAGTATGATGGTCCTCCAAGGTTTGTACGACCTACAAGATTTTCCATTACAAGAAAACCAGTAAAAACAGCAACCGGTTATCCAGGAAGTCGTCGTAGGAAACCAGCAGTTGTACCTACATTGAGTAGTTCATCAACGATTCCATCTTATCGAAATAGAAAAAATAAAAATAAATATTCTAAAAGTGAAGCAGAATATTCATCTGATTTGGTAGAAGATATAATAAATCATCCAGAAGATATAAAACCATCATTAACGGAAATAAAAGTAACAAATTTGCCTGATTTAGCGACATCCGTTCCATCTGTTTTATTTGAACATATTCCTAGTCTTCCTGAATTGGCTTCCTCCATTGATCCTGTACTTCCTGATGTCGAGGAGACTCTAGTAACATTTTCAACTGACACTTTATCTACCGAAACTGAAACTAATTTAAAACCGACTTATGAGCCTGTATTTATCACAACTACTGTAACTTCTACTCGACTTCGTACTTATACTTATGTTGTAACTCGAGTTAGTGGAGACGAACAAATCATAACTTCATCGACATCAGTTAAACCTCAAGTCAAGACATTAACGTTGACTTTACCTGCATCACAACAATCAAAAACAGGTGAGATTAGATGTTTTCTTCTTATTCTTTCTGTATATATAAATGTTTTCTTGTTTATAAAATAACAACTAACATCAATAGAACAGTAACTTGTAGACTAGATAATCTTTCATTTTAACTTTGGGTAAAATTTAACCACTTATTCTCATACTTTATAATTTGTTGGGATATTTTAGTTAAAATTTTTAATAGTTATCCATATATGTATTTTATATACTAATGAATATCTTCATTGTTAAAAACTTTTTCTTTCTTCTTGCTAGGGTTCTTCATATATTTGTAAATACATGATGGTCCTGTAAAACCTTTATCATTTTACTCAAGACTACTGTAATTAATGAGGTGTCTAGGTGTAATTAACCCGATTTATAAATAATAATTTTAAAAAGTATAATATTAAAACATTTATTAAGCACACAAATTTCATAAAACTGCATCAAATCTATAGAATTCTAAGCGATTCAAAACAGCTGGAAATAGATATAATTGTTGCAATTGCTGTGCTGGTACGTGTTATTTATTTGTTTGCTTAACTATCTATTGGTGAAAAACCTTACCATATATGTTGGATAGTAATAAACACTTCAATTTACAATTGAAGTAACCTTAAATTAATCTATAGAGAAACATTCGAGAAATAACTCATTTAAAGTGAATGTTGGGAATTTCCTTGCCCTCCATTCAAACTTAACTTCACATATCGCTTCATGTTTTCAGAGATTTTAAGAAATGTGTTGATTGACGTCAATACTGTTGATTTCTTGAGTGATTTTCGAATATGTACATTTGTTTTAGGACTATCTGCATACACTCTGTCCTTTAATCTTTATCAGTCTCAAAGATAAAAATCAGGAGAACAGAAGTTTAAAAATCTGGATGGCCACAAATTAATCAGTCCAGCAATATCTGTGAAGAATTTAATAGACGATTTGAAACATCAATAAACTTGGCATATGCCATTTTTCTTTTCTCAACTTTTACTGAGAAGTTATTCAGTATTTCCAGTTTCCATGTGATACATTGTTTGGTTTACTTTGAATATTCCAAAAACCCAATTCTAATCAAAAGGCTCTCTGGATGACAATCAATGAGTTTATAATACAGTAGGTTTTCACAATAAAAACACTGTTTCAAGAGCATACTGCATCCTTGGCAACTAACCAGCAGTCTAAAGATAAGTAAACGAATAACACAATCACCATAGCAGCCACAACAATGACATTTATTGCCAACTATTTTGAATCTACCAGAATTTTTCTACAACTTAGATGGGGGTTTTATGTAATTTGTGTGATATTATATAATGATAAAAGTTTTTCTGAATTACCCTTTACATGCATCTGCCTGCCTTAATGATATAACTGTGCTGCTCAACACATTTTGTGTAGATCTTATTTTTAGATTCATTTATCTTCATTATATACAGATTTTCTTTTGAAGATGGGTTTGACCAGAAATGTGTCAAGCAACATTGTTTAGGAAAAAGACAGATACATAATTATACTCACAAAAATAACTGAATATGTTGTTTAAAAAAACTTCTGAAATTTGCAAATTGAAAATGTTCTCTTATAAATCGTCTGAAAACATATGAACCTTTCCTTAAAATATAGAATATCAGATATGTTGTACATTATTTTTAAATCTCACAAAAAATTCCTTTATTTTTATTTTACTAATCTTAACATCTGTAATAATTATAGACACTGCAATCTCTCCAATAAACAAATTCCAACATGTTGTAATAAGATTAAAGTTATTGGTATAGTTTCTTTGGACATTTGCGAGTATAAAAACTAATACACAATGTTTATTATGTTACCCATTATCAAATGATAAACTTAGAACATGAGAAATGTGATAACCCAATAGCCTGGTCCCATTTTGGAAGCAAAAACTATAACTAGTAATGTAAGAAAAGAATCCAGGTCTAAAGCTCTAGATCTCTTTTCATATTTTACATTTTCTAGTTTATCACTTGATAATAGAATTTAATTGATACTCTTGAAAATGTTCCGTATTAGTTTTTGTACACACAAATGATGGAAAATGACAGAATAAACTCTATCAACAAACTGAGTACTCTACTATATCAAATTAAATTTAAAATGAAAAACGATTTATATGGGTGGCATAATATTGCTAATATGTGCACAAACGTTTTATACGTACATGCATGTAGATTATGTAAGTGAAAGCTTTATTTAGAGTTTTTAAAAGCTTTAATTAATGATTATTTAAGTGAAGTAGTATAGAGTATATAATGACTAGTAGCGTAGGGATAGTCTACTTGATTAATGATAACATTGCCTTGTGTGGTGATATTAATTGAAACATTTCAAGTCGTTAGCGGTAGTTAGTTGTGTATTTCAAGAACTGATGTTGGAGGGTAATTATATATACATTAAAGTACTTTGTAAGCGGATCTAACACAAATAGGTTAGGTTTACTGTACTGACATACAAGTGTTTAAGTTGAGTGAAGACTAAACACACATTCACTTAAATATTTTACTTTATCCCTTTATTTTTTCCTTTGGCTAGCTTTGTGAAATTCAGTCCATTAGCTTTTGTTTCTAGCATTTCGAACAATTTACTCAAGTGTAGAGGTCTTAGTTTGTGGGTCCAGGTTTCTACACTGAAGAAAGTGGTCTTTAAATGTGTAGAAAGTAGTTTTTGACACAATATACAGCCAACTGACGGCAAAATGTAGATCCTGGAAAGTTGAACTGCCAAGTAGTCATGTCCTTCAGTGTTCAACTAGAAGTTTCCCCCGATTATTTTCTTCTGATTTTCTTATTAACTTCCCTTGTGTTAGCTAATTTTTTTTCCATATTTTATCTTTATATATTCTAGGAGGACTTACTCTTTTTACATACTTAACAAGGCACTAATCTACAGAAACATGATAGTACCATCACATATATCTACTACAAAAACTAGTTTTTCAATTTATGTATATAGAGAGAAAAGCGTTGCTAAAGAAAAATCAATGCTTAGATAAAAAATAGTATGGTATGTTTTTTACATAATGTTTATTTGTCTGTACATATTTCGTCCATTTGAAGTGATTTCTATAAACCTTTGAATTTATTTTGTTGAATATTTGGTACCTCTAAATTTTTGTTACAAATTATACATGTAAAATATAATTACTGTTATTCAAAAGTTGGTATACCTAACAGGAAGAATGAACACAAATTTAGTTGCCTCAAAATCAACTCCATCAAACTTTGCTTAAAAGTAAAAAATATATATGTAGTGCCATTTCCCTAATCATGTAGGTGTAAAAGTTGTTGGTAAAAAACACAACTAATGTCACACAATCGATTTAGAAAACACTTTGACGAAATATGAACATTAATAACACAAATCCGTATGATGAATCTCAAGAAACAAAATTACAGATTGTGATAGATTAAAAATAAAATTTAATGAACCTTACCAAGAAAAGAAAAGACAGTGAATGTTGTTTTTTGTTTTAAAGAACACTGTAGCACTCTGCACTACTAAATACAAATTTAGATTTTAACTTAAACAAGATTTTAACTGCATGGCCCATGAATTAACAAGGAATTTAAATTAAATTAAAATTTATTTGATTCTTTTAACATGGTACTAGTACAACTTACTTCTTAGGGCAGTCTTTCAGCATCATGTACTATCGTTAATACAATGTCTCGAGCATTAACTGCAGCTGTGAGTGCCCACAGAATTCTTGTAGACAGTATTGCAGTCAAGTTATTTCCCTTGGATCATGTGAATATATCCCTATTCTGCCTTTTTCTGTAAATGTCGCAGTTGCTCTAGAGACTCACGGTGCATTCTTGCTTCAGCTGGCTCTGGATAGATTTTGTGCAGTCACCTACTAGTTGTCTCTGCTTTTCATCTTCTCTTCCACTTTTCTCTAATTATTTTGGTGAGCATATTTTGGTATCTGATAAAGGAGTATTTCGACATTTTCACTGGAAACATATCCAACATCTTTTTGGGAATAAAGTCACTTCCCACAATCCCACAATGCTATTAGAGTCTATTAAAATACTTGTTTTTTTCCTCTCCAGCAAGCATCCTAGCAGAGTCTATAGTTCAGTTACACGAAAAGAGTGGGACTTTTTTTTAATATATATATTTACCTATAGCCTTCAGAGAAGCTTTTGAGTTTATTAATATATCCTTTCCACAAAGACTTAGAGAGCTTGTCATTGCTGCATTGATAACTAATATTTGTGCATCCATGACTGATCCTAAATTACTCACAACATAGGAACACTCATTCATCTCTTAATTAAAATAACCAGCTCCCGATTTTTTATGTTGGAGGTCCACGGATTCGCCACTGTATACTATTGTATATTGTTGATATTTTAATTGAATCATTTGGAACATTTCCATTTTCAGAGTAAGTGGTAGATCTTTCTTTGTACATTTTGAGTGCAGATCCAATTCAATTATTTGACTTGATTCTATCCCATGGAGATTCAAAATAACAGGTGAGAATTTCTCCTGTAACCTCATTGAACATCTCATCCAGAAATTGATACACTTTGAAGATGAAAGCAGCTTGGTTTTTTTTACCTGTTTTCCATTTCAAGTAGAGGGTGTGTTTTTGGAAGTGCTACGTTTTTAAAACCTTGAAACAGGTTGATTTTTCTTTATACATGTCCAAGGGGTCATCCTCATTTCTACTTAATTCCTGTTATTGGTGTAATTCTAGGACATACCAGGTTGATTCCACTTGTACAATAGATACAAAATTAACTTAATTCCTATAAACCAAATTAATTGCATTAAAAAATACTGTATAATAATTACATCGAGATAAGATTAAATCTATTTTGATTTTGTATAAATACATTAAATCTAACTTATGTATGATTTAGAATTAATAGATTAATCGTAGCTTGTTATTTTATAACTGTGTATATAAAAAAACCTTTTCCTCTCTGATTCTGTATACTCTACTTAAAAAGATTGTCAAATGCTATTTATATAAAGTTGGACTTTTTTGTTCATTTACTAAATTTAAAAAAGTGTTTTGCGTCTTCCCAAAAACATGGGAAAAATTTATATTCTAAACTATCATAAATAGAAGAAAAAAATTGTAATGTGTATATAAGGCTATGAAACTAATGTTTCAGGCAAACTAATTGATTTAGTCCTGCTGTTTAAAATTGTACATTATGTCAATTGCTTATTTTTGTTGTTATTATATAAATATGGTAGGTTTGTATAAATAAAAACTAATCTATGACCAGTCTTATGATATTATCCACTAGGACGTGTTAAATTTTCTTTTTGTAATGTTAATTTTTTTAAGCTAAATTTCAGTAGCTTAGCTTGGAAAAACTTTTTCTTTCTTAAATTTGATTCTTTCTTCAGGACAAGCTGCAACTCAACAGAAATTCTTTAACTCGTAAATAGCTAAACAACTGTCAAATATAACATAGATCTTACCCCTTGATATGTATCATAGTGATAAGAGGCCGATAAACATTATTTTTAAACGACATGTGTAGTTTAAATGTTAGAAAATATTCAAATTAATTATACAATATTTGAAACAACTTAAAAATAGTTTTGTATATAATGAAGCTGTTGGTAACAGTAATTTTTAGTAGAAACGTCAAACATAAGATTAAAACTGTATATAGATGTGATAATTACTTCTTGCAAACTATTCATCTCATATTGTTTGGAAAACATTGGCAGTTTAATGTCAAACAAGGTGTAATTTATAATTTCACTACAACCAGTTTTATTCTATTGATAAAAAAGAATTAAAATTTATATAACTATAGCATGTATTTGGCAACTTGTTTATCAGTTCGTTGATTCTAAAACCTCTTCTTTAAAATTATAGCCAATCCAGAAGAAGAAGGGCGTGGTTTACATTTGGGTGAAGCGAGGTATAATTTAGCGACTAAGATAATGAGCAATGGCGTAGAAGTGATTGTAGCCGGAGGTAAGAGTACACTTCCTGGAGCTCCTGATGTCCTCAGAGTACTACCAACGTCTTTGTCTCGGCCAATAACGTTAGCTCCCAGTACACTTACTGATCATATGATGATGCTGTTACCACAAGGCAATCAGGTAAGTTGTATTAAGAATAAAGTCTTTAAAATGTTTTTTGTTAGAGAACTGAATTAGGCAAAGATGTTTACTTATTTTAATATGCTTTATTTGCAAAAAGAAATATAAATTCTCATAATTTAATTCAGTTCTAAATTAGACAGTTAAATTATCCTAGCCCAACTTGTTTTTGAAATATAAATATTTGTGCTTGTCGATGATAACACTGTGATTTTTGAAAGTAACAATATTGAAGATCTGGAAATCAAAACCTGTACAAGGTTAACACTTTAACTGTATCATGAATTTTCATTCACTAACAGTATCATCTGGTCTCTCAGACCGGACATTTTCTTCTCCATTTAAGTTTTTTTTTTTTACTTGAATCTCAAAATTTATTTCAATTTAGGTCAAAATACATGTAATGTATAAATTAAAATTTGGCATTGCAGTGCTTTAAACTTATTAAATTTGTATCATTTTGTAAATAATCTGTATACCGGGTGTTTCAGACGCTATCTGTAGCGCCTAAACGAAACCAGATAAAAATTTCCTTCCAATTAGAACCCCCCCTTTTTCGACCCCAAAGAATTCAGGAAAATTATTTTTGACGCTTCTCAATGACGCAAAAGGGCTTTTGGGGGGCAGGGTGGTGTTTTTGGAAAATTTTCAAATAGAAACATAGGTCGTGTGAAACCTAACATAGTTTTTCAGCTCCAAAAGAAGGCAATAAGAACTATATTTAAGCAAAAACTTACTGATTTATCTAGAGAAGTATGTAATTGCCATAAACTACTCACCATGCCATGTATAATCTCTTAGAAACACTTTTATTAATTTTCTCTGCTAAATTTAACCCACTTTTCTATAACCAAATGTATACCATGATACAAAGTCAAGAGAATATTTCTATACGGCTCTTGTTTCATTAAAAAGAGCTGCCAACAATCTTCTACACTGTGCAGTAAATATCTTTAATCGCCCATCTGCCACTATAAAAGGGCAACCTTCCAAAATGACATTTAAAAGAACCATGCAGCAATATCTGGTCTGTAAAGGGTTCTACTCATATGTAGAAGTATTTCAGGACCGAGAGCACGACCGCCGCCGCAGAGCACTCACGCAAGCTAAATTCAGCTGTGCATAGTTTTACAAAAAGGGTCATAACTTTAAAAATATTCGTCCTATATTTGTAAAATAAGTTTTAATATAATTCTAAATAACTACTAAACAAAGATTGCTCAAAAACAGAAAATCGAATATTTGTCGATTTTTATTGTCCGACTGCCCTTAAGCATAATTATCATTGTGTACAAGCATAAATATTATGGTTCATGATTAATACAACAGTAAATTGTGCAAAACAAATGGTCACTGAACAAGTACAATGTTATAGAAGAGAGCAGTACAATGTGGTGTTGGCTCAGGACGTCACAAGCTTAGTTCTTAAACTTGTAATATAACGTTACTTTTAAAACATTCATAAGCGAAAAGTTAAAACACTTAATGTTGTGAATGAACCTCAACAAGAATGATGGCAACTTCTTTTGGTTATCTGTTTCTTAGAAATACCATGCACTTTTTGTCCTGTTACATAATTTAGGTAAAATTGTATCAAAGTGTGGTAATTTTAAAATAGTTATGGAAAACTACTGTGGCAATTTTGTTAGTAAACAGACAACGGAATTGAGTTTTTTATTCAGCTCATTAGTATGATCCTTCAATGTAACCCTATCAATTGTGAGCCCTAGAAATTTTATTGGCGAAACTACTACTAGTCCTTCATCTAAACTGACATAAGATTTTAATTTATTTAATTCGGGTTTTAATGTAAAACACATTTAGTTTTAACTGGATTTACTTTAAGACTATTGAAGTGTTGGCAGCACAGTTTATTTAGATAAATGTATTTGTTTCTGGATCACTTTGCTGGTGGCCTTTAAAATTAAGAGTTGTGTCATCAGCATATTGAATTATACTGTTAACATTGATATGACCATGCAGATCATTGGTATAAAGAATATAATAATCATTAATTCAGAATAATTTTGGTATATATATATATATATATAACCAATGACTACATAAATACTATAAGACACGACATAGGATAGGGAAATAGTCTACGCTTTACGGGTGCTGTTCATCACAAGTTTGACACACAGCTATCAGAAAGCGCTAGCAGCAGGTGCTTGACTGTACGCATCCCACTTGGTTGAGACTGTACAACTGTTGACCTCTCTCTCACAAACCTTCTCACTTACTTCCGTCAGCATAGTCAGTGTTGTCAGTTCGTGCGCTGAGATAAGCGATTCTCGACCTTCCCTCGCATCTCTGGTCCCATATGTGGCATCAGTGCGTTTTCTCTTACCCGCCTGAAACATTGTTTGACCGTAGAGCCACCTAGCGCCAGTCACATCAACTTCAGATTCTCTAGCAGAGCGACAGCTCCACACCCTAGCGGGTATTGGAGACAACTCAAGAATAAGCGTAGAATATTTAACATGGCCATGTCGTGTCTTATAGTATTTATGTAGTCATTGATATAACTTAATATTTATTTCCTAAGTTTTGTATACTTTTTCTTGTTAGATCAAAAAATTTAGTATTTAAAACAACAACCTCTATTTGTCTTAACTCATTTGAACACATCCCATTATTATTTTAAGTTAATTTAGATGGAACAAAACTTGAACACAAAATCTCACAAAAATTACCTTACCTTAATCAAATTTGTTTCGACAAAGTCGCCATCCTCAGTGATACATGAACTATAGTGTTTTAGTTTACTAAACTGTTATATCATAAGAATCACTAGAGCACTGTGGTGAATATACAATAAAGGAAAGGATTAACCCCAAAAACACTAACAACACAAAAACTGTATAGTTATGTTTATTCTACCTGATGTACATTTTAGTAACATAGTTACCATCCTCAGAGGTTGAGTATCAGGTAGAATAAACATAACTAAACAGTTTTTGTGTTGTTAGTGTTTTTTGTTGTGGTTTTGGGATTAATCCTTTCCTTTATTAAACTGTTATAGTTCAGTTATTGTAGCTCATGTGTAGCGACTTTGTCGTTGAAACACGTTTGATTAAGAAAATGTAATTTTTCTGAGATCTTGTGTTCTAGTTTTATTCTATCTAATATTATCTCACAAGTCAAGCTCGATATTTATTTATATTAAGTTAATTTGTTTATTCCTTTAATAGAAAATACTAGGGATATACCAGCCCCTCTTCTTACATAGATTGTAATATTACTTTATTCATAGTCCATACTTCTACATAGATGAAATGAGTGATGTTCCATGTTGCAGTATCTAGAAAATAATTTAGAATCCCTTAAGATGTTACTTCTGGACTTTAATTTTAATTTTAAACCTCTCATGAGCTCACTTATAGTGAGTATGAGCATAGCAATACCAAGATATTCTAGCAGGATCTATATCTTTTTCATATAGTCTTGGGTTAGATCCCTCTCTATCATCTTTCATATCTTGCAACCACCACTTGCCTCTTGGTTAGAATATTTTAGGATTCTTTGTCTGTCTGTCGAACAGACTAGACATTATTGGTAATAAATTTGTTTTAACCTGGTCTAGATGTTCTTCTCACCGAGCCCAGCAGCCTAGACTCAATGGAACCCCCCTTATATTAAGAAAACTTCCAGTTATTGTATTTATGTTACTTTGTTGACTGTCTGTCTCCAAATTATTTCCCCTTAATTCATGAATTTACTGAAATCTCTGGAACAAAGTTCTTTAATCTCAACTTATCTGCCGGCTACCAAGGAATATTCTTATGATCCAAGCTAATCTTTAAGCCATTGCAATGCTTATTGTTAATATGAATTATTTTTTGAAATGAATTTATTAGTTATTAAATATCTACTTTGGTTAGGTTAGGTTAGGTGACAATAAATTCTTTTAACTAGTGTGATTAGTTAGAAAATAAAAATATTTATTGAATTTTAATAAAAGCTTATTCTAACACATCATAACATTTTCCTGAAAAGAAAGACATACAGACTTATAAGATAACAAAATAATAATTCTCACATTTTTCAACAATAATTAATTTTAAGCCAAAATCAAAAATAAGAATTAATATTGAAGTTCAGTATCAAAATTATAATATAAGAATTATATTTTGGAGCAGAGTAGTTTTTGTAAAAATATTTAACTGAACTTTTTAAAATTTTATAAAATCGAAATTAATCTAAATTTACTGCTTACACCCAACTCAGAAAGCAATTATTGAAAGCAGTGGGGTGTTCAATTATGAAAAATACTGAAGTTATTCAAACCTGTAGTTGAAGCAGAGTTCAGGGTCCTTTTTGAAGATTTGTGCTAGTTACAAGTGTGGTCAGCTCCGGTTTTCTCAACTCCAATAGTGTGAAATCTTTCTCTCTTATCCAGTCAATGAATTTACTGACTTTATGTGTATTTACTCTACTTTACTTTTGTACATCCGTACTCATCCTATTTAAATTCAAAATATAGGGCGTATGTGATTGAGCATAATATGTACTTTTTTTTTTAATGAAGTTAATTTCAGGGTATAAAATCTTTGAAAGAATGTACTTAAATTAAAACACAGTCATGATATCTGAAATGTATACATTTATTATCAGATTTAGAACAAAAGACATGTTTAATATTAACAACATTAATTCAAAACCTGAAACACGTGTTCATAAAGTAAAACCAAAACAAAATATTCATAAACAGTTCTAAATTATCATCATCAATCGTGATGTGATTATGAAACTAACTTTGACCTGAATATTTATTAGAATCCAAGGTTTAAAAAGCTACCTGTATATATTCTCATATCCTTAACCACATATCCAAATCTCAAGCTGTCTCAGACACATTCCCATTAATATTCTAATTTCGGACTGAAAAACTGTTATTATATATTCTATCAAGAGGACACATTCCTGTTCAAGAAAAACAAGTTTAAAACATGATACCATTATTCTATAATTCAGATGAGGTCTGCCTCCAGCCTCAATTCTATTCTTTATAGCCATCTGTGAACCATTTCTACTTGAAATTTAGCCATCTGTTTGTTTTAAAACAAACAGCAACATCGATGCTGGATTTTTTCTCATTGTACTCTGTTATTGCAAGTGGCTTGAAAATGACATTTCCCCTTCGACACCGCTTTCCAGTTTGAACCATGTCGACTTGATGTTTACGTGCAGTTACTCAACGCGTTTCCCACCACTGAGTCATGTGTTACCAACATCACAGACCAAAATTATCCTAGGAAATCAATCAAAAGTGCGGTCAATCAAAAGTGTGGTATAGACGCCCATGTTAATTACTAGGTTAAAACTCGATATTGTGTTTGGATTATTTGTTATACATGTTTGTTCGTTCTAATTCTTTTATTTCAAAATAAATAAATTTTAAATTTTCATTTACATAAATTAAATCTCCTTCAGAGAGCTGAAAAGTTATTTAATTATTTTTTTTACGATTAAAATTCTTGTTGCAACATTTAAAAAGATAAATTTGAAATACATAAAGCTTTACTTTGATTCAAAATAAAAGAAGAAATTTAAATAAAAAGATTTTTTTTGGCAGCATTAGACAATAAAGTAATAATTATAATCTATGATATTTGTAAGATGTTTTTATGAATTAATAAATACTTATGTACAATTTCAGCAATACAAGACTTAGAATCTTTCTTGAATCGCCTATGCCAAGTACCTCTTGAAAAGAATTTAGACCTCGAGATTTTATAACTTAATTCAAATTTTTATTTTTTAAATTGGTAAGCGAAAGCTTCCTGGCGCCCAAAAGCTAAGCAATTTAAGTAATTATTAACTTCTTTTCTTTTTTTCTTAATAAATAAATTCAAACAAAAAACCCCGTTAATTAAATTATTACAATTTGTTAATTTTTGTATTTCACATTAGCTTTTCCTTCATTTATAATTGTAACAATTCACATAGTAGATTTAAAAACAAAATCATGTTTATAAACTGAAAAATGTTAATTATTTTATAAAAATAAATATTTTGAACATTTAAAAGCGTTTTGACTTTTTCCCAGCATAAATATAGACAAATAATCTAAAAGAAAAGAGAACTTGTAACAATTCAAAAAATGGGGTGAAGTTTAATTATTTATTAATTATAATTTATTAATTTATTAATTTGCTCGACTTAAGGGCGCCAGGTAGCCTTAGCATACCAATTTTGAAAAAAGGAAAAGAAGTTAATTTTCGTTATTAACAAAAAAATCTCTAGGGTCGCAGGCTCTTTTTTCGGTGTACTTACAGTGAATTTGGTATTGCAATGAAAACACTTTTCTCTGAAATATTAACATACAGATTTATTAAACATTCAAAGAAACATCCTACAAATATTATTAACAAAAAATCATATTTATAAATACTAGTTATCATTTAGTTTTAATAACAAATCATGGATTTATTTTTCCTTTATCAAATACTTTCAAATTAATCAACTTTATCTTCAAAATGCTTCTACAAATAAAATTGTTGCAACAGGAATTTAATCTATGAAATTTTGAGTAACTTTGCAGCTCTCTACAACAAAGGATTCTAATTTATTATTTAAAATTTTATTTTTTATTATTTTTTCTTGAAATGAGCTAATATAAAGGATTTTTTTTTTTTATATTAAGAAACATGTACAAAAATTAATTTTCAACATAATACAGATTATTAATCAAATAGGTAATGTATAGCGTCTATACCAAAACGCCGACTAAAAAAAAATATATTGTCTGAAACACGAGGAGAAAACTGATGTCAAACAAGTCGAAGTTTTACAGCTCCTCGTTGGTTCTCCATCATTCAAAAGTCGTTTTCTCGAATAGTTTGAGAATGTTCATAACTCACTAACACGTTCAGTCTTTCTGAAATCATTTTTTATCTCGCGGTATATAGTTTTTTCTTTTAACACAGTCGTATAGAATAATCGTTCTATTACATGAGTCTATTGTCCACTATAACTGTTCAGTTGTATTGTAATGAGAACTTATCACTTGAAAACACTTTTTACTTTTATAGTTCAATGTTTTAATTACACTTTAACAACATTTTTGTTAAGTTAAGAACATTAGTGCAATTCAACGAATCGTGCTCTAATCTCTACTCTAAAAGTACATCTTACTCCACCAAGCTCTGATCTAAGACTTTTTAAAAAACACAACTGGTCCATTCAAGCGGTGGACTCCTACTGACCTGTTGCCATGAGGCCAAAATCCTACATCGAGAGGCGTTACTTCCGTTTGCTGTTCGCACATTATAACACACTCCCGTAAAACACAAATAATTTTCATATCATAACAATTAAACTAAATTATACTAAAATTAGACATGATTATTTATTCTGTTGTCTTGAAAATCTATTTTGTTCTATAAATGAATTTACTAAATACAATTCATGATCCAGACATCCTGTCTCGGTTCATGCACCCGCGGATTTTAAACCTATTATAAAATTTGATTTTTCACATTATTACAAACTTTAACAAATTAAGATTTTTGCTCAAATTTTTTTTTAAACAGTTTGTGGGCAAGTTAGCTGTAACACACACACACACACACACACATCTTAAACAACAACAAAAATTATAAAAATTCAATTATATTATGACTAATATAAATTTCTTTTTTTTTACAGGATCTACAAGAATTTGTTACAAAGACCTACCTAACAACATATACATACTTAACAACTCTGCTACAAGACAGTTCCACCGTTGTATCAAGCAATGAGAAGATAGTGTCCAACGTAGTAACAGAAGAAGTAGGCCTAAACAAGGTGACAGTAACACCAACTCCTGTCACAGAAGTAACATTAACAGCAAGTCCTAGCCTTGCTACAGGTGTCTTCCATACTACGTATACATATCTGAATACATTGATAGACGGAGAAGTGCCATTGGTTGTTACATCTAAGAAAACTGTAGCTAATACTGTCACAGCTCCTGAGGATTATATGATGTTGTTGCAGCCTTCTGAGACTGGAATGTTGGACACTAATACATATTTTAGTACAGGTAAATAATACTTACACCTTTTGTTCAAAAATGAATGGCTGCTCCTGGGATAATAGATGGCTAAAAAATAAAGTATATTTCACCTTATCCTAGGCAAAGATATGAGATATATTTTAATCATTTTTCTTAGAAAAAAACAAAAATAAGTAGAATTGTGTTTTTGTCATGACTGGAAAGGTTTCCATTTTGTGTTCCAACACAAACAACTGTAAACATTAATTTTGTGTTTATAGTTGTTTTTGTTAAAAAAAAATTAGGCTTTTTTGTATTTTTTTTACCCTTTAAAGTGGTTGTGGGCATGACAATCATGTGGGATCATTGCTGGATCTATACTTTTTTTTATGTAATCTTAGATTAAGTCCATCTTTTATATCTTTCCTAATAATAGATCTCTTATGACCAACTCGTGTTCTCTTCCAACCATTACAGTGTATAATTCAAGTTAGTCTCATATTCAAGAAATAGGGGTCTTTAATTTATGTTCTTTTCTTCCTTTTTTTATAAAGCGATGATTAGCGAAAGATTTTTCGCCTTAAAAACAACAAGGAAAACATGTGTTTTGAAATTTTGAAATATATTATACATTTAATAAAATTATACAATGTTATTTAATAATTTTGTGTAAACAGTTTATTTATATACTAGAATATGTATAAAAAAGCTCACAAATGATTTGCTAAAAAATTGATTTTTTTTTGTCTAGATTTTGTTAAATGATATTAAAGTTTCTTTGCCTACTTATGTTCGGGTGGTTTGGATTCTCTTTACTAAATGCTTTACTGATAGATACTAGAGTTAGTTGTATGTTCTTTGCACTTGGTTCTGACTTACAATGATATATTTAACATCATGGAATATGTAACATGAAATAACAAGCTTTGAAACAGTAATGGCAGAATGTGGGAAGTATATGTTAAAGTTAACTTCCTTTTCAATCAAAGCCTAAACACAAACTACAAGGTGCGGCAAAAAAACGATCTATTTTCTGCGGCACACCGTTCAGCGACAGGACGTCTGAGGGTGGTGGGGGTAGGCTTGTTGGAAAGCCTACACGATGCCATTGTCAGTAGTCACGGAGCTGTGGTCGCCTGAGTAACGCGTGTTTGTTATCGAGGCGTATTTTAAAAGTGGCGATTCAATTATTGCTACTCAGCGGCAGTTCCGTGCGTTCTTTCAATTAGGTCGACATGGAGAAGTTCCGTCGCGTAGCACAATTATGCGGTGGGTTACTAACTTTAGAAAAACGGATTCTGCGTTGAAAAAGAAGCCCACAGGCCATCCAAGGTCAACTCGGACGCCAGAGAACATCGATAGAGTTCGTGCTGCTGTGGAAAACAGTCCTCGTAGGCCCACCCGTAAACAAGCTGCTACTTCGAACATTTCATCCATACAAATTGGCTATTGTGCAGCAATTGAAGCCATGCGAACCGCAAAATTCATCTTACCAAGCGGTCAGACATGTTCAAAGCAGGAAGCTTGTTTACGGGCGGGCCTACGAGGACTGTTTTCCACAGCAGCACAAACTCTATCGATGTTCTCTGGCGTCCAAGTTGACCTTGGAAGGCCTGTGGGCTTCTTTTTCAACGCAGAACCCGTTGTTCTAAAGTTAGTAACCCACCGCATAATGGTTAGCTTATGTTATAAAACCATACATATGAGTCATTATTTCCAATGGTGTAATGACTTTATACTTTTAACAATAATAAAGATAATTAGATTGACTTTCAATTAACATTATTAATTCTACATTATTACCTTTATTTAAATATACTCATGCACATGTACACACACTCATGCACACATACACACACACATTAGATGTAATGTAAACTAGAAAACAACCTATATATTTTTGTTTAAGACTTTTGCAATACCAGAAATCTGGTTGTGCTAGTCTTGCAAACTAGCAGATTTAAAACTTCCATCTGACAAACAAAATATATTCTTTCGTGGTCTCTTCTTCTACAACATCTCAGGACGTACATGTGGATTTAGCAATTCTGAGGTATTCTACCTGCTAGCTGGATCCTTTCTACTCTAGGGTAATACCTCTTGTTCATATTTCCTGTCAGTTCCTCTTGACCCAACTCTTGTCCTTTTCTGACTCTGATTCTATTAGAATATTCGAGGGTTAAGGGGTCTCTATTATATATCATTTTCTTTTTATTTTAAGGTGATCATGACCAAATAGGTCTCTACAATTAAACAAAAAAGAAAACACCCCCTATTACAAACATATAATTACTTGCAACCACCCTTAATAGGCTCCATTTCACTACATCAATGTGAAATTTGATGTTTTAAAATTCATTCATATGACTATTTCATTACCTTGTTCTATATATTTCTAAGTTTAAAATATATCACAAAAGTTATATTTTCTTTTATTTTATGAAATGTACAATTTGAAACTTTTTTATTATTTTATTTTACTTCTAGTAATATTATTATTTGTTAAACAAAGTAAAATAAAAGTACTAACTTTCTTCACCTAACAAAAGTACTTTCACAATTAATTTTACAAAGTGAATTTACTTAAATTATCATTACAATTATTATTTTAAAATAAAATAATTATTTGTTTACATATGTTCAAAATGTTTTCCTCTTTTAATTTTAACTTCATGTTTTACAAGTTTTTTTAGAATTATTTATATGCTATTAAACACTTGTTTGTTTTCAGTTGCATTTACAAAAACTTTAAGTGATGGACCAGACTTAAAAGTAGTAAGCACAGAAGACATCCTAACACAAGTTATCATAACTGAATCCGACAATAAAATCTCGTCCCTCGACATCCAACCAACACAACTAACAGCTAACGTTGTTAAAACTTACTTTGTCACATACACATATTACAGTACAATGGTAGATGGTGAAGACACAGTTGTCCATTCAGAAGTAGCGACATCGTCCGATGTAGTTACAGAGAAATTCATACTTCCACCAAAACGTACATCATCTACAAGTGAAAAATACAGTGAAGAAATAAAATCAACCGAAGCTCCAACACTTCAAACTGACTCTGATAATCCGATTAATGTTTTCGCAACAAAAACCTATCTAACAACGTTTACATATTTCACTACATTATTACAAGATAAAGAAGGACAAACACCATCGACTGTTATTAATTCAAGAACACGTGTTGTACAAAACATTGTTACCGAGACGCTAGATACATCTCTACTCCATTCTGATTATCTATCATCCTTGCGTAGTTCTTTACAAAATGATAACTCACCAATAGTTGCAACGGCTACGTTAAATGATGGTCAAAAAATGGAAATTACCGCAATGGGTGAAACATTAGTACAGCCAACTGCATTACCTGGTGAACTTTCTTCATCATTTGAAGAAATAAACACAGTAAATAATAACATTGTCACTGGTTCTACGATTATTTTTTTCGATGAAAATGATCAAATCGACAGTACTCCTCCAACGACACAAACAAGCCAAACTAAACCTACATCTGATTCAATTTTAACACAAACAGTTACTGAAACTGTCACAGATTCATCGCTAGCACTTCCATTAACTGTTTCAGTCCAATCTGAATCACTACAGACTTATGTTACATCAATTTTATCTTCTTCTACCGTCACTGCAAATGGTGCTACATTACTACCCGGATCACAAGTAATAGTGTTAACTGATTCAAAGGGTAACGTAACAATAATTCCTGTTTCTGATCCTGTTAGTAAACATCCAGATGGTGCTAGTAATTCTGGAACCATTGGAGGAGGATCAGAAATAGAAGTTAGTGATTTACTCAGTTTAGGATCACTCAGCATCAATAGTTTGAATGCATTAGGTCCAGTATTTAATGCAATGGCTGGGTTAATTCACAGTAATTTAAATTCAGACGCAAAAAGGAAAAATGATACTGTAATAACTAAACCGGTACCTCAGATAAGTGCCAATCCATTGTTAACATATGCAGGACCTAAACCGCCACCTGTTAGATCACCAATTTATATCCCTGTTGGTGGTTTAGCTGCCGATTCAGTAGCAGAGGAAAGTCAAAACATTGAAGGAAGTCATAATGTTTTCCCTGATGTAGATCAGAGAAACAAACCACAAGTTATTCTCGGACGACCTACAATGGAAAGTCCACTATTAGCTGGTGGTATTCCAATTAGTCCTGGACAAGTAATTACAGCTAACAGCGATGTAATTATCGGAAAACCATCCGTATTAGGTCCACGACCTCCAGAATTAAAACCATACGTAAAAGATGAAGTTCCTATTGGTATGCAGCCTCCACCTTTACCTAATGTTAAACCAAATTGGCCTACAAGAGATAATAATGGTCATTACATTCCTGTGAATTATCAAACAATTGGACCTTCTAGGTTATCTGAACATAACATCAGGGATGGATCCTATAGGATAACGCCAGAACATCATGGTAGTGGATTACATAGACCTGAACACCCATTGAGAGATGGAGCAGTTAGATTATCATTAGAACAACAACATCATCATGATTTAGCAAATAGAATACCATCCGAGCATCATCACAATGATCATAGAATACCTTCGGAACAATATCATGGAGATATACCACATAGAATGCCATCTGAGCACCATCACGAAGACCATAGAGTAACTTCGGAACAGTATCATGGAGATATACCACATAGAATACCATCCGAACACCATCAAGAAGGTAATAGAGTACCTTCAGAACAGTATCATGGAGATATACCACATAGAATACAATCTGAGCACCATCATGAAGAACATATAGTGCCTTCGGAGCAGTATCATGGAGATATACCACAAAGAATACCATCTCAACAATATCATGACATTCCTCACAGAATACCATTAAATCAACATCGTGATATACCACTTACAATACCAACTCATCATGTAGATAACGCTCAAAGAAACCCACCACAAGAACAATACAAACCTCATAGAGAAGAAACTTACGATACAATTCATTACAACCCTGAACAATATCAAACACCTCATCAGGTTAACCAACCTAACAGAGATGATTATCCCGTTTACACACAACCAACTAAACAAGAACATGAAAATATTGTATCAGACTTGCGACCTCCTTCAATAAACAATAAAAATAATTACAACAATGAACAGTTTGTTGTTTTCCAGGATAACAAAAATGAAGTACAACCTAGACCTCAAAATTCACCTCAAACAACAAACAATGATATTGATTATGCAGTAAAACATGAACCTATATCGCTTCCAGATAATCCAGAGTTCCTTGATCACTCAACCATTAATCCTTTATTGGTCAATATTCAACCTTCCCAAGTCGCAAATGTGATTATTCCACATGGAAGTTCGACTGCATTAATTTACAGTGGAGAAGCAACACAACATACTCAGAAAGGTGAAATATTTAATGATCCTTCACCTTATCCTGATGCTGAAGTTGATCATGTCGTTGATGCATTAAGTACTGCAAGGCCTGCACATGATGGTGAAGGAATTACACATGCAGCAATGATACCATCAAATGCAGTTATATTGGATGTTCCCGTCGCACCACATGGAATTAATGTTGCTACTGGAAACCATGCTGTAATACAAAACAACCCTAGTGAGATTAATAGAAAACCACCTCAGTTAAATAACCAACGGCCACAATATTTCCAACATCGACCTATACAAAATCAAGCTGGTTTAGAATACATGACGCCACCAACACCTGCGTCTCATAATCATTACCATTCCGAAGATGAAAAAGCAGAAGATGATTATGTGATTGGTGATGGATCATTTGAAACTGAAGGAGGTGAAGTAATCCAAGAGTCAAATTCAAGACCATTACGACCTGGTGAAGTTCCGATAGAGTTGATTCAAAATCAAAATAAACCATCAACCAGTATGCCAATAGATACTGTAGATGACAATATAGAATCGAAACCACAAAGTAATAAACAAGACTTACATTCTCATTTTAGTCGACCTGAAGGTGGTATTAACTTTTCAGTTGTAAACTCAAAACCTGTCCAATTAGACGGTCTTAACCCAACTATCAACAATCCACCGCCAATAATCAATGGAAGACCAGGTTCAGCATTCGACGACAAATCTCAAGCTACTGTTTCAATAGGGTCTCCAACTAATTTGAAACCAGACAGTAATATTCATTATGAAGAACAAAATATAGATCATAATGATAGACCCAGTGGAAACTTTATCAACCCACATATAAACGAAGAACCATCTCAACATGATAGACCAGTTTATATAAAACCACAATTTTTTGACAATCATTCTGACAGACCGAACCATTCAAACAAACCTGTTCAGTATGATAATACTGTTCATACAATGAAAATGGATGAAAAACCACCACCGATAGTTCCAGCGTTGTTTGAAACACGTCCACCAAAACCAAATTTTGAAAGACCGATTGTTGTTTCAGGTTTAGATTTAGATACACAAGCAAACACACCACGACCTTTCAGTGTACCACAGCCTAGTCAAGTTCAATTTGATAGAAACTCACAACAGGAAGATTCAGTTTTAGGATTATCACCGCCTCCTCCAGCGACAAGATATGAAACATCAACACGACCTGTTGTTAACATTGGAGGATCAAGAAGGCCTTCAAATAGAGTTAAACCACGACCATTACCACCATATAAATTTGAAGTTCCTCCTCCACCACCAAAACAAACCACTCAAACAAAACCGCAAAGAACAGAACCATTAAGAATAAAAGTTCCAACCGAAGTACTATCTCCACCTAAACCAGATGAAGAATTCCATTTTGATAAAATACCAAAGAAACCTCAAGTGACAGAAAAGAATGAAATATTAAAACAATGGTTATCAACGACAAGTCCAAGACCAATTATAACTGCAAGGCCTGAAAGTATAAACCCAATACTAGGCGGAGTACTCACCGTTGAAGAGATACCACAAAAACCTGAAGTAATAACAGCTGATAGTAAGGTAGTCTTATCAAATGTTATAAATGGGCATCGAGTAAAACCAGATGGTGCGATACGAATTACAGGATCGCAACCTTCAATGCAAACTGTTGTGATTGGTAAACCTGTACCAAATATAACACCAGACATTATTGTGGCACCAACTACAGTTAAAAATACAGAAATACCTGAATGGCAAAATAGTATACTAATAGGTTCGGAAACTATCATTCATGAAGAAGATAAGATTACATCAACACCCGTTGACAACTCTAAAACAACAAAAACTATTAATCCATCGACCATAGAAGTTACAACAGGTGTGACAACGATTTTTGGTAATTTATTCACACGTCCAGTTGAGATTAACAAGTATTTAAAACCTACAAAATCAGTACAGAATTATCATAGTGTTATAAGCATGGTAGTTGAACCTGACAAAAAAACAACAACCGAGAAAATTAAAGAAACAAAAGATGAAAAAGAAGAAATTCTTGGTGTTGAGAATTCTAACCGTGATACAACAATATACAATCCGAATATAATAATAACTGCAACGAAACCGACAACATTTGTTGTAACACATACACAGACATTGACTGTCACTTCTACTGAAACTACTGTAGTTCATAGTAAAGGAAAAGATCCATCGACACATACGGTAGTACTAACAAAAACACAAACATCAACACTTTTAGATACTGTGACTGAAATCCATACTCTTGTAAAGCCTACAAGTGTTTTATCAACAATAACAACAACGATAACACAATCAACTACGACAGTTTATCCACCGACATCTCCATTCGATCCAGATAACTATCCATTCTATACTCAATCTACAGAATCTGAGAAAACTACAGAACAAATAATTACCAAAGATCCACACGAGAATGAATCAATATTTGTTGTAATGACGGATAAGAAACAAGGACCTGCGAAGATACACGCAAGACCGCCTCCAGAAATACAAGTACCTGATGAAACTAATGATATAAGTCCAAACGTTTTACTCGGTGGATTGTTAATACATTCTTCTAGTGATAGTGAATGTAGACCTGAATGTAAAGCAACAAGAAATGAACTGTGTCAGAAGATTGATAACATTATGAGATGTGTATGTAGACCTGGTTTTGCAAGGATGTTCCCAGATAGACCTTGTAAACGTAAGTATTGATTTATTTTGTAAAATTAACATTTGTTATAATTATTATTTGTTATAATTAATGTAGAAGTCATTCAAAATGGTTTAATAATTTTTGAAAATTTATATTTTCTATTTTTGAGAATATTTTCTATTGGATAACAAAAAACAAAAATGCATGCCCTATCGAGTTAGTGTCAGCTATATGTGGTTTATTTTGAAGTAAGACTTTTGTTTTTGAAGTAGGTTTCTTTAATTGATAATTAATTATAATTAACATAGTTTAACATACTATTAATTTATGTAGTTACCTTAAACAGTGTGTCAACTAAACCCTTTTTGTAAACCCTCTTGTAAATATAGATGCTTCAGGCGCATTAGCTCATCATCAAATCCATAATTAAAAACACTACCGTAGTATAAAAATGTCACATTATTCAATTTTCACTCCAACTGGAGTTTGTTGGTGATTTAAACAAATTTTAACTCGCACATACATACATAATAAAATATAACATAATATATAAAAGTAACACAAGGTGAAAACTTTTTAAACACAGACACAATGTTCACTGTTGGCTGTATAATTGAGACGGAATAAAATATGTTGCAACCACATTTAGTAAGACTAAACCGCTTTAGTCTTACTGTGATGAATTGTTTAGACTTTGTTTTATTTTTTGTAATTTGATTATTGTCATAATATATTACATTCAAATGAAATATAATTTGGTCATTTTAAAACTTGATAGGTATTAGTTAACAAACTCTTAAATATAACAGAACTATATTATAAATAATATATATTTATTAATCCATAGTGTACAATATTCAACACAATTTAATAAACAATAAAAACTTATTTTCAATTGTTTGATTTTCAGCAACATATACATACAGTATAAAGCTAGTCTTAGATCATTACGGCAAAGATCATATCCATTATTCTGGTTCTTTGAATGATTCTACATCAAGTCATTATCAGCTGTTATCAGAAGCTACGAGGGAAGGATTGGATAGAATGGTGATGCAGTCAGACCTGAGAGATATCTATCATGGAGTCGCGATCAGTGGCTTTCAACCTGCCAAGAAACCTGAAAATGCTGTAGTAAAGTTTTATGTTCAGGTAAATTATGTTACAAATCTTCATTTGTCTCTAGAACTAAATAGTAATAGTATAAAATAAAGCAATAAAGCTTAAAGTTTCAAAAATATTTTAATAATATAAATGAGCTACAATTGTTTCGCCTTGCGGCATCAACTTGTTACCCGATGATACTTCAAGGCGAAACAATTGTAGCTCATTTATATTATTAAAATATTTTTGAAACTTTAAGCTTTATTGTTATATTTTATCCTTGAATATGGAGTTTCAACAATGAATATCTGCTATTACATTAAAATTAAAAAATAGTAATATCTAAATTTATGATATTACCAAGAAGAATATCATTTAATTTATGATATTAAATTTTATTGCTGATACTACTGCTAGTGTTAATTTATGAGGTTTGTCCAAAAAGTAAGTTCCATTTTGTTATTAAAAAGACACCAATACAGTTAGATGTTTTTTATTATACACAAATTAAATGTTCAACTCTTTCCTATTTTTGCACATAATTTCCTACTACATTAACACACCAGGGGTCTCATGCCGGCTTTTTGACCGCAACTCGCCATTTTGTTTACTGGTTCGAAGATGGATTAACCAATCTCCTCTCCTACCCTACTGCTTTTTGTGGAATTAGTTTCAAATGGTTGGGTGGGTGAGGTAAGTTATTAGCTGAGTCACAGGCCTGCTCTGAGAACACTTGAACCATGAGTACATTCATGTTCCTAGAATTTGCTGTCTGTTTAACTTCACGAGTTCACTTGCACTATTGTTTTTTTATGTATAATAATGGATCCTAACAAAGAAAGAAGACTTAGAAAGCTCCTAGATACCATTGAGAAGGAAGAAATTGAAGAGGGTTTGTGTTATATGATGAGAACAGTTAGCCACATATAGACAGAATTTTTGTGAGAAAACATAAACAAAATTGCTTATTGTAAAGGCCTCTTCACACCGCACGTAGCCAAGGTATTAATACGTCTTCGGCGTATTAATACCTCAGCGACATCTTTCGTGCCCCGTTCACACACAGAAGCTACATGGAAGACGTATTTATCCCTCTAGCTACCTGCCAACAGCTCGTTGTATGAAGAGTTCACTTAAATTTTATGAAGGCGTTTACAGTACCGTGGTGTGAGCCTGGTTTTGATATGATCTGGATGGAAACCGATTCAAGTGATAGTGATGAAGAGTTTAATGAGGTTTTGTCGCTCATTAGTAGTGATATTAAGAAACATTTTCCCCATGGTTTTGAACCCAAATTATAATTGTGGTGTCATTTGAAAGGTAGTACACACCAAATATTAATCGTGAACGAAATTTAAAAATATTTTTTATCGTCGTATAAATAAATACGCGTATAAAATTTGTTAAGTCAAAAATTGTTTTATGGGACATGAGCGTTTTGTTAATACACTGTTAATAAAGGAATGAGTGTAACAGTTCAGTATTAATTGTTATTGTTGAATAAAAACACAACTTATAATAAATGTCACAGTTAATAAAACACATTAGATTACGCTGTATGTATGAAACCAAAATATTTTATTATTACAGAATGGTTAATGTAATAACGAAAGACTGAAAGAAACCTAAAAAAAATTATGTTAATGTAATGTAATTTTAATAATAATGACAGAAAAAAACTATTAAAGTTTGCTTGCTGAACATAGCTCAGTGCGCATGCGCGAGTCGAGATACGGCGGCAACACGTAGCTAGCCGGGGTATTTTCCCATTCCGTATTAATACTCCGCCGACATTGGCTTCGTATTAATACTCGGTCTGAACTACCCCATATGATATCATTGTGAGATACGTCTAAGACGTCTTACTAAGACGTCGGCGGAGTATTAATACGTGCGGTGTGAAGAGGCCTTAAATGAAGATAATGATGAAGTGGACCATTTAGAAACTTTTGGTGAAAATACTGATTCCAAAGTTCTATTCATCAAGTGACTAGTTAACAGTAGTGATGAGGTACTTGACACATTTGGAGGGAAATGTCCATTCAGGGAATAAATGCTCACGACAGCCAAATATGGCATTAAAATATTTACACTTTATTTCACAAGTACTTGGTACACGGTCAATCTGGAGATTTACGGGAAGTAGAAACCTCCTTTCCCAAGGTAGTGGACCTTATGAAGCCACTAATATTATCAGCGATATAGTTGAAAGAACTGGTCAAACTATATTAGGCACTGGATGCATCATGATTTTCCACATCTATCCCACTATCAATCACTAAAAGACAAGGGTTGATTAACTGTTGTAGGAACAGTCAGAAAAGTCAAACATCAACTGCCGTTTGTGCTCTGATGTACAAAAGAATTATGACAATTAAATAATAGTTTATTTGCATTTCAGCCAAGTCTAACAACAGTGTGCTAAAAGCTGATAAAAAAATTGTCATTCTCTTGTCTATCTTTCCATGAGAACACTATTGATCTTGATTCAGGAGAAGCAGTAAAACCAGATATGTTGACATTCTGGAATATGTCAAAAGAGAGTGGATGTTGTAGATCAGATGAAGAATGCTTATGCCGTTTCGCGAATAAGCAGGCGCTTACAATTAATTGCCTTTGTCCTCAATTTTGAACATTGGTGGATTCAATGCTATTTTTGGTCTTAAATCTGTCACTCAACAGAACATAATTAAACGAGATTTCATAAAAACCCTAAATTTAAGTCTTTGCTTGGATTATGGAAAACAAGAGCAGCACGTTACCTAGAGATACAAAAGAAATCATAAACCAAGTCCTAAATGCCAGAGGAGAACTCATCGCTGGACAAAAGCCAGATAATGAAGATAAAATCAGGGAAATGTACCTGAAGACTGTGACTCTTGTAATATAATTAAAAATCAAAAATCAAAAACACAGAGTAACACATGCAATGTTTACTTTACTGGGAGCACGCTACAGCACTTTGCATTTGTTATGGTCATCCCGCTGAGAAAGAGTATTAGAAAAACTTAAATCTTTAATCCTTTAACAAGAATCTATTATTATTTTTAAAATTTAATTTACATAAAAATATGTATTGATGTTTGATTACAATTGTGTACATTTTTTGTTTATTGAAAATTATTGGTTTCTTTTTTACAATGTAGTACAGTAGACTCCCTCTCGTTTGGTTCGGACAAACACCTGCGTATAAGTCACACACTCAGATGCACGTGCTGCGCTATTTTATCTGGAGCCAGCAATAAACAAACAAGTCATAACCTGCTAATCTAGTGCTGTAGATCTAATTCCTTTAGTCTTCTGTTCAGTATTGCTAGTTTTTTGCTATTGTGCGGACGTGCATTTGAGGTTATTGTGTAAAGTCTTCAGTACTGTACAGTATATATTTTTGGTTGTAAGAGTACAGATATAATTTTCAGTAGTGTTTTTTTTTGTTTTTTTTTACTATGAATGTTAAATGGAAACGTAACTTCTTATCTATGGAACAAAGGATAAATGCGCTAGAACAGTTAGAAAAAGGTGAATCTGTGGCGAGTGTTGCTAACAATCTTAATGTAGGTAAAACTAAGTTTTAGTACTGTAAGTACTAAACGTAAACATTTATAGTCTATTTTTATTCATGTACAGTAAACATGAGTAAAAATGCAGCATTTTACTATTTTTTCCACGAAAACTGGAATTATTCAACATATTTAGACATTTTCCTATTTACTTCTGATGGTTCAGAGTTTTTTAGTTCGGACAGAGGTCTGGTCCCAAGGTATCTGAACGAGAGGGAGTCTACTGTATAAGAAAACTTATATTTTACTAAGATAATTGTTTATAGTTTTGAAAGAAAAACTATCTTTATTTGAGTTATTTTTCATTGATGAACACAATAAAACTACGAGAAACGCATAAATGTATGATTTATAGCAATCCAAAGAAGGTACAATGCATTTCTTATTTTGAGGACATCGGTGTTTCAAACTTCAACGCGCCATGAATACTTAATACTCTCTTCATAAAACTCTGGTGCCTGTGAGTTAATGCCTTTCAACTTTTTATCATTTTAAAACCGCTGCGACCCTAATCATTTTTTTTTATGTTAGGAAAAAGGTGATAATCACTAAGAGCCAAATAGGGCTATATTAAGGATGGTAAAAACAAATCCCATTTGAAACTATCTAGTAGGTTCTGTGTGTGTTCAGTAGTATGCTGATGAGAGTTGTTATTCAAAATAATAATATCAGAAATGAACATGTCACACCGTTTGTTCTGAATAGCTTTTCTCAGTATCATTAAAGTGTCACACTAAACTACAGAATTTTTATAGTGTCTTGTTCTTTAAAAATCCACTTGAGTACACCTTGTCTGTGTTCAAAGACAGTTTCAATGAATTTTCATGTAACAAAAGTTTGGCAGTATTATCGAGGTTTTCAAGGCAAGCTAGTGTTGGCCCACTTCATCAAATTATTTTCGTCTCTATGTTACATACGACACCCAAGTTTCACCACCTGTTACAATATGACTCAAGAAATTATCATCTTCTGTATCATAATGCAAAAGGAAAGTTAACTCTACACCAAACTCTTGTGTTTTTTTTTTTGTCATCAGAGAGAAGATTAGGCACCCAGGACACACAAAACTTGTGATAGCCTTGCTTGTCATTTACCGCTTTGTACAAAATTATTCCTGATACCTACAAAAAAATTTCTAAATTTTTGTAATTTTTAATCACTATTTTCTCAGATTTTTACATTCATCTTTTCAACAAGTTCATCTGTCACAATCTGTATAAAATAAATGATACTTGTTTCTGTTAATTTATTATTCCTACAGTTAACTAATCATATTCTACTGGTGGCATAGTGATGTTTAATCTTGTATCTTGTCTCTTCACAGTATAAGATGAAAAATTGGGAGGGGGGAGATAGAAAGATCAAAACGAGTGTCATTAGTGATTAACGAATACTTTGGAAGTGTATATAAACCAAAAAAAGTATTCATCAATGACACACCAATTACTGAAATAGAAACTTAAAAATTCTTCAGAGGCTCATTTTAGTGAGTACGATTCATGGAGGATTTGTTTATAGCACAAGAGTTGAAAGTTTGAGACTCATTTAATTTATAAATATTTTTTTAAAGACTGTATTCCATAGTTCATTTACAAAATTTGACTAACAACTGAACTCTTTATATTTGGTTTTAGGGATAGGTGAGTGAAAAAGTTTATGAATTCTTTTTGCTCTGTTTGACCTTATTTTTCCTAAGTAATTTGCGCCACTAGTTTTCGTGTAAGTAAAACCATAATTAAAATATTAACGTGTCAGTATAAGTAAATTTTTAATTGCAATCCTGTCATCACTTTTAATACAAATATTTAAATAAATAAAAATTTCTAACACAAAATATTTTTCAGTTATCTGATAATACAGAAGAATCTCGACTACAAGATGTGCTCCGTAAGTCTCTCCGCAGCAACAATTATAGTCTTGGAGGCACAGAAGTGTTTGCATCAAAAGATAATATTCAATATCTACTGGCTGAAGGTACTATATATTAATGATTATTTATAACAAATGTTCCCTCAAGGGCTCAAGGGTTTGACAATCGTGAGGAATCCTTGCAGGATTTGCACCCTTTTCGTGTTGTCTTGGGTTAAATCCCTCTCTTTTATCTTTCCTATCAAGTCTCTTTTGACCAACTCTAGTTCACCTAGTGTCTTCCAAACATGACACTATTAAAATATTCAAGAGCTTGGTGTCATTATTTTATACTCTTCTTTTATTTATAAGGTGATTAAGACCAAGAAATGATTTCCCTTTAAATAACAACAACAAAATATATACTATTTAAAGCACTCTTTTGGGTTTTTGACTGTATGAGTGTTCCTTTCATAGCCAAACCCTTCATTGCCCTGGAGCTCCCTCTGTGAAGGTATCCACTGCAAAGTTAGATTTTATGCATTGATTTTAAATATCTAATATTTTGTTCTAACATATAGAATGAGAGAACTATTCTATAGTTTTATTCTATAGATACAAATAATTTTGCTTTAAATACTGTAGAATCTGAATTCAATGCAACATAATGAAAAAAATATATCACTGTTGTTGATACCTACTCCTGTTAGTCCTGTTTGATTCTTGAGTATAGAACCATGTTTATAAATTCTTACCTAACTCTCTGCTGGGTATAAAGTGCTAATTGTTTCCAATGAAATATGAGTAACCATCTCTGGTGTGTCTTTATCTTTGTCAACTGATTTTATAAGTTAAAGATTTTTATTAATAGAATGAAACCCAATGGGTTTCTGAGTTGATTATTAAACTATTAGTGGCACCATTTTAATTTAGTTTTTAGTATAATTTTATTTTATTTATTTTATTTTTTTTTAACTATCCCTCTTCCATAAAACTAATGTTTTAAATTCTTTATAACTAATAATTATATACTAGTTAAATTTGTTTATGTTTTAACCATGTACTATGTTCTTTTTTCAACAGATTTTGATGAGTGCACGGACGCTAAGTTCCACGATTGTTCTGAGAATGCACAATGCTTCAACCTGAGAGGAACATATACATGTAGCTGTACAGAAGGTTTCACAGATCTTTCCCACAATGCATTATTCCCAGGCAGGGTCTGTTCAGGTAAATAAATATTTTCTTAGAGAGAGGGCAACTTTACAAGCATGTTACTAGGAACTGGTATAACAAATATTACTTGATAATATTATTTCTATATAATTTTTGTAAAACGTGAAGGTTTCTGACCCAAATAAAATAAAAGAAAATTATGTCATAATCGTAGTTAGTAATAAGATGAAATTGACTATCATTGACAATTTTAAAACTTTCAAAATATGGAAAAGCAATGTTTTATTTTTTATTTTAATGGTTTTATTTAATTAATTAATCACAAATATGTGTTACTAGAATAGACTGTAGAAAGTTTGCTGATATAATAACCCACAGCACAGGGGTATACAGTGGCCTTTAAAAAACACCTCTCGTTTAGCAATACAAAGGACTCTAAAATCTCTCCATTGGAAAAAAAAACTGGTGTTTGCAAGCTGAAGTAAGGTGAGAGTGAATCATTTTATATAGGACAAGCAGATTGTAGTTTCAGTAAACTATACTAGGAACATATTTACTCTTTAAAAACATTGGACGAATGCTGATCACATAGCCACTCACAAATATTACAATATCCACAACCTGGAAATTTTACATATGAGTAGGAAGGACAAAACGATGGAGAGATTAGAGGAAGTCAAAATTAACAAAAACAACCTTTGAGAGTCTTTAACTCTAAAGTACTCTTCACAGCTAATCCCATTTGTATAGAAATAATTAAAACAGTTCCAGACAATACATCAGCATGGAGACATTTTTGTTTCAACTGTTGGCAACACTTCTCATCAGCTGTTTAACTCATTCAACATGGTCTAAAGTTTTATTTGCTGTGTTTAAGCACTGTATTGTTGTTTGTGTTGTTTTTTGTATTATAACACCATACTACTAAGTGACAAAGACAATGTGTTTCGTGTCCAGTGTTTTTCAATTAATCACGAAACAGCTGTACATGTATAAACAAACTTGATACATTTATGATGGTAAGAGAAAAACAATTATTATTATAATTAATAATGCTGATAGATAACTCTTTTCAAATGTCCTGTGATTCAATAACAGAGTTCATTCAGTACTTCAATTTTTGATACATTCAAACATTCGTCTTTAAGGATAAAATAAAGCAAAAGCTTAAAGTTTCAAATATTTAATAGATAAATGAGCTACAATTGTTTCGCCTTGCGGCATCGTCGGGCAACATAATATGGAGTTTCAACAAGAAATATCTGCTATTACATTAAAGTTGATTCGTCTTTAGTTAGGACTAAATAGTCATTGACTTATACTAGGTCGTCAGAAAAAATATTACTTATAATAAATACGTGAAAATTATAAACACAATATTTAAACACATCAATCGTAAGGCCTGACATGGTAACATGTGATTAGACTGACATTGGATAAATTCTTTCTCCTCACCCCCTTGTCAATTTTAAATCTTGTAGTTACTTCAATTGCCGAAATGGTCTAGAGAGGAACATTGTTGTCTGTGACAGAACCACTTTGGACAAATACTAGCCCAAAGCTGCGAATCCCAAGTGCTTGACTCACTAGCTGACTAATGTGTAACTGGACACAGCTATTTTAGAAAGTAACTGCTGAAATTGGGCATAATTGAGGAAGATGCCCTATGCAGACTATGCAGATAGTCTGATGAGATTACCAGTCACTTTCTTCTATATTATGAGGGAGTGGTGACTAAGAGAAGAGGTCTTTTTGGTGCATCTCAACTTTAAGAGGATGATGATCCTTGTATTGGGCTCCTAGTAAAAGCTACTGAGTTTCGTTAATAGCTAGGAGCCTGGTCTGTTTTGCTAGATCAGTCTATTTGGGAACACAATAAGTTAACTCTTAGTTAACATCCAAGGGCCTTGAAGAAAACTCCTCATAAGAAAAATAAAATACTCCCACCACACTCCGTTATCTGGATTGTTGTATTAAAAATCATATTCAAATTAAATGATATTTTATCATTTAACATATTTTGGGAGTTCAGTTATTTGCATTAAACTCAAAGTTCTTAGCAAGACTTGAAACTCAGAATTTAAAAGAGAGCAGCAAAATTGGACTTTAGAAATTTGTGTTCTTCTTCAAAGATGTGTTCACCTTTGCTCTATTTAAATTAACAATTTCCTGTCATTAAATATAACATTCAGGACACTGTATACCAACTTGTGAACACCTGTTTTTGGATTTATGACCCTCTTTTTGTTGATATTCAGTTTTAATATAGTTTCCAATTTGTTGTGTTCTCTAAATGTATTAGTAATATTATTTTTGGACAATTTATTAAATAGAACATGATTCAAAAAGTTGTCATTTTCTAAGGACACATACTTCTGTTGTTTGCATTAAGTCTGTTACCCTTCATTTTATTTTTGTGTTTATTAAATAAACTCTTGATGATTGAACTACTGTATCCAGTAGCGACAGCCATTTGTTTTAATATGTTCATTTCCTGGAGACAATTGTGATTGGATAGAGGGGCATTCAAAAGTCAATTCACAAAGCTGTTTTAATTAAGCATAATCTTGTATTGTTAAGAGAAAGTTTTTTTCATTATTTATGCTTGTTTGAAAAGTAAGTACCGTTACTAAATATGGTCACTAGTTTGATTCCATTGTCTCAACTCATATGCCAGTTGAATACAAGTGCAATTATTGGAAAAGTAGTTGTTACAGTTTCTTTAAAACACATCAACAAAAACAAACTAGGTTTGAAACTGTAGGTGTGCAGTTGTTTCACACCTACTTTGAACTATGGACTTTGAACTGTTCTTTGTAATGCAAGAAATGTGAAACCAGTAGTGGAATTCATCCCCAGTGAAGTGAAGTTTACGGTGTAAACATAATGAATAATGAAATCGTGAGAAAACGGCTTGGTTAGTTTAACATCTTGCGTGAAAACATCCATGATAAAGAAATGGAATGAGAGACCATTTGATGATTTAGTGCAGCTCATGAATGAAACAATTTGTGAGAACAGTTGATTTACAATATTATCATTTAGCTGAAAACATAGAGCAGACCTAGTCGCATGTGACTTTCACTTGTTCTTGTATTTCAGAAAATTCTTAACTTAGCACTATGATGATTTCAAAAAACTGTACAACATTGGTTGTCTTCAGAAGTGGCATTATTTTAAATAGTGGGTATTCAATAAATGATTCCACGCTATGATCTGAATTGCAATTGTCTGAATTAGTGATAAGTATATGGAAAAGTAGTTTAAGTTAAGCCTTTTGTTTTAATAATAAAATTGTCATAATTTTTAAGAGCCTAATGGTTCTTTCAAAAACCACCTTGTATTTTTTACTTGGTCATAAAAATTGTTTTCTTCTTCGTTTAATTTTTGTTATTATTTTCCAGCTGAACAAATAGGCTGTGACCAATGCAACTACCATGGTACATGTTATTCGAGGAATGAAAACGAGGTGACTTGTGAGTGCTTCCAGTGGTATACGGGAGAGCAATGCCAGATAAACCTGAAAGGTACAATTGCCCTGTTTTATGTTGCCGAATTACTTAATTTTATTACAATTATAACAGTTATGAAATCTTAAACTAACATTTCTTATAAGTTATCCAATAGTTTTTAAATCACACACATACATAATCCTGTAAGTTCAACAACTCTGAAATCTCGTCTGTCTGTCTACATTCAACTTCTGAATTATAGTTTTTTGTCTTTAAACGGAAATAATCCATGCAATAAAATCTTATATAATTTCATTACGTTTATTGATTAATCACGTTACTTGGAACTATTCCATTTCTCCCAATCAAATATATCTTGAAATAAAGATCTCAAAATTGTTAACAATACAACAACTGTGGTGTTTTCTTTCACATATTCCTTATTACAGGATTACAGGAATAAAAATGTAATCAGAATCCACTGTCAAAATTAATAAAGGTCAATCTACTTGAGTCCTCTATATATACTCAAAATAAGTGATTTTTGCCCTTGGTAATTCGAACCTCACAATTGAAAATTATTTGAATGCTAAATGTTAGTAATCCCCTTGAGATTATCAAGGTTCCACTGTAGTAAGCAACAGTTTTGGTAAAATCTGAATTAAACGTTTGACAATTATACAGCATTCCATTATTTTTTAAATTACTATTTTATTCAAAATTTGAATACTTTTTGTTATTATTATATTTTGTTGTTTTTTCTTAAAATGATGAATTAAAAAATTATGTCTGATTTTATGTTAATTTAATATTACTTATTTAACCTCAGATTACTGTTAAAATTACTAGTTTATTGGTATTTGTAAGTAAAATTTTAAAATTTTGGTATTTATCCATTTTGAGTATTTAACCCCCTTCCCAAAAAACACCACCTCCAACAAAAAAAAGTAGATTATAACATTAGTATCAAAGTTCAAAATGCCAGAAAAATAATTGAAATTCTTACACAAATCTGGAAGTCTAATGTACTCTTTTATTACTAATAAATGTCAAATCAGTCCTGTACTACAGATGTGTGACAAAAAATATCATAAAATAATTGTATACCTTCATAGACAGATGTTTACAAAGGTTGTTTCATATCTTTTGGCCAAACCAAATCACCAACAAGTTCCTGTGGCATAGAACAAGGTAAGAAAATGTTGAAATAGAAGTAGAAAATGGAAATGGGTGTAACTTATCCTTAGAAGGGCCAATATCGACATCACCCATGTTACACTAGAATGAAACCTGCAAGAGATGTAGACCAAAACAACAAGTAGATGAAATGTTCTTGCTGAGGAAGTTTCAATGGGCATTTCCTGAGGAAGGGAGAGATATAAAACTTGACTTAGATGGAAGCATCTCATGGAACCCACATGTTCCATATAAAAAATAACACATATAGGCTATATCTTATCTTTAGATTTTGTATGGATAGGAGGCCAAAGCTTACTTTGGAAAGTGGTCCTTGGTATTACCTATTTAAAAATTGGAATGATAACGATAATGAAAATAATAAAACATTCGTCTGTGGTTCAACGCTCAACACAGATCCTCTGCAACCAAATTACAACAATTTTGTCTTCTTTTTGTATTCTCTACTGATTGAGAACGTGAATAGCATTACTATATATTTCAGAACTTAATATTTTATTGTGTGTACTACTAGGTAATACCAGGGACTACTTTCCAAGTTATGCCTGTGTCTCCTAACCATACAAAATTTAAACTAATAGGCTATACATTTGCAGCAAAGTTGTAGTATATATATATACTACAATATACTATATATATTATGATTTAATCACATGTCCTTGGAGTTTAGCTATAAATCTCTGACGATGATTGCTATGCCATCTAATTTACATAAGGACAATTATAATAAACATAATAGATTTATTATGATCTCAGTATTGTTTTCCTTATTGTCCATTTATGACTTGTCATATTTTAAACTTTAAAAAATTAATATAGTTTGCATAAATCTTTACATTTGCTTAACTTCTATCACTTGTATCTGGAGCATGGAACAGAACTACTGGACAGACTGCATCCATAGCCTTTACTTGTCTGCATGTTTTCCCTGTCACATACATGTCCTTCTTAATAGACATTTTCCACATCATCTTTAGGTGGCCTCTTCTTCTTTGTCCCTTTGGAATCCAATTCTGCTTAGCATATAATTATGCTTTTCATTGTGCCTTTCTTAGTAAAAGACCTGTCCATTTTCACTTCCTCCTTTTGAGAATCGATGGTTTCTTAGTTTGATTTGTGCCTTAAAATTGTCATTGAAGTTCCATAACTTTGTTTAGCTTTCCATACAGGGTAAAGCTGTACAAAAACAGCAATTACTTTCCTTATATGAACAAAGACAACTTTCACTGCACCTCCCACTTAGGTAAATACAACCACCTCATCGATTCTAATACTTCTGTTTAATCTGACGTTTATTCTCATAGACTTGGTTTTCTTAACAATAACATTTAACCCAACATCCCGAAGTTTACCAGCTTCTGAAACTCCAACTGAGATATTAGACAGATATTATCTGCAAACATTAGGTTTTATAACATTTTGTCTAACATCTCTTCCTTTAGGCATATTTGTCATCAACTGAATTAAGAAAAACATTGATGACAACGCAAAACCTTGCCTCACCACTGATTGAACTCTGAGAATTTCACTCATCTTCCATTCTATATAACTTTACAATGATGGGCTAGATATCAACTTTTGATGTATCTTTTAAGTTGTTGTAATACATTCACATTATTTCTAGGCTGCTTAAAGAATCCAATGCTCTTATGAAGTCAACAAAAATCGCTTTCAGATGAGAATTGAATAACATTACTCTCTTCAATGCTTGCTGAAGAGAGTAATGTTAATTCAATGCTTTAATGTTAATTCAATGCTTCAATGCTTCATGTGCTGATAATGTTAATTTGATCAGCACATGATCAAATTTTTTTAAATCCTGTTTGTTCTTTCTTTACCTTACTGTCTACACATTCCCCCTTGGTCCTCAGGGGCTTACTATCACAATGTGAAACGAGTATTCACTCTACAAAAAAAAACAAAAAAACAGTGAGACTTGTAGCTGACCTATCCCAAATGGAATCTTCAAAACGTACTTTTAAGTAGATGTAAATATTGACTCTCCCAAGAATGTGTATTTTTGAAGTATTTATTCATACAAATTTAAATATATGCCTATTGTTGTGCATGGGTATAACACCAGAAAAAGAAATGACCACCAACACAATCCATACAAACTTGAAAAACATAAAATCAGCTAAGTCAAGCTGGTGTTATCCTTATGAATAAACTCCCCTTATGAATAAACTCCCTTTAAAATAATTTGTAAATTATTACAAATTCAGGATAAAAAGCCATTTAAAAACAGCCTGAGAAAGTTTCTGGATCCTTTTATTTGGTGGAGTAGTTTCTCAGCCACGACTATGGAAATGAAAATAACTAAGAACACCATGAAAAAAATATTGTTGTAGGTATTCTGAAGTTTGGAAGGTGTTTATGATGTGTGTTTGTTTGAAGCTGACAGTATTTGTAAATTGGTTGAGTGGTTTATGTTATTGGGGTGTTTGTTTCAGATATGAGTGATACATCTTGATTGTAACTGTGTTATTTCAATTTGTTATTATTTGATTTTAATTTAATATTTTATGTAAGCACACTTTATGTACTTGTGACCTTTGTTATGCAAATTATATTTGTCAAGAAATAAAAGAATAAAGAATAGTCTTTTTGACTCTAAGGCTATTAGAATATTCAAGGTCTAAGGTATTTTGTGTTCTTTTCTTCCTTTTTTTATAAAGTGATGATGACCGAGAGGTTTATTGCCTTTAAACAACAAGGAAAAACATATTCCCTTGAATAGTTTAGGATAACTTTTGAGAACACTTTATCTTGTATCAAGACTAGAGTTATCCCTCTCCAGTTATCACATTTTGATATATTTTCCTTTTTTGGCAAAGTGTGAAGCCACTCCACTCATCATGTAATATCTTCATATCCCAGATCTTCTTGAATTGAATGTAAATTTTACATAGAATATAATTAATTAACAATAATACACAATATACCTGTGAGTAACAACAAACACATATGAATACTTTTATAGCTCCAAATACTCTTCTAAAATACTTTGTTGAGCAATTTTACAAAACTTGTAACTTAAATTCTCTCTCTAAAGAAACTTTAGACTTTTATTTTCCTGGTACTAACTAATTAAATATTGTATGTTTTCAGTTCTGCTTCTAATACTGACAATCGTAGGAGCATGTCTGATGGTTCTTCTTGTCGTATGTTTGGTGTTATCGTGTATAAAACACAGAAAGCCGACTCATGGAGGACCTCCGCCACTTAGACCTGGTGTTGGGTTCCGTCGTTATCGAGGACAACCTACTGGAGACAAGAGAGCTATGATCAGTATGGATACAAGCAGTGAAGGCAGTGTGGAAAATACACCACCACCTTATATTAAGCAGGTAATTAAGAAAACACCAGTCTGTCTTTAAAATAATTAATAACAATATGCCTATATTTAATTTAAAAACAAATTAGCAGAAGAAATTGTTTGTTTAGAAATTGTTTGAAATGTTATACTGATTCAAAATTTCTCCAATATTTATTTACAGACATAATAGGTAGATAAATTAACACTTGCGAATGCTGTCACACCTGACACATAAGGATTAATTTAATACATAACCTTGTGGTCATCTCTGTTGCTCCTGTAACCATTCCTTTGTTTCTATTTGAACTGTCACTTCTACAAAAAGCTTGTCAATAGGCTTTAACAATTGATTCTTTTCCTTCTTCTTCCGAAGCTCTACTCATCTTGATGACTCTCCAATCTCTTGTCTCCCAACAACTCCCTCCTAGTTTTGCACACCCAAAATACTCAAGTCTTGCATCCATCTCTTTCGTGGCTTCCCTCTCTTCCTCACGCCATCTGTTCTTTCAAAGAAATCTGCCTCTCTGGAAACCTCTCTACATGTCCAAGCCAACTCCTCGCCTTCACAAATTGGGCGATGTCCTCACAATATTGATTCCTTATCTTTTCTAGTTCTCATATTCTACAAAAGAGTGCAGTGAATTGCAACAAAACACAAAAACTTCCCTTTATTTTCCTTTGTCTTGTTAATGGATGTATGAATCTCAACAGTGGAGACAGTACTTTAACAGTCTGTAAATTGTAAATTATAAAGTATAGCTTTTCTTCTCTTCTTTTTGGTAGTGTGACCTTTTAGTAAGTCAGCCTTAAGAGCTTACCAAGTAAGATAAGATGATGTATACCTCTAAATAACCCCCAAAAGACCCATAAACTCTATAAACTTTAGAGTTTTCTTAACAAGGTTATGTATGTCTTTTTGTTCTGTGATCTAATTATTGCTTAATTGTTAATTTTGAAGTAGGGGTTCAAACCATTTGTAACTTGAGGAATCAGGAGGATCCTTAGTCAGATTTTGATATTGAAAATGATGGTGAATAATTGGTAATGGATACGTTACTGAAACAAGAAATATTGGTGCAACACCTTTTTTTAAGTCCTACATAGTTCCTTTAAGAGGTGCTTATTTCCTTCATTGTGTCAAACATAAATATAAACAGTTATGTCGACAGTCTGTAAGTTATTAAGTAAACAATATATCTTTTAGTTCCTGTGTTATCATTTTTTCTTAAATTGTTATTGAAATATATTTCAATTAACAGTTCATTTGTTTAAACTGCGGCAAGATAAATGAGCTAATGAGCTACATCACCCCCTTCTACTTCTTCTTCTTCTTTTTGGAGATGTCTGACCCTACAGCATGTCAGCAACAAGAGCTTATTATACTCCCAAGTAAAATAAGATGATGTATAGTCCCAGATAACCCCTCATAAGACCAAAGTTCGTTGAACCTTAGAGTGTTCTTGACAAGTTTATCTTGAGGAATTATATGTTCTATGACTCAAAGGTCTCAGTCCTTTTCTGATCAAGAGAGTCACATTAAAAGAACAGTTCAAATTCTCTGCAGTTTCCTCTTGCAGCCCAAATTTCCTGTATAGTGACTCCCCAGTAAGTACACACATCTTGTATGTGTATTTTCTCAGGTACCCATGCCCTGTGACTAACCCTTCATTATGTTGCATCTGCCCAATGAGAGGTCAGATGTAACTTGTTTAGAAAAGACAAGAACTGAAAGTTTACTCATCCTTAATCCTGATATATTCCTCCACATCCTTTAACATTCTATCTGAGCCCAAATGCTGATGGCCTGCATACCCAGTACCAGGATATGTCACAAAAAGGCTTGAATCCTATGAATTTTGCCACTGATGCTTAGTATTCCCATGTACATTCCCACAAATCTCAGCATGTCGAGGGACCAAACAAAGTTTTTCATTATGAGATGTAATAATATGTTTTTGGAACAATCACAGACTTCCTTTATTACCAGAATAAAACAAACACATCTGAAATGATAATTTTTTTAATAACGAATTTCTAGTTTTTTCTTTAAACCTTACACAGTTTATAAAATGAAATTATACAGGACAAACCTCTTAAATTGCATTGTTCCAAATTGGATATAATAGATAGTATAAATATACAAATTTACTTTGAAATGTTTAGGCTCCTGGCATGTTTGTTTATTGCGTATCTATTTTCTTGATACTCAAAATGATAAGTATTACTATTAGAAATTAAATTTTCAAGTACCTTTGTTTGATTATATTTTTAATTCACTTTAAATGAGCAAACATTTTTGGAGAGTACAATGAAAGAAATACATAAATAAGAAGGACGAATTCAATATTTACCTCTCTTTGGTATAATCACTCCTAGTCTACACCTCCTTCACTCTCATTCTCCTGGTATTCTACCAATATCAAAAATTATTATTATGAAATATATGGTTAAAAGCCATCAGTCAGGTCATACTCTCATGTACAATCACTTCATTAAAACTTTATTGTTTTAAAAAAAACTTGACAGATAAAGGAGTGGGAGATTGTGGTGAGCAGCAAAGGATAAGTAGTCGATAGCAAGGTAAAGAGTAAGTCAGCCTTGCTTCGCAAAAGTACAGTACACCTAAAACTATTCACAGTACGGATATATTCAGATTGAGTTAAAAAGTAAATGGTAAAAGAGGGCTACATACTTTTAATGTAAACACCAATAATTATTTATTTCCATTTTTATAAAAGAAACCAGGTGAATATGTGTTTTAAAATAAATATTTTCTAATTTTCTGCTGTTTAATTTCCTCTTTATTAATTTTACCACCCCTTTAAATTTGCCACCCATGAATATGTCCGTGAAGAGATGTACTGATTACAACTAGGGATAGTTTCTTAGTCTTTGAAATTTCATCTTTTTAACACGTTAAGTGCCATGGGGGGCCGATCGGTACGACAGCTAGCTCATAGTTAAAGTCGCGTGTCGGCCGATCGGTACGACACTGCCGTCAATGCAAGATTTTATTTTAGATTCTTTTATCAGGAAGTGTTGCAACCTAGCGGAAAACACATCCACTAAGTCAAATGTAGGAGATTGTAGCTAATAGGCGTAGATATTTCATTTTCTTATCTTTAGATAGTGTTGCGTAACAACCAAATAAAATACCTCAACAATATGTTAATTTCGTCGTACCGATCGGTACGGCAGCGAAATTTTCAGTTGATATTATGGATTAATGCATTAAAACAAGTAATATACAGTTAGAATATTCTACAGTTGTTATATTTTTTAAAAATAAACGTATAAAAGTTAACTATTATGGTAAGAAAAATAATAAATTTTGCATATTTTTGTATAAAACATTGAACAATTACAAAATTGGAAAGCAATTTTTAAAACTGTTTAACAATATTATTTATTTACAATTAACTTTTTAAAAATTATTTATTTATATTATTACTGTGTAAACTGTAAGATGAAAGCATTTTGAAAGCAAAATGAAAGCATTTAAAATCTGTTATTGACAAGTATTGGTGTTGCGGTCGTGGTCCTACATTGCTTTTGTAAGCGAGCCAAGCATTTACAATGTAGGTACCAAATAGTAAATGTATGTACTGCAACTTTATGATACCATCTTAGTGTCTTGTGTAGTGCTGAGTTGTACGACGATATTTGATCAGCAACATCGATGCCGGGTTTTTGCTCATTGTACTCTGTTATCGCAAGAGGCTTGGAAATGACATTTCCTCTTCGATCCCGCTTTCCAGTTTGAACCATGTCGACTTGATGTTTACGTGCAATTACTCACCACTGAGTCATGTGTTACCAACATCACAGACCAAAATTATCCAAGGAAATCGATCAAAAGTGCGGTCGGCCAATCGGCCGACACGTCAAATTCCAAACAAAATATGGTATTCAAAATGACATGCCGGGCCGATCATTTTTTTTAATGTTTTGTAAAACAATTTCTCAAAAAATCAGTTCTCCATATAACCATAAGACCATACATATACAGGTTATGGTATTAAAATTGTTTATTTAAGTTGGCACTGTATGATAAAAGTGGCACAACTGGCTTGGCACTTAACATGTTAAAGCCTATTCATTGTGAAAATAGTAATTTTCATTAATAATTGACTGATTCTGTAATGTCGTCTAATTGACTTTAACAATAAATGGTTATTTAATGTGGATATGAGGTGATACACATGAATAACCAAAGACAAGATAGTTTTACTGATATAGACTGGTCGAGACCCCAATTTGATGCTAGAACAGACTACTCAACAAGGGATAGTCAGGTGTAGGTAAAAGCACAGGTTAGCCAAACGGTAAAAGGAAAGTGGATACACGGTCGATTAATCACATTTATTTATCATCATAAGTTCCCGTGCTTAGTTAATATTAACTTCAAATATTACAGACTTCCTCAAAATAAACATCACAAATTAAATGGCAGTGCTGATGAAAAAAAAAAAAATCTCACTTAACCAAAATGCCACCTTCAGACATTTTTCTAGTTACATTTACTACATGTATAATGTATATGTATATGTACATGTATATATGTACATTCCACTTAGATTAGATTTTAATTGAAAATAAAGACAGTGTTATTATAACTACCAAGATATAGTTTAAAATTTTCATTTGTTAAATCATTTAATTAAAATAAATTTGCAGCATACCAATCTGGTATAAGTTGATTGGAATTACTCAATATTTTATCATCACATACAATATAATGACATCATCAGCAAACAAGAAAGAGCTAATTCAATTATTATGCAAATTAAATAGCAGGTCACTTATAAAATAATAATAAATAGTTGTCATCTACCAACATGGATTAGGCCGTAATACCTGTTCCAGTTATACCTGTAATCATCTTCACCTCTGTTTGTGTGGTCAACCAAGACTTCTCTTTTATACTGGTCTATGACTGCTTAATCCTACAACCGCCGACTCTGTTTTTTCTGTGGTTAATCTTTATGCTATTTCTGTGTTGGATCTTTATGCTTTTGGTTGAACGGCTGTTTGTTATATCACACATTGAAAGCATATAACACAATTTTTGAGTTGATATGCATTTATATTATTTAGATGGCTGAAAAATCAGCTGAACACCTGTTATAACAGATCTCTAAAACTGTATAGTTGTATATGTAATTATGTTGTGACTCCAGGCTAAAAATTAGAAACTGTTGGACCCATTGAATTATTTATTTAAGAATTAATTTCTCCCTTATCAAAGCATTTGTTAAGAGTATGATAGGCAAGAACCGTTGTGTATTTGTATACTGTAACTCATAACTTATACTGTATTCATATACGTTTTGTGTTCCATAAAAGTCATACCCGTTATGGCATAAAAAAAAAAAGCTTTACAATAGCTCCATAGGATATCTACATTCTTTTATATTGAAAAAGATTTGTTGATGGTAACAGACACTTTGTACACATTTTCTAAATAAATAGAATGATATATAATATTATACATTTTGGCTCATAACGAACTTTTAGAACGTTATTTGATTGATGTATATAATTTTCACACACATTTCTTAGCAATTTTCAATATAAAACCCGCTATAATTTTCCTTTTTTTATAATTAAAATTACATTTATAATGTTTCAAAACCTAGATAGAACTTGGTAATTTTTTTATATATTTATTTTTGATTAATATTATATTTGTAGCTTGCAAGGAGACATTTTTTTATATTTTTATTTGTTACAATTTTCAAAAAATAAAAAAGTACTAAAATGTTCTAAAGTAGTATTTTAGTTTATTCTGTGAATATTTCTGAACACAGTGATATATAATAACACATTTAGTTCTTCCCAAATATTGTTTATTAATTTTTTAAAGAACCTGAAAAACATAGAAATCAATGACTCCACAGAAAATATAGTAAGCAGTTCCAGTATTAATGAATCTTTTTTTCCATCATTTAGTCTATGTGATGTTGCCATTACTCTTTATTACTTACTTCTTGTACATGGATCCAACATCACCCGTATCAAAGGCTCAATGCATCTCATACTCTTGATCAGTCATTGTAAACAGTGTCTTGTTGATCAGTTTCTTATTGTCCCTTCTGCTTCAAATTTTGAAGATATTCCAACAACTTGTGTTTTGTACGATTCTTAGTATGTTTCAATTTTGAAATTATATCTTTTGAACAAAGAGAAATCAGTCAAGTTGAATCTGTGCAAGTACTAGGTCTTTGAGTTAATTTATATATTGTTTATCAAACATGTTTTTAAACTACCTTCAGTTATTTTAGTAACACTTCCCATACAATATATTTTATCAACAGCAATAGACAATAAATACATTTTAAAAATGCTACTCTGTTACAATATTCCCTGCTATTGATCTAGATATGAATGTTTGTCTCTGTCTGTCAGTTGATGGATATTACAAGATCATTGGGTTTCAGCTGAAAAGAGGTAAAAATGTTTTTCTGCCAGAGAGGCTTTCCAGTCGTCCCTTCAAATATTTTTATGTGTATTATTTTTTTAATTTTACTTATGCCAGATGTTAAAATATTCACCATTTGAGGTTTTGGTACCACACTTGCTGCCAGTCTTGATATTTCATCCACTCTTTTATTCGTCCATGTGTTTGACAGTCCAAGAATGGATTGAAAGCATATTTCTTTATTCAAATTATGTAGCAGATGTTTAAATAAATTAAAACAACAAGTTTTTAGTATAAACCACAATATTTTAATTGAAACTTGCCGACAATGGTTTCGCTAGTTAAAGCATTGTCAATTAATCTCATATATTCTCATTCCATAATTGGATCTTCCTCATACATGCTTTTACCAACCTAAAAAATCTCATTTCTAATATCTGTAGTCTGCCAAAATCTATCTTTTTCACTATCCAAATTTCAGAGCACTCCATCATTAAGAGTGTCCTGTAGTGCTCATAATGCAGCCAGAGAATTTTAATTACTGACAAACTTCAAGGATCCTTATATAAGAAATAGCATAGGTCCCAATATGGAGCCTTGTGAAGCTCCACATTACTTATATAAATTATGGGGGGGGGAACTACTGTTAGGAAACTTTACTCATTACTAACTACTGTTAGTTGGTACACATTAAATAAAACTTTACTTTAAAATGCCCACAGTTGCTCACTTATAGTGAGTACAGGCAAATCTCAAAGACTCTCCCTGCATCTACACCTTTTTTTCATTTAGCTTAGAGTTAGATATCTTTTGACCAATTCCTGTTATTTTCCAACCCTGATGATATTGGACTATTTGAGCGCTTGGGGTCTTTTTTCAATTACAACGGGAAAAAATACTGTGAGATTGTCAAAACTATAAAGGTTAATGTTTGGATCAAATCAATATTTTTTGTAACAATAATTCTAAAGTTTGCTTCCATAATGGAATCAAACATTCCAAGTAGCAATGTTTATTAATTTATAGACATGCTAGATAACAAAATGAATGATATGAGTGTTGTTGAATTCCTTTCCACCAGAGACCCTAGTTGGAATCTATACCTTTTTTTCATGAAAGATTAGATCCCTCTCTTTCATCTTTCCTGTTAGGACTCTCTTGGCCAATTCTTGTTCTCTTCTGACCCTGATGGTCATAGAGTATTCGAGGACTAAGAATATATATTTTATTTTTTTCTTCTTCTTTTTTTTATAATACGATAATGACTGAGAGGTTTTCACCTTTGCAGAACAAGATAAATCAAATTGAATACCTTTTAATAAAAATAATGTAGATGTTAAAAAATTTAATTTTGTTAATCTATTTAAAATCATATCTAAATAAAAATCATAATATTAATAATTGTAATAATTATGTTCTTAGGCTGTTATTAATGCCCAACGACAGAAAGTATTACGTAAAGCCAACAAGACACCAGCTCCTGGAACTCCGACAATGCTTGCTCACGGTAATGTCGAGCAACGAGATAGATCTCTGACTGTGATGATCCCTCGAGCTAAGTATAGACCTGTACCTGTTCAACCTACTTCGACACTACTGACGATGTCTACGTTTGGACCTGAACAGAAACTGATTAACTATCTAACAGGAGATGGAACACATACTCCTGATAAACATGTAAGTTACATAATAAGTTCTATTGAATAAAATATAATAAATAAATAATAAAATACCTGAATAATTTGTGTTTAACAACTGTAATCAAAATTTTAAGTTTAAGTGATTGAAGAGTCTTGTTTATTGGCTGTCTGCCACTCGAATGAATTTATCTAGTTTGCCTTCATATTTATTTTATTAATTGTGTCATATATTGCTTTCGAAACAAAGTGTAATTTATTATTGAGTAATAAACCGGAATTATTTTGAGTATGACTAAATTTGAATTCTTCTAAAATATTTAACAATTTTTCTTTATTGCCCTTATGGACCTTTCTTTCATTTGTGGTTAACCACAAATATTATTTAAATTTCATATGTTCATTTCTATTTTATTATGTTAACATTTGTATGACGATGTCTCATTGAAGATGAAACGGTCGTAACAAACACGCTAAAGAAACAAAGACTGTTTTAGACTGAACAAGGTATATATATAGATTAATTATAGATAACCTGGATGCTATTGTACTTTTTTCAAACAAATTTTGACTGTTTAGAGAAAAATATTAATTTGTTATTTTTTTACATTATTTGGCTATAATTACGCTAGAAAAAGTAAAAACACTTTTAAATGTTCAAAATGTTTATTTTCGAAAAATAAATAACTTTTTTCAGTTGTAAACATGATTCTTTTTCTAAATTTACTATATGAATCGTTCTAATTACAAATGAATAAATAATAACATGAAATGTAAAAATTAACAAATAAAATTGGAGAATTATTATATTAATCTCATACGTACAGTTTTTGAAAGTAATTACAATAGGTCAACTCTCTTGTGTCTGTAGAATTTTCCGCTAAGAAAATTTATGGGATATTGGAAAGACAGTAAATTACCAAGGAAACACAATTTTGACCAATCTCAATATGATAAGATTCACAAAATGGATCCTAATCTCTGCCTATATACCATTTCTTTTTTGTGCTACTCCCTACCGGCCAATTCACAAACTGTATTTATTGTTATCCTTTTAAATATGTGCTAGCAGAATATTCTGTATTTAACATTTTGGGGAAATTAGGGCTAGTTAGGACACACCAAACATCTCCTCCTCTAGATATTTACTCCAACCTAAATCATTTTTGTTTTGTTTTCAGGGTTCAAGAAGTACAAGCAGAAAGCCAAGTAATTCCACCAATCATTCTGAGCCTGTAAGGACTAGGAAGTCTTCATCACATTCGCCAGCACCTAGGAAGCCATCTACAGGTACGTTATGGTTTTAAGTTAGGGAAATTAGTAAAAAGATTTTGGAAATTAATAATTGGTTTACTAGGAATGATAATTTTAAAATAGTCGCCCGATGATGCCGCAAGGCAAAACAATTGTAGCTCATTTATATTATTAAAATAATTTGGAAACTTTAGCTTTATTGATTTATTTAATCCTTTAATATGGATTTTTAACAAGAAATATCTGCTGTAGCATTAAATATAAAAGCTAAAATAATACTTAACAATTCAATAATGAATTTTTTTTCTTAACCACTGTAACTTCTAATAATAGAAGCTCAAGTGAATTATAGAATATATACTTGCATAAATATCATGTAATTGCCATCAACATATTCTACCTTTTGAAAAATCAATTTTCTTATTAGGAGCACTAGTGTCTGCAGGCTTTGAGGTCTCGGCCACTGTAGGAAGAACTAAAGAATTGGACGAGTCATTTATTGGCGAACCTCACACAGATCTTAGTCAACAAGGGTTTAATACAATCAGAACTGCAGAAAGGTATGGATCTAATCTTTGTTTAACATTTTAAATTAGTTAAGATTTGAGTTACATAGTTGTTAATTTAATATCATTAATAATTTAGAAACTAAGTTGTTAGTCGTACATATTATTTGTGTAGTTTAAATATAGACTGTTTTAACTCTTAGCAAACAGCAGCTGTTACAGCTAATGATTTATATTATATTCTTATAAAACCAAATTGATTTTATATTTTCCGCTTTTGAATTAATGATTTAATTAACATTTTTAGAGGGAAATGTTAATTTTGTTTAAAGTTCTTTTTTTAAGTTTATTTGCCTATATCTATGCTATGAGAAATTTAAAACACTTTTAATTTCTTCTAAATATTTATTTTTGAAAAAATATCAACTCCTTTATGCTACGTGATGAGAACTAGTGTCTTTGTAGAATATTCAGCCTAGAACATTTGAAGGATATTGCAAAAACAGAAGATTACTAAGAAGATATAATTTGGACCATTCATGTTACCATTAGATCCACAAAACTGTTTCTAGTCTTTGCCTATATAACATTTCTGTGTTGATATACTAAGGGTTGTCCCTAGAAGTTGAGTCTCTCAGGTCAAAGATACCAAACTGCCAACTTCACCAACTAGTGTATATATTCAACTTCGAGTGTTATTTTTGGGTGTCAATATGTTCTTGTAAATTTTTGCATTATTCTCCATCTTCTTTTTCCTGTAGATATTTAAGGTCAAACGATAATCTTCACTTTGATTTCTGGTTTGAAAATTGATCCATCCTGTATTTAAAAGACAATAACATTGTGTTGATAAAGGGAAAGAACACACTCCTTTTAAATAAATCTTCAGGGCTTGGATTGTACTTCATAATTTCATAAAAAAACAGTTTCACTTTTGTTCTAGATTTTTGTTGTTGAAAAATATTGTCATTGACAATTTCAGTTGTTATCTCTTTGGTTTTCAACATTGAATCCTTCAAATTCACTATCCCCGAAATTTTCAATGAAATCAACACTTTTTTGGAGTTGATTACACTTCAAAAAAATGTTGGCAGACTGATTTTGAAAATATGACTCACAATAACAATGCTGAGAAAATTGTATATAATCATTGTAACAATAGTGATATAATAATAGATAAGCAGACTCCAAAATTATTCACAATGAATGGAAGGGGGAAGTAAGTTGGCAGTTGTCGGGGGATGGAGAGGGGGTGCAGTTGGTATCAGGGATGACAACAACATTACAATGAACTGTGAACATTTATTTGTATTTATATTATCAGTATTTTTAAACAAAAGTTTTAAAGGAGGGCTCTAAGAATAAGAGAATATAGCTTGGGCATTGTCTAGCGTAAAAGGTGACTAACTATATGAATATTTTTCTGTTTCAAAATTTACCTTATATTTATCAGTTTTTACTGACCTTGGCAGCAGCTGTGCCAGCTTGACTTCTTCACCCCCTCTAGAGATGGTCCTAGGTATACTGCCTACCAGCCAATTTACAAACTATATTTATTGCTATGCTTTTAAATATGTCCCAGAATATTCTGTATTTTCCCTTTCAGGCAAATTAGGACTTGCAGAGTATTCCGTATACCATGTTTAAAGTGTTATTTATAAATATATATAATGAATTTTAAGAAGAGGGCATCATATACAATGACACCTCTCCTATCAGATAATTCATCAGTCGTCACTCATCAGGGTTTGAAAGAAATGCACTAACAAAATAAAGACCTCATTTTTGTCCTATCAGATTGCTTTGTTTCACTTAGAAAATACCTTAACTTCAATATTGTTTTGTGTTAAGCTCTAGAATTATGTTAGATGTATACTCATTACTAATAATGTCCTTTATATCAACATAATTGTATGCATTATTTGTTGGTGTATGTTTAATTAATTTGTTTCATAATATATAAGTTGTGTACAGTCTAAATAATTCTACATTTTATTTTTTACGTGGATTGACTGTCAAATTATTAACTACTTTTATCCTTCTTAAAAATATTGACTTAGATATTTTCTCTTTTCTCGTATATGTTGAACTACATCTTTGTTCAATGAAAGATTAGAAACAAAAAAAGTTGGATTTTGATAATTAATCCTGGTCTACTTATTTCTATGGCACAACAGGCTTCTGTGTAGTTTTGAAGGGTTATAATTTTAAATGCATAAAAAATATTTGAAAAGAGATATATTTAGGTTACCATATATGACTGTTTAAAAAAAAAAATGCATAGAATTTAATAAAGTACTTGTTTAGAACATTTACTTTTTTTTAAGTGTAATAAATAAAAATATTATTGTTGGGTATCCTAAAAGCTACAAATATAACAATATAAAATTCAAAATATAAAAAATGTCGCAAGTTTTTGGAAATAAATTTAGAAATGTAATTTGAATTATAAAAAAAAGAAAAATTATAATGGCTTTTATGTTGAACGTTGTTGAGCAATTCCATACTTTTAAGTCAAATATAAAGTTTTAATATTATATATCATTTTATTCAATAAAATGTGTATAAAATTCTTGTTACCATATTACAAACAGACTTTTTCATTATAAAAAGTTGTATGGATTATATCCTGTGGAGCTATTAAATTTTTTTATGCCAAATGGGTATGACTTTTTTTTTTAGCTTGCAGGCAAATTCTCATTCATCAGATATATTTTGATATGGGAGAAAATAATTCTTAAATCATGCACCGGGTTCAGCAGTTTTCTAATTTTCTATGCAGTTATCTAGAACAAAAAGCTTGAGTTCATTACACATCCATCTAAATAATATAAATGGCATAGGTGCTGAAATATTATGCTCTAAGCTTTCAATATAATATGAAGAATTAAAGATGATATAAGTGATAGTAGTCCTAATTCAAGTGTAAAGATCAGTCATTTAGTCTCAGATGACACCATACAAAAACCCAGTCATTCATTAAATGACCAATCGTCAGTTGTCGGGTTAAGGAAGATGGACAACTTAAGTAGGACAACTCATGTTTGTCTATAAAAATATCGTGAAACTTACATACTTTGTAATTTAAATACAAACCAGTGATTGTCATTCACATTTTAATTGGATTTATAGGCTGTACACTACTTCATTTATTCAACATTACTTGTCAATGCTTCAATCATATTTCAGTAGTTTTTCTCAAGGTTTTCTTCATCAGTCTAAACTGAAATAAGAACAACACCGTTTACTTGTTTAGGTATTTATATAACGTGTACCTCTCCTCAGAGCATTCTGATTGGCTGTTCACATTGGGTAAATCGGAATGTATCCATCCTGGTTTCTATGAATCATGAATTTCTAGTGCTTGTCTTTATTTATATTAAAGGGGTTTTTCAATATTTCGATTGCTACCCAAAATAACTGAATTTATCTCAAAAAGGAAAAATCAAAGTGTCAAAAAAAAGTCTGGTAATTTGCTGTAAACTACTTCCTTTTTAATAAATGAATGAGTCCAAATTTTGTATGCCGTACTCGATAAGTGTAAATATTGTAAAGAAACATTGTTTTTTTTTTTACAAAAATAGGTATTTTACAATAAAATCACAGATTTTTTTTTATATTCATTTACATTAAAAATGAAAAATCATTTTACATTATTTCACTGTAATTTTTTTTTTTTTTAAAATTCCTTTAAGTATGTTGGATCTAAACAAATAGAACTTTGTTAGTGATACTGTCCATTTATAGGAATATTACAAAATTAGGACTTTTTATAAATTATTGTAAAGCAAGCCGTAACTGTGGGTTACAGAAACAAAACAATAATTGTTTTTATATGTTAATATATAAAACTATGAAATCGTAAGAAATTTTTTTTAACAAGTAAAAAACCAAATTGTAAAGAATTTAATGATTGTTAAAAGTTGTATTTATTATTTTTTCATAAAATTCATATTTTAAGAGATAAACGTAAATAAACATTTTTCAAAATTTTTACTCTCTCTTCTTATAATGCTCTTTAGAAAACTATTGCCTGGACTCATCTAGTTCTTAAAAAGGAGTTATGTTAAAACAACTTCCCATATTTTTTTCTTTTTTTTTATATTTTAGTTTTTATTTTTAAAAACTATTTTAACTGTAGTAAATTTTTTTAAACCAGTAAAGTTTTTACGCTACAAGTTTTAATTGATCAAAATTAACCATATGCTTGGTTGACAACATATTTTTCTGCTACTGCTGACCATTTCATATTTTCATCTTTGTCAGCTCAAATGTGTCTTTTTAGATTATGGCCCAGCTCTCTCATATATCTTCCAGCAGCTATAAATCTTAAAACACCTTCATCTTCATATTTTATCTTATGGAGCTTTGTCCTGTCACTAGTAAGTATCCTTCACATAGGGAGGCTGAACTGTAGCTCTAGACTTTTCTTAGGTTCATTTGTCCTTTTAACATTTTTCAGACATCTATCCAACATGTAACGATTATAGCCATTCTTTTGGACTGCCTTTTTCAGGAGGGTAGTTAATTAAACTTTACTCCTTAATTTAATTTCTAAGGGTTAATTTTGGAGTACAGAAATATTTTTTGCCTTACCCACCAGTGCATTAATCATGGGATTTTTGTATGATGGATGGTGGTCTAAAATGGCATTAAGATAATGATCCATGTTTGCTCATTTCTGATAGGCAGAAATGGTATCTTTCCTTGCTGTTCCACTACATATGTAAATCTGATGTTCAAGTGTTTTGGGAATGTAAGCACACCATAAAGTTTAACACATTTTGGAATAACAAATCTGCAATCAACATTATAAAACCAGTATTTTGGCATAGGAGTAGTAAGCAGAGGAGCATTGATTTTGAATTTTTTCCATAAATATATTTGTGATCAGTTGTAACAAGAAGTGATCTTATCAATTTGTTTAAAGAATATGAGATAAAACATGAAATAAGTAGATCAGATGATTTGTCTAGACCTTTTAAAATTCTCACAGCTTTTGTTGCATTATAAATAACCATTGTATATTTTTAATTGATTAGTCTCTCTAAAATATAACTCCATATTATAATGGTTTGAAATATGAGTCATTTACAAATCATATATTATACCAACTTTAATTCAAAAAATTACTTTAGTTTGACATGGTGTATATGTGTCTAAGTGATTGTATGTTTACAGTTGCATTATAGTGAACATTCCACCACCGCCGACACTAGAAGCAGAACTCGAAGACATCATCACTAAAGTTAACCGACTGTAAGAATAACGTCTTCTTTTAACTTTCGCTGTAATCTGTTTCTTCTTCTACCTGTTTATCTTCAATCTAGTCTATCAATTGTCTTCGGTGGTGTATTTTCATCTTCATTTATTTAATTATTTCTGTTTCAAGATTAATATTTTATAGTTAAGGTCTGTGTTTTATGTTTATTTGTTTTTAGCTTTGCATTGATCAGGTTTTAATTTCATCAACTTTTAAAATAATAATAATACTATCTGATTACAGTATGAAGATATTTATTTGCCAGTTGTTAAATGTTAAAAGGTTATTTATTGGAGTTGAGTTGTATTATAAATTCTTCTTCAATAGTGTATTAATTCTCTTATTTGGAAGGTTATGTGTATTAAAATTTAAACATGGAGCATGAAATGGGTGTTGTTTTAAAGCTATTGTTAACAAAAAAGGGAAAATAAAAATTTTGCTTAAATTTTGATACTTATCGAGTTATTTGAAGTTAAAAATTGCATCTTTATTGGTGGTTTTCCAGTTTGATGTATTATTGCTAGGGAGATTATTTCGTAATCGTTTTTGCTATTTTAATTTTTATAGGTATTTTTAACCCTAGATTACTACTCTTAGTTCATTGTTACGTGATCACTATTCATTCGTAAATTTTACTACATTCTATTTTTATTTTTATTATTATTTTTTAAACTTTACTTTAGTGTTGACTATTTTTTATATTAAATCCTTTATTGTTTTTAAGTGTTTTTAAAAATTTTTAACAATGAACTCCTACATATTTTAACTGTAAAAAAATGTCTTTTACCACCACTACAAGTACGTTTAAAAAAAAAATTAATCTGGAAAAAAAATATAAATATTATTTTATTGGAAAAATTAATCGGATATTCATAAAATACATCATTTATAAGTGTTTAATTTATATAAAAAGAGAAAAATGATTTACAATAAGTTCATTAGGTAGAATGCCAAAAATGCCAAAATTAGAGGCCTGTCTTCACTGAGAATCACATTCCTTGCAGTGATTAATATACACTTAGTAGCTAAATCAAACACTTTGAACTCTAAAATCACTATTTACACAAGAAACTATTTACAACACTAAAAACTAACAATATAAAAACAATAACTTACAAAAAAATATTCAAACACTTAATAGTTAAAACTTTTGCAAACACTACCCTATTCTTTCGTAAAATATACGACGCGATCTTGAATACGGTAATAACGGTTCAACTTTGAGCTTAGCCGAAGAGACAGTGGCCTCTATTCACAATGGCAGGAAGGTAAACAAAAAGACAGAGCGTGTCCGTCTTTTGTCTACGAGTTCTCCGAATTTTACAAAGGGCGGGTCGTAATTTTTACGAATGAATAGTGTTCTAGGGTTAAATAAGAGTAAATATGTACTGAAGTTGTTTTAAATTATAAATTTCATCTACTTTATGATGAAAGAATAATATTTATAAAATATTCACTATTAATAAGGATTTTGAAGAAATTGTTTAGGTATGTTTACTTGTTCAATACTGCCCCATGGGGGGGGGGGGCTCTACTGAACTACATGGGGCAGTTTTGAGCAAGTTCTAAAACACTACAGTAAAAACATTTTAATTTTAAATAAGCACAGAAAAATGTTATGTATATTATAAACACATAATCTAATTTTCACTTATTTAACAAAATCAAAAAGCATGTAGTAACAAAATCATCTGAAACAAAAATTTATTATGATATTCAGGTGGGAAAAGAAACAGGTGCTAAACCATTCATTGTTCTGATAAGACAGAAAATTAAACCATTTAGTAGCCTACCTGTTTTTTTATTTTTTATACTCTGTGCATGTCTAAACATTTAACAAACTAATGTAGTGAGTGTATTAACAATAACAAAAACAACAATAATTCTCTGAATTTGTTGCATATAAATTGGTTTTTGAACTTGAGTATTTCAGCCTATGTTGTGTTGCAGAACGGTGTCGGAAGCACGATCGTACGATGAAACGACCATACAACCTCCAACGAAAAGCATTCACAGGGATTTTGATTCGAAACATTCGTCCTCACATCATGCCAATAACGATGTAAGCTGAAAATTATAAAATAGCATAAATATAAATTTTTACATTTTTTCTAATACAAAATGATGTGGTAACCCCGCTAGCCTACTTAAAAAAAATTAAATACTAAGACATATAACTATTTTTAGTCAATTAGTAAGATCCGAATTAACACATAATATATAAAATTCATTAACAAAATTTAGTAATTGTTTATATAAAGGTAATTTTTGGGGTTTTTTTTTTATATCGACTTACTAAACTTTTAACAGTTAGAGGTAGGTTGAGACGAAGATGCTTAGAGTAAGGAGGTGGGTCACACTGCTGTGATAGTGTGTAATGATATCATCACATATCTTTCACAATGAAGAGTTAACTCAGGTTTCAGACATTCTAGTTCATTTTGTACGTTTCTTATGTTCTAAGTTCTTCTTGTAAATACAATGATGGGTTTATTTAATTACATTGTGATAAACTATAAAATATTAATGTTTCATGCAGTGGCGGATCTACGGGGAGGGCTTTCGGGCTGAAGCCCCCCCAAAACCTCTAAAATTATTTTTGAATGAATGTAAATTGTATACCAATATATTTAGTTTGAAGCTCGTAAAATATATTCATTAGCAAGAATGACCTAATTCCACTTCCACGTCTTCAATTGTATGATATCCGTTAACGTTTTAATACTTTGTATAATGTCTTAGTTACATTTAGATTGCCTGCAATCAATCAACATAAAGTATTTTGATTTTTGTGCCCGCTCCGTTTATCTAGTTTCATTGAAACTATACGCGCACTATAGGACGCGCATACAGTGACTCAGCAGTTAAGCTAAATGTGTTATTGTTTGTATTGTGGAAATGTCTAAACGTAAACAGACATATATTTCGTGCTTCTTCAAGAACCCAAAGAAGAGTAAAAGTGAAGACGTTCACATGCAAGATGGCGCCGGCGCCGGCGCTGGTCCATCGACAAGTCTGAAAACCTTTAATATGAAATACACTTTCACTCCATAAAACAACGTTAAACTACTGTTTTGGTCGCTTCATTATATGAAAGTCCTTTCACAAAATTTTCCCCCGTTCAGCCCCCCCCAGATAAAATTCTAGATCTGCCACTGGTTTCATGAAGCAGATTTAAGTAAGAAGTTGTACCTTTTATTGAGTCAGGTTAAATCTGGTAAACTCGTACTTCAATTTAATAAGCATTCATGATATCCGCTGTGTTGTTGCTGTTAAAAACAGCTACAATTAAACTTAAGCCAAGATAGATGTTATTTGATATTTTAGAATATTAAAAACAGAGAAATATATGGGTGGGTTAAGAGATAGGATTCAAAATTCCAGTTATAAAAATTAAAACAAAAGAATAATAATACAGTAATGAATGGGAAATGAATGAAGGAATACAATAGAAGATGTGAAGGGATGTGACTTTTCAAGTAGATGGGGATGGGAGTATAGGCCAGTGTGAACCACATCCTTACTCTAAGCCATCTTGGGTTGACTGGATTTTTTTTGTACTTGATAGAATGTGATACTGATTCTAGGCTGGTATCTGATACAAGTATCCGATTTTTTATTATCAAGTACAGCCCGTGTAAGCTATTATTAGAAATTATGGACATAATTAGCTAGACAAATAGTCTAAAGTTGTTTTGATGAAATCAGAATGACAACAGTTATTGTGATAGACCTGGAAAACTGATGAAGTAGCTTACTTTGCAAGTGAGGTGGACGTCATGAAGATGAGAAGTGTATGTAAGCACTTGAGTGGAAAGAAAGGAGGTCAATTGTTTAGTGGGGGACCACTGGTATGATTGAAAGAAAGCCAGACTGGTGAGAGAGAGAACTTCCAGGGAATTAGATCATCAGAAGAGATACTCGAGAAGTGCTAAAAGTGTGAGCAAACTTTATGTAGAGAAACACTTGAGATTATCCAAAATGAAATGAGTTTGATTCCTAACAAATATTGTGACAGTTAAACCTGATTCTATGTTACTCATTTAATTAAGGATTATCATAAGTGTCTCTCTATATAAAGTTTGCTCACACTTTTAGCAGTTCTTGTGTATCTCTTCTGATGATCTAATTCCCTGAAAGTTCTCTCTCTCTCTCTCTCTCTCTCTCTCTCTCTCTCTCTCTCTCTCTCTCTCTCTCTCTCTCTCTCTCTCTCTCTCTCTCTCTCTCTCTCTCTCTCTCTCTCTCTCTCTCTCTCTCTCTCTCTCTCTCTCTCTCTCTCTCTCTCTCTCTCTCTCTCTCTCTCTCTCTCTCTCTCTCTCTCTCTCTCTCTCTCTCTCTCTCTCTCTCTCTCTCTCTCTCTCTCTCTCTCTCTCTCTCTCTCTCTCTCTCTCTCTCTCTCTCTCTCTCTCTCTCTCTCTCTCTCTCTCTCTCTCTCTCTCTCTCTCTCTCTCTCTCTCTCTCTCTCTCTCTCTCTATCTCTCTTTCTCTCTCTCTCTCTTTCTCTCACACACCAAGTAGGCTATGTCTGGCTATCTTCCAATCCTACAGACTACCCTCACTGAGCAATTGACCTCCTTTCTTCCCACCCTAGGTCTTCTATATCCCATCCTTACCTTCTTCATGATGTCCACTTCAGTTGCAAGGTAAACGATTTCATTAGTTTTCCAGATCTGTCACTATAATTGTTGTCATTCTGATTTCTTCGAAACAACTTAGACTATTTTTCTAACTAATTATGTCCCTAATTTCTAATACTATGTAAGCCTACATAAATATATATAATTTATATTTATGAGTTATAAACTATTCGCCTAATTTTAAAGTCAGAAATGTATATATTTTGGAGGGAACAAAGGATGTGGTTGAGAATGAACTTTAAGTCTTAAATTGTTTTTTGTCAATGTACAACTATATTGCAGGCTGAAATTTTTTCATTAACAACTATTAAGGCAAAATTAACTTGATACCAAATTTAACATAAAACAAACTTTAGTTGTGACAGCTGCTGTTAATTGTTAACTCACTTGTCTGAAAATGCCTAATGACAAATAAAGTTGTTTGTGTGAAATTTGGTTTTAAGTTATTTTTACCTTAATATGGTATTCCACCAAGTACCAACTGTGTTTTCAAATATATTGAGGAAAATTTGTTGCACTGGCAAAAACATCATAGTAATGTAAGATAATGTAACTTTGTATTGCGTATTAGGCATGGAGGATAAATAAGAGGTTAATAAGCTAACTAGAGTAGTAGTAGGGATGTGGGTGTGTAACGACAAACATCAACAGATTGAGGAAATCACAACCCCAGCAAAGATGGAATGGTGTTTTTCAGGGTATACTTAACCGTAAATTATTTTTTATATTTATTTAGACCTATTATTACAACCAAGTTAGTTTACACCATCGAGTAAAAGAGAGGTTTTTTGCTTGTAAACAACAATGAAATAAATAAATACCCATCTAGTAATTTTCTTTTCTTATTTTAACACTATTTAATAGATGTAAGCCATTGATTTATCCCCTGTAAAATCTATATGATCAGAAGAATTTCAAACTATCAAATATCAGATTCAATGGTTTAATTCACCATAGTTGTTTGATTGTATTAGTAATGTTCAGTATCACAGAATGGTCATGTTGTCTATGCTTCACTGCATGTTTTTTATCTCGTCACTAACGAGTTCAATATTCAGATCCCTATGTAATTTATCGTTCCATATGTGGCATGGATCATTAACAATGCAGTGAAGTACCTTATTTTGAAAGGTTTTATTATATTTGTATTTCAATTTTTTTTGTACATTTCCATAGGCCCAGACTGGTTTCAACCGATATATAAACAACTTATTATGAATTGACATCTGAGGGTTTCTCACGAAAAGCCAGTACATTTTCCTGACCTGTAAGATTATCTCTCTTTTTTTTTTCTTTTTGACTTCCTTTTTCAAGCCGAGTTGGCATCTAGTTTCATGCCCAACTATTGAGTCAAATTTCCAAGTCTTTTCTAGATTCTGCATGTGAGATTAGTAAATTATTGATGAAATCTTACCCGCAAGATTTGATGTTGTTTAACAATATCTAATTAAATAAAAGCTAAGAAAATCATGCTTCCTCAACCACAGATACGATAGTCAATTAAGTAGTATCAATCAAAATACCTAACAGTATAATACAGAGTGTCTTATGAAGAAACAGAAAGATACTCTAGTCAATCAAGTAGTATCAATCAAAATACCTAACAGTACAATACAGAGTGTCTTATGAAGAAACAGAAAGATACTATAGTCAATCAAGTAGAATCAATCAAAATACCTAACAGTACAATAGAGAGTGTCTTATGAAGAAACAGAAAGATACTCTAGTCAATCAAGTAGAATCAATCATATACCTAACAGTACAATAGAGAGTGTCTTATGAAGAAACAGAAAGATACTATAGTCAATCAAGTAGTATCAATCAAAATACCTAACAGTACAATACAGAGTGTCTTATGAAGAAACAGAAAGATACTATAGTCAATCAAGTAGTATCAATCAAAATACCTAACAGTACAATACAGAGTGTCTTATGAAGAAACAGAAAGATACTATAGTCAATCAAGTAGTATCAATCAAAATACCTAACAGTACAATACAGAGTGTCTTATGAAGAAACAGAAAGATACTATAGTCAATCAAGTAGTATCAATCAAAATACCTAACAGTACAATACAGAGTGTCTTATGAAGAAACAGAAAAAATTGACATATTGCAAAAAAGTTCATATAAAAACTGAAATGGTTATTTTTTTTATCTAACTGCCATTTTGTGTTTGATGAACAAACAAATTTTATATAGTTTGAACGACTTCTGATACAGAGTTAAAATTTTGCATGCTACTTAATGTTATAAAGACCTAATTTGAGAAAACTATCAACTAATTTCCTTTTCTCATTTCAAAATGAAGACTATTTAAAAATTTTAACATTGAATATCTCGAAACCGTTAATTGTACAAAACCGTTCCACTGGCCAAACTTTCAGTTATAGAGATGATTTTATTAAAACTTCGGTGTGTAAAGGTTTTTGAGCACCTATCTTTGAGTTACAGAGGACCATCATGTCCAGGAAACCAACAAAACTTGTCTTAATTATCGAGGTTCTTTCATTAAAATGTTAGAGATATTTATAGAGGTAAAATGAGTATTGGTGGTTATGAGAAGTTGAAAGGGAATGGTGAAAGTTCAAGATATCAAGGAATTCAAACTATCAAGGCTCCATTGTAGCTAATTCTATTTATTTAACACTAGAAGTAACAGTTTGGTGACTGAACTATACTACCCAATAGCCAGGAAGACTGAGGCCTATTTTTTGTTTAATCTTGTATTTATTTAAAGTTTCATAGCTCCAAAACTACTGCATATATTTTACTGATTTTTTTTTGAGGCTAATGAAATTTACTTTATATCATTTGATTTGAAAAATAAATAAATCCCTGTGAAAATTATTAATATTTTAGAAATATTTAAAATAAAATTTTTTTTTTTTCTATTTTCAACCTTGTAGAAAAAATAATTACTATGCCTCAGATTTTTATTACTTAGATACTTTTATACATAAAACCAAACTTTCAAGCAGTTCAGAAGAAAAATAAATAAATTACATTAGTTTTAAAATTATAAGACAGAATTGAAAATTTATTATTTTTCACTATCAAAATTACTTATTTTAACATCTACATTCACTTATTAGTAAACTATCAACTTTGTTCTTAAATCATCTTCAAAATATTCTTACTCATGTTTACGAATTTAGAAATTCAAAACTCACTATAAAACAATGCATAAATTATTTTTTTTTAATGTAAACACACAAACAGTGGTGAGCTAACTAGGCAAACTATAATGGAGTCAAGCCAATCAGTTAAGTCAGCTGATCTTAGTTGTATGGTAATGTAAAGGGTAACAAGTTGTTTATTTTACTTCATTCATACACACAGATGCGTGGTGTTACTTGAAACAAATGTTCATCTATGGTCACAAATAGAATTTAATAAAAACAACAGGGAAAGTTCATTATTTTCCAAACTTCCCCGGATATCTCGCATAAATGTTAATTTCCATATGTCACAATTTTCATTTGCAAAGGGTTAAAGAAATGAGCTGTCCTAAAGGTAATATATTGTGTTTTACTTTTGTTCTGAAACAAACTTGATTTAACCACCTAATTATTTTTACAATTCAATTTTTAGATAATAAACGAGGGCATTTTAGTGTCGTCATCATAAATCAGAGATCGTTAGATTGAGAAATTACAAGAAAGATTAATCGATATAAATTACAAATAACACAAGGTCCAAGAGTATAACCCAATCTGTGTAATCATTAAACTACAATAGTACAATAAATATTGTTTTTAAAATATCAGTTTGGTTTTGTTTATGTTTCAGGAGGGACATACGATGGTGGAACGAGACTTAGGCTCGACATTCATGTTGCCTCAAACTCATCTGTTTAAAAATGATAGAGTAAGTACAATAAAGTTAATAATTGATAGTTGTGTTGTTTCCATATTGTGTGATACAGTTGTCCAATAATTAGGTGAAGGAAATATTTCTACTATGTCATAAAATATATGGGTTTGTATCGTGTGTGTCCATTTATATAAATTAATACATTGGTTAAAAATACTAATTGGATTTTCTAATGAGAAACATGTAGGCATATTATATTTCTTACATAGTATAAGATAAGTTTGGTAATTACAAAAATGTCAACCTCTGTTTTTTGACTAATCTGCACATTTCCGTGGGCAGAGAAAAACTAAAAAGTTATATTCGACATAGTATCCGTCCATTGTCATCGTTGTCTGTACATAAACATGATAACAGACACCAAAATTAAGATAGGATATACATTTGGTATAGGAGACTTGTGGTCATGTAGAACCTTATTAAAATTCAGAAAAATCTAATTGAAAATGTCAATAAAGTAACCATTTTAAACAGTTTTGTTCATATTTTTAGCGTTCTTCAACTTATAACACACTAAATTAGATCAAAATTCCTAGATTAAAAATTCTGCATGTAATTGTACCAACCATAGCACTCTACGATGACATGCAACAAAATTATTATAAAAAATATAATTTTAAACTTTAACCTTCTAAGGAAATGTGATATATGTATAGTTAGGAGATGGGCGAGGGCCGAGTTACTGATACGAGCGTAACAAGTGAAGGCTCCTTCACATATGTTTAGCTTTGACGGCCGAAATACTGATATCCTGCGAAACGAGTGGGGACTGTCAATATATACACATCATTCTATTAGGCCTATTAGAACCTTGCCAATGTCAATTAAGTAGTAATTTATACAGTTACGAGGTTCAGAAAACCTGTGTAACAACTGTTTAAAACAAACTTACCCTATTGGATAAGACTCCTTGATCTACCAATACAATTTAACTTTTTCTACAAGACCCAAGAAACAAACTTTGGGGTATTACATTTAGAGGATTTGCTTGTATTACATGTATGATGGGGCTGGGTAAGTACCATGATGACGTTCATCAACTTATATATTTTTTATCCTAGTTAAAGCAAAATTTAAATACTTTACGGGTGGTTTTTTTCAGATTTATGTGTAATGTTAGGTCTTTTAATATAACCGTTGTCAAACACGAGGTTCAAAAAAACTTTATAAAAACTGTTATAACCAAACTTGATCTACCAATACAATTTAACTGAATAATCTTTTTTGTCCAATGATAATGTCTATTAATCAAATGTTTTATATGCAGGCATTTTCTGTGTGCATGGATGTTAAATGACGAAAACAATTTTAAGTAGTTCCCACTTATGAGTTGATAAGATCTTTATTTGCTTGTAATAAACAGATAACTTGGTGCGCTGTGTGACACCGGTAAAGAACTATGAGAACTGCTGAAGGTTTCTTCAAGACGTTCTGTTTTATGTTTTGTAATTGAGTTGTATAGATTCATGTTTATGTATTATGAAGACCTGACAACGATGGATGAATATTAAGTTCAAAAGATGTGTCATAAATAATTAAAATGACTTAAATAACAGAATTGTTGGCGGTAAATGAATATAAATTTTATTATCACTCATAATTATGAGGAAATCCAGAAATTCAAGTATACCATTAACAATAATAACGTTTTTATTGTTATTGTTTCAAATATGTGCTAGCATAATATTCCGTAGGTTATGTGTAAAGAGTTATGTTATGTTTTATACTTGATTTATACATTTTAACAAGTGTTCATTTACAAACTTTTTTCCTTTTGAACTATGACGAGTCATAAGTGATAAACTATTGTATGTCGAATTGAATTAAATTTATTTATAAAACAAATAAGGAAATGTTTTAGTAGATTCCATTATATTATTTATGTTATTAATTATTTGATTTAAACTAAAGTTCTGTTTTTAAACTAATTTTTTTTTTGTTTTTTTGCAGGGAAGTGACATATCCAACTTTGATTCCTTGTAAGTACTGAGACAAGACACTTCAAGAATTCAACAATTGAGTTATGAAGGTATGTTTATGTAACGTTATTGTTTCTTGAAATGTAACAGAAATTCAGTAAAACTTGGATTTTCTATAACTATTAGAGTAAACGCATGCTGAGCAACTCGTGGTGAAGATGCAGGTCTTGGTTAACATCAATATTACCTCAATGATCTCTCTATGTAAAACAAACACATTAACTTTAATAGAAATATACAAGTGAAAACTGTTCACCATCATTGCTTATATGAAAGTACAGCAAGGTAGCAATGATAAAACAAATTGGTTGGTTTTTACATCGCTGTTGAATTTAAATCTCCAGGTGGCAGACTTTCTGATTGGTGTATTATAAACACGTTCCAACTCTGAACGTGCAAAAGATTTATACAGAGATATAATGCTGTTACTAAACTTCATAATTTAGGTCATTAAAATAACAAAACAGTTTTTATGTAGTACGAAAACAACACTTTAACGTTATGTATAAACTAGGAGGCTACATAGTTATTTTCATTTGTCAGTTATCTGTATGTTACCTTACCAATTACCAACCAATTTGTGTTAAGTGGCTTTCATAAGTGAGTGAGGGTTAACAATCTTGAGGGAACCTAGCAGATCATCATCTTTTTTCATATAGTCTTAGATTAAATTCCTCTTATTCATTATTCCTATCACGCCACTCTTAACCAGTTCTTGTTCTTGTATTTGTTCAATGTATTTGTCTACTTAAGTTCTTCATTCAAACTAGTACAAGGAAACTGGTAAATAAGACGTTCTCCTTTCTTAACCATTTTAGGTTGTGGCAGTATGGCTTTCACTTGTTTAAAGTCAATTGGTGATCATCACTTTCATCAGCGGTAAAACTATCACCTTTTTCGCCATTTTAAATTAAGAACATCACAACACAATCCCCATCTTCTTCATCCAAGCAAACCTTAGTAATTACTGCAGCATAAGTATGTTTTGTTTGCTCCTCCTGTAACACAATAATTACTTAGATCTACTAGTTTATATTTATTTTATAATCATCTATATAAAAAATCTTCCATAGTTTCAAAAATGTATTCACAATACAAGTTCATTTAAATTAGAGTACAAAAAAACTAGGACTATGTAATTTATTCCAATGCAAAATTTAAAAAAAAATTTTAATTGTTACTTTTAACTATCATTTTTTTAGTAGCAAATAAAAAAAATTCAACTGAACATTTTTAGTATATAATTAAATAGCATTTTTTGAATAAGACATGGAATTACATTGTTGATATATAATTTTATACATAGCTAGCAAATCAATGAGGTCAAATGTGTCTTGTGTAAGTTTAGCTTGGCATGGAGTTACCAACATTTTAGGATCCAAATCTAACTTTCTTTGGACCTCAATCCGTCTTAGTTGTGTCGTCATCCGTATCTTGATAGGCAAAGACTTCTTCATCAGAATCTGATGAAGTATATATTTCTTCATAGCAACTCAGCTTACGCTTCTTTCAATGGGAATCATCATTTTTATTAACATCAAACTGCAATGACTTGGTAGAAAAGTAGCAGGGACAAAGTTTCCCTGTTTTCCAATTATTTCTCTTGCAGAAACAAGACACTGGCCTGTAAATAATTTCATTCCTTCGTGTTGTTTTCAATTGATGAATTTCTCTGGTACCCTCAACTTTTTTAAGAGGTGTTGTGGGCAGATTTTTAGACATTTCAGTTATATCTTCCTCAGTGATGAAGAACATTTTAATTTTACTGTTGTCTCCTACTACTTTAAAGAATGTCTCTGGATCAGGAATGTCACATCCATGTGCCACACAGTGATTTGCTAATCTTTTTAAAGCACCACCAACACCATCTGGTGCCATCTGGGATGATTCAAAAAATGACCAGGTACTATTTTCAAAGCCCATTTCATACACCAGTGTAGAAAATAAGTAAAAGTTATTCATTTGTTTGTAATGACTTGATGGTCCATTTGAAAAAAAAAATGTACTGTTGTGACTCTTGGGTTTGTTTTTTTCAAGTAATTCAGTATTGGTCTGAGATGAACCCAAATTGCTGGAGGTCCATAGTCTCTACTGGGAGACACAGAAGCAAAAGGTAGTGGGTTTACGCCAGAAACATATAAAATGCCGGTATGAAGTGATACTTGCTGCCTGCTTCCACCAAAATGAAAACTTTGTATCTCTTCACTAAATTTACAAGCATAATTTTCGGAAAAGTCAGCATGCACAACAGCTTCATTGTCCTTCATATTTTGTTTTATATCCCTACTAACCCCATATCCCTTTGTCTTGTCACAAACAGTTAGTGGATAAAGGTTGTGAGGGTCCTTATCTGGAATCAACTTTAATTGCCGAAGTTTTGCTGATTTCAATGAAATATTTGTGTGCCGTTTGCATAAACAAGTGTTTCGTGAAATCTCAGTCTGTATCTGAGATGTAAAAAGGTCTGTATCTTGTGAAAGTTGTATAAGATAGTGAGCTTCCATACAACCGAGTGAACTCTTGGAACAAAGTTTTCATAGGTGAAACTAGATACTTTCTTTGTTTTTTGATTTTTTCCCTTGTAATTGTCTTCTTCATACTTGCGGTTAAGCGGCTGACATCTGGGCTCAAAAAAACTTTCAATTTGGAAACATTTTGCATTCTCTCTTTGATGGTGCTGCTGTACAAGTCTTTGTGATGTGGAAAGACCAATGGTACGGGCTAAAACCATCCGAAGCCTGTAGCGATGTATCAGCTCTGAGGAAAGTGCTGAACGAATATGATGTTTCTTAGTTTTTGATTTTGTCTGGCCGTATGATTTTTTAATTGTTGCCACCATTGCATTATGGAATCTTGAGGTCCTAGCCACAGGGGATTTCAACAATAGAATTCTCTTTCTCCTAGTGCTTGAATTTCTCAAGTCGTTGTGCAAATCATTAAGCATTTTTTTCGTTTTAGAGTTTGGCGTCAATTCATTTTCAGGTGTTAGGTTAAATTTCGATTCTTGTGCTTTATTCAGCCATTGAAGTCTTTTTTTATACTTTTTGGTTTTTCTTTTATGATCATTTCTTCTAGAGCAGACATTTGTTTTTTCAACTTTGTTTTCTCTGACACATTTCGATTTGTACCTTAATACTGTTTTATTTAAAGTAGAATTTATATTACATAGATAAGAAAAACCAGTAAGGTGATAATTTAATCACTAAAGTCAGGAGAGTTACTTTCAAATAAAGAGTGTTACTTTTTTAAGGTAACACTCCTGACTGGTAACACTCCTGAAAAATCTAACAGTTTAGTTGTGTAAATGCAGCACAAGTGAAGGCTAGAATTTGGAGATTAGGTCTAGAACTACAGTACATCAACACTTGAAAATGTATATTAAATACCAATTTTCAAAGTTTGTTTGATGTATAAAAATACAGGTAACACTCTTGACAATGAATTAAAATACTTACCATTATTAATATGTATTCTGGGTATAATTTTCTTTTCTTCAAACATACAGCAAACACTTCCACATTGCTGGAAACTAGAAACAAGGTGGCTATTTTTCACCAACCAAACAAAACAAATATTCCCCTTATCCTTCGTCTAATTGGGTAACACTTCTAAAGTAACACTCAACTCAATTTGAAAATGACCCGATTGTTAATCGGACTGTAGATTAATTTGTATATTTGAAGGAATGCATTATGTAGTATTGTTATTCTAACTTGATGTAATGTTTTTTCTTTCTCATTTTTCTTCCTTTTTTTTTTAAAAAAAAAAAAGTTTGAACATTAATTTATGCTGTTGGTATCAGAACCAGAGGTTTTCCTGGAAAATCTCTTTGTTTAGTAAAAAAAGAGTTGTGGCATCTTAAAATTGCTATATTACGAGGTCTAAAGACTTCGAACTAGAGTGAAGCATTGTTATCTTAATGGACAATTTCACCGGAGGTTATACCTTTGAACATTTTAAGTATTTTATTTGCATGGTAGTTTAATCATATTTTTCATCGGTTTGTTTTTTGCAGTATCTAAACTATCTTAGCAGCTAGTTTACTAAAACAGTTAGAGCAGGCATACACAGAACAGTATGTTGTTAGCTTAGATAAATAAAATCAGTGTTAACAGAATAGTTGAAATACCTTTCTCCAAAGCCTTAATTATACTTTAAGTGGAGAGTGTGTAACTTCTGAACTGGTGTGTCAATGAATATTATTGTATGACCCTCAGGTGTTCACTATAGGGAGTAGGGGTGTGGCGATAACAAGGGACCCCAACTAGACTTTTTCATGTAGTCTTGGGTTAGATCTTTTTCTTTCATCTGCCTCTCTCTAGACGAAATCTTGTTCTTTTCAAATTCTGACACTATTAGAGTATTCGAGGTCTTTATTTTATGTTAATTTCTTCCTTATATTGAAGGCAATGATAACCGAAAGGTTTTCCGTCTTTAAACCTTCAAGAAAAAAGAAGATTTTCATTTAGTATAAAAAAATTTGTACATGTTTTTGTCTCTTGTTTGCTATTATTACGGTTGTACATAGGAGCTAGGAATATTAGTGGAGTTTAGAAATTGATTGGTCATTTACAAAGGATGCTAGAGAAGAGGATAGTGAAAGAAATATTCTAAAGAAAGCCACATCGAAGAATAATTGTAGGAAGACAGAAGAAAAGGTTGTTTGATGATCTATTGGAAGAGCTCAGAATTATGAGATTCCAGAGGTGGAGACGAGTGGCGGAGAACTGAGTAAACTGGAGGATATTGTCCGGAGACGAAGGTCCTGTAACGCCAAGGATGTATATGTAGGATTGCTTCAAGGATTACTGAGTTGCCATCGTACGCTCGGTGTTATACATTTCCAATTCAAGTTTTACCTTATGTTTGCCAAAAACTTTATACCTTTTCCTAGTATTATATTCATTATCAAGGTTATGTTTATTGCGCTTTTTAATTTAAGTATTTTGCAGATTAAATTACAATTGTTTATTTGTATGTTTCAGGAGAAACGATGAAGAACTCTACATTGAAGATGTTTACTAACAGTAACATTCAAAATGGATTTTTTGTAGTTAACAAAGTGATTGTGTCAAAAAAACAAGTGTATGTTAACACTTTATTCTCATAATATAACCTAACAACACTGGCGCTCTAGTATTAAGAAAATACTACTGGTTATTTGGCCTATAATTGTAAATACAGTATTGAAAGACGGGTTAGGGTCGAGTTTACAACTTTACACTATATTTTCAATCGATTAGAACCATTCTTTTAGGCTTTGTCAACTAAAACAATAAAGTTTTTGTTCTGTAAAAAGTTTAGTAAATTATTTTTTATTGTAAATTTCAATATTTTGAGACGTTCTTTGTACAAATTTTTAGGTTATGTATGTTATGTGTGTATATTTAATTTATTTAAGGTTATCAATTTACAAAAATTAATTAACAGTCGTAACAAGTTATAAAACATATTTTTACTACATACATTTTATTAGTCCTGTGTGAAATCATGTCTGCGTAGACTCAGCATTTTTTTATTTAGTTTATGTATTTGTAAATATTATATAATTTATAATCATTGTATATTTTGTTTTTACATTTTAGTGTTTATTAAAACCATGGGTGCCAGGGACTATTACAGGTTCATATTGTATATAGTTTGTTTCTTCTTCTCTTGGCTAAATTTGGTTTCTTAAACAAGAGTCCAGTGTTGTTTGGTTTGACGGTAGTGCCAAAACAAAAACATATCGAATTGTGTCATGATTTGTTGTAAATTGTTAAACGTAAAGGTGAAGAGATATAGACAAAGTTGTTATTGTAATGAGATATATATTTGATGTAAACAATTATTATTTACCTATCATTGGCTTTTTCTAGGATGAAAAACATTTACAATATTGTAATCCCAACAAAGTAAGTCATTTTCCACTTTTTGCAAAATCGTAATAGGTAATCTTTAATTTTTTCAAGCTGAAACAGGGGTTTAGGATTTTAATAAGTTTTTATCTTAATAAGAGCAGAATTAAAATTGGAATTATGAAAACTTTTGCACAAAAATTTTAATTTTTTTTAAATACTAATAATATGTATATCAAATGATGGAGAATTGAAAAGTGAACAATATCTGAAAATTTGCTTTAATATCTCAAGCGTTTAGGAGAAATTATAGTTGGTAAATATGAAAAATGCCATTTTTTTCAGGTTAAATTTTTTTTTTTAAATCCTAAATCCAAAATTTGTCTGTGATTATTTCAAATGGTGAATATCTTTCTTATAGTTTGCAATAAATTAAGTAGAGAAAAATGCCATTTTTCCACTTTTGCATAATCTGTTACCCTTAATTTTTTCAGGCCAAAATATTTGTTTTCATTTTTTGTACGTTTTTATAAAATAGGAGCAGAATTCAATTTAGAATTGAGGAATGCTTTTTAAAATGTGATATCTTTAAATTTAGCTTATATGAGTTTTTATTTTTTACAAAACGTTCAAATTTTTGGGTGTGCCCTTGTTTTTTTCAGGCTAAAAAATGAGTTTTTGATTTTTTAAAGTTTTTATATCTTAATAGGAGCAGAATTCTACCTCGAATCAAGTGATGTTCTTAAAATTACAATGTCTAATAGTTTTGCGTTTTTAGCCCATTTTTTACAAAATGTTCAGATATTTTAATATCAATGATATATACATCAAAAGATGCAAAATTGAAAAGAGGACAATTTGGCTTTGATATTTCAAGGGTTGAGGAGCAATTGCAAAGGATCTACTGGCAAATAGTCTTGATGTATTTGAGGGACATCCTGTGTATATAATACTTAAATGATTATTATTTATCAATCATTGTCTTTAATAGGAAGAAAAACATTTACAATATTGTAATCCCAAAAAGTAAATAATATTTTGTAATAACTATTATTTGTAATAAAAATTGTTTTATAAATAAACGTAAGATAACCTAAAAAACACTGTTTCAATTTATTGAGTTATTCTGAATCATTTCCTATTTCCTTCTATTTACAAAAAATAGTTTTGTAGAACACAGCACTTTATATTAAATAAAACTAAGAATTTAGTGCTTAGTTTTTTGTATGGAAGAGTGCAACACTTTCCACATAATGATTTCAATTTCAATATCCATTGACCTCTTTTTTAACTAATATTTTTGTGGCAGAGCTACAAAATTGAATAAAAACATGAATGGATTGAACCACAGTTGCATTGACCTCTTTTAGCATTATATTCTCCTGATACTATTATCCAGACAATATAAGTTGTAGGAGGTCTATTTGAACAGAAAGTTTTGTAACACTGATTGATAATTGAATCAAAGACTCATTGACCTCTTTTAACACTATATTCTCCTGATACAGTTATCCAGTCAATATAAGTTGTTAGGAGGTATATCTGAAATGAAAGTTTTGTCTTAACATTCCGTTGACCTCTTTTAGAACTATGTTCTCCTGATACTGTATCCAGCCAATATAAGTTGTTAGGAGGTCTATTGGAAATGAAAAATTTTGTTGCAAATCTTACCATGTGTTTTATTTTTAACTAAGCTTCAAATCCTGATATCAGAAGAATATAATAGTATAGGAGGTCAATTTGTTTCGAAATTTTAAAAGTTATTTTTTCATGTTGTGGAAAGTGCTGCACTCTACATTAGATTATAAATGAAGTGATTTTACATGTAAGCTGCTGCCATCTACCAGAAATCAAACTAAGCAATAACTCTCTCAGTTTGTATGTATGGGAAGTGGTGCCATCTACCAGACAATAAAAACTTTCTAAGAAAAAATCTGGTTTTATGGAAAGAAAATATTACTTTAAAGACTAAAATAAAACACAAGTAATTTATTTTAATACATTTATTTATGTAACAATTTTTACATTTTTAAATACATAAAAAACGTTAATTTAACATAAAATGAATGAAAAATAAAATATTAGCAATAATAATGTTTTTTTTTTAACAACACTTTTTTTGTCTTTTAAACACTTTCAATTTTTTTCTTGATGGAAGTCCATCTTGAGTGTGATTGTGCCGACAGGAAACTGCAACAAAATAAAAATAACTATTAAAATACTCACTTTATAAACATTTCTTATGCATAACACATTCTTTATTATAAAGTGCTTCTGATAAAACTTAACATAAAACACTCGATGGCTAGACAAGTAAACAATCTTTTAAAAATGACAATGACAACTGATTAATTGTTGGTTAAAACCCCCAAACAATAGGGGGACAGTTAGGAACTCAAATACTGCTGAACATATTTTAATGTAACTAAATACAAACTATCCACACAAGAGCAGCTTGTTATAATTGTCTATTATCAGAAGAAATATGCTTTTAGACCTACAATATTATACCATAGAAATATACTGTGCTATAAAAACACTGCAATTTACAATGTAACTAAGCACAGTATGTAACAGCACAGAATACTGTGTAGAAAAAGAAAGGGATTTAATAGGATCGTAAAAAGAGCCACAATATAACTTGACACTATTCAGAGAAATTTAGGCTGATTAAATTGTAAATATATTGCCGAAAAGGAATGTGATCTTGTGGAGGTCTGATTGGGAGTGATGGTGCAATCGTATTCCAGTGTGTGTGCTTGGTATTGGATGAATGATCTTATTGACAAAAATAAAGGATTTTATACTTTGAATTTAACCAGTGTGAGAACCATATTTTAGAGATGGTTTTGGATCAAGGTTGGCACAAAATAAACAGTAGTAGTCAACGTAAAATAGATTTCGGAAATCTGCACATGATGGTGGCTTACAAATAGAAAGATTAATTTAGCAATCTAGTATCAAGAGTGAGGGAAGTTTTGTCCCACAGTCAGACGTGGGTTTTGTTTTTGGTCACGCTGTTCACCAATGCTTACAGTACAGAACTATAATAATAAAATGATATTTCAATGACCGAGCTGTTAGAAGTAGACAAATGTTTTTTACAGAAGTATAATTTATTTATTTTGTGGAAGGTGTTGCAATTTGAAGAAGATTTGTGTACTTATACAAGTGAAGAGATGACCTGTGGTCTTGTTACAAATTAAAGTGTTTATTGTGGACAATGTGTTTGCTTTCATTTTGATAACATAAAATTAGCTTATAAACATCCAGGTATTACTAGAAAGCCTATACCATTAACAAGCACTTATGCCCCCCCCCCTCCAATAACATCTAGAACAAGGTAGGTCAACAATTCTGTTATTTTTAAACAATAGTGTTTAAAAAAACCGTGAGAACACCTTGATAAAATTGTTTATAAATTCTAGTAGACTGTGTGATAAATTTTTTAAAGTACTATTTAAAGTATCAAATATTGATCACTATTTATTTAAAATTGTAGGTTTGGGCAAAATATGTATAAAAACAAACTGTCTATAGACCTGTTAAAAAAGCCTTAATTTGTTGGATAAAATGTTGGATAAAATGATGGTGGAATATGAAAATGAATAAACCAAACCTGTGTAAAAAGTTTAAAGTAACCAAATATTAGTGATATTTTTTCTGAATGGATATTATTAAAACTGGCTGATTTTTTTATTTCTCTAAACTTGGTAAAAAATTCTACCTTATAAAATATCTCGTTTACTTTTGCTAACCAGCATATTCTGGTCACAAGTTTCAAAATGGAGGTCATTTAAAATTTTTAAAAAAATCATATTTGGGTTACTTTTAACATTTTACAACTTTTAGTTTCACCATCTGAAAGAAGAACAAAAAATAATATAAAACCACACTTTGAACTAAACCCACAAGATTTTTGGGTTTTGAGAAAATTATAAATGCAGTATAATTTTGTTCAATGCATGTTTTTGCTGGGTTATGTTTCTTTCGTTTTAAAGAAATATTTTTATCAAATTTTAGGGTGGGGGTATAAAGTTCTGATGACTGATTTTTTAGGTTATTTCATATTTGCAATAGATAATTCACACAGTGATTTGCTTGAAAGTACATTTTTTATTTAATGTTTTTCAAACCGTATCAAATATTTATAATTTGTAGGTCTAACTTTTTTTTATGACGTAGGAACAAAATTGATCAAAGCTGGAAAACTTTTTACATCTTCATTCTGGTTTATTATTCGATATATCCCTAACATATACTGTTAAAAGGAAAACTAGATAATGGATTATTACCAAACTGAAACGAGATAAGCTAACCAGTCTTGATCAACTGTGAACCCGCCTGTCCGATTTACCTGCAAGGAAGATGTCAAACTCGGTAATAAGTGGTTTAAACCGGCGGGACGACAACAAAGAGATGTGAAAATAACTCTCGCTACAGTCCTGTCAAAGGATTTGCAACAACCAAATTTATCAATAATCTTATTATATTTTCACTATAGTAGTAGGAATGCGATGGGGCGGGGGGGAGGATCTACGCTGAGATTTTTGTGAGATTTCCTAAGCCAAAAAAATGTGTCTAATTTCTCAAAAACCGCTGGGTCGATTTTGATCAAAATTGATAGATAGGATTTTTGGCATCCGGTTTTGCTCGTAATATACAAAGCCTAACACAAAATTTGCGTCAACCTGTCGTTAAGAAAATAATACAAAAATTAAACTTAATAAACTATGAACCGAAACAAAACGAATTGATTGTGTCATTTTCCAAAACAAATTGCTTCAGTAGTTATTGGGGGGGGGGGCTCAAACCCTCTAGGAGCTGTAGCAAAATAATTCTCAAAATAGACTCTAAAGATTTCGATGAAATTTTGCAGATTTATGAAAATTGATAATATTCTGAGTGAAAGAGAATTGTGTGTGGTTCGAAATAAATTTATTGCTAATAACTGACAATGAACTCTGACTGGCGTCATTAGAAACTGGATTATATCAAATCAGTGCAAAAACATTCCACAAACTTTATCACTCGCTCATCACAAAAACTAACAACAACTAATCGCCAGAAAAACCGTTATGCGATAGCCAAGAACGAGACACAGATACGAGCGAAGCGAGTACTTGTTTTTAATATTACACATTGACATACAACACGCTACTGGATAGGGCTGGGTAAGTACAATGATGGCGTCCATCAAACTCCTTCCATTCCTTTGATCGTGAGAAAATATTATAACACTGTCTGGTGTGGATAACACGCTAAATGACGTTTAATTAATAGGACGAGAAGACAAAGCCACCTTCCTCAACCCACCACTCCCGATTAGACAGGGTTATTAAATAAATTATAATCTAATTCAATGTTTGAATAGAATGACGTTTTGATAAAAAAGATTTTTCATCAATTGTGTTTTTGATTGTAGAATTTACCTGATAATTCGTGTTCAACAGATGTTGTAACATATGGTTTACAGACAAATAAACGGTGTGATTTTCTCACAAAATCAAAGCAAGGAAAGCAAAACTATTTGTCGTTTTTTTTAAACAGAAGTTTAAAATGATTGTTGTATTATCTTAAAATATGAATACCTGTGATAACAAATTGACGAACAGTGTTTATATGAATATTATAATTGAAAAGTAAACTTGAAAAAAAAAAAAAAAATTATAAATGTTTTGTTTCAATTTGTAAATTTAAGTAGGTCTACATTTCAGGAAGCTTGCTCTCAAAGGACAACACAGGTGTGGCAAACCTGAGGACCTCAGCTGGACCTACACCATTTTTCATGTAGTCTTGGGTTAAATCAATCTTTTCATCTTTCCTATCAGGTCTCTCTTGACCAACTCTTGTTCTTTTCGACCTCACTATTAGAGTATTCAAGGGCTAGTGGTCACTATTTTATGATTTTTTTTCTTCCTACTTTTATAAAGCGATGATGACAGAGAGGTTTTTCACTTAGGAAGAAAAGAGAAGATATTTAAAATTGTCCAAGACCGAAATAAAAATATTTTCTAAAGACACAAACAATAGTTATTTGTGCAACTAGTGAGCAAAGTGGCAATTTTTTTAAACGAGAGGAAATTGTTGACGCACGAGGCTTGCCGAGTGCGTCAATTTTATCGAGTTTAAAAAAGGCGCTTTGCTCACGAATTGCACATTATACTTTGTCTACAGTTGTTATTTTGGCAATAAAAACAGTTCATACTGGCGGTCGTACTTTTTCCTTGATTTGACAAAAAGGAGATTTAGTACAACGTTGTTAGCTTTTTCCGCTAATTTAGGCGGGGTATTTGACAGGTTTTCATCCTCTGAACTGTTCATATTTTAAAACTAACTACACAAAATATAGCAGTAGTGCTAAACAACACATCAACACTGGGTAGAAGTTCTCACGTCAAAACTGAGGTTATTTATGAATATTACAAATAACTTAGGTGTATTGTTGAGGAAACGGGGTGGCCAACTTCAAATTCGGCAAACGAAAAATACTCTCCGTGTACATACACTGTCAATCAACTTCCTTTTTCAACTTTAAAACGCTGTTTTGTTGTTTATTTATGTTATTTTACATGTAAGAATTAATCTAACCTACATACGGGACATTTCCTGTATATGATAAATCAAATCAAATAAACTTAACCTAAATTTCGTTTTGTTCGGTTGCCATTCGGAGTGAGCAAAGTAGTGTGCAAAGTAGTGGGCAAAGTGAAACTGTTGAGAAATCAGCTGTTTTGCAAACTAATTTAAATGAACAAAATGCCACTTTGTCAACAACTGTAGACAATAGTATATTTCATAACTAGGACCGAAAGTGGAGCTTTTCAATACAATCTCATGTTTAACTTGAGCGAGGATCGAAAAGCTTCTTTTGGTCCAAGTGATGAACTATATTTTTCGTTATACTGCAAACAATATAAGAAAACAATTTCAAAAAACTAAACTGTTATAACCTATTTACCTTCAAAAGTTTGGACAAGTTACACAAGTTTGCAGCTATTACAGCAGTTTAGTTTGTGTTAGTGGTACTTATTTATAAAATCGATGGTAACAGATGTTTTATCGGTTATTTACAATCGAGAGTATCGGTAGTTTTTATAGATTCTTTACAATCGTTAATTAATTCGTATAAACGAAGTAACAGCTAATGACCTCGACCTCAGCTGATGTTTTTAGATCCTAGGACTAAAAAGAACAACTTTAGCATCTCAATACATGTTTTTGAAGCAGTATGACGGAAAAGGTATTTTTTTTATCTAGCTATCGGTTTTGGAATTCTCGGTACATGAGGCTTTTAGAGTAAACATCCCCAGTTTGTTTCGAACAACATAAAAAGAACAAAATTATCTAACTCTCTGCGATTTTTAATCACACTTAGAAGTGACAAACCTAACCTCATCAAATGTCACGAAGTCTGTTATAATGAGCGTTGTGGAATGTAAGATGCTTGAGTGACGGACTTCGCCTCTAGCCTAGCTGAAGCGAGGGTCATTTATCATGTAGAGAGATCCTGCCCATTATACTGAGGCATGCAGAGTTGATAGGACGCGAAAATCTGAGTGTTTACGAGTATCGGCTTTGTAATGCACTGAAGTAGTGATGTGGGGTTCTAGATAAGAAGGATTTACTAGGAAAAAAACAATTTCAAACTGCCTGTATTTTGAAATTTTCCGACAATATTTTTTTAGTAATACAATCAAAGAAAAGTAAATTTTCTGTTATTAAAAAGACGGAGAATATCCCGCTCATCATCGATCGTCCTTAAAAAAAAACAGAAGAAAAAGAAAAGACCATTAAAAATAAACTCCTAGCCCTCGAACATTCTACTAGCTCTAGGATTGGAAGAGAACAAGAGTTGGGCGTAAGAGACCACGTAGAATATAACACAAGATTATATTGGAAAAGTGTAAATCCAGCTAGGATCTCTCAGGATTGTCATATCTTAGATGAACTACTAAGAGTCAAATTATTTATTAGGGTGTTTTGATAATTGTTTTAAAAGTAGTCAAAAAAACCCCTTCACAACTAGTCTCGACTGTAATGCAACTACATGAAGCTTTGGGTAATTTTATAACAAACAAATATTATTGATATTTCACTCCAAAATACATTGGAGGCGAGAGAATGTATAAAAATGAGACTAAAACCAGTTTTCCAATATTTGTTCCCCAGAAACTGGGCGGATATATATATTTTTATAACCCCTGAACTATTTTAAACCAGAAAAAGTGAGATTAAAGCATTTGTCTGCAAAAACAAAAAGAACTAATACGACTGCCCAACACTCGTAATTTTTTTTGAATATCCATTTCTATTTCAAATTTCCACATTAGTAATTCTTTAAATACACTTTGTCTTATTTATATTAAAAATATCCCCTAGCTATTGTCAAGAAGGTACTGATGATTGTGCAGTAAAGTTGTTCAACTGTAACTGTCAAGAGTTTTCATTTATTTAAAAAAAATATATTCCAGAACAGTTGTACATTCTTTTAATTGCAATTTGACGCACCAGTTTCGAGTCAATAATCTTCAAATTACACCAAAATTTGAATGAAATCTGCTGTCAAATTTGCAAAACTAGGAATTTTGTTTTTTACTTTTTTACCGATAACACTCTAACCGGGATTATGCTCAAGACCTCACTTACAGCGAGTATGGGCGTAGCAATCCCGACAAGCCTAGCTGGAACTACACTTTTGTATAGTCTTGAGTTACATCCCTCTCTTCCATCAAGTCTCTCTTGACCAACTTTTGTTATCTTTCAACCCTCACGCTATTAAAGTTTTTGAGAGGTGGGGTTTTTAGTTTAGGTTCTTTTCTCTCTTTTTTTTATAAGGCGATGAAGACCGAGAGGTTTTTTATTTTTAAAAAACAATGGGAAAAATTGTTTCGCCTTTTAACAATGAGAAACAAAAAATCGAACAGAAATTTAGCAGAGATCAATTTGGTTTCTTAGAGGCTACATTTTAATAACTTTAGATCATAATAGATAAAAAGAGGTCAAAATCAAATCACAATTTTGAGTTTCGATATTATGGCAGTTATTTCTAAATTTTCATTAAAACAATTAAGAAACTTCCAAAATATTTTCGAATTTTATCAAAATCGGTCTAACTGCTTGTGTTACACAACACTGAACAATCGATAAACAACAGGCGATACACAGACAACATTTCAAAAACAACTTTTAAGCGTGCTGTTAGTTATAATCGATTTTTATATATTATAAGTAACATTTTTAGGTTAGGAATCATTCAAACCTAACCTAACTACGCTGTAATCGTTGTTACCTCCTACTGGTTTATTTATTACTTAACAAACGTATTACAGAGTTCGTTACTTTTGATAATCGCAAAAAAGTAAGATGTTCAGATTTTGGATTGTGCTAGATTTAAGCTATACAGTGGAAATAAACCAAGTCCCTTAAATAACAACCAGAATGCAAAAACAAACATTATGACAGAACATTAAATATTAAAATCGCTTAACTTGCATACATAGAACATGTAACGAATGACACTTCTGTGTATTAGTTCAGGTTCTAAGAAGAACGAGGTCAATCGATCAACAGACGATTGAGCCTAGGCGGAGAGACTGCCGTACTTTATATATTAAAATATTAATTAGAACAAAATACTAAAGAGTGTTTCTGTAATGCGCGGAGATAATTCAGGGGTTGGTTGTATGGATCAAAATAAAGAAAAATCTCGCTATAAACTTATATCTGGAAAAGCTTCTTTTACAGCTATCCGTCATTTTTCTAATACTTTATATCTCTATAACGGCTTAATTGATTGAGATGAAATTGTGTAGAGTAGTCACCAATATTCAGGGAGTTTGAAAAAATACTCTACTTGTTCCAATAATAACAGAACTTACCCTATAGTTCGTATACTGGTTAAATATATTGTTATGATGATTTTATATCCTCTACAGGTCACTACAGATCAAAGGTGGAGAAAATAGTTATTGACTTTTTTGAAGAACAAATATCACATTTCGAGTGCTGGAAAACTGGTGTTGGACAATGAAAATATAGGCTACTATACGAAAATGCGGCTGCATTAAAACATTAACAGAATAGATACAATCTTGTTGAGCACTGTGGTGAAATTCACAATAATGATTCGAATTTGCCCCTAACCACAATCACTAGAAACTTTAAAATAAAACACAATTATCTGATTAATTGTTCTTTATTAATTATGTCCAACTAAATGCCCTGATGTATACTACATCATAGTTACATTAAGGTTATCATAGTTTTAGGTTTAATTTAATTTTATTAGTAGATATGAAAGTTTAGATTTAGTTTATAAGCAAGACCCTCCGATGATGATAACCATGTTATCGAAATGTACATCAGGGCATTTAGTAGAAATACAGTACTTAATAAAGAACAATCAATCAGATAATTGTGTTTTATTTTAAAGTTTCTAGTGATTGTGATTAGGGGCAAATTCGAATCATTATTAACAGAATAATCATTTTAATTATTGATACGGTTTATTCGGACATTTCTATTGAAAATAATACAAGACGTTTCGTGAATATAAATCAACTCCCATTATCAAGTGATAAACGTAGTAACAATAACGTCAGAGTCGGTAAACAACACGAGTTGGTCAAGAGAGACTTAGGAGATAGGAAAGATGAAAGAGATCGATAGAAACCTACACTACATTATGTTAAAATGTGGCAATCCAGCTATGGCCCTCGGGATTGTCAAGCCCATACACAAACTCGCAAAAAATATTATTCTATAAATATATATTACTATAAATATTAGTTTTACAATTTTAAAATGGCGGCAATTTAACATTTTCTGGTAGGCCTAGGAAACCAACATTTATAGGATCTGCTTCTCTATTTCATATTATGATGGAGCTGAGTTAGTACCATGACAGCACCCATCAAGTCGTAACAAAGAATTCTACGTTCCTTGAAGTCTAAACTATTTGTTGTAAGAGTTGTACTGCCAACTTCTCTATTTGTTATCTACTGTCCAAAGTCCACCAAACTATAACAGTATCTTCAACAAGTTTTCTTTGTACATCAATAGACAATGAATTAGGTATTATCAAACTTGTAAAATACACATTATGGCTTGTGCTATCTGTCTAGTACAAATGTAAACACGCGACTCCAATGAACTGTGCACACATCCAACCCATAGAAGGCATTTAACACACATTTTGCTCAAACACAATTTAAATCTATTTTGATATAATCTATACTATTATATACAAATCTAAAGGTGTCTGTCTGTGTGTGTTACTCAAACACGTAAAAACTACTGGACACATTGAGCTGAAATTGTACATGGACATTCTTAGGGTCCCTGGTTAACATATAAGACTATTTTTATTTATAAATTCCATCAGGGCACCACCCTACTGGCCTTGAAAACTCCCTTAACACTCAATACAAATATACGTCAACCCCGTACGAAGGACGGGTACTCTGCTAGTTTGCTTTATAGACTAGGTTAGACAAATTCTTTAACCAGTAACATTGACTAAGATATTTCAAAATGGAGTGGGATTTTCATTGAAAAACTCAATTTTCCGTATCTTATATATATATATATATATATATATATATATATAAGATATATATAATTCAACAGAGCCTAAATATTTGTGCTAAAGAACTCCTTCGTGCCCCATTCAACCTACAGATAGTCTCATAGGAAAGCTTAGGGCCTGAGGATCAATATTATATTTAGAACCTGACTCTGGACCTAACCTACGGTCACCAGAGCACTTTCGCGGAGTTTTTTAAAACAACCCTATTAATACCTGTTTCTGGAGTTCTACTGGACCGATTTTAATGCAGTTTCTCTTTAATGGAAAAAAAACATTTTAAACAAACTGCATACAATCTCTTCCCTACTACACACACACTACAAATTTTCACCTTACTCTAGAAAGCTTTGCAATTATAACTAATCTGATATACACAATGCAGAATACCAAATCATGAAGAAGAATTAATTTATGTATCTGTGACTGTATTAAGCAATTGTGACTGTGAAACCAAAATAGCAATGTAAATGCAATATAAAGTTAATACTGTAAATATTATACCTCTACAATTTATTACCATTATAGTTTTACTGTAGTTATGAGTTTTAAACGTTATATAGATCTTTTTGAAATCTAATTAACTCTTTTTGTTTGTTATCACATTAACTTAGAGAAAACAATTATATTTGAAAAGCTACGATTGTAATATTGAGGGAGCAATAAAATGAAATTTTCTATTTATAAAAAAAAAGCTAACAAAATAATCTATTAATAATAAATAAAAAATGAAAAATATGGCATCTAAATGTGGTCTACGTGCATTGCCCTAGAACTTTTTTATTTTTTTACAAAGCTTCCGAAATAACCGTTTCGGGAGATTTTTTTAATGTTTGGTTAGCTAGTCGTGTAATAATATTGGGTTACCCAGTTGTGTATTAATACTGTTTATAATGTTGGGTTACCTAGTCGTATAATAATGCTGTTTATAATGTTGGGTTACTTAGTGGTGTAATAATACTGTTTATAATGTTGGGTTACCCAGTTGTGTAATAATACTGTTTATAATGTTGGGTTACCTAGTCGTATAATAATGCTGTTTACGATGTTGGATTACCTAATCGTGTAATAATACTGTTTACGTGTTGGGATACCTAGTCGTGTAATAATACTGTTTATAATGTTGGGTTACCTAGTCGTGTAATAATACTGTTTATAATGTTGGGTTACCTAGTCGTATAATAATACTGTTTATAATGTTGGGGGTACCTAGTCGTATAATAATACTGTTTATAATGTTGGGTTACCTAGTCGTGTAATCATACTGTTTATAAAGTTGGGTTACCTAGTCGTGTAATAATACTGTTTATAATGTTGGGTTAACTAGTCGTGTAATAATACTGTTTATAATGTTGAGTTACCTAGTCGTATAATAATACTGGTTATAATGTTAGGAGTACCTAGTCGTATAATAATGCTGTTTATTATGTTGGGTTACCTAGTCGTGTAATCATACTGTTTATAAAGTTGGGTTACCTAGTCGTATACTAATGCTGTTTATTATGTTGGGTTACCTAGTCGTGTAATCATACTGCTTATAATGTTGGGGGTACCTAGTCGTATAATAATACTGTTTATAATGTTGGGTTACCTAGTCGTATAATCATACTGTTTATAATGTTGGGTTACCTAGTCTTATAATAATAATGTTTATAATGAAGGGGTACCTAGTCGTATAATAATGCTGTTTATTATGTTGGGTTACCTAGTCGTGTAATCATACTGCTTATAATGTTGGGGGTACCTAGTCGTATAATAATGCTGTTTATTATGTTGGGTTACCTAGTCGTGTAATCATACTGCTTATAATGTTGGGGGTACCTAGTCGTATAATAATGCTGTTTATTATGTTGGGTTACCTAGTCGTGTAATCATACTGTTTATAAAGTTGGGTTACCTAGTCGTATAATAATGCTGTTTATTATGTTGGGTTACCTAGTCGTGTAATCATACTGCTTATAATGTTGGGGGTACCTAGTCGTATAATAATACTGTTTATAATGTTGGGTTACCTAGTCGTATAATAATACTGTTTATTATGTTGGGTTACCTAGTCGTATAATAATACTGTTTATAATGTTGGGGGTACCTAGTCGTATAATAATACTGTTTATAATGTTGGGTTACCTAGTCGTAAAATAATACTGTTTATAATGTTGGGTAACGTAGTCGTGTAATAATACGGTTTATAATGTTGGGTTACCCAGTCGTGTAATAATACTGTTTATACTGTTGGCTTACCTAGTCGTGTAATAATACTGTTTATAATGTTGGGTTACCTAGTTGTGTAAGAATACTGTTTATAATGTTGGCTTACCTAGTCGTGTAATAATACTGTTTATAATGTTGGGTTACCTAGTCGTGTAATAATACTGTTTATAATGTTGGGTTACCTAGTCGTGTAATAATACTGTTTATAATGTTGGGTTATCTAGTCGTGTAATAATACTGTTTATAATGTTGGGTTACCTAGTCGTGTAATAATACTGTGTACGATGTTGGGTTACCTAGTCGTGTAATCATACTGTTTATAAAGTTGGGTTACCTAGTCGTATAATAATGCTGTTTATTATGTTGGGTTACCTAGTCGTGTAATCATACTGCTTATAATGTTGGGGGTACCTAGTCGTATAATAATACTGTTTATAATGTTGGGTTACCTAGTCGTATAATAATACTGTTTATTATGTTGGGTTACCTAGTCGTATAATAATACTGTTTATAATGTTGGGTTACCTAGTCGTATAATAATACTGCTTATAATGTTGGGGTACCTAGTCGTATAATAATACTGTTTATAATGTTGGGGGTACCTAGTCGTATAATAATACTGTTTATAATGTTGGGTTATCTAGTCGTATAATAATACTGTTTATAATGTTGGGTTACCTAGTCGTATAATAATACTGTTTATAATGTTGGGTTACCTAGTCGTATAATAATGCTGTTTATTATGTTGGGTTACCTAGTCGTATAATAATACTGTTTATAATGTTGGGTTACCTAGTCGTATAATAATACTGTTTATTATGTTGGGTTACCTAGTCGTATAATAATACTGTTTATAATGTTGGGTTACCTAGTCGTATAATAATACTGTTTATAATGTTGGGTTACCTAGTCGTATAATAATACTGTTTATAATGTTGGGTTACCTAGTCGTATAATAATACTGTTTATAATGTTGGGTTACCTAGTCGTATAATAATACTGTTTATAATGTTGGGTTACCTAGTCGTATAATAATACTGTTTATAATGTTGGGTTAAATGTAAAGACGAATTTAATTAATAAATTTGTTAAATTTGGTTTAATATTGTTATGAAGTCTGTGCAACTTGCACACTTCATGCCTTGTATGCGTTTTAAAAATCAGACAAAGTTTATAAAATATGGTATGGTTTTTTTGGAATAACGTAAAATTAAACATAGATATTGAAAAACTGATTCCATCAACTCAGATTATAAACAAACCTTAAAATTCTGTATCACACGTCATTATTGTTATTTAAAAAAATAATTATAATTCAATATGGCGAATCCAATATGACCGGAAAAACTGAAAACCAGCAAAACTACAAGGTACTATGGACATATACAGAATATCAATTTTGTATGTTTAGCCATTTTGCATGTATTCCTTACTTTATGGACACCCTTTATATGGAATGTTAGTAAACATTGTAAAGGTATGAAATTCGGTTGTAGCTTCAGTTTTAATATTCGTTGGACAAGTTCGCAAAGCAGAGACGTTTGGTGAGAAATCAACATAACCGGGAGAAGAAAAGGATTTGATTCCTCATCAGAAAAACTGCACAGTAACGAACACTCCATTTAAAATCCTCTCAGCTATAATGGCGCCTTTGACTATCGTTCCTTATTTTGTTCAAAACAAATCAATAGTTTCGAGACACTCTGTATATAAAATCTAAACAAGAAAACCGGTCTAATATCCGTATTAGGAATTAAGCGAATAAAATCAACGGTCAATAGCGTTACCCTACTGGCTCGGGAGGGATCGTGTCAACAAACTAAATGAGTTGCAAATATCTTGAAAATTCCATTCGAAATTATCTCATAAAAGCACGAATAAATACCTAATTTTATGAACACATACCTTGGGGAGAAGCAAAACGTGTTTTAATGCGGAATGTTGGAGTGTTGGGTGTTTACTCCACGTCCATATATCAACCTCATTATTAGTGAGTGGGAAATATATTTAGCTAAATTATAAAAGTGTAGTATGGCATCGGCGAAAATACAAAGATTAAAAATCCAGTTTGGGTTTTAGATAATGATCTGGAGATTGATAGCGAACACGCCACCCAAAAACTTGTGCGTAGATACACCTGTCCTGTCCCACTGTACAAGTCTCTCAACACTCCTATACTGTCTTTGTTAATTCATTTGTTGATAATAATTAAGTATGATATTTTTTATTTGGATAAATTAAAACGCGAGCTGTGCACGAATTCTACGTGTTCGTTTTGAAAACATAACCTCAAAATTAAGATAGATTAGATTATTGAGATATGATGACTCAAGATTCTTGTACCTAATCTTATTATTCACTCCAAGGACCTACTAGTAAGGCAAACCTTCAATGCGGTTTAGGAGTTTTCACCCAATGAAATCATCAGAATCAATACTAAGTTGCGAAGCTCCGAATATAGCCCTTCTCCTATCCTCGAGTCTATCATATTCTAGGATGATATGATTAGCAGTTTCTTCGGACTGTTTACATAGCCTACAAACGGGATCACTATTGATAATCAGGAGTTTTAGTAGATGTTTCCTGGAGTAACCGTGACCTTGTTTTAGACGACCTCTACTCAACTTCTCTAACCAGTTGAACGTCGGTGCTTCTGATAAGCTTTTTACCGAGCGTTTGCCCAGAGCGTAGAGGGTAATCTTGCCAACTTAGATAATGCCTGACTTTGACCCATTTCTTAATAGCGTTGTTGGCCGTACAACGTTATTTCTTTCCACCCCTCACGTGACCGATAACTTACCGAAAAGATCTCGCAAAGACCCATCTGAGATCATACTCAACACAGAGCCATCTAGAGTTGACCTAGTAATGGTTATCTTAAAGTTAAATGATAATATATAACAGCTGATCAGAAAAAATCACAGTGGCGTTAATTAAGATGGCTCTAAATATACTGCGGTAATCTTTAATAGCTGAATATATTCTATCCATGTATTTTAAACAATATTTGTGGAATGTTCAAAAAACGTATAATTTTTATAATAAAACTTATGAAAAACTTATATTTCCCAGTAGTAGAATTATGACGCTATTTTAGGGGCTAGATTTAATTTGATAAAAATTGTTAATATTTCTCGAATAATAACAGTTTGTAGTTTCGTCCCATGGGTAGGTGCTCCAATATATTGAGTCATTTAAAATATAGTCTTGAGGTATAATTAAAATATTCTGCATACTGCATTCGATTTGATCAAAAAACGAGCCAACATTTAGAGCGACCGTTCATATAGACTTTCCAGAAACCACATTACGGAGCGGAGCTTTGGCAGACGGTTAAAATAGAAATGAAACAAACGTTGTATCTTGAAAAGTATTTCACGCAATTTTTTGTGTGCAGAGTTAGAACTCCACGATCTGTCAGTAAGGATTAGCTGATTCAAGTTGAGATGTTAGTATGGGTGTGGCGGCCGACGTGATGTCCACTTTGGGTCTGAGTAACTGGAAAGCAGTCGGGTAAAACAAGGAATACAGGCGGTTGAAGTTACGGGAGGCCCTGATTGTAGCGCCACAGAAGAAGAAGAGTGTGTCAAGACAAAACGGATTTAATTTTGTTTACCTGATATAAGTGTTATAATTAACCAAACAATATCAAATTGTTAGCTTATAAGAAGTTATAAATCAGCTGTCTGTTACTTGAGAGCTTAAAACATTCCAATATTCTGTACCATAACGTTTAATTTCACAAATTTATATCAGCTGATTAAATTAGAATAACTATAAAATTTAATTTAAGGTTAGGTTAACCAATTAGATCCTGGATAGATTATTATAAAAATATATTGTGTTTTATTGTGATACGGGTCTATTGTTGTCTACTTTTACAAAAAGTCTAAACCGTCAGAAAATATAAAATCTCACTAGTAAATGCACTCAATACGCGAAACAAAACAAGTCGATTAAAACCATCATGGTACTTACTCAGTCCCATCATACAATGATTACAAGGAGATCCTTTAAATGTATTGCCAAAAGTTTGTCTCTTGGACTTGTTAAATTGTTTTAGGTTTTATCCAGTAGAGTAAGTTTGTTTAAAACTGTTACACAAGTTTTCCGAACCTTGTACACCACTACTTTCTTGACGTCGGCTTGGCCATGTCGGGCCTCACGATGTGTGTATATTAAAAGACTCCACTCATTTCACTGCTGTGGAGCTTCGAAGTAAGTGAGGACGTTCGTGTCAGTGAGTCGGCCCTACAATGTTGACAATAACTTCGCTATTTGTCATCGTAGAGCTTCGGGGTTGGCAGCATTATATAAAATGTACACATGTATTGGCTGCATTCATCTCGCAAAATTAAGCGGTGTAAATTCTCAAATACCTATCATTTTGTTGTTTTGTTTGAGAATTTATAACTGCTGTTTAAAATTATTTTTAGTTTAACTCTTACTTTATTTGAGCGTATTCACGTTGTGTTCTGATTGATGTTTACATTTTGCTAAATTAAACGGTTTAAATTTTCAAATAAGTTTTTTTTTATCTTATATAGTGCTTACTTTTTTTTGTTGGATACAAATAGTGTTGTGATTGATTGCTTTAAATACTCACACAAATGTCGTTATTCAAAACTGTTAAAATTCTTCACTGGAAATGATTAGCATTTATTTAATTTATTATGTTACAAGTTGAAAGTACATGAGCTGTTAACAACATAACTGTTTATAATGACCGCTATTTGACGTTTTGAGTTTGATTTTTCTGAACTTCAATAAGGTTCTATATGGATACACTCTAGTCACTTGTACCAAATTTTATGTTCCTATCTGTTTTGCCGCTAACGTTCTTACGTGGAGATGACATGTCAAAATAATATATTTAAGGATTAAATAAAGCAATAAAGCTGAAAGTTTCAAAATTATTTTTATAAAATATTTTGAAACTTTAGCTTTATTGCTTTATTTAATCCTTGAATATGGAGTTTCTACAAGAAATATCTGATGTTACATTAAAATTAATATACTTCATCACTAGGACCAAAAGTGAAGCTTTTCGATAAAAGCTCGAGTTTAACGGCCGAGGCAGAGCCGAGGCTGGAAAATGAGCGAGGATCGAAAAGCTTCTTTTGGTCAAAGTTATGAACTATATTATTCGTTATACTGCAAACAATATAAGAAAACATTTTCACAAAAACTAAAATGTTATACCTATTTATCTTCAAATAGGTAACATCTGTTTTAACGGTTATTTACAATCGAGAGTATCGGTCATTATTTTAGATGCTTTACAATCGTTAATTATTTCGTATAAACGAAGAAACAGCTGATGACCTCGACCTCAGCTGATGTTTTTAGATCCTAGGACTAAAAAGAACAACTTTAGCATCTCAATGCATGTATTGAAAACATCTGTTTTTGAAGCAGTATGACGACAGAACAATTTTGATTTCCAGAGGCGTGAAGATCAGTCAAAAAAACACGCGACTTTCAAAGTTTATACAGTAGTTAGTACTGGGTGAGTAATATAAAAATGGAGTTGGATGTTTTGAACAATAATTATCGGTATTTTGTCAATAATATGACTCCACTGTTAGTCTCAATAAGTTTTCATAATTCGAGTACAATTAATTGTTCATTTTCCTTCTACATATTAACTAATAAACTCACTGCGCTCCATTTATTGACGTCCAGGTGACAAAGAATACCAAACACCCTTACCTGGAGATGAACAACAATGGCCACATGAACTCTCTCAGTAAATCAGTGCCGCTAAACCTCAGTACATCTATATTAGGAACGTCGGTGTGCCAGGAACACATACATCTGGAATAACAAGGTCCTGCCTCCTGGACAAGGAGTTACAATTTGTAAGCTTTTATATATTCTGCTACACAAGTACCGACTTGTATTGAGGATTCAAGGCACGATGTCATCGGGTTTGGTTTTGTACCGTTGTAAAAAAACAAAATGTTAATGATTACATGATTTGTTGTAGGAGAGACAATTAATGTGAGACAGTTGACAAGAATAGTTCGGCTTTAGAGACAGTTTTGTTGTACGGTAGTACTAAAATATTTGTATAGTTTCTTCTACAATTTTAGAATTATTTTATCACGTATTAGTTTTAAGAACCGTATATATGATTTACATGAAATTTTTAAGTTTGATGTGTTTACGATTGTATTTTGAACCAAATCAAAATTAAAGTTGTAGATGAAAGTAGTTCGACAATTTATTTACGCAATATATTTGAAGAAAAGATGGTCCGAAAGTTTTAAATTTTGATACAGGGTTTTCTAAAACAATGTTACTCAAAATAAATTAAGGTCTGAGCGTATAAAATAAGAGTAATATAATTTATAATAATAGTAATTATCCTCGATAAATCTCATAACCTGCGCATAAGTTCTGACATTCGTTTAAGGCAATAGTAATGATAACTTTTAAACTTATGAACAGCTGTTTCACATCATATTACAGTTAATATTGAGCTAGGTATTTCAATACTGATTGGTACTAGGTATGTACTTAAAACAAGATATTTTAAACATGTAAATTTAAATGTAAAATTTCAAAAAAATTAATGCTCTTAAGTTCTTATGAAATTTTATAATGTTTTGAGTTTGTATGTCTCTATATACAGGATGATTTGTAAGTATGGAAACTACTTTATACTGCATAACTAAGAGGTACTTAGAGGCATAAACAAATGCGGATCTACAAAGTTTAAAAAAATTATACTTTTTTGTAGGTTTTCAATTTTTGTCCTACATCTTGGATTTGCCATATTGAATCTTTCTTAAATAGGAAGAAGGATATGTTATACATGATTTTTAAGTACATTTTTACAAGAAAAACAATAAATGCCTTCTTTTTTAAGTTATAAGCATTTAAAGTTGCAATGATGGAAAAATCGCGTTAGTAATAAAACGAGGTAAAATGCGCCTCTGAAACTTTTCTATTGTGTTTTTCCTACAAAATACATCCAATGACAAATCAGAAAACAATTTTGAACCATTGCAATTTAATTTTACAGGGGAAATGAAGAGTTAATAAGGTTTAACAGCTGATTTAAACTAAGCCTACTTTCATAAACGAATATTACTTGAGGTTAGCGCATTAACAATCTGTAGAGAGGAAGCACTTTGATTGTAGAATGGTATGCTTACAAAATTTATTGTATTAATAATGTATGATCGAAAATATTTATTACAAATTTCCATTGTGTTGTATAGATAACCTGTTAATAGGTGAATTTGGTACTTTTATATTTTAAATTTATATTAAATTGTGTTTAAATTTGGAGGCACGTGTCATAATAAAAACTAAACACAAATTTCAAAAACTATTTTGTTCAAAATACACTCCTTAATCTACTAATCAAAGCGCATTGGTTTCCACATATCAAAAAAAAATAATAATAATAACGGTTCAAGAATTATTAGTAAGAAAGAGAGATAGATGTAAATTTAAAAAATTGGGAAGCCTACAAGAACCATTTCCCCTACACGAACGTAGAAAGCAATTTTTTCATTTCCGAAGTGGGAAATTTTGTGCTATATTTTGACACGGAGTGGGAAATTTTGTGCTATATTTTGACACGGAGTGGGAAATTTTGTGCTATATTTTGACACCATTTACTTTATACAAATGACTAAAGATGGCGTTGTTATCACACGAGGAGAGATGTTAAAATGCGAACACGGTCTTCACGAAGTCTCGACTGTAACAAAGACCAGATCGGAGGACATGAGGAGGGGGAGGGGGATAATTACCTGGTCACGTGACCGGCTACTCTCATAAGTGTTGGAATTCGCTTCAGATAATTCGGTGGGACTTTATATCTTCATCTAGTTGTGGGTCTAACCTGTGAAAGGATGCTGGGAGTAAAATAATCTTTTTTGATAGCGATTAGTCCACAATGACCGCTCAAATTCTTTTACAATCGAAAATATTTCCAGAGAGAAAATAATATTTAATTTTGATAGGAAAAATTAAATTAGACACTTAATTAAAAATAAATTGATTAGAATGGTGCCCCGTTTTGTAATAAAACCTCCACTCCCTTCGCTCGTCCTTTGCGTAATTTGTAATTCTTTTAAATATAGTTTCAAAAATCAAAGCAGCTGTTTTCCCCTTAATTAGGGGGGATTTCTTCTAACCGTCATTTTAATTTTCTTTACCACTTTTTGGGGGTTATAAATATTTTATCGCAATTGGTAGTGCCGATTTTTATAAATTTAGCCTTTTAGTTGTTTCCCTACTAACTACAAAAAAAAACTGAAAATTTGGTGGTAAATAGAATACAAAAATCTAAAATTTAATTACTTTTTACACATTTTGATTAAATATTGCTCAAATTTGCTTCCAAATGTCCTAAACAAAAGGTAATCCGATGGTTCGAAAGTGATGAGTTTAAAATAGACACAAAAAACTGTCGTTTAAAGCTGCAAGGAACAAACATCTAGCCGACACCAGTGAAGCGAGGTACATTGATTTTCGAAGAGCGGAACGCTGCCACGTTCCTAATTAAAGCATATATTCGTTTGTAAATACGAAAGCAGTGATTCTCGGTATAACAGTCTGATTTTCGTATAAATTTAAGTCAGGTTTTAATGGCCCGTATAAGTAAAATGTAATTAGAGTAAATCAAACTTTGCCAGCGGTAACAATCATTTATTTATTCAAACTGGATCTAAATTTCCAATTTCCCCTTAAATGTATACCATAAGGGTAAAAATGTTTCTGGGAATGAGAGTCTACTAATTTCGTAGTTGGGGTAAAAGTAAGGTGAGTTTAAAAACGTGTCACATATCGTTTAAAAAGAGATGGTTCTAATTATTCAAAATTTTCATATTTGAGTTGGGCTATAAATAAAGCCGATATTTTAAAATATCTAATTTCTAAATATCGGCTTTACTTATAGCCCAACTCAAATATGAAAATTTTGAATAATTAGAACCATCTCTTTTTAAACGATATGTGACACGTTTTTAAACTCGCCTTACTTTTACCCCAACTACGAAATTCAATTTTCATCTAAATCGGAACTACCGTTATTGAGACACTACGCAATTAAATAACTACCACAGACTTACTCTCAGGAGGTCACTTTAGTGAGTACTCGCTTAGCAATCCCCAGGGGATCTAGATAGATCCACACTGTTTTTACATATAGTTTTGGGTGAGATCCCTCTCTTTCATCTTTTCTATCAGCTCTATCTTGACCAAAACTTATTCTATTCTGATCCTGGCGTTATTAGAGTATTCGAGAGTTAGTTTAGTTGTTTCATCTTCTTCTTTTTTATAGGAAAATGATAACCCTTTTTACGACAAAAGAAAAAACTACCATAGACAAATAAATTTGAAAAATGTATTCTTAATGATTCGAAACTATTAATAAACATGATACAAATATTTTAGTAACTTTAATTCCCAAGTGTAAACGAAAACTGAAATATTCTTGTCATCTCTTGATGTCTTGTCACCATCTCTCAAATAACGGCGAAAGTTTTGAATAAAAAACAGAAAAACCATAAGGGTAATATACCCACCACGAATGCAGTGATATTATTACTATTATTTTTGTATTGTTCCTTCTTTACAATTCGGTAACAAAACATGACAGATTTACAATATTACATAACAAATTGATGGAACGTAAATAAACACATTTTCATCTTTCTACAAATTTTAAATTGGAACAGTACCATCCCGAGGTAAAAGAAAACCTGTTTGGGACGAAAATAATGCTACAAAGTTCCCTAACAATTAACTCAAAAGGGAACAGTGAATAAGATATGGCCGAAAAAGTCCAATTACAACAATTTGTTAACAAAACACATTAAAAAATTCTGCTTCTGTGGCAACATTGCCTAAATTAACATAAAAATAATAAAAAACAAATACTTCATACTTATCATACTTGTTCACCAAAATACTTCTCGTAGCAACTTAAAATCAAATTAATAACATAACAATAATTTTTATATCACCAAATAAATACAAACTATTTCCATGCAGGACTTTCCAAACCACATATTAGGGATATAATTTGAAAAATATATTGGTCCAGCGTTCCTAATTTAAACTTACCGTATGAGTGTAAGTGATTTTTCAAATCTTTATAGATTTTTGTTGAAATTTAAATTTGGGGTTTTTTAACCTAATTAAGCGCGAAAATGTAATCATGTGACTTAAAATTTGAGACTGCGTAAAGTAAAAAACAACAGAAAATCGATTTATTGCCTGCGCAATCCCTCAGGGACTCACTTATATTGAGTACAAGCGTGGACATCCCTAGGGTCCTAGCTGGATCTACACTTCTTCATGTAGTCCTGGGTTAGATCCTTCTCATACATCTTTCATATGACGTCTCTCTTGATCAATTCTTGTTCTCTTCCGACACTAGAGCAAGGGGTTTTTATTTTTTCCCTTTTTTTATATAACGGAGCGAGAGGTTTTTAGTTAAGCAAGAAGAAAATAATACTGAAATGGGCTCTAAGGATTTTTTTTTCAATGTCTATTTAAATTTAATCCCAAACGTTTTTCTTTTCAAAATCATCTCTCCCTATAGTCCAACCTAAATTTGAAAATTTCTATCATGCGACCATTTTTTTTATTTTTTAACTTCAGCTTACTCTCACCAAAACCCATAGATTATTATTAAAAAAACTACTCATTCAGTAGGACACTAATCAATATATTAGGGTTAAAAATTTCATGTAAATCACATCTAGCGTTGTTGAGATAATGCGCAACAAATATACCACAAATAATTGTGAAAAATTATTATAATAACAATAAAGAGATTGTAACAATAAAATTCTTTTGCATTTAAAAAGCCAGAAGGTCTTTGTTATAATATATTGAAAAACACAATCTTGAATCCTAAAAAAAAGTATTAGCCTATTTGTATAATTTATTAAAAGTTCTGAAGAAGGTCAGTTGTTGATGTGAGTATAGCTAGTAGAGGTTTTTATTACTTAAGGAAAACTACAATATTTTGCTTCAAGACCTAAGGAATCCATTTATGATGTGATGTGTATATATGCATTTAAGCTCAGTAACGGCTACAATAATTAGACAAACCCACAAGAGCTTCACTATAGTGAGTACAGGCATGGCAATTCCAAGGTTCCTAGCTAGATCCTACACCCTTTTCAGAAATAATTCGTAAGTAGTTTGCTACTGAAATAGAACCGGAACGCTGCCGTGTTACTAGTTTAAACCTTAGCTTAAACTATCTGTTAAATAGTTTGATCAATTTAGGTCAAAATTTAAACTCAGGAGTTTCGGGCAAATTAAACACATAAAATATGAAACTAAATATAGTATACTTATATATACATATACCAGGATTTCCGTCGTGCAACTTGTGTTGTAGTTTACACTACGCGTTTCGAGAACAGGTTCTCATCTTCAGGTGTAATGTTTACTCACATGTGAGCACGTTAGGAGAAATCCAGGTATATGAATATATAGGTATACTATATTTAGTTTCATACTATATTGCAACTGGAGACATAAACAATGAACATAAAATATAATAATTAATCTAACAAAAATTTGGAAATACCATCCGTAAACAAAAATACAATAAATGGGTTAGGTTAGGTTAGGTTAGGTTAGGTTAGGTTAAGTTAGGTTAGGTTAGGTTAGGTTAGGTTAGGTTAGGTTAGGTTAGGTTAACGATTTAAAAAAAAATTCCCTTAAATGTATTCCATAAGGTTCTAAAGGTTTCGGTAAAATCAATCTTTTAAATTTAACTTAAATAACATAATTTCTTCAGCATAACTTGTGGTCCTACCCAAAAGTAAAAACCTTGGATAATTAATTCTGAAAATATTTTTTTCAGACAATAGGTGACAATCGTTTTAAACTTGCATTACTTTCACTACAACTTTCAAATGATTTGATACAGAAACTATTCAATCGATGGAACACCCATCCACAAAATATTAGTGTTAAAAATTTCACGTAAATCAGATCTGCTGTTATTGAGATAACACGTAATACAAATTCCACAAACAGAATTAATTCTTAAAAGTATTGTACAATATTTGAGTACTACAACAAAAATGTCTCTAAACTCGAACTATTCTTGTCAACTGTCTCACATTAATTGTCTCTCCTTCACGGTTATACAACAAATCATGTAATCATTAACATTTTGTTTTTTTACAACGGTACAAAACCAAACCCGATGACATCGTGCCTTGAATTCTCAATACAAGTCGGTACTTGTGTAGCAGAATATATAAAAGCTTACAAATTGTAACTCCTTGTCCAGGAGGCAGGACCTTGTTATTCCAGATGTATGTGTTCCTGGCACACCGACGTTCCTAATATAGATGTACTGAGGTTTAGCGGCACTGATTTACTGAAAGAGTTCATGTGGCCATTGTTGTTCATGTCCAGGTAAGGGAGTTTGGTTTTACATGTATAACTTTGTTATTAACAAGTTCCTAGAGGAAGCAGGTGATGGTCGCCATCACGGTACTTATTATACAATGAAATTAAAAGCAGATCTTTAAAATGTATGTCCAAGAGTTGGTGTCATGGTAAGTTTGTTTAAAACTGTTGCTAAATAGAATTTATGAATTCTGAATTTAGTTGTGGTTTGGTTGGTGTAGCTGGTGTATCACTGAAGAGGACGACCTTGTCGTTGAAACGCGTCTGATACTTAGGCGTATTTTTTTATGAGAATTGTGTTCTGTGTGTTTGTTACACTGTAGAGTTTATGAATCTCAATGGAACAAAAATTACAAATGTTTAGTTTAATAACACAGGAGATAAGAACAAAAAAAAAAAGCCGAGAGTGTCTTAAAACCACAATCTCGTGTCCGTATGCATATAGGGGCAGTTATGTTCGAAATCTTTCAAGTGGCCTAACTCCAAAATATTTATTTATTCGTCAAATAAAAATACATATTTGTAATCAGAATAACTTCTAGTTTTATTTGGTACCCCATACATAATATTTCCAAAAATATAATTTTTCAACGCGCTAGTTTTTACCCCTTAACTACCACCAAGGTCATCACAAAAAAAAAAGTTGAGTTTGATTTGTGAGTTGGTATACCTGATAGAATAAAACTTGAACACTAAATTCTCACAAATAATACGTTTATTTATTCAAACTCGTTTCAACAAGAAAGTCGCCATCTTCAGTGATGCATGAGGTACTAAACTAAAAAAATTTTATTGTAGTTCATGCACCACTGAAGAAGGCGACTTTGTCGGTGAAAACCGTTTGAATAAAAAAAGTAGGCTACTATTATTGAGAATTCTATGTTCAAGTTTTATTCTAACTAGTACCCACAATTTTTTTATTACCGTTTTATTTTTCCTACATGTAGGACAATAAAAAGAACATAAATTCAAAGTTTGAAATATATAGGATATATCGTCTTGTCTCTGTGGTTGCGACTTACAGATAGACAGACAAGCTCTTGAGTTTATAACCGTTCTTGATTTAACCTATGGACTCTAATAAAGTGAAATCAATGAAAATGCAATAATTTTTTTAATGGCTATTGAACTGTTTTTCTCACATCTCAAAAAAACTGCCTTTAAAACAACACTACGCATTTCTTATTGTGAGGTTAAATTAATTTGTATTCGTCACAAAAAACTATAATAAATGATTTCGCATTGCATTTTAATTTCTAATCCAAATTTCTGATTTATAGATAACGCCTTGTTTAATTAGAGGGGGGTGGGGAATGATATCTGACTCTTTAAATTTGGCTTAGTTGCACCATATATTTCCCCCCCTCAAATAAACATACATATTCGAATTCAGAATAACTTCTAGTTTTATTTGATTCACATAATATTTCAATAAAACATAACAATAAACTTTCTTTTTTTTCACGGCTATTTTTTTTTCTATATGTGGGACAATATGAAGAATATAACTGCAAAGTTTGAAGTATATAGGATTTAATATCTTGTATAAATATAGGGTTGCGATTAACATCCAGACAGGTGGACAGAACGTATAAGGGTCTTTAGTTTTACCTACTGATCCTAAAAACCTATTTAAATGGCTTATATTTTAACATTTTCAATACAAATTTTCTCTAATTTTAATAAGGTTTTAAATGGTTTGTTCCTTACATCAATTTTTTTTATTCCTCTCTTAATTTAGTGCCCGCTACCGTGCTATCGACGACGGACGGAATGTCGAAAAACATTTTTTCGTTTTCTCAAAAACCATGAAACTTGAATTCAGTTATAAAACAAAGGTCAACATTTTTTAATCTAACCTAACCTAACCTAACTTAACCTAACCTAACCTAACTTAACCTCACCTAACATAACCTAACCTAACCTAACCTAACCTAACATAACATAACATAACCTTACCTAACCTAACCTCACCTAACTTACCCTCTACTTCATATACTGGATAAATAAAATTTACTTTTAAAAAAATACGCAAGCGAATACGCAACATAAACGAAATGTTCTTTAAAATTATAATTTAGAAACTTTTATCGCTAACATTCTGTAAACGCCACAAATCGAAATCCAAATTGGAAAACTAAACACCTGATAAGATAAAATATTTACCCAGACTATAAAACCACCTGAATAATACGGAGGGGAAACTACAAAGCAAAGTCGTACATCAATGTATTGTTAACACTATGAATAATGCTTCATTAAAGGACACAGATGTGTACAACGTTAATTATACCATGATCGTGGGATTCATCCTGTGGGAATCTGTTGACTTTAATATAACAGTGGCGCCTAGATAATCGAGTTTAGTACATTAAGGTTGGTCACATTGCTTTCTATATTAGTGCTATATGGTTGATCACACTGCTTTAGAAAGTTTTCGCACCTGATTTTGTGCTCGATTATTCAGAGTATTGAGTTGTTGTTATGAGGGTATTGACAGCCGTATTATACCACGAAGGTGATTCTAATACCAACATCGGAATGTTTAATTTCCCTTTACTTCTAATTTAGAGACGAATGGTATAGAATTTGTGTGATTTCATTTTTCCAAAGATTACGAGACTTCTGTTAGTGTTGAAGGATAATGTTCGAAAAGGCGAGAAGTGCAAGATGGATAAAATTATAGGACATGATAAAGCACAGATCAAAAAAGTAGTGAGAGCTAATATCTTTCAAAATTAGCAAAATAGGTGGGAAAACGATTAATCTGGAAGGTGGATAACAAGATGATCTCGAATTTGAAATGGTGAATGTATAGAGGATATGAACTTCTATATTATGAGATCCCTTACAGGTCATGGATTTTTTAGTATCTCCACAGATCCAGTAAATAAGATGATACTACATGTTTTATCTACTCTTCTAGGGAGATGAAAACCTTACAAGGACGTCCTTGATGAGGAAACTGGAACAGAGTTAAGCCTGACAAGCATAATGTCCACTATAGGCTACTAGAGAATAATAAAAAGTGGTATTTGGTAGAGAGGTCGTGGAAAAGATAAAGTTTAAAGAAAATCAACTAAGACAAATCTAAACAGCAAAGAGAAAAAGTAAAGTTTTAAAATCGTAAACAGACTCAGTACTGCCGAATATTACATTTTCTTAGTAGTAAAATTACACGTTCGACAATAATTTCGCTATTCGTCGTCAAGTCATTTGCTATCATTTCATGCAGAGTTGAAATCTTCAAATATTTAATAAGCGAGATATGAACAACAGTTTAAAAAGGCCTCCATTTCAACATTTTTTATTTTTTATTTTAATAGAGTGTAAACGTGTAAGTTATATTTCCACTTAATCAAATTTCGTGTTCTTATCGTAATTTTTGTGACCACTATTCTGTTTACGTACAGACGACAACAGCTAACGGAAGGTATGTCGAAAATAACTTTAATAACCAAGACATGTGAAGATGGTGGACATTTTTTACGATTATCTATACATCGTAGACTGGGTAAGTAGAAAGATGGTGCTGAAAAAAACAGTGGAACAGGAGGAGAACTTGAGTAGGAATATGTACTGCCGATAGGAATGTACCCTCAACGGTGTTTTAGTCTGAAATTACACCCTTAGTGGGATGTCTTCGAGAAAACTGAAGCTTGGAAGAAAAACAAGATGATGATGATGGAGATGATAAAGAAATAGGAGGAGAAGAAGAAAAGAAAAATAAAGTCAAGGAGAAGAAGAAGGAGGAGGAGGAGTTTGCCAAGACATGTGAAGATGGTGGACATTTTTACTATTGTCTATACATCGCAGACTGAGTAAGTAGAAAGATGGTGCTGAAAAAAAAACAGTGGAACAGGAGGAGAACTTTAGTAGGAATATGTACTGCCGATAGGAATGTACCCCAACGGTGTTTTAGTCAGAAATTACAACCTTAATTAGATGTCTTCGAGAAAATTTGAGACTTGGAAGAAAAATAAGATGACGATGATGGATATGATAAAGAAATAGGAGGAGAAGAAGAAGAAAAGAAAAATAAAGTCAAGGAGAAGAAGAAGGGGGAGGAGGAGTTCGCCAAGACATGTGAAGATGGTGGACATTTTTTACGATTATCTATACATCGCAGACTGAGTAAGTAGAAAGATGGTGCTGAAAAAAAACAGTGGAACAGGAGGAGAACTTTAGTAGGAATATGTACTGCCGATAGGAATGTCCCCCAACGGTGTTTTAGTCAGAAATTACACCCTTAGTGGGATGTCTTCGAGAAAACTTGAGGCTTGGAAGAAAAATAAGATAATGATGACCGGAGATGATGAAGAAATAGAAGGAGAAGGAGGAGGAGGAGAAGAAGAAGAAGAAGAAGAAGAAGAAGAAGAAGAAGAAGAAGAAGAAGAAGAAGAAGAAGAAAAAGAAGAAGAAGAAGAAAAAGAAGAAGAAGAAGAAGAAGAAGAAGAAGAAGACGAAGAAGAAGAAAGAAAGTCAAGGAGAAGAAGAAGGGGAGGAGGAGTTCGCCAAGACATGTGAAGATGGTGGACATTTTTACTATTGTCTATACATCGCAGACTGGGTAAGTAGAAAGATGGTGCTGAAAAAACAGTGGAACAGGAGGAGAACTTTAGTAGGAATATGTACTGCCAATAGGAATGTACCCTTAACGGTGTTTTAGTCTGAAATTACACCCTTAGTGGGATGTTTACGAGAAAATTTGAAGCTTGGAAGAAAAATAAGATGACGATGATGGATATGATAAAGAAATAGGAGGAGAAGAAGAAGAAAAGAAAAATAAAGTCAAGGAGAAGAAGAAGGGGGAGGAGGAGTTCGCCAAGACATGTGAAGATGGTGGACATTTTTTACGATTATCTATACATCGCAGACTGAGTAAGTAGAAAGATGGTGCTGAAAAAAAAACAGTGGAACAGGAGGAGAACTTTAGTAGGAATATGTACTGCCGATAGGAATGTACCCCAACGGTGTTTTAGTCAGAAATTACAACCTTAATGGGATGTTTTCGAGAAAATTTGAGGCTTGGAAGGGAAAAAAGGAGGAGGAGGAGGAGATGAAGTAAAGGAGTAGGAAGAGAAGATAATGATAAAAAGAAGAAGAAGAAATAGGAGGAAGGAAGTAAGAATGATAATGGGGGGGAATGAAGAAGGAGGAAAGAAGGATAAAGAGAAGTAGTAGGAGAAAATAAAAAAGATAGAGGAGTAGGAAAAGAATAAGTTTAAAATGGTGATGATAAATGTTACCTGCGTATATCACTAATAAGATACCTGATATCAAATCAGGAGAACAGGGATACAACCTTGACTATTTCGTATTGGGATGGGGTCCTTTACATTAGAGACTTGTGAACCATTTATTTCGTCCTGTGATGAACCGAAGGTCATGGACATAGAGGCAAGAGGGGCGAGAGAGAAAGTTTTAAGAAAAATATTTAGGGGGGTTAAAGAAGAATATAGAGAGAGTTAAAATTAATTAAGTTATGAAAATTTTCCTGTGTAAGATCTGATTAAATGTTGGTAATTGTAAAGTAAATAGAACAAACTTTTACAAAATAATATTTTCACGGATTATCGTGTTTTTTTATTATGTAAAGAACTTAAACACAATAAAAAAAAAAAAAACCTGGGCACGAGCAACGAAGCGCTGCAAGTTTCCTTATTGGAATAAAACGGTTTGTGCGGTAGTTGTGTAGAATACCCAAACTGAAAACCCAGCCAACTAGTTTAATTCCAAGTTGATAATTTTAGTATATATTTACATGTTTTAACATTTCACTGTTTCATGAAGTGTGCATAATCATTGTCCACGTGTAAAATTGTGTTAGTTCAAGATTAAAAATAACAATTTTTAATATAAATTTGTTCTAAAGTAGAAGTTTTGTGACGCAGCAAAAATCAAAAGAAAACATTAGTCTGCATCAGAAGTTATTTGATTTTTTCTTGTTTAAAAAAACTTCTCGATCTTCATCGTCTTATAAAAAGAGAGAGAGAGAGAGAGAGAGAGAGAGAGAGAGAGAGAGAGAGAGAGAGAGAGAGAGAGAGAGAGAGAGAGAGAGAGAGAGAGAGAGAGAGAGAGAGAGAGAGAGAGAGAGAGAGAGAGAGAGAGAGAGAGAGAGAGAGAGAGAGAGAGAACATAAAATAAAGACCCCCCTTAGCTCTCGAATATTCTTAATAGCAACAGGGTCGGAAAAGAAGAAGAGTTGGTCAAGAGAAACGGGATAGAAAATATGAAAGAGAGGGATATAACCCAAGACTACATGAAAACATGTAGATCCAGCTAGGTACCCTCGGGGTCGCCAAGCCCGTACTCACTAAAGTAAGATAGTGAGGGTTATTGATTAATAAATTGTGAACATACCTTCTCTCTCACTCATCTTCAAAACCAAGTAAAAATGACTCAAAACTAATCATCACCAAAATGTCAGTTGAATCGTTGTCCGTGAAAAAATACAAATTAACCGTGGACTCTGACTTCCAAAAAATTTTTTGAAAAACAGTACAAAATTTTAGTTCCAAGGTAAATTTAGAAAAGAATATCCAAAAGCGTGTTTTTATTTCGTATAGCGTGTACCTTTAACCAAAAATATTTTGCACACTAATTGCCAATCACCCTGTATATAGATTGTTTATATAATTTTTGTGCACATCTCATTATTTTCAAAAAAAATAGGTAAACATGTGTATTAACATTATATATAACAAAGATAAAAAAAAAATATTGAAAACGTGATTAAATATTTTCTAAAAAATGAAATGAACGATTCTAAAACAAATTTCCACGAAAGTTGCGTACATCTGTTCTAAAAATGACGTTGTTATGCTTATCGAACCATGAATAATATTCAATATCCACAGGTTATATAGAAATACTTGAGAGCGTGGCGTTGACAAAAACACAATAGATAGAGGCTATATCAATAAACTGGCGGACAATGACTAGAAAGCAATTCTGCATGCCTGTCCGGGTTTTGAAGAGATAATCAGAGAAAAAGGGGAGGGGGGTGATTGAATTTTGGGAACATGAGTGGCTGTCAGGGTCCCCCTCCCCTCCTTCAAAGTGAAGTGTTTTGTATAAGAGGTTAATTTGAGGTGCGTGTAGTTTTTGTACCTCTGTGTAGGGAACGTGTTTCACAATTCGTAGGCATTCAATTTTCTTAAACTTGATTGTGGTCAACTCTTTTAAGATAAATCCTTTATTAAGGAATTCTAATTAAGTGTAAAAAGATTGCCCACACTTTCTGACACGAGTAAATAAAAATAGTGTTAACAATTTAGTAGGAAAATTCAAAATTACGATTACCTCAAAATCAGTTACGACGATTTTAATAATATTTTGAGAAAATGTGGGCACTAAGAATCCAAAATAATAAAATAAAAAAATTAAATGGTTGCTAGGTAGACAAATTCTAATTCTGAATTTATAGGTTAAAAATAAAAATGAATCGTAGTACCGACGCAAATGTATGAATATCTCAAAATTGGTTCAAATAATTTCGATCAAATTTTACTATAGTGTAGCCTCTTAGAATCTGAACTAATACAATGGTTTCTATTTCCAGAAATAATCCGGTTTGGAAGATATCGAGCGAAGCGAGTGGAAATTTTTTAATATCACACACACAAGGGTCGTTAGATCCTAGTCTACATCAAGAAAATAGAGATATACACAATTACGAGGGTCAGAAAAACCTGTGTAACAACTGTTTTAAATAACTTACATTGCTGGATAGACACCTTTTTTTATCGATAGGAGGGGCAGGATTCACTGTCCTGGATATGCCTCGCAAGGTTTATAGCACAGTGTGAATCCTCATTCACAGGATCTTCCTGTCAATCCAGTTTCAGGTTTATGGAAAATCGTAAGATGCTTCGGATGATGTCATGTTTGTCCATCTGCTCCTCACTCCAGAGCAGGATCGGGATTCAAATTGTTTCCTTTCCAAAACTGAGCAGTCAAAACTACGTCTCCGTTTCCACAGATGGACAACGTATTCTACACAAAAAGTCTGGTCTGAGTAACCCCATTTTGTATAGATGGTTGTTGAGTTGATTTGAAAATTAATTTGTAATAAATTGATAGCAAAGAAACGTGTATGTTAAATCAGTTCTTTTTGATAAAAGTAATCTGTTCTGAGAAATCCATCTAATCACTAAAAAGTCCAAGGTCAATTATTGTAAAATGTATTACATCGTGAGAGCTTTGTATATATATATACCGGGTGTTCAAAAAGTCTGGAAACCCCTTAATATTAATTGTATTAATAATCGTAGAACAATGAAACTCTAGGATTACGTCCTTACTGTAGTTATCGACTTTTTGCTCATTTTAACTGTCTTTTTTTTGCTTTGGGGGGACGTCCTATGGAGGAAGTCTAAAAAATCTTAAATGTAAGCATAGGTTGAATTATACCTCATTTTAAAGGTCTTTGTTAGAGAAACACATTGCCGCAATCCCTACTGAAAAAGGACCATTCGTTTGGAAATGGCAGCCTCTTAAAGTTTGTTTGATTTTAATGCTAAATCAAGGCAAATTTTTAGTAAGCTTTAGTTTAGATTACAATGTCACTTAGTGAGACAGAGCAAATAACCATTCTGATGATGAGGGTTTATGGGGATAGTACTCGTTCATATGAGGAGGTAAGCCGCTTTTTCAATGAAACTTGCCCCAATTGACCACCTTTTCAAAAATCAACAGTGTTGAAGACCGTACAGCGCGGTTCTGTAACAAATCGGTCAAGATCCGGACGGCCAAAATCAGCAACCAATGCGACCAATCAGCTACACAAGGACACCACTTCGAGCACCTTCTGTAATACCTTCCAAGGTTTGTTAATTTTTTTATAATTGTTGTCTTGCAAAGTAAGTAATTTAAACATAAACAACTGACATATTGTCTGTTCAATTTTATTAATAATGATAATTGTCCCCAATTACATCTGTGCACTTCTAAAGTTTTTAAACAATTAAATCGACCATTACTGATATTTCCTATCCCTCCACACTCCAGCTGTGAAATTCTCATAGCTAAAACACTAACATAACCAACACGGTTGAGTATTCACTTCTGCCTCTTAATCTTCGCAACGTAAAGTTAACAAATTGTAAAAGGCTTCCATTTCCAAACGAATGGTCTTTTTTCAGTCGGGATTGCGGCAATGTGTTCCTCTAACAAAGTCCTTTAAAATGAGATATAACTCGACCTATGCTTACATTTAAGATATTTTAGACTTCCTCTACAGGATGTCCCCCCCCCAAAGCGAAAGAAAACAGTTAAAATGAGCAAAAAGTCGGTAACTACAGTGAGGACGTAATCCTAGAGTTTCATTGCTCTGCGTTTTTAATAAAATTAATATTAAGGGGTTTCCAGACTTTTTGAACACCCGGTATATATATATAGGCCTATATATATATATATATATATATATATATATATATATATATATATATATGGATACGGGCTTTCTTAAAGTCCCACCTCCAATAAATTCTCCTGTAACAGTCATTTATGGCCGTAATATCGGTCTGAAAATCTGTGACATATTGTCCCAAGGGAAACGAATGTTTCAACCCCGGTCTCAGCCCATATACCCCGACACCATCGGGGTTGTACCTGTCGTAGTTTTTCAATCATCGGTGTACTAACCATGTTTCCTGCTTTTCTTTTAACACGATTTCCATCCCAATGGATCATTTTAAAGAAAGACCTTACAGAAAATTTGAAAGAGTAACCAAAGACTTCGAGAAGAAAGGTGTAGATTCAGCTATGTCCCTTGGGCATGTCACACTCGTACTATTATAAGTTAGCCTGTGACAGTAAATTCATTAGATAGACAAATAATGGAAAATATCCTAATGAACTATATCAACAACGTGAACAAACCAAGAACTATAAAATCAGAACAAATTGATTTAAAATCTAAATTCTTCTCCAAAACTTACATTTACCCGTGTTTCGTTGACTTATTCATTATGGTATTAATAATTTATGTGATTATGAAAGTAGGGTTATGTTATAAATAATTCAAGACTTAGGCGGAGTGATTATAGTGTTCTCATCGGAGAAGACGACTCAATCAAGGCCAAAAAATTATCGTGACTCACGTTCTTCCCCACTCTGTGTCACGTTATTTGGTGGAAATAACTTCAACCCGAGAGTGAGTTATTACAAATAACCGTTCATCGACTATACAGCGCATGCGCTGTGATAAATCACGTGACGTCAAGTGATATCGTCTATTAAACCTTGGTAAAAGTATAGTTATACACCGTAATAGAGATGATTGCTTTCTTTTAGAGAATTTTTTAATTGAAATGATGTACGGAGTAGGACAATATTCTGGAGCATACTTTTTAATTAACCGTTCATCGACAATACAGCGCATGCGCTGTATTAAATAACATGACGTCAGATATATCGTAGATTAAACCTTTGCAAATTATAGTAAATACAATGATAGATTTCTTTTAGAGAATTTTTATTAGAAATTATATAGAAGGTTGGACGAAATTTTAGAGCATACATTTTAATAATCTTTCAATAACAATAACAATGTATGCGTTGTGATAAATCACTCGGATTAAATCTGGATAAAAGTATAGTACACATTGTAATAGATTTTTTATTTGTATATAAATTATCTACACCCGTCAACTTGTTTTATTTATAAATTACAAACATTTGGTTTATATTTGTGTTATTATTATTTTTGTCTAACTCTTTTGAGATTTAAAAGCAACAATTTATCAAAAAATAGTCTTTTTGGTATTTTTATTATTAGAGTAGTCGAGATTAGGGGGGGGGGGGTCTTCATTTTACGTTTTTTTCTTGTTTAATTTTATTATGAGAGTATCCAGCAGACGTCTTTATTTCATGATCTTTTTCTTTATTTATTATTAGAGTATTCAAGATTACGAGCTTTATTTAATGCTTTATTTTATTATTAGAGGATCAAGAAAAGGGGTCTTCATTTTATGTTTCACTTTTCTTTCTTTTTTATTATTAGAGTATCGAGATTAAGGGTCTTCATTTTATGTTCTCTTCTTCCTCCATTTTATTTTAAGAATAGTTGAGATTAGGAGCTTTATGTTATGTTTGTTTATTCCTACAGTTTTTTACTAAAGTATGGAGATTAGTGGTCTTCATTTTATACTTCGATTTTCTATCTTTTTTATTATTAGAGTACCTAGTCGAGATTACGTGTTATTATTTTATGATCTTTTCTTCCTTTATTTTATTATTAGAGTAGTCGAGATTACGTGTAATTATTTTATGATCTTTTCTTCCTTTATTTTATTATTAGAGTAGTCGAGATTACGTGTACTTATTTTATGATCTTTTCTTCCTTTATTTTATTATTAGAGTAGTCGAGATTAGGAGCTTTATTTTATGTTCTTTTCTTCCTTTATTTTATTATTAGAGTAGTAGAGATTAGGTGTAATTATTTTATGATCTTTTCTTCCTTTATTTTATTATTAGAGCAGTCGAGATTAGGTGCTTTATTTTATTTTATTTTCTTCCTTTATTTTATTATTAGAGTAGTCGAGATTAGGAGCTTTATTTTATGTTCTTTTCTTCCTTTATTTTATTATTAGAGCAGTCGAGATTAGGAGCTTTATTTTATTTTATTTTCTTCCTTTATTTTATTATTAGAGTAGTAGAGATTAGGAGCATTTGTATGATAAGGGGCATTTATTTTATTTTATTTTCTTCCTTTATTTTATTATTAGAGCAGTCGAGATTAGGAGCTTTATTTTATTTTATTTTCTTCCTTTATTTTATTTTTAGAGTAGTCGAGATTAGGAGCTTTATTTTATGTTCTTTTCTTCTTTAATTTTATTACTAAAGTATGGAGATTAGGGGTCTTCATTTTATACTTCACTTTTCTTTCTTTTTTATTATTAGAGTATCGAAATTAAGGGTCTTCATTTTATGTTCTTTTCTTCCTCCATTTTATTTTAAGAATAATTGAGATTAGGGGTCTTCATTTTATACTTCACTTTTCTATCTTTTTTATTATTAGAGTAGTCGAGATTAGGAGCTTTATTTTATGTTCTTTTCTTCCTTTATTTTATTATTGGAGTAGTAGAGATTAGGAGCTTTATGCAATTATTTTACCGTAATGCCTTGCGACTGTTAAGTATAATACTATAACTACCCTATATAGGTTGTCTTCAGTCCGTTTCTTGCATTATTTTTTGTTCTTTTCTTCCTTAATTTTATTATTAGAATATCGAGATTAGGGGTATTTTTTATAATCTTTTCTTCTTCATTTTTATTATTAGAGTATTAGAGATTCACAACTTCACCCACCCTAGGAACAGATTTGTAGCAAGAATGTTTTTTTTTTTTTTTAAGTTTACATATTGTCAACCAACTAAAACAAACGGAAGTTACAAATTTGTGTGTAAACTATTATTTTAACACTCGTTGTAGTTTTAAATGAAATTAATCATTTTATAAACATAAAAAGTTTAAGAGTTTTAGTACACTTTTTTTCCTTCTCAGGGGCTGAATATGCGAGAGTGCCAATCCACAGAAGGACTCTAGCTGAACTACACTTTTTCATGTGGTCTTGGTAAGATCCTTCTTCTATCGGGTCTCTACCAAATATTGTTATCTTTAAACTTTGACGCTGTTAGAGTATTCATGGGATGGGTGTCTATATTTTATATCCTTTTCTTCCTTTTAATAAAACGATTTTGACCGAGAGGATTTTCGTCTGTAAACAACAGGAAAAATCACCCATATTTCTTACGCGAAATAATCCAAAAATTTAATCTTTCTATTGATTCATTTCACACAAACATTTGTTTTCAATCGGATCAGTCCATGAGAAAACACGTAAGAAAAAGTACCACATCAATCTTTCTGAAAATAGTTTAAATACATTAAAGAACCATAAAAACATGATTTTAAGAACCAGTACAAGTCTTTTTACTTCGTAATTGGAAAAAATTAGTGAATTAATAATTTAAAAAATGTATTAAACAATAACTTGTAATACGCGATTTTTTACTAGAAATATGAGAGTCAGACAGTCGGACAAGACTATGACGCTATTGTTTAAAACATGATTCAAGGGAAATCGGAGGATTTTCAATCAGCCCGAGACAAAGGAAATGATTTTATGACGATTTCATGATTAAGCTCAAAAACAATTCCGATTAATTCATTTTGCAACAACAAAAAACACTCCTTCAATGGGAAAGTTTGATTAACAATTCCTAGCACGGTGACACATGTCCGTACTAAATAGCTTATTGTGAAAACAAAATGGCGACCGTTAATGTCAGCTTGTCATTGGTTGATCAGTAGTAATGGTGTCATAACTGTGAGAGAAAGTTTGTGTTTTGACGGAGTTATTTATGTATATGTGTTTATTTTGGGCTTGCTGGATAAGAGGGTAACATAATTTTAAGGCGTTATTAACGATGAAATCCTTAGTTATTAATTATAGGGTAATTTTGGGTGATATAAACGTTTCATTTACGAGGGAACGAAAAAGTTATTTTCCAAATGATGTCTACCTGTCGTTGTTGCCGTATGTACGAAAGCATGATAGATCACAAAAATATAAATAGAAACATGAAAATTGGTATAAGTAACTATAGTGTAGGCTACTCATATAGAATCCTATTCATAAAAACCGAATTAAAAATTTCAAAATGGTGGCAATTTAAACAGTTTTTTTCCATATCTCACGTGTTATTCAACACTAAATTAAATACAAAATATTCAGATTACAAGTCTGCATGTAATTGAACCAACCTCATACCTCTACGAAGGCAAATAAAGAAGTTATTGCAAATAATGCAATTTTTAACCTCCCAAGAAAAATTTGATATAGTTCACGAGATCAATCGATAGGAGCGAAGCGAATGTACACCTTCCAGGCTCGCTAAGGTCGAGACATGACACGACCTAACATAACTAATATTTACAATGTTTGCTTATAATTTTGAAGTTATGTTTGAGAAATTTTCTTTTCTATTGGTAACGCTTTCCTAGAAAACATGTAAAGGTATAATAAAGTAAATTTTTAAACTGTTCAAAATGAATTAACAACTTTAAATAAAATTAGCAACATAGTATAGTGATTTTTGAAAATTTGTAGGTTAGGTTGTTATAAATTATGTTTTGAGTTATACTTCTCAGCCCTATACGTCTTGTATTACCCTCAGGGGCGTAATTATATTAAGTATGGGCGGTGAAGCTCAAATTCTCCTGGATCTTTGTCTTTTTGCATGTAGTCGTGGGTTAGATCTCTTTCATATTTCCTATTAGGTCTCTATTAACAAACTTTTTTTTTTTTGACACTATTAAAATATTCGAAGGCTAAGAGTGTTTAGTTTAAGCTATTTTTTTAAGGCGATGATGACCGAGATGTTTCACACCTTTAAAAACCAAAACTAACGATTTTTTAATAATTTTTAGGATATTTTATTCATTTTTAGATGTTATTTTCTGACATTTTTCATATAAACGATTATATGCATTTTTTAAAGCTACATAAAATGAGTTAAGAAAACCATACCTTTCTTTATGTAATCTTGGGTTCGATCTTATATTAGGTCTCTATTGATCAAATTTTGTTCCTTTTCGAAGCCGACACTATGAGAGTATTCGAAGGCGAATGGAGTTTAGCTTATGATTTTTTTAAAGGCGATGGTGTCCGAGAGGTTTTACACCTTTAAAAAACAAAAATTGATTTTTCTTCTAATTTTGAGGTTATTTTATTTTTAGACTTCTTCTTACGTTTTTCATACAAAATACGTTTATATGCAGTTTTTAAAGCTGCATAAAACGAGTTAAGAAAACAATATCTTTCTTCATGTAGTCTAGGGTTGGATCTTATTTGGTCTCTATTGAGAAACTTTTGTTCTTTTTTCTATACTGACACTATTGGAGCATTCGAAGGATGCTTTGTCTTTAGTTTGCGCTTTTTTAAAGACAATGATGACCGAGAGGTTTTACACATTTAAAAAACAAAAATAATAATTTTTTATTTTGAGGTTATGTTATTCATTTTTAGACATTTTTCTGATTTTTGTCATATAAATTAAGATTATATGCCGTTTTCAAAGCTGCATAAAAAGAGTAAAGAAAACAATATCTTTCGTCTAGTAGTCGTGATAGTAATCTTATTAATATTTCCTATTAGGTCTCTATTGACCAACTCTTGTTCTATTTCGATACTGACACTATTAGAGTAGGCCTATTCGAAGGATATGCGTCTTTTAGTTTGCGCTTTTTTTAAGGCGATAATAACCGAGAGGTTTTACGGCTTTAAAAAAAAAACAAAAATAATTATTTTTTATTTTGAGGTTAAGTTTTTGATATTTTTTTAATTTTTGTCTTATAAAATACGATTATCTGCAGTTTTCAAAGCTGCATAAGCAAGTTAAAAAAACAATATCTTTCTTCGTGTAGTCTTGGATTCGATCTTATATTAGGTCTCTATTGACCAACTCTTGTTCTTTTTCGAACCTGGTGCTATTAGTATATTCAAAGACTTAGGGGTCTTTAATTTACGCCTTTTTAAGTCGTCTGTTAGGTTTTTAGCTTAAAAAAACAAAAATAATGAATTTTGTATCATTTTGAGGTTAGGTTATTCGTTTTTAGACTTTTTTTACTTACATTTATCATGTAAAATACGATTAAATGCAGTTTTTAAAGTGAAATATTCTGTAACAGAACTTCAATAGACTGGCTATACTACTGATGTTTTGGCACGTACAAGGGGAGGTCAGTAGCAAGGTGAAGAGGTCCTAGCCTCAAGCGAAGGTTTGATTCAGTCATTATACAGTGTATGAAGTCATTCCGGTCCAATCTTCTTTGTATTTACATAATTAGAGGACACGTTTACAGTAGTAATACATTAACTATCTAAGCTGCAGTTGTACCACCAACAAAGTATTCGATGTACACGCGTCCACAATTCAAACTTAAGGTGGATAGAAGCATTGAACATTCATTGTAAACAGGTTATAACCTCGAAATAAGCTAATTGTAAATTTATCAAGCGAGTTCCTGTTTCAAATCGAACGTTTATCAATTCGACTGTATGTTTGTGCATTTGTTACGAAATTTAGGAATAAAATTCAATATACCCAGTATATTAAGTATGAGCTAGATTTAGTAATCAATTTCTCTACCTCCGTTTTCTGAAAAATGTTGAAGGAAACCGACAAAACGATTTTCAATATCTCGATCGTCAGGCGTCGTTGTCGTCTGTACGAAATCACGAAAGCGTTCACAAATATTAAGATAGGAACATGAAATTTGGACTTTAGTGTGTTCATATAGAACCCTATTGAAATTCAGAGAAAAAACGAATTATAAATGTCGAAATGACAGTCATTTTAAACAGTTTATATATATATATATATATATATATATATATATATATATATAGCCTATATCTTTCGTGTTATTCAAAACACACATTAAATTAGATACAAACTCGCAGATTTCAATTCTGCATGCAATGATAACAACCCTACATCTCTACGATGACAAATGGTGAAATTATTGTCAAAAATGTAATTTCGAACCTCCCGAGAAATTGTGATATTACGAAGGTCACGCCACAGTAATGAACGTAGGGATAAGAGATTAATCCACGTGTATAGCTTCAAGGTCAACAAGTGGCAAAATATTGACGCGAGCGAAGCGAGTGGATACTGTTTAATATATAAACGTATACGAGTTACGACAGTAGCGATTCCTTCCCTAAAATACAGCTTCTAGAACCACCAGAGCTGAGATAGTGGTACAAGCGAAGCGAGAAAGTGTTAACACAATAATTAATTATGATGCTCATAAAACCTGTATAACAAATTTTTCCCTACTGGATAAAGAACTTACCAATGCAATTTAACCTACACGGCTCAAGGGATGAAAATGTGGGCGTTACATCAGTGGATATACGTGTATTATAAGGGCTGGGTTAGTACCACGATGGCGCCCGTACACTTTCTTTAGGCCGATTGACGAGTGTACAAGGGTTTTTATACTATATTTCAAAATGGCGATTACTCAAAACTGTTCCGATGCATAGACGAAGGTGTTTTGTCTAGAATCATAACGTTACTTAGAAGCAAACATTTAGTCTAAGCAACAAAAAAAATGGATTATCTATATTTTTTTCTAGGACGTACGTAATTCTTTGAGTATATTTATCTGCCACTCCTAACGTAGTATTAACTTCCGCCGACGCGTTTCGCATGAGCATTATTTTTAAAAGCTATTTACATAATGCTTCGTCCCCCAAAGAAGTTGTCATGTGTAATATATGACGACTTCTTTGAGGGACTAAACAATACGTAAATAGTTTTTTTTTAATGGAGTTCAACAACGCTTCAATAGTAGGAGTGGCAATTAAATGTGCGCTAATCAACTGTGAACTTATTTGAGAGGTTTGTGGATATAGGCTACTTGATCAGTATCAAGATCGATATCCACAAACAGGTAAAACATGTAAAATAAATTAACGTCCTAAATAAACGAATAATAAATTTCTAACTACTTTGATACTCCACGTTTGGACAGACTGTAGCGCTATCTATGTGTGGTCTTGCGGTCAAACTGTGTAATTTTCACTAACGTAATTGCATAGGCGGAAAATTGTGTTAAATAAATTTAGGTGCGATTTTCAACAACTGTCATATTATTAGGAGGAATATATCAGTCAAATTATACGGTGCTTGTTGCGGTCGGCGGTTAGATTTGAATTTTGTACCTCGTAGGCTCGGGTTATAAGGATCGTTCTTGCTGTAGTAGATGTGCGTAGTTTAAAACAGTGGCGATTCTTCCGTGTAGGATGTAAAGAAACATCCTACACATTATAAACGTAATGTAATTATCGTTTTCTGATCATTACAGTACAGAAACGACATTAAAATATTTGTAATATTTTTTTCAGACAAATACTGTCTACTAATGGTTTCAATCTAACACGTATTTATAATTAGGGATAACATACGCGTCGGTGTTCCCTTGGCCCTGGCGGTCGGCTGCCACATTGAGCCAAAATCGCGTTTTCTGTAGTAAACGTATGACACCACTCTCAAGGGAGAATCGTACTCATCGTTCGGGGGGTTCACTTTCCGGCTTATCGGAATTGTTCCTATCAAGAAATCGCTCTTGGATAGTGTTTTTTTTAAAGTAGAGTGTGTTAAATTCATTATGGCGGGATAAATTCAGTATGCGTGGCGACTGGTTATCCCCGGGGGCCGATATATCACCGGAGCCGTCTTTAAAGTGAAAATTAGGTGTATATCGGTAAATCGGCGCATTACGGATTATATAACATGAAACTAGTTATCAGTGTTATCTAGTAGTAAATTTCAAGTTAATATTGTAAGTTGCTCATTAGGTTAAATTTTAAAAACTAGTTCCCTGTGTATTGATTGATTAGACATTGTTTTTGGCGTGATTCGTTAAATATAGAGTGTCAGTAATACATGTCTCAATACTCAAAATGGCGTGCGATTAAGCTTAAGCCTGTATAATAGCAAGACCTGCTCGTTACGTCCCAACAGACGAAATACCAAATAGTATTTTAAAACATAACCTAACTTCGTGTCGACGAAAATAACTCAAGGAACCCTTTTAAATACATGGACAGATTCTATACTCTGTTTCTTTGTTGTTGGCACTAAGTAATGACGTCATCGTGCACTATTACGCGCCTTAAAAACATTAGACTAAAACGTAAAATGTCATGTAAAAAAAACAACAGTTGCATAAAACATAAAACTGAATGTTTTTCCAAAGTAACTTAACATTACAAAATATAATAAAACAAACCTTTATTAATAGGTTTTATACAGATAATTTAAGGTCAACAGACGAATTTGCAAAAAAATAGTTCATGCAAATTTGATAAATTCTACATATCCAGAATATTTTGTAGATTTTATCAATAGTAACCTCCAGCAATTCGATATCACTCGAAGGAAATAAGAGTTGTGAATGTAAATAAGTATAATTTCGTACTGTGTTAGCAGTAGACCAGTATCGAGTCATTACAAACCGTTGATATAATTAGTTTTCACTCTACGTAAACCTGGATACTAGAGATAATGGTAAATGAAAAGTTTCCTAAAACTACATCAAGGAAAGTAGTTTGCCTGAGTAAAAAGTAAACAGTTTGTTCAGTCGTTATTGCTTTGTAGTTTTCATTTACATGAATTAAAACATTTTAAATGGCTTGTCTGAAAATGTTTTTAGGTAGGACCTTATCTATTTCGTAGACGAAACCTAAAGCAACACATTTTCCGTACCTTTCAAAACTGCATTCAACGAAGCACAGGTGTTTAGTACGAAACAAATTGCAAACAAATAAAAGTGATACTAACCAAATTATCAATACTAACTTTATTAGTTTGAATTTTACTCGTATTTGTCGAACTTAATATATAAACAATGCTACAAAGGTCACAAAACATCAAAATGGCGTTTGGAACATTTTCAGTTATAACATAAGTCCTATATGGGTTATTATTAACATGAATAGCTCGTAGTCAGTACGGGTTTGATAATCCCGAGGTTCCTAGCTGGATCTACACCGTTTTTCATGTAGTCTTAAGTTAGACCCCTCTCTTTTACCTTTACTAAAACATTTTCTCAAAATTGGCACAACAAGTAGCTCTTAAGGGGAGTATGACGTGCCATTTAACGCAATGTTAAAATTGCAATATTTAGGTACACTTTTCAGAAAAACTATTGGAAATATCCGGTTCATACTTTCAGGTTTGTTCAAATAGGTCTTCATATGTATTGTATACTACTTAGTTTGCAGTGACATTAAACGAAAAAGATTTTATGATTTTTTTTTAAATGTACTAATAAAACACTTAAATATATATATATATATATATATATATATATATATATATATATATATATATTAAAAAAATTTACATTGAAATGACGTAAACTGTGGTATATGATACCTACCTACTTGTACTGTATAGCTGTAAAAAATTTCAAATTTTTATCTTTAACAGTGTGTGAAATATGTGTACCTAAACATGAAAAAAGTAGAAATCCGGTAAACGAGATTTAAAGTTATTAGGCACTGTACTCATTGTTTTCACTTAAATTCATCAATCCCAGGACCATAAACTGCCACTTCATTTTCCTCTGCTTCGAGAAATAGCTTATTCAGAATAGATAAGTCAGTGATAATATTACCCATATTATTCATTTCAGGTAAATAGGAGTTAACATCACCTGTCATTTTCAAATATTTAAACTTTTCACTTGATGTTGAAGGTCTAGGTTCACTTGTCTTAGGCCTAATCACACTTTTTTCTTCTATAGGACTAATTTCACACTTATTAACATTTCCATTATGATTACATAAAATTAGATCACTCTTTTTTCATACTGGTTACCTTTAAAAGGTTTCCTATTAAATATTTTAACCCTAGGTATTTTAGCTTTCAATCTCACAAATTCACAAAAGTACACAACAGCAATTGAGAACTATTTGTTTACTTTTATAGTTTTACATTATCAGCTGTTGTAAAAATAACAATGTAAGAAGTGCTGCCAACATTGAAATATATAATAGCAGAAGAAAATATATAGATTTGTATACAATATTATATTATACGATTTTTTTTTCAGAAAATTCATATCATACTCCCCTTAACGACACTAAGAAAATATTTAAAAAAAGGCAGTTTAAGAGTTATGGAAATATAGTTAAAACAGCATAAAAAGATTGCACAAACTTTATCACTCAACCATCCCCAAAACCATACGAAAACTAAAATTAATCGTCATTAAAAAATTTATTTCTGTAGTTGTCCATCAATAAAGGTGATGAACAATCGACATTGTGTTAGAACGAAATATTTAAATAAGGGTATAAAGGTGTTTCGCTTGTGCCAATACATCCTCAGCATAGTTAATGAAAATCGAGTTATTATAGTTTGATATATAGGTTAGGTTAGATTAAGTAGGTTAGGTTACGTAATTTTATTTGCCAATTATTGCTGAACAATAATATTTTATTTTATTTACAAATATGTGCTCAAGTTTGAGTAGTTAATTTTAATTTCACTAAAGTTTGAACGAAATCTGTATAGCCGATTTTGAAAAATTAAATATAACTGACGGAGATGAATTTTTGGAGAGATTCCAATACGTATTATTTGTGTCCCTTAGAGGCTACGCTTGAGCAAAAATTTTAAAAGTGTAATTTTGTTTTGTTTTTTTGCTGCTATACTCAAATTTTAAATGGAAAAAAAATCCCTAAATATCGCTAAAATATGCACAAATACCAAATTAACTAGAATCGGTGTAGGCGTTTGGATTGTACAACACTGCAGATACGACAAGCGTCATGACAGGCGTACAGACTTCAAAAAACTTTCCATATACTACATATACAAAATATAGCAAACCACTGTAAATGCCAGAGATAAAAAGTAATTTTAAATCAAATTAAGGAAGAACTTACCAGGACTAAGTCCATGTGTGCAGAAGCAGATGGTGAAAACTTCGTTTATCTAAAGTCCAGCATATCCTGAAACAAATAAGTTAACATATTTTTTGTATAAAACATGCTTTTTAAAAGATGAACTATGAACACTGTGGTGAGTTTTACAATTGTAAACACTATGTCCCCTACCACAAGTTAGGTACAATAACAACACAAATACACTTTTTGAAGAAAAAAATCTTTAGCCTATATTATTATATATTATATTAATATATATTATATTAGCCTATATTATTATATAGAGTTGTCCTAGGACATTGATGTGATACGCATCGCAAGTGTCGCGTTATCATAAGCGATGTATTAATTTATAAACATATATATGTAGTGTCCGTGTGTTTTTTATGTGTTATTTTAATGTATAACGACCTCAATCGAGTGAAAAAGATAATAGAACTCTGAAGATGGAGCGTACGCTTCGAAACGCGTAAGTGTATATAAAAAGAAGTCACCTGGCGGAAACCAAAGGTAATTTAATTATTATATTATTATAGTTCTCTGATGTACATTTCGGTAACCAAGTTACCATCATCGGAGGGTTCTAAACTAATATTTACAAAATAAAATAAGAGTTATAAAACAGCCCTTACCAATGGTTTGGACATTAAAATATCTTACAAAAGTCAAAACAACCTTACAAATGTATTAGGCAATTCTAAAGGCAAAATTTCGTTGTTGGAGAAGTCCAGTATTTACGAAGTTGCAATGAATGCGATAAGGTGTATCTAGGCCAAAGAAAGCGAAAATTCGTAACTAGATTTAAAGAACAAACACTTACATTCCGATATTTAGAGGTTTTACTATACAAAATCTACCTAAACTCAAAAAATGTAAGTTTTTTTCGTAAAAATGCCTTATACTGACAATTGTAAAATAGGTCTCAGCTTCGAGCGCTCTATCTCTGTCTGTCCCAGTGTGTCTGACGGAAAAATTACAAAGGACCATTTTAATGGGAAGTTACTGTATTAAACTGTTTTAATATCTTGCTTAGTTTTTTAGATATTGACAAAAAACCGTTTCCTCACCTATTAACCTCCCCTAGCGGTGAGCTGGAGTGTCCGATTTCGTCCCCCATTGAAGTAACTCCAAAACCTAACTTTCCACCAAATTTTGTGTCTGAAGGATTTTTGTCCAGATCTTCACAAAACCTGTCTTTTTATTCAGTGGTCTAATATTACGTAATGATATTTATACAGTTTTCATAAAGTATGGAATACAAAAAAACAAAAATCTTATAAACGGCTTAACATAAAAATGTTCTTTTTTGTATATGTTTATAAGACATTTACTTAAGTTTTGATAGTTTTAAATTTTGGCGAATATCTTGGATCCGCCATATTGAAATTAGGTTTAATTTTTTTAATGGGATCACGTGACACATGTTTTTACATTTTTTTTATATCTGAGTTCAATAGTGGGATCTGTTTTGAAATATTTTATTTCTTTAAAAAGTTATCAACTAATTTGCAGACCACCATAATGATTATTTTTCTTACCATTAATAAGTTCAAGAAAGTTTGTGTCTTGTCTTATTCACCACCCCCCCCCTGTTTTTAAAGAGGAACAACCTCCCAGTTATAATGGCTTTATAAAAAGAAGGAACGGCCATACACTGAAGACACTAATTGAATACTCTAATACCATCGTGATCGAAAAAGAAGAACAGTTGGTCAAAAGAGACCTGAGGATCTATCAGGGATCTAGGAAAAAATTGTAAATCCAGCTAGGATCGCTGGGGATTGCCACGCACGTATTCATTATAAAAAGAACCCCTGAGAGTTCGACTGGTGTTTCCAACTAGTTAAATTAGTATTTTCCTTCTTCTTGATGTATAAATAAATTACAACAGATTATCTATCAGTTACGACAAAGAGTGGTGAAGTTGCAATGATTATTTTGCTCAGTATGGATAAACTTTAGGCATTTTGTGTCTTATTACAATTATGAAAAACACAAACTCGAACACAAAATCTCAAAAAACTACATTAATTCAATCAAACGGGTTTCAACGACAAAGTCGCCATTCTCAGTGATACATGAGCTACAATAACAAACTATGTATAGTTTGTGTTCTACATAATATTATCTCACAAGTCAAGCTCAATATTTATTAATGTTTTTACAATTACCTACAAATAATAATATGTAATATAATGTTAATATAATATATTGTATATTTTATTAACACTGTAAAAAAATCTAAGTATAATTTTTGAACAAAATCAATCGTATAGTAAGTTTATGAATAAATCACCGCTAAATTCCCAGTTTGAAAAAAACAACTTTTTTTATTATTTTCCCCCTTGTTTTTTAAAGGTGTTCCTCTCGGTCATCATAGGTTCATTAAAAGAAGAAAAAAAGGACGTAAAATAAATACCCCTAGCTCTTGAATACTCTAATAGCATCAGAATCGAAAAATAAGAAGAGTGTGGTTTGAAAGGCACGAGCGTAGCAAGTGAATGTTCTATTCAGTAATAAGGTTTTAATATGTTTGTTTTTTAGGAAAAGTTCATGCGAACTATTTTCTTCTTTACCAGATTGTGTAACGGCAACTCCTAATGACGGGGTTAAGTTGGCAATAAGGGTGCATGGGTGTATACAAATTGCCTAAGAGTCCAGGCTAAACATGTTTAAACGTATATCAAGTACTATACCGAGACATGAAGGTGATCATTATAATGAGTTAACGTACAGCAATCCCGAGGAAACCGAACTGGATTTACATATTTTATTTTTTCATGTAGACTTAGGTTAGATCCGTACTTTTCATGTGTCCCGTCATTTCTGTTTTCACCAACTCTTTTCATTTCCCGACCCTGAAGTTATTCGAATATTTTAGCTCTACAGATCTTTATATTATTATTCTTTCTTCCGTTTTTAAAGGCGCTGATAATATAGAGGTTTTTCTCCTTTAAACAACAAGAAAATGATCTAGAGGTTTTCCCCTTTTAAACAACAAGAAAATCACCTAGAGGTTTCAGCTTTAAACAACAAGAAAATGATCTAGAGGTTTCAGCTTTAAACAACAAGAAAATGATCTAGAGGTTTCAGCTTTAAACAACAAGAAAATGATCTAGAGGTTTTCCCCTTTTAAACAACAAGAAAATCACCTAGAGGTTTCAGCTTTAAACAACAAGAAAATGATCTAGAGGTTTTCCCCTTTTAAACAACAAGAAAATCACCTAGAGGTTTCAGCTTTAAACAACAAGAAAATGATCTAGAGGTTTCAGCTTTAAACAACAAGAAAATGATCTAGAGGTTTTCCCCTTTTAAACAACAAGAAAATCACCTAGAGGTTTCAGCTTTAACAACAAGAAAATGATCTAGAGGTTTTCCCCTTTTAAACAACAAGAAAATCACCTAGAGGTTTCAGATTTAAACAACAAGAAAATGATCTAGAGGTTTTCCCCTTTTAAACAACAAGAAAATCACCTAGAGGTTTTCCCTTTTAAACAACAAGAAAATGATCTAGAGGTTTCAGCTTTAAACAACAAGAAAATGATCTAGAGGTTTTCCCCTTTTAAACAACAAGAAAATCACCTAGAGGTTTCAGCTTTAAACAACAAGAAAATGATCTAGAGGTTTTCCCCTTTTAAACAACAAGAAAATCACCTAGAGGTTTTCCCTTTTAAACAACAAGAAAATGATCTAGAGGTTTCAGCTTTAATTAACAAGAAAATGATCTAGAGGTTTCAGCTTTAAACAACAAGAAAATGATCTAGAGGTTTCAGCTTTAAACAACAAGAAAATGATCTAGAGGTTTTCCCCTTTTAAACAACAAGAAAATCACCTAGAGGTTTTCCCTTTTAAACAACAAGAAAATGATCTAGAGGTTTCAGCTTTAAAAAACAAGAAAATGGTCTAGAGGTTTTCCGCTTTCAACAGCAAGAAAATGGTCTAGAGGTTTTCCCCTTTTAAACAACAAGAAAATCACCTAGAGGTTTTCCCTTTTAAACAACAAGAAAATGATCTAGAGGTTTCAGCTTTAAAAAACAAGAAAATGGTCTAGAGGTTTTCCGCTTTCAACAGCAAGAAAATGGTCTAGAGGTTTTCCCCTTTTAAACAACAAGAAAATCACCTAGAGGTTTTCCCTTTTAAACAACAAGAAAATGATCTAGAGGTTTCAGCTTTAAAAAACAAGAAAATGGTCTAGAGGTTTTCAGCTTTCAACACAAGAAAATGGTCTAGAGGTTTTCCCCTTTTAAACAACAAGAAAATCACCTAGAGGTTTTCCCTTTTAAACAACAAGAAAATCACCTAGAGGTTTCAGCTTTAAACAACAAGAAAATGATCTAGAGGTTTTCAGCTTTAAAAAACAAGAAAATGGTCTAGAGGTTTTCCGCTTTCAACAGCAAGAAAATGATCTAGAGTTTTTTCCTTTTTAAACAACAAGAAAGTGATCTAAAGATTTTCCCCCTTTAAACAACAAGAAAATGATCTAGAGTTTTTCCGCTTTCAACAACAAGAAAATGATCTAGAGATTTTTCCTTTTTAAACAACAAGAAAGTGATCTAAAGATTGTCCCCCTTTAAACAACAAGAAAATGATCTTGAGTTTTTTTCCTTTTTAAACAACAAGAGAGTGATCTAAAGATTGTCCCCCTTTAAACAACTAGAAAATGATCTAGAGTTTTTCCGCTTTCAACAACAAGAAAATGATCTAGAGATTTTTCCTTTTTAAGCAACAAGAAAGTGATCTAAAGATTGTCCCCCTTTAAACAACTAGAAATAGATCTAGAGTTTTTCCGCTTTCAACAACAAGAAAATGATCTAGAGTTTTTTTTCCTTTTTAAACAACAAGAAAGTGATCTAAAGATTGCCCCCCTTTAAACAACTAGAAAATGATCTACAGTTTTTCCGCTTTCAACAACAAGAAAATGATCTAGAGATTTTTCCTTTTTAAGCAACAAGAAAGTGATCTTAAGATTGTCCCCCTTTAAACAACAAGAAAATTATCTAGAGTTTGTTCCTTTTTAAACAACAAGAAAGTGATATAAAGATTTTCCCCCTTTAAACAACAAGAAAATGATCTAGAGTTTTTCCGCTTTCAACAACAAGAAAAAAATAGTATAATTTACTTGTTAATTCTTTTAGTGACAAACCATTTTTGAAAAATAGTGTTGGACATTTTCCTCCAGAAACTTGCAGAAAGTGCAGGCCTTTTTTTTACTAATTTGTAGGTTTTAGAAACGATATCTTATCCTTGTTATTTTTCATTCAAAATTTTAGATTAAAAAAAAAAAATTGTAATTAGTTACCTACTCTTAAAAAAGTACTAACTTAATTGTATCATATAAATTTGTAAATGTAGATATAAAAAGAGGAAATTTCTAGATTATTAGGCATATTCCATTAAATTCTAAAAATAGTTCTTTTTAATCCGCCTTACAATTTGCATTCACTAAATGCATTTAAGTTGTGCTCCTTAATTCGTATATTTCACTCCCAGTGGTTCACTTTAGTTAGTAAGAGCTTGGCAATCACAAGAAACCTAGCTGGATTTACACCTTTTTTCATATAGTCTTGGGTTAGATCCCTCACTTTCATCTGTCCACATCTCTTTTGACCAACTTTTGTCTTTTTCCGACTCTGATGCTATTAGAGTATTCAAGAGGATCATTATTTGATGTTCTTTTCTTCCTTTTTTTAAAGGCGATGATAGCCGAGAATTTTAAAAATTTTAAACAAGGAAAAACAAATACATAAATGGGTAAAATATCAGTAATAAAGAAAAATCAAAATTTTGTTGTTTTTTTTTCACGTACAATTACAACAGATATTTTCGGGTAGACGGGGTAGAATACCTAATAAAGTTAGTGCAATGTACCTGACTGTACCTAAATTCACAGGTAACACCTAACACAACAGTTTATTAGTGTCAAATAACATCTGCTATCAGCGTCAGAAGTGAACTTTGAATCCGGTTTACCACGTGTTAGGCCACGCCTACCTTCCATTCCTATTGGTCGCAGTCGTCCAGCCCAGGTGGTATCAAGCATTATTGTTTGATTTAATGAACCGACTCCGAGTATCGCACCCTGCAGGAGTGTGAGTCGGGTGAGATTCCGTAGCTTCAAAATCAATTCAGAATTCAGGTCCACACGCACGGGTTGTGATTCAACGGGTTTATAAAGAACAATTGGTGTGCCCTGTTGATAAAAGTATATTAAATGTAAGGATTTTTTTTGCTTTTAACTACGTATATAGATGTTAGACTTTTTTAGGACCATGGTATATGTGTATCGGGGGGGGGGGATCGATCAATTAAAAAAATACGAACTGTAGTGGACGACTGAATGAATGCTGTTTGTTAAGAGAAATCTAAATTGTAATTTAAAAAATAGATTTTGAAAAGCTTATTGATTATTAACCTCTGAATAGAGTGATTGTTACCTTCAGGGATTCACTTTGGTAAATATAGACATAGCAATTCCGAGGTACCTAGCTGGATCTACACTTTTTTTCATGTAGTGTTGTGTTACATCCCTCTCTTTCATCTCCATATCAGATCTCTTTTGAACAACTCTTGTTTTTTCTTGTGTTTTGACAATTAGTGTATTCGGAGGCTAGGAAACTTTATTTTACGCCCCCCCTCCATTTTATAAAACGATAATGACTAAAAAGTTTCGTCTTTAAACAATGAGGAAAATTTCTACAACTGTTTTTCTAAAATATATGTTCTTTAAAAGTGAAAAATCTCTTGGTCATTAACGCCTTCAAAAATAGAAGAAAAATACAACAAAATAAAGATACCTAGCCCTTGAATATTACAAAATAAAGATACCTAGCCCTTGAATATTACAAAATAAAGATACCTAGCCCTTGAATATTACAAAATAAAGATACCTAGCCCTTGAATATTACAAAATAAAGATACCTAGCCCTTGGATACTACAAAATAAAGATACCTAGCCCTTGAATACTACAAAATAAAGATACTTAGCCCTTGAATACTACAAAATAAAGATACCTAGCCCTTGAATACTACTAAATAAAGATACCTAGCCCTTGAATATTACAAAATAAAGATACCTAGCTCTTGAATACTACAAAATAAAAATACTTAGCCCTTGAATACTACAAAATAAAGATACCTAGCCCTTGAATACTACAAAATAAAGATACCTAGCCCTTGAATACTACAAAATAAAGATACTTAGCCCTTGAATACTAGAAAATAAAGATACCTAGCCCTTGAATACTACAAAATAAAGATACCTAGCCCTTGAATACTACAAAATAGAGATACCTAGCCCTTGAATACTACTAAATAAAGATACCTAGCCCTTGAATACTACAAAATAGAGATACCTAGCCATTGAATACTACAAAATAGAGATACCTAGCCCTTGAATACTACTAAATAAAGATACCTAGCCCTTGAATACTACAAAATAAAGATACCTAGCCCTTGAATACTACAAAATAAAGATACCTAGCCCTTGAATACTACAAAATAGATATACCTAGCCCTTGAATACTACTAAATAAAGATACCTAGCCCTTGAATACTACAAAATAAAGATACCTAGCCCTTGAATACTACAAAATAAAGATACATAGCCCTTGAATACTACAAAATAAAGATACCTAGCCCTTGAATACTATAAAATAAAGATACCTAGCCCTTGAATACTACAAAATAAAGATACTTAGCCCTTGAATACTACAAAATAAAGATACCTAGCCCTTGAATACTACAAAATAAAGATACTTAGCCCTTGAATACTACAAAATAAAGATACTTAGCCCTTGAATACTACAAAATAAAGACATCTAGCCCTTGGATACTACAAAATAAAGATACTGAGCCCTTGGATACTACAAAATAAAGATACCTAGTTCTTGAATACTACAAAATAAAGATACTTAGCCCTTGAATACTACAAAATAAAGATACATAGCCCTTGAATACTACAAAATAAAGATACCTAGCCCTTGAATACTACAAAATAAAGATACCTAGCCCTTGAATACTACAAAATAAAGATACATAGCCCTTGAATACTACAAAATAAAGATACTTAGCCCTTGAATACTACAAAATAAAGATACCTAGCCCTTGAATACTACAAAATAAAGATACCTAGCCCTTGAATACTACAAAATAAAGATACTTAGCCCTTGAATACTACAAAATAAAGATACTTAACCCTTGAATACTACAAAATAAAGATACTTAGCCCTTGAATACTACAAAATAAAGATACATAGCCCTTGAATACTACAAAATAAAGATACTTAGCCCTTGAATACTACAAAATAAAGATACTTAGCCCTTGAATATTACAAAATAAAAATACCTAACCTTTGAATACTCTAAAAGCATCAAGGTCGTAGAAAAACAAGAGTTGATCAAAAGAGATGCGATATGACAAACGAAAGGGTCTAACCCAAGACTACATGAAAAAAGGTGTAACTCCAGCTAGTTTCCTCGGGATTGCCAAGCTGCTAATCACTAAAGCCAACCCCTGGGTTAAAATATACGAAGTAGAGAGAGAGCACAAATGAAATTCAATCAATGAATGCTGTTAAAGCCATCATATTAAAATAACGAAAAATCTAATTTAAAATGTTAAACTGACAGGTATTTTAAACAGTTCTTTTATTTATGTGTTATTAAACTTTCAACGCTGTAAATTAGATACAAATTTGCAGATTTCAAAGTCATTGACATTATCGTAGCAAGTAAAGGCTTATTCAAATATGTACAGCTACGGTACCAGTTGAAGCCGAGTTACTGGCACGAGCGAAGCGAGTGAAGATCTTTAAATATATCCACTTCTAGCCAACGAGTCAAAAAGCAGTGATATTAGTTGAGAAAACTTGTGTAACCGTTTTACAAACTTATCCTACAGGTTAAGACCCCTTTGATCTATTAATACAATTTAATATTAACCTACAAAGCACAAGAGACCTACCTACACGTAGAGTATCAGCTCTTGTATGACATTGCATGATATAGCTGGATAAGTACCTTGATCAACTTGTTTG